>CM031707.1:2562500-3196000 GCA_018466805.1 Hippocampus abdominalis | reverse complement strand
GACAATTTTATCTCGACAGCGCGGTGTCCTGATTGTGTTGTGTCCACAGGCAGCTCTCTCTATATTTGGGATGCTGAGCGGGCCACTTCTGGGGCTGTACCTATTAGGCATGCTTTTCCGCACAGCCAACTCAACAGTGAGTTGCGCGCACACACACACACACACAAAAAAACACTGACACACACCTGCTGCCCTTCAGCACTCGCTTGTTGACTTTGCAGGGAGGCCTCACAGGAATGTTCGTCAGCCTGGTGTTGACATTGTGGGTAGGGATCGGAGGTCAGCTCTACCCGCCGACGGCAGACAAGACAAACCCTCTGCCCCTCAGCACTGCGGGTTGCAACAACACTCTCCAGAACAACATGACCTCCGAAGCACCATGGACCACTTCAGTCACCCAAACCTGGCAATCTGAGTGAGACATAAGCGATCACTCCCGAGCATTTCTGCCATTCAAGTAGAAAGAGGAGTTAACTTACAAATTATTTTTACCCTTTGATGACATTTTACAGACACAAAGTTCAGCCAAGTGTTTTCCATCTTCGATTGAGCCAAGGTGCATTTTTAACAAGATACAAACCTCAATGCACGTTACTCAACAAAAATGTCGGAAACAGCGGTGCCTTGCGATTCGAAATTGAAGTCAGTTTTTTACTCGGCCCGTCGCTTAAAACGCGTTTTTCCCAAATGCCATCAATTCTTTCCTACAGAAACTAATGTTTGTTATAACAAAAATTGCACTGAATAATAGTGTACTTTACAAACATTTACAGTAATGACAGGTGCAACGATTACACAACAAATTAATTATAAATAAATAAGCTAATCGCTAATTCTTTTAGTAATCTATTAGAAATTTCATTTCATTTAAAATTGTCCAAATTGAAGTTCAGCCTCTCAAACGTAAATCTTCAAAAACTTCTGTAGTCCTCAATGAAAGCAGACTTATTAGGCCCCGTTTTAATAAGTCTCGCACAAAGTGCAGTTTAACTGTGCCCATCCTTGGAAATGTTTCTTTCTTTTGGCATTTTCGTAGATGGGCCCAGTTAGAAATGGGCGTTTGCGCTGTTGTGAGTGTGAACATAGCTGACTTTAGTCTTGCCAAATCGTAGAGGTTCTCCATATTCTCTTTAAATTCAGTGGAGGAGAGGCGTGTGGTGTACATGGCGGAAATATAACAGACCCGTTGGAGCAACAAGTACAATTACGCACAAACTACATATAGTCTACACAGGAATGCTCAGTGAGGCGTCTACATGTGTTGCTCGATTGGTCGTACTGAGATATTCATTGCTTGAAGGGTTTTATCTGTGAAGTGTGCAATTAATTGTGCTATTAAGAAACCCTGGAAGGTTTATGGGGCATCCATTGAGTGCTCTCATGTTAGGTCTCCTCAGCCTGAGCTGTGTGTGGGAAGCGAGGGTGTGAGGGAACACAGATAAGGAGAGGGAGTTAGCTACAAGGCACTCTCTTGGGAGGTCATGCCATTTATTATAACAATATTGTGCTTTTTCTTATTAACATCATGAGCTGCTTTTATAGTACCCTGAGTTCCTTTTTTTTTTTTTTTTAATATCGCCACACTCCCATCAATATCGTGATAATTATCGTATTGTGAGGTTCATATTGTGGTATCGTATCATGACCTTTGGGTAGCGTTACATCCCTAGTATGACAATCAGTAAATATAGTAGAGATTTACTGTAGTCAACAGGTGGGAACCTAATAAAAATTCCTCCAGCCCCCATTCTAAGTTGAAGGCTGTTCAGGGGCGGCATGGCTTGGTGGTAGAGTGGCATTTCGCACCATTGCAACCATAGTGAAGGGTCCTTGAGCAAGATACTAAACCCCTAGTTGCTCCTGGTGCTGCGTCACCAATTGGTGAAGCGCTTTGAGTACCCGAGGTAGAAAAGCACTGTTGAAGTGGCAGCCCATTTACCATTTGCTCTATAACTATACAATACTGAATGATAATCTGATTTCCTGTGTGTGTGTGTGTGTGTGTGTGTGTGTGTGTGTGTGTGTTAGGCTCCCTTTGGCAGACTTCTACTCTCTGTCCTACCTGTACATCTCCCTCCTTGGTACATTGACAACCATCGTGATCGGACTATTGGTGAGCATGACCACAGGTGAGGACTTGTACCGTGGCGAATGCATGAAACCTGTGAACACAAGAAGACAAAGCAGTAAGTTCCCCTTTGTTGTGGATAGGTGGCTGCAAGCAAGGCAAGCTGAACTCCCAATTATTTGTGAGGAAAAGCGACTTGATGTGTTTCAGCCGCAGCTCTAAATCAGAGGTAGAGTTTTTTTTTTTTTAACATAATTATTAAAAAGAAAATCTCAGGTCATCTTACCTCTCTCTCCATTACACTTTCATGACAGGCTTCAGGGAAAACAGAGAAGGGTGCGTCAGAATTCGACACAGGAGCCAACAAGTCAGGATTTGTACACTGTGACCCGACAAGCCACGATTTTGTTAACGCGACCAAACTATAATATTCCATGCAGATATTGTACCTCTAACATGTATTTAACATAAATACTGTAGCTTAGTCTGGCACACGATTATGTATTTCACATCATATAATTCAATGGCTATTTTATTTTTATTTTCTGCAGTTACTGTGTGGAGTTTGCATGTTCTCCATGTGGCTGTGTGGGGTTTCTCCGGGTCTGCGGTTTAATCCCACATTCCAAAAAAATGCATGCGTAGGTTAATTGGACTCTCCAAATTGTCCCTAGGTGTGTGAGCGTGAGCGCGGACGGTTGTTCATCTGTGTGGCTGGCAACCAGTTCAGGGTGTCCCCCGCCTACTGCCCGAAGTCAGTTGGGTTAGGCTCTAGCTACCCTTGTGATAACAGAACAACATGTCATTTCTTGAACTGCTGGTGATACTCATCTACAAATTTTCCATCACTTTTATTAGGCTAAGTACAGTTTTGGTCAGTAATACATGCGTTTTTTTTTTTTAAATCACCTACTTTTTATTTTACAGGAAAGGTTTCATTCTTGATTAAAAATATGTTTACATTCAAATGCTCATTAAATAAATATTTTATATTTAAGCTCATTTGTAAACCCATGCAATGACAGCATCAATATGACTTCAGCTTTTCACGGTAAGTACCAAACTGGAAAATGATCATTGCAGAAAATAAAGCATTTATTATCATTGTATGATTTCTTATGAATAATTATGTACAGTTCACATTTGATTGCTTAAATAAAAGTTAACATTTCTTTGACCATTTACTGTCAAACTGAAAAAGTATGCAAATACCAGATCATAACTATTAACGTAGTAAGATACTACAACACTGACTTTACTAAGGCATTACTCTGACGACTACTACAACAGCTACAAGTAATTCGCTGTGTGTGGCAGTACTGCACTAGCATACTGTTATAACTACTGCTGCATAAATCAGTGAAAAACAAATGTTTTTTTTTTTTACTACGCTTGCAAATTATGACTACTACACCACAACAATAACAACACAATGACCTCTATACTAGCAATCTATGACTATTACTATGCTTAGGACAATATTACAGTAAGAACCCCAACTCCAAAACTATACCTCTTCCTGCTTTTCTTCTATGACTCCCACACCACCACTATTTTTACCACATAACAAATGTGCCTTTCAAAATTAGAGAATAGAAAACTTAACTGCGTCTAAGGTGTCTACAAAGACACTACTTATGCGAAAATCTTCCCCTGAGCCTTTTTCTTCTTTTTCTCACTGTCACTGACAGCGATCCAGCCAGCGTCACGCATTCTCTTGATGCCCGCTATCTTAAGGGAGGTTCCCGGTGACTTAAGAGGAGTGGGGCTCTGGAGGTGGGTAAAAAGAAATGCAGCAATTTGGTTACTAAAATAATTGTAATTCTTTCTTAGACATTGACATTACCTTTTTGGATCGGTTGAATTGAGAGAGGGGAACCGAGAAGTGTGGTGCTGCCGTGTTTTTAAACGTCTGTCAAAATCAGAAGGACAAATTACACTAAATTTGACCTACTGCTGTTACTGGATTACAAATAAAAAAAACATTCTCACCAAAACAGTGTTTGGATCAGAGTTGTCAGACTTGGGTTCCAGCTCCAGGGCTCTCTTCCCCCAGCTCCCTGGCTTGTCAGCACTAGGGGGCGTCCTTATTCTATACGTCTGCAAAGCAGTTGCAATTCATCAGCATGCTGAGGAGTTAAAACATTTCAGATTTTCCAAATGATCAATCAGTTACTTTGATTTTTTCTGCTCTGCCAGCCCACTTTGTCCCATTTGCCGGGGAAGCAGAGTTCTGATGTTTCTTGGGCATAAATTGAGAGTTGATTCAATGGTAAGGTAGTTGATAAATGATCCCCCCTTTCATCAAAGAGCAATGAAAGTTCTACCTTGATCTTTGGGGTTCTTTCACCTGACATCCTCATGGATCCGAAGTCAGATTCCTAACACACACGACAAACCATATGTTGGATGTTAAGTTACATTTTCGTCAACAATAAATTTTGTGATATTTTAATGGTCACCAGTACATATTATTGCAGAAGTACACAACTGACTAGTTTAGGGCTTCTTCATTACTGCGAAATATACAGTGGTCTTTTACAGACCTCAGCAAAGGCAAACACGTTCATCTTTGAAGACCTTCTTGTTGGTGTTTCTGCATGTCTCCCTTTATGATTTGTGTTGAAGGGATTTGCCTAGAAATATAGTACAGTAATAGTTATATAGGTATGGATATAAATAGATGAGGTGGTCGGTGCTCTTGTATTTGTGCCATGTATGTATACCGTGTTGCTTTCGTCTTGGGAAAGCCGAGATAATTTAAGCGAAGACAATTCTTTCTTCAGATCACTTAACTCTTTTTGAAAGTTATCCTGACAACAAAAAACACAATAATTAGTCAATTGCATATAAAAAAAATGAAAGAAAAAGAAATTAATAAGACAACACCTTCTCTGTTATCAGCTGCTTCTTCAGTTCACCATTTTCAGTCTTAAACTTTGAGACATCAATCTCCTATTTCAGAAAATGTAAAGAATAAATCTTCAGCTATAAATGATTTTTTTAGGTTTGTTATGTGATTGAAGTAGTTTGAGTCCTCAGTACCAGAGCCACTCGGCAGCTAATGGCCTCTGTCTCACGCTTCCTCATCTCGTCCAGTTCCGCATCCTTTTCTTTGACCATGCGGTCATATTGGTTCTAGGAAGGACAAAATGAAGGATGTGTTTGAACGGGCAGTAAAAGTGTGCAGGGGTTACATGTGGGCGGGGGTGGCAAAGCGTACTTTGTGTTTTTCCATCAGTGCGACAATATCAGCGGTCTTGTGTTGACACTTGTGTTCTGCGTCCTCTTTACTCTTGATAGCCTCAGCTGTGGTTAATCGCAGCTCTTTTATCTGTGGGGAAAACGTGGTACAGTATTCTATCACTTTTGACACTCGTGACGTCACTCCCACACTGTACATAGTTCAACAAAGGCCGTTTCTTAACGTATATTCCTATTTTATTTATATTATTAATTCATTTTCAACATATTTATTTTTAGATATCATTTTTTAGTTAAAAAAAAGGCAATGCCGAAGAATTTACGGTAATGTGGAAATTAAGGAAACAAAATAAAATTATTTTCATTTAAAAATCAGGTGTGTTACATTCTACTTTTCCAGATTACACATTTGAGTGAGGGGATACTCAGGGGATGGTTCGGGGGTACATAAGCCCCCCAAAATATTGGGAACCACTGCTCTAAAGGGCCAAAAAATGTAGTTCATGATAAAAACAACCTTGTTGTCAAGATCTGCTGCAAATGAAGATTTATCGCGAAGCTCTTCAACCAGCTTTTGATGCTTTTCTTCAAGCTGTCTTTTCTGGTTGTTTGATTCATCATACAGACTGGTCATCTAACAAAAAAAGGGCTGGCATTAAAATGTTTTTTAAAAAAAAGTGTTTCACTTCAAAAGAGGACCATGAGCATACCTTATTTTCAAGTTCATTGTATTTCACAAGCTCTTTTGCCATTTGTGTCTTAAGCTTTTTAACCTGAAATACACAAGTGAGAAGTTGAGCTGCGCAGAAAGCCAGTAGATGATTGAGCATGTATGTCTTACAAACCTCTTTCTGATATTCCCCTGCTTTACGATGAGCTCCAATTTTCTTCAAGAGGTAAGAGCACTAAAAATAAACAAATAAAAGACCCCAATGTCAAAGTAAAACAAGTAAGAATCACACATCTTTATTTCTCTCACCTTTACTTCTGCAGCTTGGATCTGGCCTTCTGTTTGTACAACCTTCTCCTGCAAATGCTCACACTACATGAAAAAAAAATGTTAAAATCACAAAAGAAACTAGTCACTGACCATTAATTTGAAGTAGCTTACGTTGTCTTCCATTTTCTTCTGCAACATCTCAATTTCTTCACACTGTCTTTGGGTTAAACTCCGAATAGTGTACACTTCCGCTCTATAAAACACCAAAAAAGAAATGTATATACAGTACACTTTAATAAACTTAAAAGACACAATATGCTTTGTCACTTGTCATCCACATTCAAAGACGCAAAACTTTTGAATTTACTTCACCCCACAGTATATTGAACTGAATTTGAAAAAGGAAGTGGAATTGGGGCGGCACGGTGTCTGACTGGTTAGCATGTCTGCCTCACAGTGCGGAGGTCCAGAGTCCAAATCTGGGCTCCGGGCTTCCAGTGTGGCGACCCTAGTGAGGATAAGCGGCTCGGATAATGGATGGATGGAAGTGGAACTGAATTCAAGGAATTCAGAGAAAGTCACTCTTGTCACATAAGGTAAGAAAACATGTCCAAAATCTTTGGAGAGCTATTTTAAAAACTTGATATTCTGGGAAATGAAATGCCGTTCTACCAACAAATCAAACAATTTCACTGCCGCGCATCGTTGTCTTTTGCGTGTCACTCGACATCGTGCTATGTGCGCATGCATATCACATCACGGAGAGTTTACATTAGAAGACGCATTTGCTTTTGTAATGTGAACGAGTACATAAAAAGAGCAGATTTAACAACAATAAAAACATCTGGATTGGGCCTAATGCCATACTGTCATGCCACTGTAGCCTGTCTGACTGCGACATCTAGCTGCTGACTTGAAAACTACATTCAATGTAATACTGTATTCTGCATCTTGTCCTTTTTTCCATAGACTTTTTTAAATTTCGCAGAGCTTTGAAATCCATACCAAATACCAAATCCCGCGATTGCAGAATGACGGATTCCTGCGGGGACTGGTTATTTTAGAAACCTGCTCTTATTTACTTACTTTACTTTTAAGTGTTTTGGTGTTCTTGTTGGTTGCCGACAAAAACCAAGTGTGAAATGATGACTGCATAAAGTATCATATACAGTATTTGTACATCAAAGTCATAATCCAGTAAACATTTTGAATGGTTCGCTCATAAACAAATTTTCAGAGATAGACTTTCAAGTCTGTTTGATTGCACACTCTCAGAAACCCAAATTAAACTAATCAAACTAATCTCTGAAATACAAACTGACCTTAAACGTTGGTTTTCCTCTTCCAGTTTCTGAATTTCCTTTGCGAGCTTCACGGCCTTCTCCTCACTCCCCTGCCAGTCAAATTTACAGATTCACAAATCACTTTTTTTTACTAATTGGTGGATACAATTTGCAGGTTTAGATTTTACATGCAGTTCAGTGACCTAAACATGAGGCAAAACTCAGACCTTCATGGTTGCCTTGATATCTTTCATATTAGAGGACGTGCTCTCAAACTTCAGCTCAAGAGCCTTCTTCTCGGAATTAAGCTCATTAAAGTTAGACAGCAGCTCTTCATACTTAGCTCTGGAAAGCGAAACAGCACTGGTCATGCGCAATACGACAGCGTGATATAATAGGAGGCTGTTCATTATGGAGTGACTCACTGATGCTGTGTGAGTTCTGTTTTGAGTTGTACTATCTCAAAGCTGCACTCCTCTGTTTTCTTCATTTCACTGAACAACTTTTCCTCCAGCTCGTGTACTTTGCTCTGTGGAACAGCGTGAAAACACACGGAGCTGAGTAGTGCAATCATTACAATATGTCTGCTCCCATACGATTTCCACAGTTGATGTAAAAACCTCAGAGTTGCTCTGATTCTCCAAGAAAATTTCTTCTGCCTTTTCACCAGCTTTCTTGAGTTTTTCGTTGTCCGCACGTATAGTCTCTGCCTCACACTGGTTTAAGGGGGGGAAAAAAGTGGTCTGATCAATGTAAGGTTCCTAAAATATGCATCCATTTGGAAATGACTGGTATGCATCACCATGACCCGCTGGGCTTCTATGGTTTTTGCCGAAAGCTCATCTTGGAGATCATTCACTCTGACCTCAAGGACATCAGCTTTTCCCTTCACAAGCTCTATTGAGCTCAAGCTTTTTTCCTGAGAGCACCAATAACAAAGAATCAGTGTTTTCAATTGAAATACAGCAAGGTACACACTAAAGTAACTCACTAATTCACTCTGAAGGAGGGTGATTTGCTCATCTTTTCTTGCCCTCTGTTCTTCAAGTTCTCCTGTCATAGTAAAAAAATAGTTGCTTTGACTCTTTTTTTTTTTTAAATACAAATTGAGCACCAAATGTGTTAAGATTTCTTTCACTTAAACTCACCCACAACTCGAAGACTCCTTTCAAGTTCTTTGTTTTTCTCCATTAGTTTTTCCTCGCAATCCTTAGACCTTAAACAGTAATTCCGGGACCAAAATGACCAGAGTAATCATCACTCAGGCTTCTGTGCTGTGAATTCTCAAGACTATGTACCTTTGTTCCTCAAAGGCAAATGAAGTCTGCAACTCCACAAGGGTTCTCTGAACTTGCTCGAGCGTCTCGGTTAGTTCATTTTTAACTCGGCAAGCCTCCTTCAAGCTTACATCTTTGGTGCTGACGATCTGTTCATGTTCTTCTTTGCTCTGTCTCAGCCTGACACCCATGGCCTCCTGTCTTGTCTTTGAGGGAGGAAACATGTTTCAGCTAAAGCAGACAACCCACAACTGAGGGGCGCTTGGAGAGTTTTATGATGTCGAGCAGATACAGTATGCAAATGAATCAGACACGGGACAGGGCAGCAACAGAAATCACCTCGCTCTCTTTACAGCGCTGCTCTGCTGAGTGTAGTTTTTCGAGAAGGGACTCTTTCTGCATTTTTGAGCTTCTCAGCTCTTCATATTGTTGACCTTCAAAAGTAAAAAAAAACCAAACAAACACATTTTGTGTATTACTAGATGAATTGAACAATGTGATCATTCATTATTAAGAACAGATATTGAGTAGTTTTGATGAAAGATAATTTGAATGATTAGTTTTTTCATAAGTACTGTATGTATCAAACTGTTAGCCCTTCACACTAATCATTAGCCAAGAAGTGTGTAGACTTTTTTATATCCGCTGTAAATCCTACTCTGTTTCCATATTCTCTTCCTGGAACGCAGTAAATCAGGTCCTAACTTATGTAATTTCACTTGATGAGTTGGCAGACACTCCAAAGACCCAATTATGTGAAACACGCGATTAAAGTCAATATTGCATAATGATTCCCCTTTAAGAAAATAATTAACTGAATGTCGATAAATGTAATCATGTGATTAACTTTTTGGCATCATTCTTACTTGTGGTCTCTTGAAGCAGTCTGCATTGATTTTGAGTATCATGAAGGTCACGCTGGACTGCCTCTAGTTCACCTACTTTCTCCTGAAGTTTAGCTTCCAGTGTCGCCACCTGTCGAGCCGTCAAGTCTTTTAGCAGTTTGTGTTACAAAGGCAGAGTCATGAGTCTTCTACTTACTGACCTCGTTCTCTTTTAGGCTGCATTCTTGCTGATAGTTTTCTTTCAGCTCTTCAAGTTTTTGCAAATTCGCTTTAACTGTGAATGAAAAGAGATTAAAAAAAAAATTTTGTCAGCATGCAAAAAAGAAAGAAATGTTGAAGAACGAACCAGAATGCATCTCGTTCTGATTGGCTTCAGCTTGACCGCGAAGGTGTTCAAATGCCACTATCAGTTTCTGGGAAGATTAATGATTCATTGTCTGACCGTTTATTCTTCACTTTTTAGCTGATGTTATGTATTTTACCTGAACGCGTTCACTGTTTTCCAATAGAAGGTGATGTGTCTCATCTCGCTCGGATTCAACTATAAAACGTAGAAATGTGCGTCAATTCTCGGCACATTGATGAGGCCGTGACAGAGCTGAGCACACTCACATAATTGCATTTTGTCTGCCGACCGCTCAAAGGTTTCTTTCAGCAAATTACACAAGTTGCGGTTGCATTGTGTCTGAATCAAAACATTGATTATTCAAGAGCAGGACTGCCTGTGGAAACTGCTGAGTACAAAAAACCACACAAAAAACATACTTGTTCCGCCAATCCTCATTTTCACTTATCTGGTCCTCAAGCTTCATGCTGAGACTTTCATTTTGAAACTGTAAAGCACACACCCACACAATATCAAATGACGCAAATGCATGCACAGTATTTGCCTCAAAAGGCACACACCTGCAATTCTTGAATGGCCTTGCGCTGAGTCTCAATTGTTCTTTTGTTCTCCTGAAGTTTCCTCTCGCTTTGCACAGCATCAGAGTCCACTTTGACTTTCCAGCATTTGATTTTCTCCACCTCGTCAAACATTTTTGAACAAAGCTGTCCAGGAGCACAGTCGCTCTGTGGAACATTCGATCCAGATTATTTACCCAGGGATTGCCCGAGGATTTTGGTGGCCATAAATGAGATTTTACATGTGCAGCCGCCGAATCATGGTGTGGTACCCATTACAGTGCGGCCCCGTGCCGTGCGCACAACTTGTGCGCTTGTTGTGGCGCACATTAGAGAGGCTCCCTAGGGTTGGGCATGATCGTTTGAATTTGAATTCCAGTTCTGGTTTCTTGTTTTCATTTCATTCCAAAAAAAGTTTGCATGGTTTAACTCAGTGTGCAGCAGTGGCATAACAAGTTTATGCAGTGTAGCACACTAGAATTAATGTGGCACCACCAAGCAGTTGTGGCGCTGCATTTACACCACCATTGCATTTGCACCACTGTAGATTTAGAGGCTGTTGACTTTTTGTAAATATATTACCTCCACTCTCTCTGTTGGGGCCACTGTCATCTTGAGGCAATCTTTTAAGGACACAAATAACAAACAACCTTTAAACTTGACGCAGTGCATCCTAATCTTTAAGATGTGTGTTCCGCATTAGACATGACCTTGTGTGATTGGTTTAGTTGGGGCGACAGCACTTTTGTGGACGGCTGGCGCGTTTTGGTCCGTCACAAAATATTTACTGGGACCCTAAAAAAAAGCCGTAGGTCAATACATGTTCAGTGGATATAGAAGGTCTCCTGATCCTGCAAGTCCATGAATTGGTTTTGTGCCCAATGAGCCTGCCATGCAAATGTAGAACATTCCACACAGGGAGGCCGGAGCTGGGATCGAACCCGGTACCTCTGCACTGTGAAGCCGACGTGCTAACCACTGGACTACTTTGATACCGGTAATTTGTAAAATGAGAAACAACAAAACGTGGTCTAATATCTTTGCTAACATCGTGAAATCATGACAGAAAATCGCTAAACTAGCCATCGAAAAAACATGCCTCACTTATACAGGTATGTGTTTTTTGATTAGACAGAACTTTGAGAGGCCAGAAGCTGTTGGTTTGTAGGTGGACAGAGGACACTGCACATTCACCATAAATCATTCTTGTTTTTATCATTCTCACTTCTCCAATTATGTTGCCACCGTCGTTGCTTACTGGTCCACGTTCTTCTATGTTTTAATTTCCCCCTGCTTTATCAGCCCTAAATATCTCAAATCACCAAAATCTCAACAGTGATTGAGATCTATATCTGTTTTCCGTTGTTGACAAAAATGCATAAACATATTTTGACAAACTAAATCGTCGAAAATACATCTGTTTTAAGAGTTGACTCAAACGTTATCAGAAAAATAAATACTAAGTATATAATAAGTAAATTAGCAGACACCTAAAAATGTAATTAAGTAGAAATATTTTGTACTGACCAACTCAACTCTGTTCTCCACACTCTCTTGGGGTTTAACCGCAGACACCTGGCTGCTATTATTCATCCTCGGTGGCACCAAAAGTTTGAAGTTGAACCGTCCGTCTTTGGCCATCTAGGAATCAAGTCCAACACCTGAATGAATGCCTCGCAGGGGATACTAATCAGGCGTACATATTCAAATACAGTAATGATTATTTTTGTAGCGTAAATGTAATGAGCGCTCACCTTTAGATGTGACGAAAGCATTGTTTCGGAGCTCGTTCAAGACAAAGTAACAGATGCTGTTGGCCACAATACATTTAGTCGTTAAAAAATGAGTGAAATGTTTAGCTCATGGATATTCAAAGCCGCTACTTGTTCGTGACGACTTGCAGAATCAGATAACTGTCAATAACAACAAGCGAATGGGACCAGTAGCGTTTTAAAACTCGTTTCTTACCTACAACTCACTAATGCGAACGTTTCTGTGCGAAGTCAGTTAAATTGACAAAATGGCGACGGCACATTAACGTCTAATTAAAAACGAATGAGGAGCATACTTAACGTAAGGCTGGCGGCAAGCACACTTTTTAACAAGGGTACAGTATTTTTAACGCATGAATTTAAAAACTGTTCTAATCGTGATTAATAAACATAGTATCAAATGTAATTAAACATGTAATATACCAATTGAATATATATATATATATATATGGCCATCCATACATCCATTTTCTATACTATACTAAAACACACCCAAGTTGAATGGGTAGAACATGCCAACTCCACAGAAGAAGGCCGGGGCCAGGTTCAAACCACCACCCAAACAGAAAAGCTATGAAGTCTTGGCACCACCTCACTAACCGTCCAGTTAGGTGGCATATTGGCATAGAGGGATTGTTATAATAAGGATAATAATTAAGGCTCAATTAACTTCATGCTTTCACAGCATTAACATATAATTTATGGGGAATTGCAATATTTCCAAAGCTTCAACCAGTCAGTAATAATGAGCAAGATATGAATCCACTAGACAAACATTGTTGGTCTTTTCTATTTATTTGTGTGAAGCAAAAATAAACAGTTTGGAAGTTGCAAAGTTCCTCGGTAATTGTGAATACAATATATGACGTGAGTAAAGCAACTCAGTCAGTCAGACATGAGTATGTTTTCCTGTACAAGAAGATGCAAACCACGCAATGAGGTCTTTATGCCCTCATTTCAGAACATTTTCCATAAAGAAACAAAATAGTAGAGTAACATTTTGTGTTCAACGTAGTGATACGAGTAGAATAACGCTCTGCATGACTACATTTAATCATCAAAATAGGAGAAAACAACATACTGTGTGATGTAATGCACATATTGAATCTATGTAAAAAGTGAATTAAATTGGTTATTGCAAGCAGACACAATAACAGTCTCTGTTTCAAAATTATTCGTATACACCAATAGTAGCTTATAAATATTTTCCAGTGAAGTGCATGTGATGGTACAATATACAGTAAATGGTTTTTTTTGGTGGTCAAAACAAAAGTGTATGCTAACTACAGATTTGTCCTAAAGGAGGAAGGATGTTTTCAGGTTTATCTCTATGACTTGAAACAAAGTGACTGAAAATGAGACCACTTAGACAGTGTCTGTGTTCCTGGCCTCAACCACCTTGGCTGCATTGTCCCTGTAGGATTTATGATCTCCCACTCTGGCCATTCGCTCTTCCTCTTTCTTCTCTTTCCTCAGTAGCCGATAGTTGAGACCCATACCCATGAAGAGGAAGAAACTAGAGACGATGAGGAGAATCCCGCAGCCCTGGTACGTGTACTTGTAGTCATGATAGATGTCCTTGAACTTCCCTGTTAGGAGGACGATAATAAGGTTGTGATTTAATTACGGCTGTCCACACACCACAGTATAGAGTGAAACTTCCACAGTCAAATACCGGCAAAGTCGGCACAATTTGGAATACGAACAAGTGTCATGATAGCCGTAGAAACATCAATGGAACTGACTGGGACATAGCACAAGGTCACGGTGTACTTATTGCGTAGAAGCATTTTTCATACAAATATTTACTGTCGGGCAGCACGGCGGTTGACTGATTAGCACACCCGCCTCACAGTGCAGAGGTCGTGGGTGTGTGGAGTTCTCCCCGTGCTGGTGTGGATTTTCTCCGGGTACTCTGGTTTCCTCCCACATTCCAAAAACATGCACTGGAGTGCTCTAAATTGTCCCTTGGTGTGATTGTGGGTGTGAATGTTCTGCAAATAGCTTCATCCATGGGTGCCGAATTTCAACTTTACAAGGGTCTGCTTTACTCTTTATTTGTTTTTGTTTTTTTCACCTATTGTGGATGAATCTGGAATGTAACTCTTGTGATAAACAGGAGTTCACTGGTCTTGCTTTTTGTTGTTGTTGTTGTATTAAACATTGATTCACTTCTATTTTTACTTGTATGCTATGTATGACAGAACAGATAGTATTCGACTGTGGAGGTTCCACTGTAACGTTTGCGACTGAGTCGGTTACCTAGCAAAGGGGGTCCCAGCAACACGGGGCCACATTCAATGATAGTGACCAGGCCAACGGCACTGGAGAAGCGCTGCGCTCCCACCAGGTCCATCAGTGTCTCGAACAATACGGAGCTCAGCCAGCCGAAAGCAAAGCCAAAGAACATGGAGTAAATCACAAAGCCTTTGTAGTCGACTGCCATAGGGGCGAAGATGTGACACACGCCGTTGTACAGCACCGAGGCGGCAAAAAAGTACTGGATCCTTGGCCGAACCCATTTGCTGTTGGCCACAATGCCCATCGAGGGCCGCGCGACCATGTCAACAAACGCCAGGACAGACAGCAGGAAAGCGGCTTTCTCTTTCGGGATGTCTTTGCTTTTTGCAAAATTGCTCAGGAACACTAACGGTGCGAAAAGGCCAAAGAACATGACGATATTGCCCGAAATGTAAAGCACGAAGCCACGATGCTTGAACAAAGACAGATCGAGGAAGCTGTTCATGATTTGCGAACAGCTCCTTCGCTCCGTAGTCTTCTCCACCGGTTTGGGCTTCGGTCCGAGGGGTCGCATAAGGGAACCGGCGACGCAGCAGTTGAGCAGCAGGCCGCCCAGGATGAGGAAGCTCCCTCTCCAGCCAAAGCGGTCGTAGAACCATGTGTTGAGAGGTGCCAACGTGGAAAGGAAGACTGGACTACCAGCCATGGCAATGCCGTTGGCAATGGGACGCCTCTTGTAGAAGTATTTCCCAATCATAGTGAGGGCGGGGTTTAGATTGAAGGACAACCCCAAACCTAAAACACAATCACAAAAACTGTATTATGGGGGACATATTATGGAAAATGTAACTTTTGAATGGTGTAAACATGGAAATCTGGAGGGCCTGGCCAAGCATGGCATGTGAAATTTAACAACCACAGTTAATCTTTTCCAGTCGATTTTCTGAAATTTGGGAAATATGTCTTCACACAGTATGATTAGTTTACACCAGGGGGTGTCAAACTCATTTTTTGTCGCGGGCCACATTGTAGTTACGGTTTGACTTGGAGTGCCGTTATGAATTTTGGGAAAGCATCCATCCATTTTCCGAACCGCTTCATCCTCACTCGGGTCGCGGGGGGTGCTGGAGCCTATCCCAGCAGTCTTCGGGCAGTAGGCGGGGGACACCCTGAATTGGTTGCCAGCCAATCGCAGGGCACACAGAGACGAACAACCATCCACGCCCACACTCACACCTAGGGACAATTTAGAGTGTCCAACGAGCCTGCCATGCTTGGAATGTGCCCGGGGAGAACATGCAAACTCCACACAGGGAGGCCGGAGCTGGGATCGAACCCGGTACCTCTGCACTGTGAAGCCGACGTGCTAACCACTGGACTACCGGGCCGCTTGGGAAAGCATATAAATGTTTAATCACTCCACATATTACATACAAACTGATGAATAACTAGTCAAGAATAATGACTGTTATGACAATTTGAAATTTTGGCTCCGACTTTAACAAGCATCATGGAACTTGACATGCTTGATTTGCTTTTGCAGGCCACATAAAATGATGTGGTGGGTCAAATCTGGCCCCTGGGCCTTGACTTTGATACCTGTGGTTCACACAATCACTGCTCACTTTCTCTTCCCAAATCTTTAAGTGCGATCACTCGTGATCATTGTTATTTCGACACGTGAACCATTTTAAATTGTGGAAAACAACTTTACAGCATTTGGACAACCTATTGTTGTTTCACAACAGTAGGTGGCATAAGTGTGCATGATTGGTGATTAAAAAAAAACAAAAAAAAAACGAACGTAAAGTACAGTACCTCCCACTACACCAATGCAAAAATACAGTGCTTGGACAGAGTTGCAGAAAGAGGCGGCTACAAGGCCCAATCCCGAAAGACATCCTCCCAGCATCATAACAGGACGACTGCCATATTTATTCACCAGGATGCTGCTGATAGGACCTGAGAACAAATAAACAAGCACACACACACACACACACACACACACACACACACACACACACACACACACACACACACACACACACACACACACGCACGCACACACACACACACACACACACACACACGCACACACACGCACACACACACACACACACACACACACACACACACACACACACACACACACACACACACACACGATGACTGTATTGGGTTGGATTGGATGTGACTGCAATTCTGATTTTGCCCACAAGAGAGCCACAGCACCACATCTGAGGCCAAGCAAACTCGCAACAATTTGGACATCATTTTTGGCAGTGGTGCACTGCAGTAGATGCGTTTTCATTCCATTTATAATAGGATCCGTCAGAAAAAGATGAGAGCTGCAATGAAATAATAATTTATTTGGCTTGGAGATGCATACACACTGACAGGTGTAATTTGTTTGTGGACTCTCCTTAAATTGACTTTAAATACATTTGAAAGATGATTGGAAGTTCAGGCCTGGGTGTTTTATTTTCTGGACGTGTGGATGGAGGTTGTGGACACGCTACAATATCAGCAAATCTTTAATGCAGGGCTCTGAGAATTAAGCTGTTATTCAGATGGAACTAAGCCACAAATGTTTGGTTCTGCAGCGATGTGAGGGTTCTGTAAACCAGTGGTAAGAAATCTTCCGCCCATGGCTCAAAATATGGTCCATGAGAACATTTCGTTCGGCCTTCCGTGCAATGCGTGCAATCGGTCCATTTGTGGGTTTTAAGAGGCTTTGAGTGTCTATGAGGGCCCACGGGGAAGATCGCCTTCTTGCCAAATCCTCACACTGCCCAGTCCATCGAAATGGAAACTGACAGTTTTTGTTTAGAGGTTGTCCAAACTCATTTGCCGGCGCCACGCGAGACAAAAGGTCTTTAAATTGTAATGCAGGCCGTCTCCGAGCTATCAGTGAGTTCTTTCCTGGCAGGACCGTGGGGAGAGATGCCCGGGATAAAAAGGTTGGAGACGAACCGGTGCGGAATATTATGAAGGTAATGGATCAAAAATGGAGAGAGTACAGAGGTGTGCAACAGTCGCTTAATGAACTCGTCCTGCTGACGTGCAGCGAGTGCTAAGCAGGCAAAGCTTCAGTGTCGCAGCGCCGGAAAACACATTTCCCTGCTAAACTTTCAATTTCTAATGTGCCACTTTGCTGTCATTTGTGTATATTTACATCGAAGCATTTGCATTAATTGACGGTGTCAGTCAGCCTCCCGGTAGAATGCGTCGCTGTGCCATAAACAGCTTTGATTCATTTGATGTTAAACATCCTGCTTGCTGATGTCATGAGAAATGAGAGATTAAGATGAATGTGTAGTTTCATTTGCGTTGGACATGAAATGAGCGATTGTTGACTTAACGAGCAGAACTCACTCTTACATAATGTATGATGCCATTGGATGCATTCATAGCGCAACTCATTTTCATTTCTTCGCACACTTTCCGAACACATTTTTTCACTTAAAAACATACATTAAAGTGTTTTGTGGCGTATTGTTGTGTGATGCAATGTTTTCAGATTCAGATTCATTTGCCATACTAAGGAAACACGTTCTAGATACTTTTCAGAGATCGCCAAAAAAAATGGGCACTTTCATCCTTTTTAGCCGTTCGTCTCGCATCGGAACAAAGAGGAAGAGCAATTCTTTTCATTCTGGAGCATATAGCTGCGAGGGACGGCCGGTATCTTTCTTCTCCCTCTGAGGAATATCATGCAGAGTAGACAAAAGCTCTCCATCATCACCTGCCTGCGTGTTTTCATTCATCTCATCAAAGTGGCCTAGCTCACTTCTAACAAAACACATTCAGGATGTGTACAAATCAAGCTAGCCAATCCAAAAATTAACCCAACGGTCATGTTTTGCAAACCTCAAAGACAATTTAGAGTCTTCAATGTGGTGTTGTTTTTTTTAAAAGAAGTTTTAGCAATTTGAAGCAGTAGGGGTTCAGACCATCCGAACTTCAAAAAGGTTAGAATGTGGAACTGCGGAACTAAATAAGGGAATTTAGAGACAATTGTTGGAAGAAATGCGAGTGTGCTTCCTGAGGGCTGTTGAAGTGCCCTTGGCCAAGGCACTCAATCAGTTCAGGAGTTCTTTCCTTGCATGGTTGTGAATGTGTGATGTACTGCTTGCAACACTGAAGCGGAGTGAAAGGACAACAGTACTTTCTTGAAAGTAGTCATTATGATGAGTCGTTATGCTGTAGCTGAAATGTGTCGTTAGCAAGCTGGTACACAACATCCAACTACGTACATAATATGATGACAATTAGGAAACGTAAACGTTTCTGCAACATACCCACTGTTTCAGTTTCCATTGAAGAAAGGCAAATGCAACTGTTCAGTACAATTACAAAATGACATGATCACAATGACTCATTTTTGTCAAATAAACATGTAAATCCATTTAATTTGATCTCATTTAACTACCGTAATTTCCGGACTATAAGCCGCGACTTTTGTCACACGCTTTCAACTCTGCGGCTTATTTAATGAAGCGGCCTATATACAGACTTTTTTAACGGCCGCCTGTGTACCGTCTTTCTTTGTAAATATCTCATGTAACAATATGGGCACCTGCGGCTTATAGACAGGTGCGGCTTATGTGTGTACAAAATGTTTTTTTCCTTTAAAAATGTAGTGGTGCGGCTTATAATCAGGTGCGGTCTATAGTCCAGAAATTACGGTACTTGTTATATACGTTATAATTAGCAGAGCAGTGTGTGTAATGTGAAAAAAATCCCGTATGACTTGTTTAAAAATAAAAAGCTGGGTATGAAATGAAGGGCACACTTATAAGAGAGTTATTGCACCTGTATTGCTGCAAATGTTGTGCCACTTAAAATATTGCCCAAATGTTTCATTCGTCGGGTTGTTTTTCATGACGACTGATTCTGGGGGGGACACTTAATAGAACATTATAGTTTGACACAAATGGTCTGTTTGAATCATTCTTTCGGAAAAATCCCATATCTGAAGATGTAGTTACCTCCTCCGTATGTGACCGCTAACATGATGGAGGAAATCCAGGAGACTTGGCTGCTGGTAACATTGAAGATCATTTCAATTTCCTTGAAGAACACAGTGATGGACTTGGGGAACGCATATGAGAAGCCAATAGAGATGAAGGCCCCAACCACCACCATCCATCCCCAGCCGCCCTCCGGGGGGGTGTAGCCGACTGGACCTCCGACGGCCGGTGCCATTTTGACGAGCAAGGGTTGGTTTCTGTTTCTCTATATGTGGTGCAAATAGGAGAACCTTTGCAGAAAAGAACACATTTATTCATTTGTATTTCCTCTTCCTTAAAGGGGAAGTCGACTCAAATGTTGTTTTTAAAAATTTTTCTTAAGAATTAATTGCTATGTGGCCCCGCAAGTATAAATCCTGTATTCTGATTCATGTCGTGCTTGTGGAATATGAACTGAGCAGCAAAATTTTTTATCCATCTCAGGTTTTGTGGCCAAGTTGCCACTTGCTGTCGACTGAAGTGAGATCACAGATGCTCAGGGCTCGAGTAACGAGCAATCAGGCTTCACCTGTTTTCTGAGTTTGGTCATGTGGCATTTGCAAGCTGAGCTGTGATTGGTCATTACCTGAGCCCAGAGCAACTGTGATGTCATTTTCATTTGACAGCAAGTGGCAAAATGGCTGCCTTCTGAGGTAAATAAAAATGGATGGATTTTGTGGCTTAAATCATATTCCACTAACACAGAATACTGTGTTTACACTAGCGGGGGTGTAAAGAACACAATATAATGATCAACTTTTGAGTTGACTGCCCCTTTAATATTCATCACCAAAATACTGAATTAAACTTGCCATTTTGCGTTATGGATCTGTAGATATCGTTAATCTTCCCCAAACTTCAGCTAGGGGAATTTTGTCACATTCCACCACAAAACTTCGATCGAAAATAATCAAGGCAAAACTGTGCTGGTGTGATGGAAGTGAGTCTCATGTTTTATCTATAGTTTAAAACCAACTTGAGCACGGTAGCCACCATGACTAAAGTGCGCCTCTGAGCGCTTCCGAGTCGAGCACATCCTGAACGTTTTGCTGAGTTGGACAACAGGGTGCGAGATTGAGGATGCTCTCAAAGGAGATAGCTTGGCTCTGCATGTGCTCCCTTCCACTGATCTCCAGCAGTCTCGCTTAAGTCTTGATGAATAAGAGTCCATTTGCAGAGTCAAACAACTTACTGTGTTGTTTACACCGGGGAGGCCACTCGGAGAAAACATCGATCAGAGCATGAACACGAGGAATTCACACAGCTGCGTAGCCCCCAGCTCTTATGAAGAGCTCCTTTTTCTTTAACCGCTTTGTACTTGATTTGGTTGACGAATTCTCTTATAAAAGTCCGGTCTTAGAAACGTACTGGAGAGGCTACTTCTGCGTAGTGAGGAGTAAATATTTAATGTGTGAAAGAACTTTTGTTATTGAGCTGGGATTTTGGCTGCTGCGACGCAGCTGTAAATGTTTCTCCTGCACTGAACTAGTGAAGAAATGGGGGAGAAACTGACGTGTTCTTATTTACAGCATTCATACACACCGTAAATGTCACCTGGTCTACAAAAATAGTTATCACTTCCACATTGAGACATTCATTTTCGCATGGATGAATTGGC
Organism: Hippocampus abdominalis; assembly: GCA_018466805.1. Classification (NCBI taxonomy): domain Eukaryota; kingdom Metazoa; phylum Chordata; class Actinopteri; order Syngnathiformes; family Syngnathidae; genus Hippocampus; species Hippocampus abdominalis. The sequence continues at coordinate 3,174,837 of CM031707.1, read as the reverse complement.
TTGACAAAGCGCAATTGCTTCTTCCCGGGCCCATGTTATTTTTATTATTTAACAAGAAGAGAATGGTAGAAAAAAACATTGTACAGTACAATGTTTTTTTCTACCATACTGTGTACTTTGTGAGTCTTTTATATAGAGATGGACATACAGTAGCCTATTTTGTTGAACATCGAATGCACATTCCAGACAAACTGTATATGTAAGTGTGACTCAACCTTTATTCATTCATAGGACCTTGTTTCTATTTACGTCCAAAATGATTTGCTCAATGTAAAATCTCAGCATGTTTACTAACACAAAAATCTATTTGGGGGCTGAGTATTTGGGGTCTGAACGCAAAGGGTAGATACACAGGTTAATGGTACCTTCTGCCATCTAGTGGAAGAGCATTTAATTGTTTTGCCTTTCACTGTATCATGCTGGCATTAGTAGCTGAACACAGATACATTTTTTGGGGAGTGATTCAATAATTGGCAGACCAATTAAGTGAAATCAGATCTCTCACAGCACAGTGGTCGGGAGTCGCTGACCTGTGTCCTGCCCGCGTAGCTGTAAACATGCGATTGCTTTGGTGAAGAGAATGTTCCGGATCCCGCTTCACTCCCGTCGTCTATCCGAATTTGCAAACCAAAGATCAGCATGAACGCAAGAACACCCACTTGAAAAATATTCGCTATCTGGAAATAGTTGCTATCCATCCATGGGGGAGTGAGTAGGGAGGGAACCGGCGGGGGGGGGGGGGGGGGGGGGTGCAGGGGGTTTATGTTCTGTGCTGGCGTTGAAGGGATGAAAAATTCAACGGCTGACTGGAGTTGATAAATGGACAACATGGTAAACACGGACAAGGCTCCAGATAAAGCGGCAAAATCACTGAGATAATGAAAAGAAAAAGACATTTATGTAAAAGGATTGATTGCCAAGTTCGAAACTAAATTGGTGAAAATTAAAGTCAATAAATGATCTGCGACAGGCAGAGACATTAATGCCCCTGAAACTTCTAAAGGTCGAAAAAAAAAAAAGAGCAGTGGGTTGCTTTTGTGCCTCATAAAAACAAATAGCAGCACAAGGCAACTGGTGGGGGGGCTCTGCAGAGACTCAGTGGGCGTACGCATTATGCCAAAAGTATACACTACTTGCTACTTGCTCGCCAGACGCTAACTTAATTGAAGTTTAATGTTGGGATAAGAACTGTTGGATTGGGGTAACATTAAAAGAAGCCTTGAAATAACATCTCGACTACAACAAATCCTCCATAGAGGCTGATATTTTCCATTTCGCATTTATGATTAGCTTTGCACAGCCACTAACTTGCCAAGAATTCCCACTGAAAATCATGAGATGAACATGTAGCTTTGCGATGCTTCGAGCAATCTCATTCATTCTCCCCGCAGCCCAGCTTTGGGCCCCTTGCGACTCATGACTGCTTATCGAGTGGTTTTGTCTCATTGAAAATAGATGAGTATTAAATATTTGCATAGGGAAATTAGATCTTCACATAATACTTGTACGTCACCGCGAGCTTGACAAAGCGACACGCGTTTCACCGATGCTGAATTCAGTCGGCCGTGTCGCATCAGGAATTTTGAAAGCGCGGCTAGCGTTAAAAAGTGGGAAGCATCTTACCTCGGCTGGCAGGCGCTCTCAAAATAGGGCCAGATAAGCTCAGCGGGACACGTCGCTGCAGATCATGGAGGAGACTCCTTGACTATGGGGCGAAAAGAATACACCCTATATGCTTCACAGACGCTCCAAAAGTGATCTGTCAGTTTACATCCAGTCCTGACAGCAATAAACCTCGCTGGCATCAACTCTGCCTCATCCGTTTTTTTTGTTCCCTAGATAACTTCAAAGTTCGGAGTCCATTCAGTGCCCAGATGAAAGTTGGACAGTTTGGTGCAGGGGAGTTTGGCGGGTCACCTCTTATTAGCCCGGGGAGGCTTAGTGCCATGGCCTTACAATGCTTTCCCCACCCCTTCGTCATGTGCCGAGGCCACACTCATTCACAGCCGAGCCCTATGGCATGTTTGACCTACAAGGATATCCAATCGTGTCTGCACTCTAAGAGATAAGATGCTTTCTGACACACCGACTTCCTCCATTGGCTGATTTATCCGGTCCTGAATATTAGAAGTCGTGACCATCCAACAACAGATATTGTTGATCGGTGTCATTTTTAACACTTCATAGGTCAGCCCCCCCAGCCAGGCATTTCCTTCCTACTGAGCGAGTTTGTATCGAAGCTTGGGAATGTGAAATCTTATCTTCATGAAGCATGTCTTTTCTTTGTTTGGAGGGTCAGTGTTGCCAACTCGACTTTTTGGTACTCGAAAATCACTGAAACACCTCTGAGCATGTTCAGTGTACTAATACCTTCATGCTTGGTAACCCTCACCAACAAGCATTTGTCCAACCAACAGACGATCCATTTTTTAAATATCAAAGAATGCCACTTTATCGGATATTTAAAAAGGAAACAACAAAAAAAGTAATCATTTATGACAGTTGTCTTCTATAAGTACAGCGTATGTACCTTGTCTTCTGTTTATGTATTGTTATTTTTCTTTTTGAAACAATCTGATGTGTGCTGGTGACCCTATACTGCTCTAACACCTGCATTTCTTCCGTGCAGATCTTATTTTATTCTGTATACTGTACTTCTCATAGAAGGAGAAGTTCATGTGCCGTATACATATTCATGCCACACGACAGTTTGGTCTTTAGATCAGAAAGTAACTGGTATTATATAAGACAAGCTGCGATCCTCCATCTCCCGGATACAATCCCTCGGAGGCAAGATCGACATGCTCTTGAATGGTGTCAATCGGTCCAGTACCGGTAACAAATCTGCTGTAACCTGCTCACTTCATCGCCTTAGTTGCTTTTCGTCATACTAAGACTCTGGAAAGGATGGAAGAAAGGCTTTCTCCATCTGCCTCATCACGTCTCTGGATGCCTACTTGGAATGTTTTACCCCCGTGACTCTGAATTTCAGACATCTCATATCTTGCATGATAGGATGTCATGTGTTTTACTGTTGCATGAAGTCGTCTTGACAATGATTGACCAGTCCACGATAGAGCTGCACTGAATAGACTCCAGTTTACCCGGAAGACTGAACAGGGTAAGCCAAATACAATGCAAGGATGATGAATTCCATACATTGTCCTGTAGTGCGGTGGTCCCCAACGTTTCATCTGCCATGGGCTGCAAATCAATATTTTCACTGACCGAGAAAAAGCTTTTTTAAAAATACAACACAACATTTTGCTGAATAGAGCTGGAATTAGGGGAAACCTTGCGCTTGTTTCTGTTCGACAAGCCAGTCCCATCTTGGGGTGATTGGATTCAATGATACCTAAAGTGGGTTACTTCTGTCCGGTCGACCATTTCATATTGTTTTGATCACCACCTTGATGTTGGAACTGGAAGCAAGATTTTCAGTCAGATTTTTGGAGCGGTTTTGAAGGCTCCATTGCCTCATTTGTGAGTTTGCCACCAGAAATTTCGCACTGTGGGATTAAGGCGAGAAAATCACAACCCGAATTTCAAGTTTGAAGGCTGATATTGGCTTTTTAAATGCAGCAGTTTTTTTCTTGGAAGTTATAGGCTCTTTTTCCTCTCATTATTTTTCCTTTTCACCTCTAAATAAATAATAAAACCATGTTCCAACCCAGCCCACAAACATTCAACACTGTATCCAGCTTGCCATAATTTAAACTCATTAATATTGCAACCAGACCCTATTTACATAAAAAAAAGACCTGTGATCCAATTGTCTAACAATTTTTTTTCTACAATCTGGCTTAGTGTAAAGAAGCTGTAAGTGAGCTTTCAGAAACACTCATTTGCTACCTGCGGTTTGGTGTATTTGCAGCTCGTGTATGGGGGGGAAAAAAGTCCATATAGCATTTTCTGTGGGATTAAAATTGATTATCTCAGCTAAAGACGGCTCCTATACAGTATAATCAGCTGTAAGGCGTCATGGCACACGTTCTCCTTCAACGTGCTGGTGTTCATAACTGCGCCTGAGCCCCCAAAGTGTGCCGCATGCAGCTTTTCATTTTACACTCTTAATGCACGATCTTAACTGAAGTTGGTTAGCAAAACAACACCCCGCCGCGTGAACGGGAAAGCAATAAACGCCGTACCGCCTCTGCAACTTTGACGTGACTGAGTGTGATTGCGCGGCAGCCAACGGAAAGACGCACTTGTGGGGCAAAAAGTCGGTGCCAATTACCTTTTAAGGTGCGTGCGCTACAAATGAAAGTGGAGTAAATTGTGTCGTGATGCACTGAGAGGCAGCCAGGTCCTTATAAGGGTCACACGCTGAATGTTTCCAAACTCAATTAGCTAAAAGTAAGGACGCATCCATTCTGTTAAGGAGACTGTAGTGACAGAAGTACTTTCACCTTACAGAGCACACTGAAGCAATAACACACACACTCACCAATAGTCATTATGTGTTTTTTTCTGTGTTAAAGAAAGGCTTTTTGCAGCAACAATGTCAGCGAGATACCGAGCTTTATGGCATCACTCACGTAGGAAAGCAATTAAGAGGACCTCACTATGATGATGCATACGTTGGGTTTGGGTAACTGTGGTAAAAGTCATTCCAAACAGACTATTGAAGTTACATTTTGATCAACTACCAAATAGACTTGCATAGGAATATGTGTCAAAAGTTAGCATGAAGGTTAACGTGTTTGATTTTACCAATGAGCTGTCTTTTTGATTTCCACTGTTATCCAGCTACTAATTATTTCCAAGTTCGAAACTGCAAGCTATTGTTTTTATCACCATTACTTGGTTTGTTCGGTAATTCAAGGCAGCTTTATTTATATTGCACATTCCATACACAAAGCAACTCAATGTGCTTCACACAAGCAAAATCAAACAAACAAGACAGTTAAAGATATTCCGAAGCAAACCAGAAAAAAAACATAATTTTGGCAGATAGTGAGGCATCAGGCATGTTTTATTGCAACTTTCAGTTGAAATTTAATCGCAAACTAAACAGAAAGTGCAAAAACAATGACTCATTGTGTTCAAGTCCGATAGCTTAAAGCTAACATACAGTATAATGAGAAATACAATAGTCAAATAGCACCCATATAATATTATTCAAGCAAATGGCTATTTGAACACAAATGGTGCAGCAACACAAGTAGAAGGACAATTTAACACTACCCAGACATATATTATTTATCCTCTGCAAAAAACAATGAAATTTACTGAGTCACTTACAGTAGTTGTGGATCTCTTCGATGTTGGTGTCTGCATGACTCTATTACACTGCCCCTTAGTGCCAAGGTCGTCATCACCAAGAGCCACAATGAATTTGTTTGAAGCATAACACTAAAAGAACAGATTGTCTTGTACATTCTACAGATTTTCAGGTCTTGACTGCATCTCAGTTTGACACACAATTACACAATGTAACGTCTATCTGGGGTGCAGAAGAAAAAAAAAAATTCTCGGCGGTCTTTGCCAGGGTGACATGTATCAAGGTGTTCATGAAGTTACAAAGCAATTTGGGGCCTGCTTTGTGAACGAGCCGAGCACATTTCAATGTTATCGCTGGGATTGTGAAGGCTACACAAAGGGAGCGCAGCGACGCACACCAGTGGGCGCTACAAAGGCGAGCCAAGACAGCGTCGGAAACGACAGCTCTTGGAAAGCTTCCTGATAAATACATCAGACGAATGAATTTTTTCTTTTTAATCTTTTGTCTTATTTATAAGGCAAACGCATATACATATATATATATATATATATATATATATATATATATATATGGGCGGCCCGGTAGTCCAGTGGTTAGCACGTCGGCTTCACAGTGCGGAGGTACCGGGTTCGATCCCAGCTCCGGCCTCCCTGTGTGGAGTTTGCATGTTCTCCCCGGGCTTGCGTGGGTTTTCTCCGGGTGCTCCGGTTTCCTCCCACATTCCAAAGACATGCATGGCAGGCTCGTTGGGCACTCTAAATTGTCCCTAGGTGTGAGTGTGAGCGTGGATGGTTGTTCGTCTCTGTGTGCCCTGCGATTGGCTGGCAACCAATTCAGGGTGTCCCCCGCCTACTGCCCGAAGACAGCTGGGATAGGCTCCAGCACCCCCCGCGACCCTAGTGAGGATCAAGCGGTTCGGAAAATGGATGGATGGATGGATATATATATATATATATATATATATATATATATATATATATATATATAAAGAGAGAGAGATTGACATACTGTACACACCCCACCCACACACACACATTGGAGTCTCCATCTCGTTTGGAATATTTGAAGCACCCGCTTTGTGCTGACAGATATCCGGCTTTACAATGCTCCCTGTTATAACAGCAAATAGCTATACTGCAATCATGCTCAAGTTGTTTTCCCGTCTAACAACATATTGGATTGACGGTATTTACTGACTTGATATGTCCAACTTTTAAAAGCATCTTATTATGTTGATGTAATGGACAGTTGAAAGGCGTTTTTTTGACAGAGCACTTAGTCTGAACAATGGCACTTGGTGGTCGTTGGCATAAAAATAAAAGGAGGAATTAAAATCAACAAAAAACGGGGTAGATACATACCGAGAACCAGAATAAATTGAACAGTTTCTCTCCAAGAGAGGAAAGACTGATTCTCCGATCTCTGTGAAAGATCCTGTATTGTAGGGTGCATTCGGAGTGATTCATCCTCGGAGAACGGTCAGGGCCAATTGTAAACATTTCATTTTAATGTTCCATTTTTAAAATGGGAAATATTTGTGTGTTGGGTCGAGACACAGATTCGGTGATTGTGACGTGAACTGGAACTAGGGCTGGGCGATATATCTTTATCGTATTAAAATCGAGATATGAACATTGAAGATATGAATACCGAAATGAGGATGATATCAGCAACGTGACCTTGTCACACTTGAGGTGCATGATAATCTCAGTTCACCCAACCACATTCCTCCTTTCAAGTTTGGCGCCGATCGACAGTTAAACCACCAGATGGTGGTTGAGAGAAATTTACTTCAGTGTTTGCTGTCAATCAGATACATCCATCCATCCATCCATTTTCCGAACCGCTTGATCCTCACTAGGGTCGCGGGGGGTGCTGGAGCCTATCCCAGCTGTCTGAACAACGAACAACCATCCACGCCCACATTCACACCTAGGGACAATTTAGAGTGTTCAATCAGCCTGCCATGCATGATTTTTGGAATGTGGGAGGAAACCGGAGTACCCGGAGAAAACCCACGCAGGCCCGGGGAGAACATGCAAACTCCACACAGGGAGCTGGAATCGAACCAGGTACCTCTGCACTGTGAAGCCGACATGCTAACCACTGGACTACCGGGCCGCCCAATCAGATACAGACAGTACATATATATTGTCTTTTATAACATTACATATTTATAATTTCAAAATTACCAGTGAATAAAATAGCAGCGCTTGTTGTAAAAATGAACGAGCAGTCCGCACCTCAAGCGAATAAAAAGTCATACAATGCATAATTAAAACACAGTTGCAGTAGAATGCGAAATAAATTATTTTTAATTTATTGCTAACTTTGTTAATGTTGATGGCTGTCAGTACATTGGTTTAAACATTTTTTTTCACTGAACCAATCATAATATCGTTATCGTATCATTATCAAAATATCTGGTAAAAATATTCAGATCTTAAGTTTTAGCCATATCACACAGCCCAAACTAGAACGATGGTTAATTAGGAAGTGACCTGAAGCTCTTGTTGTTATTGGACTGAATAGAGAAGCAACTGACTAAGTTGAGTGTTTGTATAACGTGTCTCGAAAGTCATTCAGCACACTGAACATGGAGAAGGCTTTGCAACCACAACGCAGTTGTCCAGTTCATAACAGTTAGTCTATTCCATTTTTTACTCTTCTATTGCGACTACGACTACTCTTTCTTCTTTGTATTTTCTAGCAGTCTAGATGTCTTATTGCACAGTGCTGCCTCTCAGAGTTCAAACTTGGAACCATAGCAGGGTTCTTTGTTTGGGTGCGAGGACTCGCGATTGTTCACAGTGATATTATTTTGTTTAGGGTGTGCTATGTTGGTTATTTCGAGTATACCGCACACGATAAGAACAGTAACAATATACTTTCTGATTGTATGGGTTCTGTCACAACAGTTGCTAAAATTCAAACAAAAGCAATTACAGTAAAGCATTGAAAATGATTATAAAGGACACAGTGTGTGTTCTTTCTTGCATACACTTTCGAAACCACATGCGTAGAGGAGAGAGAGAGAAAAAAATGGCCTTTTCGAATGTACTTCCTGCTCCTTTGTGGCGCGTTCAATGGCGTTCTCTTTGCAGGTGTCACATATCACCCGTATGACACTTCATTGTACAATAGGAACAAATGCCTCATTTGAAACAAAATAGCATGCGGGGTTTGGATCTATCCAGACGAAGAGCCTTTGTGGCTGCAGCAGGAATGTTAAATTGAGTTTTTCCTGGTATATTGCGGTTCACCCACTGCAGATTTTTTTTTTCTCTAATTAATCTGCATTTACCCTACACTGTCAACCCACACTGAGTTTGAACCTGCACCACTATCATGTCACTGGCTTGGAAGTGGAGAGTGCTGATCGGTGAGCTAAAATCCCCAGTCACCTGCTATGTGGCCAGTACCCTCTTTGAAGGCTTCAAGGAATGATGTAATACTAAATCCTGTTGCTCAATCTGGCATCTGTTACACTTGTCCAGTGCATAAATCCCAGCTATATCATGGAAATCAGTGATTTACATTGCTGAATGTAAATATCCTGATGGATGGTGTCCCATGTTCAAGTCCTATTTTATTTTAGTGAGCATATCAGACTTCTGCCACAATTGTTGTGGATACTCACATCTGGGGAAAGTGGATGAGGGAGCCTGAGAGGTATCAAGAGTGGAGGGAGAGTGGATCCGCCACTATGTACAGCAGCAAAGAGAACTGACCTTGAAGGAATAGGGAAAATTGGCATGGAGGGATGGGGTGGGGGTGAGGTACGGGGGTACGGTAACAAATCACAAGAGGCTGCCATATATAAGGGGGGCAATTCGGAGCAGTTTATCCGATGGGGGTCAATTCCCACTGCGGTGCGGTAGATCAGGGTTTTCCGAGCATGAGTGCACCTCCTTAGTGGGAACTTGTCAGGTCTGTTTGGACACAAGTATTGTGACACCTTACTGTTATTACGGTACTTTACACGACCAGGACTTTTGGGGTTGATCAGCGAGCAGAATGTTTGAAAAAAAAAAACAATACTCGGATCACCGATTCGATAAAAAGATGGATCTATCTATCTATCTATCTATCTATCTATCTATCTATCTATCTATCTATCTATCTATCTATCTATCTATCTATCTATCTATCTATCTATCTATCTATCTATCTATCTATCTAGCTATATGTAGATATATAGATATATATTTAAACAACTTTTATATTTAATCTACAATCTACTGCCACCATTGAGAAAATGAATAGGAGAAAAGATCTATATGTTGTCTACATTCTGTCACCACATTGTGTCATAAAGTCATCATGAAGACATTGGCCAGTATCAGATTCTGACAGCTGTACAACCATGACGCTATCACAGTATTGCAATTAAAGCACTAAAATGTATTATTTTGAAATGTAAATAGGTTTAAAATTGAACTCAATGTATTTTATTTTTAGCTTGGAAAATGTTCGGGGACGATCACAAATCCTAATGTATGTGGTCAGTGCAGTACATGCTGTGTGGATACTTGTACTATGGCAGACATCTGGATAGGGGGAGGAGAGTCGAAATTGTCTTTGGAGATATTGTGTGGTGTGCTTTGTTGGTCATTTCGATTAGAGCATGGCGATTAACATTATTTCAGAGCTTGTCCGTCAAACCCCAACTACTTCATTGACCCCAATAAAGGGGTCTAATCCTGAGTGGGAAACATTTCATCCATCTTGTGAAGTCTTTTGTGAATATGCTATTGCCATCTTAAAACTACAAAAAAGACTAAGCCGACAGCATTTTTTTTTATTCCCCAATGAGTGCGTGACCTGTTCTATTTTGAATCTTTGTCACTGTACACCTTTGAGAGAAGCCAGATGGCCGCTGTGTCGAGTGATACAATTTGAAAGACAAGAGCGCTGTTGCACTGTGGTGCCGGGAGCGCTTTGGCTCAGAGCCCAGGTCTGGAAGAAGCACATAGGCACTGCAACATGTTTGAATTCTTTGTCATCATCATCTTCTTCATGGCCTCTACCTGCATGGCTGAAGTGGGTGTTGTCTGCAGCAGGCTGGAAAATATAAAATGAGCTGCTCAGGGGGATGCTGTTGAAAGAAGCTAAAGTTATCCCGGATTCATAAGTATACAGGTATAATAAATGAAGGAGGACATCTTGTGGACAGGGTTTACTCTGCGTCTCAGTCTCATTCGATTGTGTGGCTGTACTGTACCTAGTAAATCATTTGTTAAAACACAATAATCTAGTCTTGATTTGCAATACAAAAAACTGTGTGCTCTCATGCTCTTGTCAGCTTTTAAAATAGATGTCAGATGATGGTTAGCATAGTCAAATAACAGCCTCCTTCCTGCATGTTCGTCATATCGATCGTGAGGGCTTGACATGTGGATCAATCAGAACCATCGCAAAGGCTCTTTGCTGTTGAGGAGCATCGGGGTCTTATCATCTGAGGTGTTGTCAGGTGCATGCTCGACTGGAAACAACTTTATTCGCAATTTCTGACATTTGCTATTGCCTTTCTGTTATTTTTAGCATTACTTAGCTGATGACCCGATAGAAACGGTTATGTCAGTGCAGGTTCTTCCTGGGGGTTGCAGCTGTATGCTGCTGCCCAAATATCCCCCAAACACCACATTTATATCCTATGACATGAAGTACAAAACTTTACAATTCCTTCTTTTAAACTAACTGCTACTGGAGTTAAATAACTGGTAAAGAAACTATGATAGTCTCCTTTGCTTGAGCCTGTGTGAGTTAGCACATGATTCACGCATCTTTCTGTCAGGCTTTTGGCTTTACAGTAATGATAGGAAAATGAAGCTCCAAGAACTGCTTCATGAAGCGGTTGTATTTTTTTGACTCCTCCGGATAGCACTGTTGGTTTAAGGAACGGCGTGATTTAACAAATGGCAATCTGTGTGCTTTCAACTCAGTGTTGAACAGAGAGGTCCAGCTAGAGGGCTCCATAAACACAACAGCTGGATCACAAAGCATCTTGATGCTTCATTTTCCCATCACTACTCTATACAGTCTCTGACTGGCGAGTTTAGTCTGTTCAGAAAAGTTGCAGGACTGGTGTCACAAAGGACACATTTCAGTGTTCCCCTTCTGAGTAATCACCCTGACGTCTAATGCACTTCAACACACATTTCTGCCATTCCTAGTTGTACTCCTGGAAGGATTATTCTGTGATCCCCCCAACTCCTTTGTCATGGCTATATTGATGTCGTCTGAAAATAAAAATATAAAATAAAAAACACATGCAGCCAGGTTGAGTGAGTGGGGAGGTTGCTCTTATTCTTAGTCAAGAATTGCTGGACACTCAGATAGGTGCATTGTGATGGGGAGGCGGCCACAACTTCCTGTCACAACCTTTGCTTCTCTGAACCAAGAAAACGAGACAGGATTTCTTTGTTGACTTGCTGGTGATCGTCTGAACCTGTGGCAAGAACTCACATGCCTCTCACGTCAAAGAATGTGACATGACTTTGGCTGTCTTGGTCTCCTCTGACTCAGGCACTAGCGTTTGGTATCTGGGGTTGTAAAAAAAGATCCATGACTCATCATTAGTGATGACTCTGTCTGATCTCATTGGTCTCATCATCACTCACTTTGCTCATTGCTTGATGACTTGACACAGAGGATGAGTATATAAAAGCAAAAGCAAAGTTTAATGACTGCAGATAGCCGTGGAAACAGTTAGATACTCCAGGGTGTGATTACATTGAAGAAGAAAACTTAGTTTGAGATCTCTTTCATGACACCAGTCAAAAAAGTTTCCTGTTCAAGAATTCAAATGTCAACAATGAATAATTGAAAACATGGGCCAGTTATGTTTTCACTTTCCCCATGTTTCCGATTCCATTCACAACTGATCTCTATCCTTTTATAACAAAGTAAAATAATTGTCACTAAGATTCTTCAAACCTCAAGTTGCATTTTTTTTTTTTTATGTCTGAGTGAGAATCCCACTGCCTTTGATTAATATGACATTCAAGATATGCAAGTGGAAGGGATTCATCACAATTTGTCACTGCACACTTCATCTGACCTTGTTCTTTGGATTTTAACTCACTCTGCACTCTGAGCAGGGGGGTTATGATGACCCTAAAATAAAAAATAAAAGGATAAGTACTGTAAATGATTGCTGGAGCCGACACATTGACGTGGAGATCATGCGAGAATATTTATGCGAAGTGATTCAAGCATGTCCTGTCGATCTGGTCTACAGGACGTTCACGGTTTGCCACCATAAAGACGGTATATACCACGTACTCCAACGCTGCACTTTTGCATCTTATCTGAGCTGTGCTCATTTTCTGCTTGAGGAAGTCAGGAAAATTGACTGGGAATTGCTCAATGCAAACTAGCTGTTCTTTCCACATCGGAAGAGTCGCGCAGGTAGGGGCAGGCTTTTCAATATGGCTTCATCCCATAACGGGAGACCGCCTGAGCGTCCATCCTGCAAATGAAAGCCATCAGCAGTCACGCATTGACGATGCCGCTTGTGTACCCCGCAGGGACTTATAAAAAAATGCTCTTCATGCTTGAATACGATAATGGATTACACAGTCAAAATGCCACCTTGATCTCCTTTGAAAACCAATTTGTTGTGGTTGGAGCAAGAGAGGATGCCACTCTTGTTTAAGCTTGTCTATTTCTTGTGCATTTAGGTGTGTTACCACTGAATGAAGACGGTGTTATGTGTGCCCTACCAGATCCAGCAGATTTGTGAAAATAAGCCCCTCGATTTCCAAGCCATTTTGTATTCCTCTTATAATGTCTAGAGGAGACCAGATGCTTTAATTACAAGAAAAAAAAACATGCAATTGTAACGGAGTGACACATTAAGTTTATTAAATTATGACGCAAGTGTCGCAACAGCGCACAGTATGGCACCAGCTTCCCGCCGTAGTTCAGGCAGAACTACCAGGGAAGTCACGGGGTTAGTCGTATTTCATTGATGGTCCGGATTCATTAATAATTTACTGACAATATTTCACTTTGTTTTTCCTTTTTCTATGGTGAGATGTATTTAATTAGTTCCCTGATTTGTCCCGAGTCCAAATTGCTTTTTGTATTGTTATTTAATTTAAGTTTTGTCGAATGGAAGTTTTTACCCGTTGAGTTAATAGTGCTTTTCTGTTGCTCAGTTATGTCCGAGACCCCGATGCGACTTCACTATTCTTCCTGCCATACTGTGTTGTCAGGTAATGGTTGCTTCCTTTTGGTTTTACTGTATATAGTTGCTCGTGTCATTTTTCATTTGGCCATTTATGTTACCGGCGTGTGCCGCCATTACTGTACGTTGCGCAGCCGTTTCTGCTGCACGTGATGCATTCAATGACATCACGTAAATAATAGTGAGTGTGTTCTTTTTCCCCTTTTTTTTTCTGTACATAATTACTATACGATCACCCATGTTTTGTATTTGGTTTCGTTGTGTATTTTCTCTTGTTATGGATGATGTTTTTGTTAAGGCAGAACTACCAGGGAAGTCACGGGTTATGTCCGAGACCCCAATGCGACTTCACCAATAAAAAGAGAGAAAAAGCCACACTCCATGTGTCTGGTCTTATTGAGGCGGCAGCGACGTGGAGCTCGAGACCGTCACAGTTGTGACCACCGTCACACAATCATATGAAAATTACTTGAATTCTGTTTTTACATATGTTATAGCCTAGCCACATTGAAGCTAAGAATGACGTGCACCGGTTTTCCTAAATGCCTTCTGTCTGCCATAGAGGAAAATAAATGAATAAATAAATAACTGATGAAAAAGGTCTTCCTGCTCTGGTAAAAAACAAAAATAAAACAAACAAAAAAAAACACCATTAATTTAGTGAATTATTTTTTTCGTTGGCAGGAATAGGCATAATTAATCATTTGTTTACGTATGTACAAATACTGGAATGTTCCAAAGTTGCATCAGACAGTAAAAGACAATACAGTTGTTTTCTTGGGATGTAGTCGACCTAATTGGTTGGTTCATTTGTTTCATATAAACACTCTACTCCTCTCACACTGCAGGATTACAGCACACAGCGCAAGGATGTTGCTTTCTTTGCCGGTAAATCTAATTTTACCTCTAAGCTTAAGTGCGTTAGCATGCGCAATATATCCATCCCAATCATTTCTCAATAAAGCTGTAATCTAGTCCCGAGTTCAGTAAACAAAGCTCTGGCGACAAGAAGGAGCCCGTGATGTAATTTAATTTGCACTCCATGTACATGCGATCTTCCTCACCGAATGCTAAAGCGACGTCGGAGGCTTTGTCGGGGGGAAAAAACTGCAGATGAATAATTAATTGATGCCACCCCAATTAGGGTGTAATTTACCTCGCCATTACGCAGTGATTTTATTAAGGACCGCTGATGGGCTGGCAAGGAACTCATGCAAAATCCATGAGGTGGCAGCATATCAAGAAGATTTGGAGTTGAAGAGGGAAAATACATTGACAACAAATCCCACCTCTTGGGGGGGAAAAAAAAACGTCGTTATGAACAGATCCTTCAGGGTGTGTGTGTTGGAATAGTAGAAGCCTCTCTGTAAGGTGCCGCTTGGATTCAGAGGAGCTGCTGTTGATGCATCAAAGGCATGGGAATATTTTGGTGAAGATGCAAACATGCTTGGGATGAACCTTTTTAAATCAATAATTCTTCAATCATAGCTTTGGAAGGACTCCCAAATGTTTATCTTAAATGGTGTCATACTCATAAGTTGGTCGATATGGAGCATTTTTTTTTTTTTTGTCTGATCACTATCTTTGAGACGTCGCACATCCTGCACGCACTGACCAAAAAATAAACGGTATTGTTTGAAATTTCACAATAAAACCCCAAATGCACTTTGACAATCAGCTTCCAACGTTGTTGTAACAGTTTGGTCAATGAGATTTTCTGTTTTGTGTGCAAAAAGCAAAATCCATCATATCTTGCTTGGGTGAGTTTGATATGTCAGCGAAACCTTCCGCTGTTGTAGAAAGTCGTCCCAAAAAACAGGAAGCTGTTTGAGCTGCAAAGGAGCGGTCCACCACCACACTGTCTTCACATTTCACTTCCTATGATGGAATGGAATTGTCTGCCATCTCCAAAGGTTTTGTGCATATAGTACAATATTTTGAACAACTTTATAGACTTCGACTCAAACTAACAGCTTTTCGTGTGAACTTTATACCATCAGCAGGTTTCAGCAACACACTTGAAATAATGCAAAAACATTGACTTTTGCTCTTCTGGTATTTGCGCCTGAAGTTGCTAGGCAATGCAAAATCAAAACAGCCCAAAATGACGACTTTATAGCCCCTACTAGGACACAATTATTGAAAGTGCGTTTCACAAGCTGGATCCACATCTGCCTCAGGTTATTTGTTTGAATACAGTGCACACCGTACACTGCTCTGGGACTAACGGGTGACCAGTTCAAGGTGCACCCGGCCTCACTCATGCTCAAAGTTTGATGAGATACGCTCCAGCGTTCCTTCGACCACAATCAAGATAAGCGAATAGATTGATAGGCGTCTTTTTACATGCTTACATGGTAAAATAATGACATAACTCAAGATGAAATATGAGTTGCAGTGTTTTTTTATGTTGTTGTTGTCGATGTTGTGCTAGTATTGGATTTAACTCAAATATCTCTGCTACAAACTGGGACCAAGTGTGCATCTTCATTTCACCTGCGCGAGGTGACAATAAACAGAGGCGCTTTTCCTACAAAGCGCTTGATGACACCGCGCGAGCTTCCAAACAAGAAGCGTCAGGAAGCCAAACAGTTTTTTTTTTAATGCGGTGAACATCTGTATGCAGGCAGCAAAGGTGCAGCGCCAAGCGGGGATGAAATATTCATTGCGTCCCGTTTCTTGACGATGAAGCGATGCGACAACGTTCAATACATCCAAATGTGAGACCAAAAGCCGCCACCTTGCATTTTGACTTACTCTCGGCTCAACAGAACATCGAGTTAGTTAATCAACGCTGTACAAAAAGTAAAAGCCTGCCCTTGAAAGAGGCTAACCTACAGAGAGCACATTATATGTAAATATGGCGCAAGAATTCCCATTAATATTTAACGGCCTGACAGTGTAGCGCAGGAGATAAAAATAATTCTCCCGTCAAGTGTGGACCTCCTTATGAAATGGGGTAAAAGCTATTCTGTGTTATCAGATTTTTGTAGCGAGAGCGGCGTTTCTTTTGGATTGCATCATCTTTTATTTAAATGTCAGGACCCGGCGCTGGATGACGACTGTGGCTTTTCGCAGCTTGCCGAGAACAGCCCAGGCCTCTGAATTGGATTTGATGCCACTCGTGATGCAAAAGGTCAAAGTAAAAACAAAAAAGAGAAGAAAAGAGGGGATTATACACATTTGTGATATTAAGGATTAGTGTGTTTTTTTTTTCCTCCCTCTCTCTCTTGGAAATTCTCTAAAGCGGAGTGTTTCTGTTCAAAATAAGATTTACACTCTGACCTTCAATCCATTCGATATCAACAACCGGGATGAACCAATCTGATCCGGCGACTCGGTGCTAGATGATCAATCTATCGAATTTCAACCCCCATGCAGTAATTATCCCAAAATTGGACATTTCGGACACTTTGGACGATTTTGGACTGTTGGACAAATGGACACCACAGACAAAACAGTGAAAATAACTCCACGAAGCTGAAATTTTGCATAGGATGTATATCTATGTCTTGGCCAATTCCCACTGAACATTTTGAGGGGTTGAAAGTGAAAAAGAATTAAAAGTGAAAAGAGTTGTTGCACATTGGAAGAGGGACATTTTTGGGACGTAATACCCTTCATGCAGCCGCTTAAAAATACTGCATGAGGGTTAAGCAGAACATTATGGCACACGTGCACAATGAGAGAAGTATTTGCACAATAAGCGGTCCGACTGAATGCGACATAACCGTTGCGCACTTTTCGGCATCGTGCATCTAGTTTTCATGAGTTGCCGACTGCCGGCGGTTAGCAAATCAAAAATTCGAATCGTAGGCGAACGGCATTGCAACGTCGCAAAGGTAACGGACAATCAAAAATGCAAATTTGAATCACATGAAATGGTGCATGTCGGTCTCCTTGAAATAAAATGCAAAATTCCATCATGGCCACGGAATTGTTCACAGCTCAGCCCGTCATTAAAAGGTCACGCGCCGCTGGATGTTTACGCTGATGCAATCCGTGCAGAATGTCTTGCAATTGCAATTGATGCCTTGGTGAATAAATGTGTGTGTTGGCACTCGTGTGTGTTTTGTGTGTGTTTGTGCGAGAACTACAGTAAACAAAGGCGCATTAAGAATGGCTTTGTGTGATCAGGACGAGTACACAGAGCAGTGGATAATTGACTGCGCCAACAAATGGGGCCCCACACAGCTTGTTGACTGTTAACATTGTTGACTATAGATTTGGCTTGGTGTGCATATGGAAGTTGGCAAACTGGCATGATCAAGTATCAATTTAATTGAAAGTGAATGCTTGGAACTTTGACGATAAACATGCTTAGCAAAGCAACCCGGGACCTTTTCATCGATTTTAAAGGACGACTGAGCTGGTATGCTTGAGTTGAGGTATCTGGGGTTTTGGTTTCCATCATAGCAGGACACCGCATAATTTTGACAGCTCAACCTTTTCTTTTGAAATGTTATTTAAGATAAATGGGTTGTTCAGTGAGTAAACAGTGAATACCAGTCACCACTTCCTCGTTTGCCGCGTGTGTGAAGGACACGACATGGACGGTCCCCCCCCCCCCACCTCGCTGACTGAAAATGTACATCCTTTCGCTTTCGGCAACACTGCAAAAAAACGTCACTCTGTCCGTGTGGAAAATGTAATTCTGCAAAGTCATTCGAATTTTTAATAAATGTACCTGTGATCTGATTTTGTGTGTGTGTGTGTGTGTGTGTGTGTGTGTGTGTGTTTTATGTAACAGTAATGGAATACTTTTTTTTTGTATTCTGAATACATAATGGGGGCGGCCCGGTAGTCCAGTGGTTAGCACGTCGGCTTCACAGTGCAGAGGTACCGGGTTCGATCCCAGCTCCGGCCTCCCTGTGTGGAGTTTGCATGTTCTCCCCGGGCTTGCGTGGGTTTTCTCCGGGTGCTCCGGTTTCCTCCCACATTCCAAAAACATGCATGGCAGGTTAATGGGACACTCTAAGTTGTCTCATAGCGTGAGTGTGAGGGTAGATGGTTGTTTGTCTCTGTGTGCCCTGCGATTGGCTGGCAACCAATTCAGGGTGTCCCCCGCCTACTGCTGGGATAGGCTCCAGCACCCCCCGCGACCCTAGTGAGGATGAAGCGGTTCGGAAAATGGATGGATGGATGGATGAATACATAATGCCAGTACATGTATTCCGTTACTCCCAAAGCCTGCTCCTAATACTCATATTTTACACCTGGCATCACGAGAGCAACATGTGTAATATCCAGGAAAACACTAATCTGAACAAAAGCATTATCAATGATAACCAAGCTCCGGTCAGCGTAAACTCCGTGCGCGGGTTATCGAGTCAACCGTGCCGGCTTTTAACGGTCCGCAGCACAGACCCGAGTCAAGAGGCCTGTGTGAGTGAGATACAGCACGGTCCGACTAAACGCCACCACCGCCTGCTCGTGGCGAGATTAAAAGACACACTGACCCACGATAGCATCTGATTCAATTTATTGCATGTCCGCATGTTGCGGTTCACACTCTGCGAAAAGTCCAAAGTTACGAAGAACACCTCCTAGGGGATGTATGGGCCCCCCCCCCCCCCCCCCCCCCCGACTTAAAAGGCAACATGTATTAGGGTTTCTGCATGTGCTTATCTAGAAATGCAGATGGGGGAAATTCACAGGCAGCAAACTGCGCATGGGGGGGGGGGGGGGGGCATCCGGCATACTGCAGGCAATTTTATTTGCTGTGTGACCCTGTGATAAAAAGAAATAAGAATGTGCAGTGGCACCTTGTTTCTGGGGTCTCCATTTGTCATGTTGCGAGTAAAAATCGGAGTCATGAGCGATAGACGGTGACACCAAACAAGCAGCAGGTGAACCAAAAAGAGACCTGCTGCGCCTGTTGTTTTTTTTTGTTCTTCCAGCATTTTTGGGCGCACACCAAAAAGGAGTACCGCCAATAATTAATGCATGAAATCAGGATGCACCAACGGTTCAATCCTTTACATTCTGTTGATTTATGTTATAACTGTAGGTAGGTTTATCAAGCATCATACTGTCGAGTGCTATTTTTTACGAACATGTAAACGCCAGTGAGCAGACGAAAATGTCCGCAGATACACATTCATGGAGGAAATGAATCGTTAAAATCTGAAAAATTAACATGTTAACGAGATTAGGCAGGGCAACTTATCAACTAATCTCCTGATAGGGCGTCCGAGAGGCGTGATTGATGCTGCGCCGCTTCTATGCGCCAGGAACAAATTCCTGATTGCTCGTTGCAATTATGTCTCGCCACAAAATAATACATATTAGTCGGTGTTCCATCCCCCCCAAAGATGTGCTCATTTGCATGTGTTCACTGTAGAATAGAAGCATATCCTCACATCAAATATACTCCCCAATAAAATCCGTTATTGCGAACCAGTAGTTCGGGCCAAACGGAATTTGATTGATTGATTGGCCCGCACGTTCACCGCCATCGATTTTTGCATCAGACACATTAACAATCCGTGCGTATAGACGTGTTAATGTTTAAATGGGAGTCTGTGGAGCCAGTGCGTCAAATCGCTCAATGAAATGTAAAATATTACATCTTGAAATGGGTTTCCGATGTCCTCATAGCATGGACTTAAACACCCAAAACTATCATAAAATCATAAAAATCACTTTATGGAAAGGAGTTACGAGTTATGAAGGATAGTTATACGATGGTATGTATCGAATGTAAGGAATACATTTTTTTTTTTTTACTCAATTTTTCTTTCATCTAGGCTTGTAACCACCCCCCCCATCTGCGTAACCGATGAAAGCTCCCGCAGCCACCGAAGAGGTGTTGTGACCTGATGAATTCTGAGGAATGCCTGCAAGACCCGGATTGTTTTCTTAAGACATATGAATTCCACAGAGATCCATCTGAAATTTATGTCAAAACTTTAAATGCGAAGCTGATTTGCGTATGGATCAGGGCCGGGTCTAGGCAGGAACAAAAGGGGGCCTGAGCCCCCTCGATTAAATGTTGTGTGTCCCTCCCCCAAACGAAATCCCCCAAAATATATTATATTTCACATAATTTTACTATCTCTTGCCTCTTTCCTGCGCTTCACTTCTTACTGCCTTTATGTCGGTATAAAATGTATCAAATATATGAAGTTGTTTCTCGTGTCATGTTTCTCGACTCCGCTCCATCTCCCCTTTTCACTCTGCTCAGAGTATCGACCCGCTGCCGGGTCACTGTGAGATAAAGCTGTCTGCAGCTAGCGGAGACCCAACTCCCAATCACCCTTCGTTATGCAAATGAGCCAGTGTCAGCATTCTAATAGCCGTTTGCAGCAGTAAAGTGTAAATGCGAAGTAAATGAGCTTTGTTCGTCACGGTTTGTGTCGTGACATTGTAGTTGTCAGCAAGCAAGCTGATGTTTGGATATTCATTTTGTGTGTTGTTTTAACTTGTTTTAAGTTTGTATGTAACATTTGTGTATTTAATTCATCTGCTTAATTGCAGTACGACACACTCTGGTGTCTAATTCTGAAATGATCATTCTAATTTTAAAAAGTCTCACTCTGTTGTGGTTCTCTCTAATTCTCTCTCGTGATTAAACCTAAAATTACTATTCTGATGCCCTGGCTGGTTCCCTCTAGAGGTTAAATTGTTATCATTTATTTTGGATAGGTCTAAATCAAGTAAGTATGGCTCTCCGTAGGAGTTAAACCTAATTTAAAAGGGGCCTACATCAAGGTTGGTGAACTCTGGTGTTTGTATTTTTAGAATTACAAATATTCGCCCGTATGAGCATGTGTATGTGCATATTGTATTGAATAAATACAACAAATGTAATTTAATCAGGACTGTGCTCATGACAAGTGGTACAGTATATTTGGATCCGTTCCATTAATTGAAAAGCGAGTGATTTAAGTGTTGCCCTCGAAATGCTTGTCGCCGCACAGACACGAGCGCGTCGCTTCAATGAATTTCATGACCGGCATATGTCAAATGAAAACCAATTAATCAACATCTTTCTCACCATCGCCACCATTATAATGACTGCAGTTGTTGTGAGCAGCGCTTTCAGACCAATGCCCACCAGCAAGAGTCAGCAGATGCTCGGGCGGAGAAAGGACCCAGTTCGTTGAATGAAGACGTGCAATGCGATGTCTCACCTCCAAGAGGCGCTAGTTATTAGTACTGTACAGCCTCCTGAGCGAGCAAGAGTAAATCTGCTTACATTTCTGGGAGGATACGTGCAAGACTGGATTGAAAGGAGCTGTACTGTAAATATAGTGGAGCTCAAACAAGAAGGGCGTACATTTCATGAAACACAATTAAGTCGATGGGAGAATATGCATAGCTAAAAAAACAAAAGTGCGCAGCGGTGCGCCTTTTCTGACCTAAGTACAAGGGAGAAAATATGCCCCTTGATTAGTAGGTGCTGTAAGTATGGCAATGCAGCAGTCAAAGTCCAGGGTGGCTCGAAGTGAAAATTGGAGGAAAATAAAAAAAAAGAGTGCATTTGAGGTGAAGGTATATTAATGAGATTTCATTAAAAATGGAATTTGTCTTTTGTTGAAATCCATGTTTTATGTTAAATGGAAAGCTATCAAATGTGTGGTCCGGAGACAAATCAAAGCGTGTTCTTGCACAATTTTTCTTTCTTCTAACAAATTGGATCCTTCTTTTGAAGAGAAATGAAATCTCAGCTACAGTGGAAGCGGACTGAGAAAGATCAAGATTGTCCCCAAGGGTGTGTGCCAAGTAAAAAATAATCGGTATAGAGAAACCCAGCATGTGTTTGTGTGTGTGTGCGTGTGTGTGTGTTAGAAGACTATTCATGCAAGTGTGGCCAAAGCTGGTACTTAAACGCCACGTTGGCTGTATTAATTTAATGTGACTCCTGCTTCCCGAGAATGCATTCACCCCACCACTAAGTGAATTAGCATGGCTGATTGTGGGTGTAATTGCTCATTAGCATGACCCGGCAGTGCCGCAGTCCCGCGGGTGCATGGTGCGCAACCCTCGCTAGGGGTTTGAAAGTCAGTCCGAGTCCTGTCATACCTCCTTTGCACCACGGTGTTGATGTAACGCCAAATGTGGCAAAAGTACTCACACCCAGCTCTGTATTTAAGTTGAAGTTCAGATACATGCATACAAAAAATTCATTTTTTCTAATCTGCTGATCCTCACAAGGGTCACTGGGTGTGCTGGAGCCGATCCCAGCTGTCTTCCGGCAGTAGGCGAGGTACACCCCGAACTGGTTGCCAGCCAATCGCAGGGCACACAGAGACAAACAATCATCCACACTCAGAGTCACACCGAGGGACAATTCAAGAGTGTTCCATTAACCTGCCATGCATGTTTTTGGAATGTGGGAGGAAACCGGATTACCCGGAGAAAACCCACACAGGCAAAGGGAGAACGTGCCAACTCCACACAGGAAAGGCCGAAACTGGAATCGATCCCTGCACCTCTGCACTGTGAGGCTGACGCGCTAACCAGTCGACCACCGGGCTGCCGCCACACGAATCGAGTTGTTTATTTTTACTTTGCCTCCTCAAATAAATCGGTTTTTACAGGTAGTGGGTTACATTAATGGTCGAAGTTTTCGAAATGATTTATCTTGGTGTCATCTTTTTATACCACAAAGCTCTGGTATTTCAACAGGGGTGTGCAGACTTCTTATATGTGTGCCCTGCGATTGGCAGGCAACCAGTTCAGGGTGTACCCCACCTATTGCCCGAAGGCAGCTGGGACAGGCTCCAGCATGCCCGCAACCCTTGTAAGGATAAACGCATTAGAAAATGAATGGCTGGATGAATGGATGGAACAAAGTATTTGTATTCGGTTACTTCCCGCCATTGTGTAACACGCTAAGAAATCAGCTCTCCACCACATACACACATGGTGAGAAAAAGAAAAATATTTAATTTTCTGGCTCACAAGGTTAACGGCGTCGTTTGTCTTTTGATGATGTGGCCGGCAAATCGATTTTTCTTCGTGTTTGGCATCTCACACCATTTCTTCCCGCCATGCCTCACAGACAACAACATAACGAGAGACACACAAACAACCCTCACGCACCTTGACCCCGTGAACTGGAAAAAAAAAGAAGCTCCATCGCCCTTAGCTGTAAGCAGCGGAGCACATTTGTTTTTTTTTTTGGTTTTTTTTTTTAATCAAAATCCAATACACTCCCTTGGCAGGTTCTCCCAACATCTTGCCTCCTTTTTTCCCCCTCACTTCCAGCTGTGGATTTCACTTGAGGTTATTAACCTTTTGGCCGAGCGAGCTGAATCAGAGGTCCCTGAAGGCAACGTGGGCCAGGAGAGGAAAAACAGGTGGATGGGCAAAGAGTGAAAGAGCAACAGATTTTGAAAAAAACAACAACAAAAAAACAACAAACACAACCGGTGAATGCGTATAACGGAAAGGGATCAAACAACATTTTTTTTTGTTTTTTATACATTATAATCTCACACATGGCTGGATATGGATCTTGTAGCCGGGGGGATTCGACTCCATTTTTAATGCAGCAAAGAGGTTGTTACCAGAAGGCAAAGTTGTGCTCGCTTCTGCCAAATAGAAATGACGTCCAACACCGCAGTGCGCGCGTCTGTGCGTGTGCGCGTATGTGTATGTGTGTGTGTGTGTGTGTGTGTGTGTGTGTGTGTGAGTGTGTGTCCTCAGGATGATAAAACATGGTTTTCATTTGAAGCTGCAGTCCGGTGATTGCAGCACAGTGAGGAAGGTGCGGCATCTCCATCTTTTCCTCCTCTTGCCATGATGTGAAGGACAAAAACCATCAACTTTTCCTGAATGGTTGTTGTTCTTTGTCTAAGCATGAAATTTGTTGATCTGGACTGACGCACCCAAGGTTGTTGGAAGTAGCAAAGCAATATATTTCCGATATATAAAAGATCTTAAATTCACCATCTTCAAAGTTTTGAGAATACTTTCTCATGCACCAGGTTATGATGCTTCACGGTGGGTATGGGGCTCTATTTCCATAGACAGCACTCGGTGTAAAAAAACTGGCGCATCTTGATTCTCGTGTGGCCGTAAGCGTATTTTACCATGGTTGGGAATTTTTACAAACAACGCTGCAGCATGCTAGGCGCTCCAGCGGGTGGCGGGTGTTTTCGTTTAACATGCACCTGACAATTTGGTGACTGAAATTAGACCAGAATTTCCACTAGCTTGGAACAGATCTGGAGCCTATCCCAGCTGTCTTCGGACAGTCGGGGGGGGGGGGGGGGGGACACCTGAACCGATTGCCAGCCAATCGCACGGCACACAGAGACGTACAACCATCAGTGCTCACACTCGCACCGAGGGACAATTTAGAGTGTTCAATCAGCCTGCCATGCATGTTTATGGAATGTGGGAGGAAACCGGAGTACCCGGAGAAAACCCACGCAGAGCCCGGTAAGAACATTCAAACTCCACACAGGAAGGCTGGAGCTGGAATCGAACCCAGTACCTCTGCACTGCGGGGTCAGTGCTAACCACTGGTCCACCGACCATTATTTTTATTATTTTAAAAATTCTACCCGGGGCCACGGGACAGCAAAATGCGGGAAGGATGTTAATCACACACTGACATGAATGATCGAAGGTGAAAGGCGATCTCGTGTTTCGTGCTCCACCGACCACGATTTGTGTTTTATTAGTCAAGTAAAAAGCCATGTTAGCTCTTATCTAATACATGACGGAAGCAATTGGGGTCGAAATAAACTTCATGTCTATTTGTCTTTTTTTTTACCATGAATACATATCAGTGTTTGCACAGAGACAACACCTCACTCCAGCGGATATAATTTGATGCCGTACAGCATTTTTTTTCAAGGTGTAATTTGATGCAAGTTGAAGTCACTTCAACTGAAAAAGCACCAATTCAACTCTGCGTGTGTGCGTGTGTGTGTGTGTGTGTGTGTGTTTATTTGAATGGCTCAATTGGAACCCAACGGAGTCTCCTTTTAAAATGCTGGCTTTGCACATTTAGCACACCGTGCTAAATAAAAGCCAGCCGTGATCCATAACTCCACAACAAAAGGGCTCTTCATCACCATTTAACCTTCACACTCAATTTCATGCATGTGTGAAAAGACAACTCGACTGTTTTCTTTTGACTCCTGTGAGCGCTTCTTGGGGAACAACAAAGGAGGGTTCCACATTAAATAAAAAATGAGCAAAGCAGGGGAAGTTTCATTATTCATCTGGAGCTGGCAACTCCCCAGCTTCCCATAGGGAGCGCTGTGAAATTTCAATTGGCGTGATGCTATAGGTATGCGTTTCCTTTTAACGTCAACAATGTAGATTCGAATTCAGACAGTGAAGAAACTTCAAAATCCAATCGAATCCTACGATCGTGCATTCAAAACAGTCCGCGTTGGGGACAAGTTAACAAGCCCGGCGTCAACGTTAATGTTGCTGATTAGTTGGACAACGCGAGAAGAGAGTTACGCCGCTGGTGGTGCTGCTCATTTTAAATTCAGACAGTGAAAAATTAACAGCTTTAGAAAAGCAAGTGTCCATCTCAACTAAGGTTGCCATTCGTCCTGTGAAATACGGAATCGTCCTTTAATTAAGAATTGAATGTCACGTCCCGTAATGAACCAATACGGGGCCACGGTTTGTCTCGTATTTTCCGAATTGTCCCATGTGTCAGTCACACACAAACGTGAACAATGAATTTAACAATAATGAAAAAAACAAAAGAGAGGGAATATGATGAAAATAAGTATGGTATTTGGTCGGAGGTACCAAAATCCTCTGTCGGTCTGCCTGCACACAGGCAAGTCCAGCCCCTTTGCGTTGCCGCTGCCTGTTTTGAACTTTTTCCCCCATTCTTTTTATTTGAGTTCACACAAGTGTTTCATTTTATGATAGTTATATTTATTGTTGTAAAAGTGTCCATTGACTGGCTTTGTTGCAGCTGTTACAGCACTTACGGTACATGCGCCTAATACATTATGCTCAAGTCATCCGAGTCATCCGAGTTCAGTCTATTCAGACTTGAACATGTATACAAGTGTTTGATTTTTTTTCTTCCTCTTAAACTAAAGCTTTCCCCAGTTATTACATTCAAATCCCTTTATAGGCTATTTAATTTAACTATTGTCTTCTTTCAATAAAATTGTCCCCAGACAGGCTTTGTTTCATTTACTGCACTTTATATGTATACAATACTGTTGTATGCTCAAGTTAAGCCTATTAGTGTTTCATAATAGTTCAAAGTGTTAACGTACAAATCTTTGCTTAATTTACACCACTTTTTAATAGCCTATAGGCTACGCTGAGGTTCAGACTACTGAATGTTGCACATTTGACAATAAAGTTGTACTTGACTTGATGTCATGGCTGGATCTGTATTTTCTTGCTTTGCCAAGTGGTTGCTTAAAAATGTAAGCTAACCAGCA
The DNA here is from genome assembly GCA_018466805.1 of Hippocampus abdominalis. Classification (NCBI taxonomy): domain Eukaryota; kingdom Metazoa; phylum Chordata; class Actinopteri; order Syngnathiformes; family Syngnathidae; genus Hippocampus; species Hippocampus abdominalis. The sequence goes on along the minus strand of CM031707.1, from coordinate 3,148,031 downwards.
ATGGAGGTCTTGTTATTGATTGACAATCATCGATTACGAGTTGCAATGTTCTCTCCTTTTTTCGGATCAAATGAATTGACATTAGATGCATATTTAAAAAAAAAACTGTGAAATGTATGTACTTAAAAGTTAAATGTAACTGAACTGTATTTAAAAATGAATTTGAAAAGTAAATCATGTACTGTTAAAAACATTAAAAAATCACATTTACTAAAAACAGAAAAAGTAAATACAATTACATGGCCTAAGCATAGTTTTTTAAAATTGTATGTCTCTGTCGAACCCCTGAGACCGTTGCATCGAACCCCTAGGGTTCAATCAAACCCAGGTTAAGAACCAGTGCACGAGAGGGATCCCACCTAGCTACTTTGAGAACCTATTTTAAGGTACTACATTGAAACTTATTACCACTGCTATCTCAACCTGAGCACAATATTTTGTGGGCTCGCTTAGCCTCGGGTGCGGAACGCTAATGGCTGGGAGTGAGGACTCAACCAGCACATGGGCCCAAGAAAAGAAAAAAAAAAAAGCTTTGAGAACTTTAGGAGGCAACACTGGCAGGTGCTCTTGTTATGTTTGACATGCTGCATAGCAAATGACAAGCTCTCCTCCAGCGGCAACGACATGACGAGAAGCCAAAGCCCAGCAGACGGTAAAGAAACTTTGTGAGAAAACCCGCAGGGTGATTATCTGCTGGCTCTCTTTGTGCAGCCTCGAGATGAGGATATAATATACAGTATATATATATACACACACATACACATTTGAGAAAAAAAAATCATCATTTGCAATGATAGGCAATCGCCGCTGAGGTGCCTTTACAGCGACTCGTGATAAGTGTGATGCCTTCAGGGGTTTTAAAATCCATAACACTGCTAAACTATGAGATCATGAATAATGCATCCGTTTAGAGGAAATCATTTATGTTCCTAAGTCAATTACTGCCAACAATAACAGCAGATGAAAGAGCGCGCATGGTGGAAGCATTGTCAGAATTAAGAGTACAGGGGAGAGTCACACTGCAATTCTTGATCCAATCTGTACGTACTGTATATTCTTATTTATATAAGTTCATAATCGTGTTTCCACTTTGCATTTTTCATTAAAAAAAAGAAAAAAAGAATCAAATAAATGGAAAATACCAAGCGTTGCCTTACTTGCATGGAACAACCTGTCTACTTGTTCAGAGCGGACTCACGGAATGCTGCACATTCAAAGCCTGCTCACTAACATTGTAAACCTAATAACATCAATGCGGAAGTTATGTTTTTTTATTTCTTTGGTAGAACGAGAAAAAAACCCAACTAATTCAACATCAAAAAGAGTCCAGCTGCTTTGATTGAAACTTTGATTGCTTTGCGTATTCTCATTTCGTTCGTGACGCAGATCACGCGCCACCGTCGGTTAAAGATTTACCTGCTTTATTTTATTTCATTTCTAAAATACTTTTTGTGAAAATGAGACTGATAGGATGATTAGGGTGCAGTGCACATTAACCCTCATGCAGTATTTTTAAGCGGCTGCATGAAGGGTATTACGTCCCAAAAATGTCCCTCTTCCAATGTGCAACAACTTTTTTCACTTGTAATTTTTTTTCACTTTCAACCCCTCAAAATGTTCCGTGGGAATTGGCCAAGACATAGATATACATCCTATGCAAAATTTCAGCTTCGTGGAGTTATATTTCACTGTTTTGTCTGTGGTGTCCATTTGTCCAACAGTCCAAAATCGTCCAAAGTGTCCGAAATGTCCAATTTTGGGATAATTACTGCATGGGGGTTAACACCAAAAATATATATTACTAACATGCACAAAGACACACAAATGATTGGTTGTTTTTTTTGGATCTGGTTGTGACCAACAGGTGGCACTGTAGGGCTGCGCCTGCAGCTGCACACCTGTTGGTCATTGTGTAATTAGTGCCACTTTTAAGCACTTGATGCCCGACCACTCCGTATCGGGTCATTGTTGCTGTTGCTGTGTGCGCACGTGTCATGTTTTGTTTTCTGTCTTGGGTTTTTGCTACTTTGATTTCTTGTGATTTTGTTGGACTTTGAGTGAGTTTTTGAGTTACTTTCTCCTGTGTACTCGGGTTTGTGTTTTTGTAAAATACATTTTGCTCAATCCACCCTGCTCCTCCCTGCCTCCCTGCTTTTTGGGGTCCTCCCAACAACTACCACCTTGCAAAATGTGACACACACCTCGCGATCGACTTGGGACCAGTCCGCGATCTACCGGTCGATCGCGATCGGTGTAATGGGCACCCCTCATCGCTCAATCTACCGCCGCGATCCACATTGACATGCTCCTTAATATGGTATTGCAAGAACAGTGTCCAGATTGTGGTCGAAGCGTCGCGGAACAAGGACCTTGGAACAATCAAGAGAAATGAGATCCACTCAATGTGTCGAGCTCCGATAAACACAACCTCACCTAATGAGTTATACGATTTCTTATATTTCCTAGCTGGCCCTTTTCCAATCAGTTTTCTATTTGGTCTTTCGCACAGAGATCTCTCAAACAAGCCCTCTAATACTGTACAAAAAGGTTAAGAGTAAAAGCAATGTCGCGAAGCAGTCAGGGCGAGCACGCAAAAGGTTATTCTTTTTTGCTCTGTTCAAAAGCACCTGCCAACGTTGAGATGTTATTATGATCATGAGGTGCATTTTGTGTGTCAGAATTTTCAAAAGGAGCTACAGTACTTTAAAGGTTGTTGTCACTTCTGATAAACCTGCTGCAATGGTACTGGTTTTTTTTGATCATGAGCTTTTTGTGCATTTTCTTTTCATGGCTGCTGATAAGGAATTTATTCCTTCTGTGATTTTATTTAGACTGTACTTGGCTTCAAAGAATGTAAAAGGTTTTCCTGCTCACTGTGCTACAGTCACCCCCACCACTTTAGGGCCCCCCTCCAAGGTAACACCAAAAGAACAACTGTTGTCTCACTGTGTTGCAACTGATGAGGAATTTTGCCTTACCTGATACTGTCTCTGTAATGAAATCTGCTGGTGGAACAAACAGGTGGTGTTTTGGTTGACTCCCCTCTTGATTTGGGCAACTTTTTTGTACATCCTTTCATCCTTGAAGGCTGTCAAGTTTAAAGCTCCAATCTCATAAAAAACATTATTGGAACTGCATACCTTTCTTTGTCTCTGATTTTTACATGCTATGCCTTATTGTAATTTCTTCTGGGCTTCCTGACGAAATCTGAGAATCTAAAAATAAACTGAGAAAAAGACATTTACTTTAGAGAAATCTTGTTCATGGCTGCTCACAGCTTTCGAGACACTCTGCTCAGTGCTCACTTTGCTATTAATGATTGTGAGCTGAGCATGCTTGGTGAAGAATAACCTCCTCTGGTGGCGCGACATAAATCTGATTCGATGCGAGTGTGGAAAAGTCTCACTGGATAAAGTTTGAATGGATTCACTCTGTGTTCAATAAGCACTTCATAATGGAGGGAACGGAGGAAGGCAGAAGCTGTAGTGTAGACGAATGAGTTTACCGCCATGTGCAAAGACTCTGCACCGGAAAAGAACAAATGCAGCAGACTGGAAGCGCATCGCTGGATGCATCCTTCACCAAACTCCTGATCATAAACAATCCGAGATTCTATAGCGCAGGGGTGGGCAAACGTTTGTGATGAAGCGCCGCAGTTCATTTTAACAGGAACAGACAGTCCAACTCATTTGTAGATTGGGGGGGGGGGGGGGGGGGGAAGCAATTGCAAAATAATTGTGGTTCTTTTATATTAATATATTAATGCATTCTCCTTTTTAATTTAGATGTTGTATTGTTCATATATTTCTCATATGTTAGCATTCTAGTTTTGATCATTACTTTCTTTTATATAATGAATTCAAATGAATTCAATGAGTATTGTTTTGTGGTATTTTTTTTTTTTAAATGTCAAGAAAACACAGATAAATTAATTCAACAAACATTGGAGTACCCTTGATGATATAAACACCCTGTGGGTACATACTTTACAATCCTAGAACATTTTATTAATGAATGTTAGAGAAGAATGTGCTTCAAAGCTGGGAAATTTTGTCGGTCCATAATTCCTCAACTGCCTGGGGACCCATCCGTCATCTGACATTATTTCAAGACAAACCAAACTCTAATCGTCAGGCCGTCATGTTATTTTAACTGTGCGTCATCGGTAAATATCACTAGACCACTAATCCATGTATCGTTAGAACATCAGACACCCCACCCCCCAAAACGTCATAGTTCAACTGATGACATCATTCTATCGTTGTATCTACATCAGCAGTCTCAAACATACGGATAATTTAAAAGTGAAAAAAATGCTTAAAAGACACAGAATGAATATTTTTAATACGATGCAATTCATGGAGTATCCGTTAGGGGGACACACTGTTTTGATTAAAGCAAAAGACAACATTGTTTTGATCAGAGAAGAAGACAACAGCAGCCTCAGTCTGTCACTAGGACAGACCCAACACAGCAGACGCTATCAAAGACATGTAAATATTTTATTCTTTACACATTTAATAGCACTCTCTTTAGTTTGTGAGGTGTAGGCAGGGATTACTTTTCGATTTTATAAGCACGTGTAAATGGTTTTAAAAATTCCTTTCTTTATAAATCTCGTTTCATCTTAAAAGTGCATTACTATATTTTTCAAGACCAATTACTTGTTAAAGTTGTGTGCCTTTGTACAATCAGTGGGATCAGTTGCAATTCATATATGTGAATGATGAAAGTAAATTGCAGATTTGTCTAAAGAAATCTAAGGAGCTTCATGAACTGTTTTGTAAAAGATCACCGTTTACTCATTCATTATATTGTATTTGTTAGTAACCAAGAAACTTGGTAGATGGATGAAACATTGATCGAGCAAATTAAGATTTTGTGCAGTTTGAGAATTTCATTTCCTCTTTTCAGAAGATTGAATGGCACAGTCCACCTCGAAATCAAAATGCCAGCACCTGTTCATTTGAAATGTCACCCTTCATGAATCAGGAAGTCTGCTCTCCACTGTTAGGCCTTCGTCAACGTGATCTCTTTTACTGAGCTGTTTTACCCCATCACAGGTACATTCATTTTCACATTCTGAGCCTGCAAAACTGTGAAATTTAAATTGGCTAATATCACTTCTGGTGGTAAGTGTGAAGGCCACCTAAGTCGTCATCCGTAAACCAACCGCTGACTGGATAATGGGAAATAGCAGTCGGTCAGATGTGTAATGAGAGATATGAAGGAGGGAAACAGCAGAGCTTTTTAAAGGACAGCAACTAGGAATGATTGGCTGGGAGAACAATGATTTCACACAAGCGGTAATTTTAGAAGCGCAAATGAAAGGGATATTGACGGCTCGGGACGGCCCATGTGACAGGAATTCCCAGCAGGGGAGAAACGAGGGGAAGATTGTCCCTGTCATGAGTAGAACAATTGGCTTTGACAAGCTGATTTATGAAGTGGGAGTTGCTTACCAAAATTGGTGCATGAAGTGGACCCGGTGAGTAAATGCCCTCTATTACAGCATGCCTATAGAAGCCATTTTTAGTCCCCTTTTGTGAAATTTGTATTAAAAGATTATCCTATCTCTGACAAATCTTTACAAACTGCCCCTACTGTATAGTAAAAATAAGTTTGGGCAAAGTCTAAGTCAAGAAAATAAAAAAAGGAAATGAGTGTAATAAATGGGTTTGTTACACTCACTGTTTTTGGGTACTTTCAAACATGAGCAGACTTGTGGAAAGTTCTCTGGCCATTGTTGACTCACAGAGGGGGAAAGAGCAGCTAATTTCTCCCATCTGGAACATCCATTGTGAGTAGTGTTGACACTGGCCTTTCATCACATGCAGTTGCACATGTCACCTGTGGTGGTGCATTCGCGGACGCTGCTTATATTCAAGGTTGATTAACAGCAGGGTGTCATTTGCATTATTAGAGACTCAACACTAATGAGACTTCAGCTTTTGGGGCCTTAATTGGATTGCTTCACCGCAGTCCCTTATTGATATTTGCATGCCACAGTTCATCATGATAAGTAATGAGAAAATTATTCACTCGAGGTCTCCAATTGCAAGCTCCATCTGGGATGCATGTATTTGTTGGGGATACTGTCCACTGTGGGGGGACGGGAACAATTTTTTGTTGTTGTTGCCCAAAGCGACTCCCCTTTTGCTGTTTTTAACGGTGGTGGAGAATGCTGACTTATGGAATTTGCCAACATCTATTCAATGAGGAGATTGTACCTTATGTTTAAGCAAGAACGTGATTAATTTTGGGGAGAACACAACTCAAATCAATGACATGACTTGATCTTTGAGTCAAAGATTTTCGAAAAAGCCACATGACTACAACAAGAAACACCTTCTAAGAGACGCCATTGTACTGCTAAGTGTGCAAATGACGACCAAGTTCCATTATTCTGCTCCAATATTGGACAGAACGAGTCTGATATCCCGAGTACGGTAATAGCTGACGTTTCTGTGATGTCCTATCTGATTCATCTGTGCTGATTTGACATTGGAAAATTGGCTCTTCGGTACATTTTAAAATGATTCTCATTTTCACCCAATTTCTCAAAATGTTTGATCAAGAACTCGAAAGCTTTTAAAAGATACATTACTTTGGTGAGAGGTCATTTGGTACCTGTTAGTACCTGTCATTTTCTTTTATGACTGCCGTGAATTACTATCATTTTTTTTCTCTCGGTGTCCCTGGCAGAGCTCGTTCCGTGATTGTGCTTATATTGTATTTTTCAAATTCCTGATTAAGGATGCAGGCCGGGAGGATGCATTCATGTCTCCGTCCCTACATTTGTACTTCTTATTAGCTCATAATTTGTCCTTATCGAGACGACAACGATGCCCTGTAAAGCAATCAGTTTGCCACTCTCAGACGGCCTTGCAGTGTTATTGTCATTGAAATATGTCGCACTACAAAGGCACAGGCGACGATGAGCGACAAAACCACAATTGTCTCATTAGCAGTGAAAGCAAACCTGCCGGTGGGGAACACCTTTATAGAGCATTTCGCACACGCCGAGTGTCCTTTCGGGGTCGCGGCGGCGAGGCGGCACTTTGGGTAAGGCATTTTGAGGAATATCGTTACAACCTGGTAATTACGCGTACCAGCACTGATTTTTTTGATTGGGAGGAATGTCGGCGCCATTTGACTGTCGTTGCTGGACATCCCCGGGGCGCTTGTGTCTTGCGCCTGAAGTAGGCAGCATTTTCACAGCCCTGCTTTGTTCAGCGAAAAGGTCGGTGCTGATGGACAGTCTGCATGGATTGGATGGATGCATGGATTGAGGAGCCGACGATGAGAAGAAAGGAGCGTCAGCGCGGAGCGCCGATGCATATGTGGAACTGGGAGTCGCGGCTTGGAATTGAAGCGGATTTACATGGGACAGGAGAAGAGAGCCAATCTCTCTTTTTCGTTAATGGATGCTACAGCTTCTTGTTGCTACAGCTTAGCTTGTAGCAGACGTGTGCACATTGCCGCATGACGTCTTTGATCCACTGGTGAAAAGGACACTTTGATTCGCTCCTCTTTCATCTATAACTGCTTCAGACAACAGGAATGTATGCAGGAAAGTGGTTAAGATTGCACGATTGTCTGTGTCTAATGTGTTGTCTTGTATTATTTTGTCATTTTTTTGGTCAACTTTTCTTTTGATGGCGGCGCGGACACCCGCAGCGGCTCCTCTTGTTTTATGTTGAGGGGGAAGAAATTTCATCTGTGCTGTATGTTACACATACGTACAGCACATTTGACAATAAAGTTGTATTCCATTCCATTCCATTCCATTCCATTCCATTCCAATTAGTTGTGAAACTGTGCACTGTATAATTATCGGCAAATTGAAACAATTGCAGGCGGCCATTTATGGAAGGGAGCGCATAACGACGGAGGACTTGGTGGACGGGCGCCTGCGGAATCACCTCCAGATCAACCCAGAGAAAACTAAGGAGGTCCATCCATCCATCCATTTTCCGAACCGCTTGATCCTCACTAGGGTCGCGGGGGGTGCTGGAGCCTATCCCAGCTGCCTCGGGCAGTAGGCGGGGGACACCCTGAACCAGTTGCCAGCCAATCGCAGGGCACACAGAGACGAACAACCATCCACGCCCACACTCACACCTAGGGACGATTTAGAGTGTCCGATCAGCCTGCCATGCATGTTTTTAGAATGTGGGAGGAAACCGGAGCACCCGGAGAAAACCCACGCAGGCCCAGGGAGAACATGCAAACTCCACACAGGGAGGCCGGAGCTGGAATCGAACCCGGTACCTCTGCACTGTGAAGCCGACGTGCTAACCACTGGACTACCGGGCCGCCCGAACTAAGGAGGTGGTTGTGCATTTCTGCAGGAAACAGTCGTCCTCCCTCCTTCTGCTTGATATCGGGATCAGGAATGGAATTTGCGTCTGTGTGCCGTTGTTTTCCTCCAACTCTTGCAGTTTCCCCACCAAAATGCACGCCAGCCCCTCAGGCAAGATTTGATTTAATGGATGGATGGGTAACATGACAGCAACGGGGCCTCGCAAACACACAAATACGTCCAATTTGAATACGCTTTCAGTCCTGCGTTTGGCTACGAGAGGGTCACACTGTTCATACCTGGGTGTCGTGTATGACATGATGAGGCGACATTGGCAACTGTCGAATTCTACGTTTCCTTGGACCTCCGCGGTGGGGTAAGGTGTGGGTGGGAATACTCCCAGAGCCATGTTTGACACCTCACTGAATTGCATTACCATAAAGCAGTGCGCGGGAGGAAAAAGGCACACTCACGCAGCTTGAAATACACAAAAGGGGACCTCGAGTCAGCTGAACCTTGAACGTGGTTCGAGCCCCTCTGCACTGAATGTGTTTATATGAATCAGCATGGTCACTAGCAATCACTGCATGTACTGACGTTAACCCTCATGCAGTATTTTTAAGCGTCTGCATGAAGGGTATTACGTCCCAAAAATGTCCCTTTTCCAATGTGCAACAACTTTTTTCACTTTTCATTTCTTTTCACTTTCAACCCCTCAAAATGTTCAGTGGGAATTGGCCAAGACATAGATATACATCCTATGCAAAATTTCAGCTTTGTGGAGTTATTTTTCACTGTTTTGTCTGTGGTGTCCATTTGTCCAACAGTCCAAAATCGTCCAAAGTGTCCGAAATGTCCAATTTTGGGATAATTACTGCATGGGGGTTAATTTTTCAGAGTAGCCCGAAGGCTGGATTTACACTTTAGGGTCAAATACCCTCTTCTGACATAATGCCGATTTATTTGGGCTACACCAAGGGCAGGCAATGCCGGTTCTTCCAGAGCCATCTTCCGCCTGTTTTGGATCCCTCCGTACTCCAAAACACCCGATTCAATTACTCATGATCGGTTCAGGCCTCGACAGCACCTGCTTATGACTTGATGATTGGAATCAGGTGTTTGTTTTTTTTGTCAAAGTGCAATAAGTAACATAATAATAAAGTTTAGCATCCCTAGATGACTACTTTTATTGTTTATTTCTGTAAACTGCATGCAAAACAACAGTGGGCTCTTTTGAAAGGTATTCACATAGGCCTAGCTCTTGTATGTACCCCAACATCCAAACAAAAGGCCCACATACTTCACTTTCAGTCCTTTCCACTCACGACAAGTACAGTCAAACCGGTTCTCGACAAATTCGGTTTTCCACCAAAAATTTCAAGTTTTTTATGCCTCGGATGATTTCAAATACAGTACTTATAAATAAAGTGTATGCACGTATGTGACACAATTTGCAGAAGTGCACCAAACCTTTGTACCCATAGGATTTAGATCTGGGCTCGGGTAAATCTAAATCTAAATTGTGTACCATGTGGATTCACATCTGGGAAGAAACATGTTTCATTCGTGAAGCATGAATAAAGGCTCCTGAAATTGTAATTCTGATAATGCCGGCATTAAAGTCACCTCAGACCAAAAGGCTCGTCCTCTCTGGGGCAACTGTTTGAAATCGTCACGAGCGAGGAAAGGTTGCTCGTAAAAAATTGTGCATCCGACTTTGTTCCTGTGCCCTGCAGCACATCAGCCAGGCATTCACTCGCTTATGTTGCATCAGTAATCTCTCCGCCGCTCTTTGTGCCCGACTGGCCTTGGCTCTAAGGAGGCATCAAAGCAGTCAGAGGCCTCTTTCTTTCTCTGGTTCTTTCTCGCTCTCTCTCTCCCACAGCCGGGCACTGGCGGCACCTTCAAAGAAAGGAGAAAAAAAAAAGTAGGCAGACGTCGAGGCTGACTGGCATTTTTTTCACCCCAAAAAGAAGCACAATCGTCTGCATCTTGCTGTGCACCTCATTAAAGGCACACCATGATGTCCTGTTTTTTTTAACTATGGCAACTGTGGCGATAAATGAACTTTCACTTTCTCGTTCTTCTTCAAAGTACCGTAGTTTTGATTTATTTTGGCATTCATTTTGGCAAGTGTTAGTTGAAGCACTCATTAATGATCACTGTAATGCACTTGGTCATGATGATGGGATTTGAGAAGATGCGTCAACAGACCCAGACCCCAGACCCCAAAGAAAACACCATTGTTTCTTTACATTTTTATTGTCCGAATGACGAAAATTCAACACTAGCATTTCTTAACAGAGTCATAGAAACTTTAATTGTAACAGAGAAAATGGTTCCCAACAATGCACGGTGTTTGAAGAAATAAACGAAGCCAATAAATGAGTGGACAGCACATACATGAATACACTCTCATTAAACAAAGTGTGGTTAAGCCAACAACATTGAAAGAATATTTCCGCGATGTGAACTTATTGTGACCATTCAGATTGGTGCCACTTCCAGTAGTCAATTTAGCAACGTGACAACTTATCACTACATAGTATCGTGGGAACATGTGCTATAAGAAAAATAGCTTTCCACAAGACAGTCAAGCCTCGGTTTTCGAACGTCTCGGTTCTCGACCAATTCGGTTTTCGACCAAAAATGTCGAGTTTTTTATGCCTCGGATGGCGAATAAATTCCAGTTCTGGAAAAAAACGAGCGCCCTTGAATGCACCATTTGACTCCTCTCGCCTTCCTTACACGAGGAAGTGACGCTTCCTTGTGTAGACGAGGAAGTGACGCTTCCTCGTGTTGCTTTCCATTGAGCAGACGTGTTCAATAAACATTTTTATTTTAAAAAGAGCGTGGTTTCGATTTTCGAACAATTTCGGTTTTCAAACAGCCTCTGGAACGGATTATGGACGAAAACCGAGGTTTGACTGTAATTTGTTCCGGTCACACCCCGCCCCAAACTTTTTTTTCATAAGAAAAATAGCCTTCCTTAATATTTAACTCGATAAAAACAAAGTAATTACACAGACAAAGTGGTGCGAAGTAAAACTAAAGATGCTGGCACAAACACCAGGATAAACCGAGAAAAACAAAAGGTACTTGCAAAAGGCAAGGAAAATATAGCCGAAAATAGCATGTCCAAAAAGGACAAGAAAACCAATTTATGACGAATACAAACCGGAATAACTTACCGAAACAAAATTGACTACGCCTGGAAAACGGAGAGCAAAAACCGAGTGAAACGGTGAGCATGATCATGAACGTCTAGAAAATGGCACAAAAACAATGGCTTGAACAAGGACAGTAACTTAAATAGTCCCGAAATAGGGGCTTGATTGCGTTGCATGACAGGTGCGCAGCTGAAGGGAAACGCCCACCGCTCAGCTGGACCTCAAAACAAAAACAGACAGATCATGACAGCTCTGTCCTCCAGCTCAAGCGCCCCGCTTAGCTCAAAAGTTTTGTGGGTGTTGTATAGTTCAACCTTCTTACGTGGCTTTATTTGCTCAAAGGCTGCAAGTTTAGCGGGATGAAGGATCAACCCCCGGGGAAGACGGCTGAGATCTTAATGAGTTGCGTAACTTCCTCCGCCGCCGCCGCATCCTCTGATGTGGTGTCGAGGCCAGCTTCGGAGGGACTTAAGTGTAATCCGGAGATGGAGGAAGATTTGCAGGTAGACAGGCCAGAATTCTGATTTGATGACTTTGTTTTTCCAGACAGACTGAGATGTCGGCTGCCTACCTCGACTTGGTGATGGATGAGTCGAGTCACTGAAAACGCAGAGATGCTCAACGGTTTTACACAGTCTCTTTTCCAAAGCTGTGCGAAACAATTTAAAGCTTTCAATTTTTACCGGAAGAGAAAACAAAATACATATAAGCAGCAACGTGACAGGATTTTCCCAAAAATGAAAAGCTGTCAAAATGCAAAATCTGGTTGGAAAGGCAACTTCAAGATGCGTACGTCCAATGCAATAATTTTGAAAATTTGAAATGATCTGGAGATTTTTTTTTTTTCCTTTTGTGTTATATTGCCTATTGAAAGTCCAGTCAAAAAGCAAAGCACCTTCAAATTTGAATTATTAGTTTTTAATTATTGCTACAACACATGCTTAATTAAATTGACACATTGACAAATAAATATTTATATAATTTTCTATAAAGATGGACTGGATTTATTTTGGCGGTTAACACATTCGCCTCACAGTATGGAGGTCGAGGGTTCAATTCCTGCTTCGGCCTTCCTGGTTGGAGTTTGCTTGTTCTCACCATGCCTGCGTGGGTTTTCTCCGGGTGCTCTGGTTTCCTCCCACACCCAAAAAAATTGGTTGACAGCCAATCGCAGAAAGAGTCACGGAACATTTCTTTTGCGTTAGTGGAATATGAATCAAGCAGCAAATACCACTGCTTTTTATCCATCTCATCTTGCAAACGTCGCATAACCAAACCCTGAAAACAGGTCATACATGATGGTCGCTACCTGAACCCTTCGGCACTGTGATCTCATGTTGCATTGGGGCTGGACGTTTCAGTAGTGACAGTGCATTGTTATTTTCTGGATTTAAAAGTGGGTTGTGGGGCGGCCCGGTAGTCCAGTGGTTAGCACGTCGGCCCAGTGAGAAACCCAGCTCCGCAAGCCTCCCTGTGGGAGTTTGCATGTTTCAAACTCCATTCCACATGGGAGGCTCATTGGGATCGAATTGTCCCGGTACGTCTCTGTGTGCCCTGCGATTGGCTGGCAACCGATTCAGGGTGTCCCCGCCTACTGCCCGAAGACTGCTGATAGGCTCCAGCACCCCCGCGACCCAAGGATGAAGCGGTTATGGATGGAGTTTTGGATGGAAAAGTTGTGTGCTCTGGAAGAGTCAAACAAACATGACTGAGGTAGAGGAATTAAATGGATGACACATTGACAAAGGGAACCCGAATGTTTTTTGTTTTGTTTTACTCACCCCGAGGACACAGACATTGTGCTCATCGTTGTTCAACCACAAGCTGAAACTCAGTAGAACATGACATTTTGGAGATTACCAATTGCTATGGGTTTCGAGGAGTAGACTGAAACCGAACACAATGTCAGTACTCACAAAGGCAACATTTTCCATCAACTTTCACATTATTGTCGGGATGTCCACAGCTACAATCCATCCTTTAGTTCTGTCAGCTACTCAAAGACTCCCTTCTTTGATTGGCTGACACATCTCAGCCGAAAATATCCTAGGCGCTCATACGGGCTGAAAAATCCGAGAGGTGCTTCAAGTGGGCTCCGGAAAATGACTGTGATGCTTCAAACTGTGTCACAAAAACTCGATTTAAGGAACACAAATGAAACATTATTCATGACCGGAGCGGCGTAGGCAGTCGGACAGGTCACGTACTTTAGTCAGTGATTGCTTTCTTGTGAATGTATGTGATGAGGATTTTAGAGATGTTTGTCCACCCCCAGCCCCCCCCCAAAAAATGGATTTAGAAAATTCCACCAAAACGGCGGCTACACTTATATTGACAATAGAAGTACCGTAATTTCCGGGCTATAAGCCGCGACTTTTGTCACACGCTTTCAACTCTGCGCCTTATTTAATGAAGCGGCCTATATAAAGACATTTTTAACGGCCGTCTGTGTACCGTCTTTCTTTGTAAATATCTCATGTAACAATATGGGCACCTGCGGCTTATAGAGAGGTGCGGCTTATGTGTGTACAACATGTTTTTTTCCTTTAAAAATGTAGTGGTGCGGCTTATAATCGGGTGCGGTCTATAGTCCAGAAATTACGGTAATCACAAAAAACAAAAAAAACACACAAATGAATAACAAACCAATCATTTGCACAGACAAGGCTGAAGTTTGGTTGGTTGGTTGCTTTGTCTGTCCAGTAATGAGTGAGTGGCTTGGTTGGTTGGTTCAGTATTTAGTAGGTTGGATGGTTAGCTGGCTAGTTCAGTCATTAGTTAGTTAGTGACGGAATGACCTTAAACGTTTTTTGCTTGTTTGGTTATTAGTCCGGTCAGTTGCCACTGAGTTGGTCTGTTTGTTAGGCTGTTAGTTGCCTTGTTGGTTACGTACTGACACTGTAGTATTCTTCGCTGGATAGTTAGTGTGTTGTTTCAGTAGTGGGTGAGCTGGCTGGTTGCTTCATTTGTTTGGTCTTCGGTTACTTGGTTGGTTTGTCTGTTTGATCATTAGTTGCCTTCTGGGTTGGTTAGTTTGTCTGATCTTTTGTTCTTGAGTCAGCTGTTAATTTACTTGAATCGCTCATTTAATTACGAATTTGGTTGGTTGGGGTTGTCTGTTTGGTTATTGTAGGTTAGTTGGTGAGTTACTACAGTCTTTCGTTAATTGAGTTTGTCGCCAGCTTTGGGTGAAATCAAACCCGGTCGGCCGCATTAGCGTTTTACTTTATCTTGAGAAAAATGCCTTTAGTTGTTCAGAGCAGAGGTGCTTTATGGCTTCACTTTTAGCCATCAGAATGTGCCAAATGTTTACTTTTTCATTCTCGCCAAAGGTGTTACAGTCGCATCACCCCCATCATTCCCTTTAATAAGTCATGAACTCTTGGGGATTATTCATAGCACCAAGGTGTTAATGGAGGAAGAGTAGGTGATGGCACACTGAGGGATGCTGCACACATTGGTCCTGCCAGGGTGAATAAAGTGCACCAGATCACAGTTGGGTCCGGTCGAGTGTGTAATCAGTCGGAGGTGCGGCCTGTCTATCAAACGGCTGACAGCCCGTCGCTGCTGCTGAACGCGGCCAGATCAGTGGCCGTCGTGTGACAACTTCTAAATGAGGACTTTAAATTAGTTCCACGGGTGGCGGAGCATTTCCCATGAGCTCAACCTACACACACACACACACACATACACACAAAGCTCCATTTCCATCACCACCTCTCATTTCCCTGCTCGGACTCCCACCGCATACGTGACTGCATGATGGCAAACCATTAATGGCTCTTATTTCACACGATATTCCAGCCTGTCTGTCACATTTTCCATCTCCCGCCCCACCATGGACACTGGACAGTGTCAGGCTGAAATACCTGACACTGTCGGACTGTTTGAGAGATCACCCAACCCACAACAACAACAAAGCAGCCAACCTACGAACTCACAACTGAACACACTTCAAAACCAATCTGTGAACCTCGTGGCTGAATGATGGGTCAATGTGTCGTCTGCGTTATGGGAGCGGCAGTCGAGAAACTTGCGTTAGCGCAGCGCAAACACATGTGCCAAGTAATAGTGATTGGTGATATTTCAACTTAAAACTCCACTCAACCGTAGCGCAATCGCAGTTTGTCACACTTGGGTTCACTTATTCGCAGATTGCATTTTGGGGTGTGGGGGGGAATTTTTTTCACGTTTTTTTTCCCCAAATGCTGCTCGCGGGCTGCCAGTTTCCCATCCCTGACTTTCAGTATGAAAGGAGAGTTGATATTGAACCACAACCCTAAATGAATGATGATGTAAGTGAATATCACATCACACATCCATTTCTCTTGAGTTTTACCGCCCAGACTCCCTTTATTGTTTTTATGTTTTCCATTTTGCGGCGCAATTGTTGGCCTTCTTTTAACAGCCTCTTAAAGGAGAGTAACTTTTCATCAGCAACTGCAAAGTGAGTAAAGCACAAACAAGATCGACGGCATTCTGCTGCTGTGGGTGAGCAAGAGGACTCAGCAGTGAAATTGTGGGCCATCTTCCCAAGAAGAATTTTGCGTCTTTATCAGCATGAAGAATTTTGCGTCTTTATCAGCATGCCGATCGTCACAATGGCCGCCGCCTCACCATTAATACTATTCCGATTTCTTTAAAATCTTACATCATGTGATCTCCATAATCTAGGATTACATCAAACAGAAAAAGCAAAAAGAGGCAATCAATCTTCTTTAAAGGATTTAATCCCTTATGAAATAGACTGGATTATTTTCTTGCGTTCAGTTTTATGACTGAGATTTAATTCCCTTGGAGTTTCAGTGGCAGCTCTTTGTGTTTGCCTCGCTCCCGCTTGCTCTCTCCCGTCTCCCACCAGGGGATTCTTGATTTATAGATATCATTTGACCTGTTAAGGCAACAGTCTGCCAAAAGTCCAAGATTAAGTGCCAATGTCTGGGCTGACAGCGGTTCCGGCTGCTAATTTTACATGATCTATGGGGCTAATACCTGTTCTCCATCCAGGCCTGTGCCTCCTGTCAGAGGTTTGGCTAGAAACAACCCATACGTCAAACCATCAAGCAATTATTACAGCACGTTTTGGCACTTGGTTTGAAAACCTAGAAAGCAGGTTTCTGAGTCGATAGTGCAGATGCCCTCTAAGAATGACTTTCTAACCCAACATAACGATTTGTCTCCCAGAGATGCAAAGGTTTCGATACCTGCACATTCTTCACAGTGTCACTATCCAGTCCCGTGGTCGAAGGTCACACAAATGTGTATCAGTATCTCCAACAGGAGAAAGAGTAATGAGTCAAAAGGTTTTGGAAAAACAAACCATCCATCTATTTACCATAGTGCTTATCCTGTTCAGGGTCACGGGTGAGCGTGAAATCTTATCCCAGCTGACTCTGGGAGAAAGGTGGACGATATGCTGGACTGGTCTTCAGTCATTCACAGGGCGAGTGGGAATTGATCCGACGCTACCTCAACCAATACCTGGCCGATGTGAAGGCGATGTGTTGTCAACGTGAATGTCTCTTCCTGGGTCAGTGCATCAAGTCCTAAGATTTGAGAAAAAAAACACTTGAAACTTGGGACAGATACCGGTTTCTTGGGTGACCTTGTCAAACTGGAATATTATTATGTTAAATAATATTCAAAGCTAATTGGGTTCTGCCACTGACAAAGACAAGACTGTCTTAGAGGTTAAGAATTGTGAGGGTTCAAAGTACCAAGCTGAACTTTTTAAACTTGGCTCTCTTCGACTCTCAGATCAGAGGTCATCCAAAATCAAAACAGATCTCATTTTGACATCGACAAATGAGATATCATTTTTTTGACTCACAATAGTGCGTTCTTTGAAGAAGTGAGATTCATTTTGTTCCACAGTGAGGTGATTAGCACCCATACTCGCCAACACATCAATGGGTACCTTCAATCATCTTTGTGCTGCAGCATGGCAAAGAATCAACAACTTGTTTGCGACAATATTAGAAACAAATGGGTCACACAGTTTTCTGCTGTAGATGAGTTTCGCTTCCACGTGAAAAGAAAACTTTTTGACCTTAGGCGGATGTTGTTCAAATGTGTGTGAGCAGGCTGGTGGAAGTAAATCATGCAGTATTCATTCATATCATATGTTGTAAAAATATGACTGACCTTCAAACCTTTGTCCATTTCGCTAAATAATGCCATTTTTATTTAACCCTTGAATGCACCAATAACAATAACATGTAACCTGGTAACATGATACGCTGTCCACTGTAGTAACCGCTGTCGCTGTAAGGGTCAATACAATTCTTTCCCAAATAAACTGAACTGAGGTATGGACAAATGCATATATGCCTTTAAATTTGGGGTCTGAAGCGAAGGGCGAATATTTCTTGACTCATTCCTGGAGCCAGCGTCTGTATACGGGGATCAGACCGTCAAGGTCCCTGCTTTCTGTTGCCGTCCAACCCACTACGCAACTGACCTCTATGACCCCCCCCATCCCCTCCCTCACAGATAGTGAGGCCATGGCAATGAAGACCATGTTATCTTTTCGGGCTGTGCTTGGCCAGGCCCGATGGGTGCAGCCCCACCTCCACACCCGGGTCCAGAAGCGGCTCCCGTTGATCCGTATCTGGTTAAGCGAAAATGTATTTAGAAATATGTAATCATCATCAGGGTCTTTTGAGAGATGCTTTGTCAGGTCCCTCACCAAGGACCAGTTTGCCATGTGTTACCCTGCATAAAGACCAAGACAACTGAGTTCCTATGATAATTGGGACACACAAACCATGTACTATAAATTAGGCTCGTCCAACTGTACTTTAAATGGTGTCAGTCCCATGTACAAATTCATCACCAACAGCACTAAATCTGTCTTAATCCCTGTCTGAAAATAGCAAATACTCTATTTACTGATTAAGAGACATCTTCTCAATAGTGCGGCACCATCTGTTTCAATTCGCTTTTACATTGTTAGACACATGCAGTAATTACAAGCGGATTACAACACTACGCAGGCTACTGTAAATTAATTAACTCTGATTTTGATTAAAATGTTGCCAAAAAAACAACTGGGGCATGGATGAACTCTTCACTACGTTTGCACTGACAATTCTTGGTATTCCAGACACGGTGCACAGAGAGATAACAAAGTATTCCCAACATTATTTTATGACAGCTGCATGTGGAAACACTGAAGCTTGAAACCCCGTGGGCGTGTTTTTTAAAGAACATTATGACTAAAAGCTGTCATGCTGCCATGTCCAATTCATAGAGGTAGCCGCACAAGTCCCCGACAACATTCCGGTGAGTCATCACGTACGGAAACACATGCACAGTACATACTAAGTACATGTGCACGAGTCAAATGTGCTGCACAGGAAGTTGAGTGCTCAAATTTGGATTTTCGAAATCTATTCTCATTGCGTTGCAGGATCCGCCAGGTGCGGGATTGGAAATAAAAAAAAATGTAAAAAAAAATAGATGTCAGGAAAACAAACAAGTAGTGACTGTCATTACCTCTCGCAATTGTTCACACACAGTGCGTTAAATGCTGAGCACCCTTTTGCAAACCACAACAGGAGCATCGGCCAAGGTCGTTCAAGTGACCAAGGTCAGATGAATTACATGTGAGGAGCTGCTGCTCTTGTAAGGAACAGCCTTCTCTCAATCTGAGGTCTCACTACCCAGCTGCTCCAGAAAAGTCCCCTTCTATATTTTGATGACATATTGGCAGATTTGCTTGGCATCTATTGTCAAAATGGACAGTGTCCACAAAATGCAACCAAGTACTCATTGACAGTGATGTGAGGGTGTCACGAACGGTGGTAATGGAGGACCCCATAAAGCAGGCAGGAGAGAGGAGCAGGGTGAACTTGACAAACCGTCTTAACAAAACACTCAGAAAACTAAATTCAGAAGAATCCAACGTAACCAACAAAAACCCAAGGCAGGTGAAAAAAAAACCAAGGCAAAAGCAATACAAAAAAAATCCATGACAGTAACGCACAGAAGCAACAGCAGAAAACAGTGACAATGACCCGATACCCAGTGGTCGGGCGGGTCGGGAGTCCTTTTAACAGAAAACCTACGAATGACATGATGACCAACAGGTGTGCCGCTGTAGGAGGAGCCCAACAGAGCCACCTGTTGGTCACAAACAAATCAACCGTGACAAAGGGCCTGGATTGTTATCATCTTATCTTTCCATTTTTGGAAGTAATTGTGTCTGCTGGTGGTCGAGATACAACAGGAGGGTCAAACTTTCATTCATTTGAGGACAATGCCTCAAAATCAAGGTCCTCCTCAACACAATCCTCGGTCTCAAACACATTCTCCTCTCTAGCGCTTTCACTGGCAAGGCGCTTTTCCAAAACCTCACGGACAGTAAACCGTTTCCCAGAGGACATTTTCAAGTGCGAGAGCATGCAGATTGCAGTATACACAGAGCACAATGTGGAATAATTTGGGTAGAGGTCTGTTGTGCAAGCTTCCCTATGTTTACTTCTCACTTAATTTGCATGAACTAGCGATGACCTTGTGGAAAAACTATCTCTCAGAAATAGTTATTTCCCCACCCCCTGTTATGTACCACCTCAAAAGTATCAACTCTGCAGGTGTGACGATGTTTTGTCTCACACACACACACACACACACACACACACACACACACACACACACACACACACACACACACACACACATATATATGTCTGCTGCAGCTAAAACAGCTCAGGGTCAAATTGACCCTTGAGGATCACCAATGCGGGCAATATGTGTTCAGGACATTGAAAAAATAGCTTCATAATAATTTTATGCTTAATCAGTTGCCACCATCAAATAACTTGGGAAAAGTAATGAAATCTGGAGTAAAAAACGAAACAAAACAGAAGTCAACTATTATTTTTTTTGAATGATACCCATTTAATGGGGTCAAATTGACCCCAAGGATAACAGGAGGATTAAATGCTGTTTTCTGAAGTTGACTGGTATTTTGAAATGTTTGCTGTCACAAGGTAAGATGCATTCATTTGTACATTTTTCGACTTCAGGTTCAAGAGCATGTCTTTGAAGAACAAGCAGATTTGGAATGTGGGAGGAAACCGGAGTACCCGGGGAAAACCCACGCAAAGGACAAGACGTGAGGTAAGGGATGGTTTTGGGATTGGGGCTTACTGCAGGTTTAAAACAGGTTCCCAATGTGTGGTATTAAAGATGATCTTACATTCTCGTGATGTTGCGTCTATACGACGAGTAGCGTTGCAGATTGACGGGTGGCCGCTACACAATTAGGGTTAGCAGTATGTTCTGAGCAGCACCGAGATTTGTTCTGTTCTGTTCTGTCGGCTTGTAATTCTTGTCGGTTTGATACATCTCATCAAGTGCTTTTTATTTTGTTTTCAACTCCAGCCGTTGATTAAATACACATGCCCCTTGGCCATTGTTCATGAAAATAATCTAAGTTACAAGAAGCTGAGGTAACGTTTTCCTGTGAGTCTTTCCAGCGGATTTAATTCCAGGACACTGGACACTACCGTGGATAGCTATTCAAAAGTTGAAAAAAACAAATATCCTGACATAGGTGATCAGAATTTGTGCATGAAAGGGTTAATTGTTCCATGTGAGGAAACTCTTTAATATATGTTCAAATTGGAGGGAAACTTGGATCCTTTTATTCCGACAGGCTACGGTGAATGTCAGTATGACTGAAGGCTGGCGATGCGAGGGAAGATGAAGAGCCTGGCTAAATATCTCTGTGATGGATACAGATTCCCATGCCAAATCCAGATTGAGCCTCGCCAGCCGGGGATGCCTTTGATATGTGAACAAGGCTAATCCACGCGGTGCCGGCTGCTGCCACGTCTTCATCCTCCCAACCATTGCCCTTTCATTAACCTTTGACTCGCTCCGGCACAGTGTTGGGAGAGACCATAATTGTAGTGGCTCATTTGATCCCGCCAAAGTGTTTCTCACAGCTTGCTTACCGGAGTCGAGGCGCAACAACATTACCTTTGCTTGTAACAGGACAGTAACACGTTTGTATGCATTGATTCTTGCACAGGTACTGAAAATGTGTGGAGTCGGTGTTCAAGAAAGATTTGCATCCAGATTTGGATTAGATGAGGTTTCCAATGTGGTCACATGTATGACTAAGGATATGGATACAGAAGTCA
The DNA here is from genome assembly GCA_018466805.1 of Hippocampus abdominalis. Taxonomy (NCBI): domain Eukaryota; kingdom Metazoa; phylum Chordata; class Actinopteri; order Syngnathiformes; family Syngnathidae; genus Hippocampus; species Hippocampus abdominalis. The sequence goes on along the minus strand of CM031707.1, from coordinate 3,126,405 downwards.
AAAGAGTTTGAATCCTGCTATGGATGTTGCTGTAGCCACTCATTTGGATTTCGTTGTGGGTTCAGATTTTGATTTCAGATATGGAGACGGACTACGACTGGATGACAAAACAATGAAATGACAACACAATGAACTCTTCAGAATATTTGAAAAGAACGTATTTAGTCACAGCATTTTGGTCAGTTTCCCCACAGTAAAATTTCATTTCAAAATGCAAAGGCACCAAATCAACTAGTACCAAGTCTAATATTGTGATGGCAGGATAAGGCATTTGCATAATCCACGACCTCGTTTCAAAGACTTTTATTTTCTAGGCACTAAGAGGATAAAATAAATGTTTTGGTTGTTTTTTTTTAAGCGTGGATTTGTTCGGACAGTCGGGCCCAAAACACACACTCTCTTCAGTCCATAGACAAATTGGGAGCAGTATGGAGAAGAAGAGGAGGTAGAAGAGGCCGAATAGTAAATTCCCATCATTAACATTGAAGTGTTTTTAATTGTTTGTCATGCTCTGTGCTCGTGTGAGAATACACTTCTACTCAACAGCTGGTAAGCACAGTGGACGTGAATAATCAGCTGCTCGCCTTTCAACGAGAACACCGACGCCATTGAGCACTGGGCCCTGAAATGACCATTTTGTTGTGCAATTATCTACGATGCCCCAGAGTGAAACATCCTGGCTAGGCGCCTGTGCAGCCAACAACTTAATTAGAGCTGCACCTCTCTGCGCCTTGGGAATGATCCATGCTCGTAATATTGACTCGGCAATGAAACATGTTATTTAAATGAAGGCTATTCATATGATTTGGACTTCCATTACGCGCAACTCATCTTCACCAAAATGTATTTCCTTCGGAGGCCTTCTTTGAAGCATGACCGATGTTGACCGGTTTATATTTGGAAGAAGTGCAAATTCATATGTGGATGCAAAAATGGAATCAACTTGAATACAAATGTGCTTGCAGATCTACCTATGGGTATGGATTCAGATTTGTATTCGGTTGTGAATACAAATGGTGATTCCGTTGGGAGTCTAGACCCAGGTACAGCTGTGGATTCAAACGTCAATACAAATGCGGATTATAATAATCTGGATCAGTTTTGAATACAGATGCAGATGTGGAATCAAATTGAAATGATGTGATTGATTCAGATGTGGAATCAATATGGAAATAGATTTGAATGGTACATTTGGTTTCAAATGTGTATGCACAATGAACAGTAGGTACATGAATGAATTCAGATACCAATCTGGATTCAAATATGGATCCAACTGTGAACGCACACGATTCAGTTTTGAATGTGGATCGAGATGCAAATTCAGATGTGGAATTGAATGACAAGGTTGACGAAGTTAGGTCGGTTTGGTTGTGTATTCAGTGGTTCATGTAGATATAGATTTGATACTTAAGTGAATTCAAATGTGGAATCAAATGTGTGGAAGTGTGGTTTTAAATGCCGAGGCAGATGTGGAAGAGGATTCGGTTGTCAATACAGATTTGCTTGCGTGCTATATGTGAATGACAATGTGGAGTCGGATTTGGATTCAAACACTGATACAGATGTGAATGAAAATGTGGATTTAGTTGTGAATATGGATATGGATACAGATGTCAATTCAGATATTAGTGTGATCTGATGTGCATACCAATGTATAGTCATCTGTATCCATGATACAGATGTGAATGGAAAACTGGATTTAGTTGTGAATCCAGACATGAATACGGATGTGAATCCAGATGGATTTGGTACTAAATGCACATGTGAATCAAGATGTGAATTACAGCTGGATTAGAACACTAGATAGATTCGAGTACGAATGTGAAATGTGATCATGATGTAGTTGAGTGTATAGAGGCAGAAGTAAAGTTCAAAGCCTAAAGTGAGGTGCAGCTTAAATGTTCACTGTCTAAGATGCATTCTCCTCTGATTCTGTGTGCATCCCAAGACGTTTCAGTCCCATATTTAAGGAGTAGCTGTGAGAACCGAGTGAGGGAGATGTGCAAACACATCATCCTGTCTACCTCACCTCGTGTGACCGCTCATGCCACCATCTTGTTGTAAACACCTGCGATCGTCCATCACTGCTCTAGGCTGATGGAGACAGTCTCAGTCCACCTCAGAGAGATTTGGCGCTGTATTTCAAATCAAACCAAAACACCAACACTTAATTTTTAACACCTGGCACCACCAGATAAATAAAAAGCCTCACAGTTTGTCCATGACATCCATATTAAAATAGCGCATTAATTAACCTTCACAGTTCTATGAAAAGAACATACAAACAGCTCGTCGGCCGTGCTTCATAAACAGAAAGTATGCCTGCAGTCACAGGTGATCAATGCGAATGGTTCATTGGCGGCTGCTTTTTAATGAGACAGTCTGGTTTTTGGATGCACTATGTGGCGGGTTGTGGCAGTCTGTGTTTTGCTAATAATGTGAGACGGATGACAACAGAGAGAGGCAAACGTGGATGGGGCTAATTAGGAATCAATATAATGCATGAGATTAACAGAAAACGGTGTTTTATATCTATCTAACTATCTATCTATCTATCTATCTATCTATCTATCTATCCACCCATCCATCCATCCATCCATCCATAGATCGATCGATCTATATCTATAGATAACATTTTCTCTGCGTACTCTGGTTTCCTCCCATATTCCAAAAACATGCATGGCAGGCTGATTGAACACTCAAAATTGTTCTTAAGTGTGAGCGTGGATGGTTGTTCATCTCTGTGTGCCCTGCGATTGGCTGGCAACCAGTTGCCTGCCAACTGACCGCCCAAAGACAGCTAGGATAGGCTCCAGCAACCCCGGTATAAAAAAACCCCACAATCATCTGGATCCAGATACATTTCAAGGTAGACTATACATCGACTTCAAAAAGATTGCATCTAAATCCAAATATTCTCTCGTGTTGCAGTCACTTGATGGAATTGAGTAAATTCAACACACCATTTTTTTTCAGTGTACACTCAGGGCCGAACATTGGCATCAAACAGCCTTGACTCTCTGGGGAGAGCTGTATTTTTAAGACCACCTTTTGACGTCCACAACCACCGCAACAGCAGCCGCCTCCTCTGTGCTCTTCCCAGTCATCTCTGCTTCACTGGGGCATGTGATGGGAGCGCTTCCAGCAGTGTCCCAGGGTAACCAATCTTTGAGAGATGACAGGCCGCAAGTTCCATTTTTATTATGATTTATTCCAGCCAGACATTTTTCTGTAATGGAAATTCATCGGGAACCATCCTGACCATCTGCAAGCACCACGAGATGTGTGCATTGACCCCGATTGTCCAAATGAAAGTACCCATTTTTTAATGCAAATATTTGCCAGGCTGGATGATCTCCATATTCTATATTGCATGTGTGTACCGTTTTAGACTTTTATTTTTCATTGCACGGTGCTTATATATCAACTTTCACGTTGGTTGGCAATTTCTTGGCTATGGTTTTGGGTTTATAAACCCTGCCATTTTGGTTTAAAAAAAAAAAACAATCTAAAAAAAAACGTGATTGGAAAACACAAAAATCTAATTATGTCCGATTTTTCAGACTGTATATTTGGTTCACTTATTTTGCAGGAGCCTTATTTGTGGAGGTGAAATACATTTTTACTTTCCCCCCCATATTTTCTTCTGGAGTGAATCTTCCTATTCAAGCAGTTTTCCACAATGAAGATTTACGAGGCAGACAAGCCCGCACAGTAACGTACAGTGTAATTCATGTTGGATCAACCTAAAGCGGCAGGATGTAAGAAAATGTGATGACTTTAAATGGAGCCACTCTGTCATGGAGACAGCTGTGCCATCCCCACACCTCACTGCCATTGTAGTGTCACGTATTGTGAGGTGGTGGTGGACCCCAAAAACCAGGCAGGAGGGAGAGCAGGGTGTACTTGACAAGTTGTATTGAAACACAGAGAAAGCGAAATCCTAAACAAAGTCCAAAGTATCAAACAAAAAACATGACTGAAACAAATATAACAGCAGCCAACAAACAGCAACAATGACCCGACAATGAGTGGTCGGGCTGGGAGTCCTTTTAAAGCCATAATTGCCTAACGACCAACAGGTGTGCAGCTGCAGGGGGAGCCCCACAGTGCCACCCGTTGGTCCCAAACCGAATCATGACATGTAGTCCAATATCAAAGTAGTATGCGTGTGTGAATGGCTCATGATATCCATCCATCTATTTTCAAATCTGCTTTTCCTCACTTGGGTCGCGGGGTCGCTGAAGCCTATCCCAGCTGACCTTGAGCAGTAGGTGGGAAACACCCTGAACCGGTTGCAAGGCACATGTTGAGATGAATAATCATCCGCGAGGACACTCACACCAAAAGACAATTTAGATTGTTCTATTAACCTGCTATGTATGCTTTTGGAATGTGGGAGGAAACCCGATTACCAGGAGAAAAGCCACGCAGGAGCCGGGAGAGCATGCCAACTACACACCGACCGCCGTGCTACCTTGCTAATGAAATGAAATGGCTTTTTAAAATTTTTTTCCTGAACCATATTTGAAACCAGATTGTTCCTCAGCATTTTGACAGACTGCCTTTCTTGGGAGGTTTGGTCATGTTGCTTCAACAAGCTAGCAGAGGTTAAAGCAAAGTTATGAGCAGGATAAATACATGACATGCAATTGTATTTGTTTTATGTTAATTTTGCTGTCAACTTCAATTGGGAATGACAATATACAGCTTAAAGTTAGCACTTAATTGTTTTTTTTTTTATTTTATTGATCACTGTTTCCCAAACTGCTGCTTGTTGTGAAGTTTGCTGCCACCATCACAAGCTAATTCGATATTTTTGTTGTGTCGTGAAAAGCATATATGATTTGCAAGTGAAGGTATCACTGTAACTGTCAAGTTGTTTGTGTACATTGGCTGACGAATTCACTCACTGTCTATCGACTATATTGAGTGCGTACCTGCGGTCAAATGAATGCGGTGTCACTCACAAGTGGATGTTATTCTGAGAAAGAGGCTCAGCTCAGCGTACGCTGTCATGTTCTCGGCCGCAGCGTCAATCATCTTCAATGTTGGCCGAGCTCACTTGTGCTGACATGCTGAAGGGTTCACCCTCATTTGTGCTCCACTGCCAATTACATAATAAACACTGGACGGCAGGATTAACTTAAAGCCACTGTGAATTATCAATTGACTATTTTTTTCTCTCTCAATATACAGTATTATGACTGTTTCCCTCTATAAAATGAAGACTTTGTTCTCAAAAAGTTCAGACTTTTTTGGGGGGATAATATTATGACATTATGGCGGTAAAATTAAGTGTTGTTTCCCCCAATGCCTTGTTCAAAAGAATATCAATTATAAATCCTCAGCGTGTCTGAGAGGCATTTAAGCTCTCACCTGCAAACCAAATGACACGTTTGCTGCAGCACTCGTTCTGTGGCAATTTAAGTGGCAGCTGGATATTAAAAGCAAAGAAAAATATGAATAAAACATGAGTATTTGGAGAACATATAGATACAAAGGCTGTATCTTATGTAAATAGGCGAAACAAATATCATTCCGGGCGTATATTTAAATATATCCTGGCTAAGACTGGGGGGAAGCAAGGGTGCATGGTGCTCCGAAAATGGAAATCTCATTAGTTTGATATCAAATAAAAGCTTCCTTCCGGAGGGAATGGCGGCGACGTTGCCGAGCGGCGGCGAGGGAGACGGGAGGGCACGTTTGTCTTTGAAGTGGATGCGGTTTACAAGGGAACATTTTGGCCTATTTCGGGCAGCTCTTAAAGGGCACCATGAAGGAAAGGCGAAGCCAATCTTGACATTAAGTTGTTGTTGGTCACCTTTGTATTTTCTTTTATGTATACAGTGGTGTCAGTTCAATATGTTCCATGACCACTGTCATAAGCACAAGACACTTCGCAAAGCATGTTTCTGAACTTCTGAAAATGCCATTAAACGATTCCAGCCTTCTCCCAAAATAAAATCAAAAAAGTGTATTTTTAATATTAAAAAAATGCTCTCTATTATACTGCACTTGAGAACAAGCATACAACAATGACATGAGTAAATTTAACGTAAATAAAAAAACAGTTCTTGACACATTTTTAAGGATGTTCTGCTGCTACTTCTATTGTGCACGCGTTGGCTACATGGGGGCAGTAAATAGGAGCATGAGAAACATTGCGCCCAACCCAACTCCTCAGGAAGCTGCCGTATTATTAGCTGTTCTTCAAAGAGGATAAAGAATATACACCGGTGAGTGTTGTTATTTGTCTACATGTGTCGCTTCACTGCCTGTTTTCAACTATCAGTTTTTCGAAAGGGTTATAACCCAGCAACACTGATGCTATTTGTGTATCATTGCATTTTTTATTATGTATTCGCATTAGGCTAGCTCACTTAAAAGCAGTTACAAGAGTGGTTGTTTGAAATAAATTATAATTCTCTTTAGAGTTTTTTTCTGTTTCTTTTAGTTTAGTTTGACAGATACAGGCCCCGTATAATTGAAACACAAAGATTTTTGGGGGTTCCTTTTTTTCTTTTAAAATAATTTAGTCTTAATGTGAACCGTGTGTTGAGATTGCATATGTTATTAGGAGGGAAGCCCTTAAAAAAAACAATCTCTCTCAAAAAAATTGAACCCTTGAAAAATGGGTGATGGTAAAATGCGGTTTTTTTTGTCAGTGCCATCTCAGGTGGGTTTAGCCTGCTGTCAAATGTTTTATGATCAATTTGAAGAAAAATGAGGTTGTTGGTGTGGTTGTTTAGTTGGTCTGAAAAATGTATAGTGCGTCATGTGCCTTGCAGCACATTAAAAGGACATGGGAGGTGGGGGGGGGGTAACTACTGAGCCATTCCTTCAATGCTTATCCCTCAGTGGTGTACATTAGACAAAGGGAGCTTGTCACCGCTGCCGTATAATGTATAATTCAAGCCACTACAGCACTGACACGAGTGTAAATCAATGCATCTGTTCATTTATTAATCCAAAATATGTATACATCAAGCTTCAATAAAAGGCCAAGAATCCATTTATGAGACTACCGCTACATCATAATAACCATCAGCACTGCATAATACCTCCGCTTGGATGCAAAAAGCCCAAGACGGGGTGGCTGGGGCTGCATTGTAACGGCCCCTGTGATTGATTCGGGGGGGGGGGGAGAGGGGGGCAACGGTGAATGTTGATCAAGGTGAGGCACCCATGAGGCCCTCCTCAGCCGTCTTGCCAGGGGTTCCGCTGTCATCCCCAAGCAATCTGTGCAGCCGGCAGATGGAAAGAGCAATGCTCGCAGATCCATCATGCGCCGTGCACCCCACGCAACATGGATGCCGTGGCTCCCCTAAAGTGGGAATATGTTAATGTTTGGCATTTCAGGGTTGAAGGAATCATTAATTGTTGGTCTAGTAAGCTACGAATAACCTCAACATAAATGCACGTGAATGCATTCGAGGTGGAGGGGAGCCATGGGGTAACATTTGTGCTTCAGGGTCACGTTTGATTTTTTTAAATGCACAGATGGAGCTTGATCAAAACTTAAATGGTTTATTTCAATAATGAAAAATATTCTGCTTTGTTCTTTTAATTTTGTATTACTAAGATTAGTTTAACGCAGGTACAGTCGTTGCTGCAGTTGACAGGCACAATTCTGCACCTACTGCTCCTCCAACACAATTTGAAGGGTTTTTTTTTCTTTCAAATCATGAACTATGTTCATTTTAAAGAATATGCAGCAGAATAATCTGAGCCATCCCGTACATTAAGACAATTAAAGATCAATTTTATCATAGATAACAATGTTATATTAAAGTTCGATTACCTCTGCGGGAACGTGTGTGATATCCGAAACAGAAGCGGATCCCACAAATGTATTCATTTTTCATTCATTCATTTTCCGATCCGCTTTATCTCATGAGGGTCACGGGGGGGTGTTGTCTTCGGGCAGTACACCCTGAACCGGTTGCCAACCAATCGCAGGGCACACGGAGATGAACAACCATCCGCGCTCACACTCACACGTAGGGACAATTTGGAGTGTTCCAGTAGCCTGCCATGCATGTTTTGGAATATGGGAGGAAACCGGAGTACCCGGAGAAAACCCACACTGGACCTGGGAGAACATGCAAACTCCACACAGGGAGGCCGGAGCTGGGATTGAACCTGGTGCCTCTGCACGGTGAGGTCGACGCACTAACCACTGACCCACCGGGCCGCCCATAAGATCTTTAACAAAAAAAAATAATTAAAGAACGTAAGACTGACAAAGTACAACAAATAACGCTGGTGACAAAGAACCGAGGAAAAAAAACGCGACAAGCCAAAAATGCTTGGAAAAGGAAAGGACAAAAGTACAAATTTAAAATTGCTTGTGACTAAAAGGACAAGGAAAAACCAATTAGATAAACCAAGATAAACAACAAGTACATCTCTGTACTGGCAATTTCAAACAATGTTCAGACTTTTATTATTATTCCACTTTATCGTAAAATCAGAAGAAGCCTAATAATTTTGTTTTAATCGAAAATGTTTGATGAAGCCTGATTTTTTTTTTTCTCCTTGAACCATGGTTATTAGAAACATTTTTTTTTCATTATGGCATAAAATGGTCGTATTTCCCAGGTGAGTTGAGCAATGTAAACTAAATTAAAGCCTTCGATAACACAAACAGCAAGAAACACACTCCACTGTTCAAGGTTGAGCTTGTGACTACAGTCAAAGCCTCATTAGGCAGCTGAGGAGAGGGTGGCAGCGGCGGTGGGCGGCGTGCCCCACCGCAGTCCCTACTATTGTCATGAAAGTTGTCTGGTTGGCTTTCCCCTTCGGGTCATGGGCTATGATAGTGATCTGAGAGGCAGCGCCTTGATAAAGATCACACATTGACTGGCTGGGACGTCTCTCTATCCAAGAATTTAATTGAAGTCAAAGCAACTTTGAACCAAAAGATGACCCGATCGGCTCTTGTTTCAGAAGCCGTTAAAGCTCCCCTACATGCAATACTGAAACACACAACATGAAAAAAAAAATATTGAATAATACCCTTCTTGTATGGTTCCATTTTTTCCTCTGAAATATACTACTATAAATTGTATTAAAAATGTTTTTACACACTGTCCCTTTAAGCACGCTTCACACAAAGGCCCCCAAATCTGAAATTCTCGATCGTCCAAACTGGAACTTTTAAGCTATAAGATGACCAACGTCTGTCAATAAAGTTCTACGATTGGTGTCACCAATGATATATTTAAAACACAGACTACACTTTTCTCCTTTGAAGTAATCCCTCTGGATTCTCATGCTTGCCTTTTTCAGCCTTCTCTGACACGCCTTCATGCACACCTGAAAAGATTCTTCCTGGATCATCTGCTCTGGAGTAACGGTCATCTTGATGTCATCCACGTCTTGAAAACAGGTACCCTTGGTGATCCTTCTTAGCTTGGGAAAGAAGGGTAAAAAAATCCACAAACAGCTAGGTTGGATGAGTCGGGCGGTTGCTCCAGCAAGGCGATGTTCCTTTTGACCGGGAACTGACAGATGTTCAGCGCTCTGTTAGGCTGTGCATTGTCATGGTGAAGTAAGCATTGGAGAAGACAACTTGTAGTATGACATTAGTCTTTTGTGACCCCAATCCTCAAACATTGTTGATGTACTGATATCCCAAGTTGGTTCTGTCGCGGGATCCTTCCATCAGTCTCTGCTCAGACTTTGACCGATGAAACCGACTGGAAATGAAATACAGTCAAACCTCGGTTTTCGTCCATAATCCGTTCCAGAAGACTGTTCGAAAACCAAAATTCAGTCAACAGATGTTACCCCTCCTGGCTCTGTCTCTCTGTCCGAACAATAAAACTGTTTGGAAATGAACTCAACATGATCCAGACAGCAAGGGAAAAGTATCTGCAGAAATCCATGTCATTATGGCGAGGACCAAAAATACTCCACTCAGAAAGGCCCCAAAATCAGTTGTTCAACCGACCAGGTTCCTTCGTAATGCACACGCCCGTTTCCGAAAGATAATAAGCCAACTGATGCACCATCTCCAAATATCTAATGCATCCTCTAACTGGCTGCACACCACAGATTTACTGTATCTTTACTTCTTGTGTGTGTCCTAACATCTCTGCTCAAGCGCATCCTAGACAGCCAACTTCATCTGTCGGAATTGTCAAGCAAAGTAAAGGCTGACAACCACTCAGGCTGATATCAGTCCTGTCATGTATTCTCTCCCAATCTTAATTACCAATTGTTTGCAGCACCCGGCCCGCCTGCCCTGTTCCCAATGGAGTTCAAGTGTGTCCCCCTGCTAAGTGCGAAACGCGTCATGTTGTCTTAGAGCGCTGCTGTCAGGGCGGGACAAGGAGCAGGTGATTGATGTGTTTCCCAGACTGTTCCGCCAAGTTGCCCTGCACACCAATAATGACACATGATGGAAACGCCTGTCAGCGAACCGTGAGCGCGAATGAAGACGGATGGCGTCTGGGATGGGAAGTGAGTTCAGTCGAGCGCTAAAGTTGCGAGCGCTTTTGGGAGATAATCTGCTCGCATCATTATCAGGTCGTCGTGGATTCTGGATGGCATTTTCGAAAAAAGATCTTCTCCTGTTGCTTTAAAACATGTCGGAGTTTGACCTTAAACTGGAAACCCTCCGAAATGATGTGAATGCTGAGAGAAGCTGTCACTGAGGCAAAATATCAATTAAGGAGCTCAAGTGCGGACGATTATCAATTACCAACCGACACTTGAACAGTATGTTTAGCTTATTCATCACAGTAGCGTGATATTCCCACATGGAATACATTATGTATGTGAGAGGAAGTGTCACCACCTCGTGCCTTCACCGCACATCTACTTTGTAAACAAACACACAGTACAGCTCAGCATACAATGAGCAGACATCATGGCTAGGCACATGCTTTTGGGATTAGTCATTTAAAACGACATCACAACAACCTGCGACACTTAAACATCCATCCATCTATCCATTTTCAACATTGTTTTTCCTGAACAGGGTTGCCAGGGGGTGCTGGAGGCTAACGCAGCTAAGTTTGGCCTGAAATTGTCACCACCAGTCAGTCGCAGGGCACATAGAGACGCACAACCACTCCCACCCACATTCACACTGTCATTGAGTGGGGACAGATCCCACGCTGCCCGCACACAAATCAGGCGAGTGTACAACTACACCATCAGCGACTCTCACTTAACCCTCATGCAGTGTTTTTAAGTGGCTGCATGAAGGGTATCACGTCCCAAAAATGTCCCTCTTCCAATGTGCAACAACTTTTTTCACTTTTAATTTCTTTTCACTTTCAACCCCTCAAAATGTTCAGTGGGAATTGGCCAAGACATAGATATACATCCTATGCAAAATTTCAGCTTCGTGGAGTTATTTTTCACTGTTTTGTCTGTGGTGTCCATTTGTCCAACAGTCCAAAATCGTCCAAAGTGTCCGAAATGTCAATTTTGGGATAATTACTGCATGGGGGTTAAACATTCAGTTTTCTTTACATTATACATTACAGTCAAACCTCGGTTTTTGTCCATAATCCGTTCCAGAAGGCTGTTCGAAAACCGAAATTGTTCGAAAACCGAAACCACGCTCTTTTTAAAATAAAAATGTTTACTGAACACGTCTGCTCAATGGAAAGCGACACGAGGAAGCGTCACTTCCTCGTCTACCCGAGGAAGCGTCACTTCCTCCTGTAAGGAAGGCGAGAGGAGTCAAATGGTGCATTCAAGTGCGCTCAGTTTGTTCGAGAACCGAAATTTGTTCGTCATCCGAGGCATAAAAAACTCAAATTTTTGGTCGAAAACCGAATTGGTCGAGAACGTTCGAAAACCGAGGTTTGACTGTACTGTATTTGCTTTGAGAACCTTCGACTTTTTAGCAAATTTGCAGCTGATATTTTGCAGCGTTTTAGCCGCCATTTTTAATCCGTTCCTGTTCACACAACAGATGAGCACTTTTAGAATTGTGTTTCCCTCCTGTGCTCAATGTGAACTGCACCGTGACTTTAAAATTAAGGCACGTGCTGAACCATGATATTTTTTTTGGTGACCCCATTAGCATTACACTTCTTAATTCTGCGCATGTTTTGTTAATGTCTTAATACGGAAGGGAAGAGCATGCATCGGAAGAACACAACATCAGACTGCAGCGCAGCAGTGACTCTGAGTTACAGAGAGTGCTACTTACAAGAAGAACCGAGAGCTACTTCACCAAGTCTAAAGACAGCTGTACGTTATCTGATCAGATGAAGCAACATCTGGTAAATCGCTATTATATGCAGAAAAAAAAAATCACTAGTTCACCTACTGCAAACCTGCTCAGGCTTTTTGTTGAATTTGAATGATAATCTGTGTGATTAAAAACGGGGAATACGATGACAGCTTTGATATCTATATATTTATTTTTATATATTCTGTAAAGGTGGGTTGGCACAACGGAAGACCAGTTTGCTCCTCCACCTCACAGTGCAGAAGCGCAGCGTACGATTCCTTAATGTGTCGAGTATGCATGGTGTCCTTGTGCCTGTGTGGGTTTTCTTCGGGTACTGCGGGAGTTGGGGGAAAAAAACAAACAAAACAAAACACCAATAGCTCTTGGTAATAAAGCAAAACAACAATGATTTTTCAAGCCTTTGGTGTGACCGATGCCCATATCGAATGATGGCTGATTGGTTTCAAACCAAGGAAGTGAGAGTTGAGGTCAAAACTCTTCTGTTCTGCCGCCTTGCCGCCGAGTGTGGCAGGTAAGTATCGAAAAAGGCAGGCAAATGACACGGGGACGTGTCAAATGTTATTTCACACTTTGCAGTGAGCCTCAAAAAAATAAATACTGTGCCATAATGCTCAATAATGAAGTTTAATACGCCCATTGGCAGCGTGAATGCCAGTATTTCACACTACAGTCTAGAGTGCAACCAGCGCAAGATAACAGCAGAAGAAGTGTGAAGTTAAAAAAAACAAGTTAGTGGGAACTTCAGAGTAGGGGTCACCAACCATTTTGAGAGTGAGAGCTACTTCGTGTGTACTGATTGTGTGATGGGCTTCTGAATTGATCCAAGTTAGAACTAACATATTTGTCCTTTCATAATATTAGCATGTGTTATTTTTAATACTTGATTATTTTAACCCTGGAGAACCCAAGAACCCTTTTCTTCTTTGGAAAATGATGCGTTTTACATTCAATGACTGCTATCTATTCACCGAACACCAAAATATATGTTTTTTTCAAATATTCAATGCTTTAATCCTCATTTTGGATTAGGGCCAAATTTGACCCTTTGCGATTTAAAGGTGGCATTTGAGTAGCAGAATTTATAGGGGTCAAATTTGACCCCGTGGGTTCTCCAGGGTTTTAATTTCAGACTCTGATCATGTTAAAGATGTCTCGCCAGTGTTTGCATTTTAAAATCAGAATTTCCACAACAATCCGAGCAAATCACAATGTCCTCGCACTGGCGGGCTACTTGTTAGAACAAATGTTATCCCATATTTACTCTTATTGAAATGACAAAACATTTGTTCAGGAGTGTGACCTTGCAAAAACCTCATTTCGGATGGGATACGTTTACGATGGGTGGTTTGTCGGTTTGGGAGATTCTGGTGACTGACGAAAACCCGATTGAGCCTGTGTTTATTCCGTCAGTTTTTTTTTTTTAAGTTTCCCATCCCAGTCATTGGGCATTCAGCAAGAAAAAAAAAATAAAAAATTGGCTTCCGACAGTGATGGACTAAATTACTCTTATTATATGTTGCTTTTCGATCGCTTTCTCTTGCCTTTGCTTTCAAAACATGTCAAATAAACAATTTGGTTTGCAGAAGAGATGATTAATATTTATCTATGGCCATTATTAATGTGTTTGGATGGCATGGTGTTAAAAATACACTCGGCGTCAGATGAAAGGCTAAATATCTGATATCTGAAGATTTTTTTTTTTTTATACCACTGCTGTGGATTTGACGCGCCTCTTACTCACACATTTTTCAATGCTGAAAGGATTAATGATGTTTCTCATCACTAATGGATTACTTTCTTCATCTGTTACACCCTTGTCACCATCACATGCGTCCGCACGTACACACGCACACTCATTCACAGAGGAATGAGGAATGAAAAAAAAATCGGAAACATACAGTACATGGAAGACAGCCCCCCCCCCCACCACACCGCAAAATACAAACACACATACACATTCCAACACACTTCCAATCAGCTAATCATAACCCGGGAATCCCCGCTGAAGACTTTTTCCACATTTTCCCAACGCCATCCCATGTGTTCTCTCCACGCTCTCGCCGACGACACCTTGGAGCGGGCGATTGTCTCCGCCGAAATGATTCATTGTGCGTCAGCTGTACTGAGATGGCACTGGCTGGCCTTCCTCTCTATCTCCCTTGCGCTCGCCCTTCCTTGCAATTTTAAGGTTGAGCCGGATGATTTTAATTTGTCAAAACTGTTTACCGACACGGCGCCGAGGCTATTACTGGTGTGTCACCAGAGAGTAGATAGGTAATGAAAAGCATACAAATGGCAGATTGGGGGACGGGGGAGGGGGGATGCGCTAGGCCGAGTCATGTCGTCGGGCATCTCTCGGAAAAATTAATACATAAATAAAATAAAGAAAGGACGAAGCTGGCACTGATTTATTATTCAATCATTTGTTAGGAATCAATTATGCGGAAATGCTAATGGCGGACATTAAGCATTTCTCCCGTTGCAATGAATAATTCAAATATGTATTGTCTGCGAAGAGGGGGGGAAAGTCAAACACGCCGTTGTCCTCGGCACAACTGCAGACAGGAGCGGACGAGGCTTAATAAGGAATGTCAACATGTACACAAGTTGAGCACAATAAACATTGTAGGCTTTCATTGTGAGTGCAGACACAGCTAATCGACGAGATGTCACCGACTTGGATGCACTCGACCAACTTGATATTTACCGCGCCATCCCCAAACAAAACGGCTGCGTTCTTCACCAGATCACTTCAAGACATACAGAATATTTCACGGAGCTACTTGCGTCAGTAACATTAAATCGAATTCATCCATGTCATGGACCAAGACAGAAAAAGGATTCAAACTGTGCTTGTCAAAATAATAGTAGACTTCAAATCTTTTCAGATACAATCCATCATTCAGCTGATTTTTTGGGGGGGCTTTTGAGCAAAAAATGTAGATACAATCACTGTATGGTGGAGTTTGAAGCCGCTCGCATTTGACTTTACTGACAAACTAAACATCAACCAAACATAATCACACAAAACAACCGCAGAGCTAAGTGTGACCTTAATGCTAGCACATACGTAATGGGCTAATGAATAGCATCTGAACATGGTCTTCATGTACACTATAACCTTTTCAAACTCCCGAATATTGCTTGTATTCGGGTTTTGAAAGGCCATGTAAACACCTGCAAAAACCACATAAAGGTTTCTGGTTTCTGTTTAAACCGGAATATTCGATCATATAAACGCGTTTCGGAAGACCCTCTGCCGAAAGGAACATTGGCTTGTGTTCTGCTCTATCTGCAAGGAATCTTGGTGTTTTGAATCCAGGAAGTACAAGGTACTTGTATACACGGCATCTGGCCACAGACGTATGGATGAATGGACTAACACTGGCCATCGCCTCACGTGAAGCCACTCGGTCAGTGAACCTAGCTTGATTTACCAGCAATACACATGCAGAGGTTAACAAACATGGAGAACCTCAAACGCGGCACAAAACCACAATTTAGGAGCGAGGAAACACACTACTTTATGAGTGTGCTAAAGTATATAAATATACTGTCAAGTATTTTATTGATGGTAGAAATTACATCTCATTGCTTTATGACGTTTGTTTAGATGGGGAAATTCCAATTGATCAGAATGACCATGTTTGCGGGAGTCACTCTGTCCTTCTCATTCTCTTTCTCATGCATTGGACCTTAAGTGGAGTATTAACTGAATGTAAACGTAGTCGATGTCTCAGTGTTATTAAAATGTGCCTAAAATCTTGCGCTCATCAAGTGCGATCCGTCGTCACGCATAATATCACACAAGACCTCCATTCAGTGAGCATTATAGGATTAATTTTGCATGGATTGGGTTCATATTGCGGCTATTTTAGTGACAGATTACAAAAGGGGAATATCGTCTCAAAAAGAGTGAGGAGAAAAAGACTGTTGCGTAAACTCGCGTTTTTCATTGGGGGAGAGGGGTTGGCATGAATAACAAACAAAAAAAACGTAAGTGACTGACATGCCTCATATCCCACGAAATGTTAATATTTGCCTATTTAAGATTTAAATATGCCACAAACTATAATCCCAAAGCACCTCAGTATCATTTCAAACTCATTTTTCAACATTAACCTGGCTGGAAGGGTATATCAAGGCATCACTGTATTTGTTTGAATACTACTTCGGCCATAGATATAAAACAATCCAAAGAAAAATTTGCAGCAACTATTCGGGGCAGAGAAATACAGTCAAAAAGTCAAGTTTGAAAATAATCCATTTGAAAGACGAATCAATCCCAGATGCAACGTGCAGAGAAGAGAAGAGGAGAAGGGGTATCAGGGGCCTGAGAAGTAACTTGGCCGCACACAAACATGCAAAACACACACACACACACACGCACTCACACACGGGAGGACAGCAAGGACGCGTCTGGGCCGCGCTCATCATTTAGATCTCGCTGAGAGGAAGCCGCCACACAAGTCGAGGCGTATTAATGTCACCCTGGCCCCATCACCGCCACTTAATTACACACCTGTTAATGGCAGCGCCCTTGTGTGTGTTTGTGTGTGTGTGTGTGTGTGTGGCAAAGACATATCACGCCTGTCTTGGGTGTGATACCTCGTCCATGACATTATATCATCATTGACCACAGTTAGAGATCGATAAACCATGAAGTCATTGAATCATTAGACTAACACCCAGCGTTCGCACCACCCTTGCCTTTACAGTGAACAGCCATGAGGTTGCAGTTCATCGTTGGCAACCTTTTTTTTTTTTAGCTGATTATTTTGTTTTATTTCCACTTTTTGGTTGAAGCATTTTGTATTTGATATACAAAGATCGCCTGTTTATCACGAGAGTAACGACCCAAACCCAACCGAGATAAGCGAAAATCTGCGATACAGACTACATTGAAACCCATATTTTAATTTATTAAAACACACTTATTACCCATAGTGTTAAGCATGTCCTGTGCTGTCTTGTTTATGAAATTTGTTATACTGTATGGCGGTACGATGGCTAAAAAGCCCTGTTTAAATGCCATTTTTTTCCTATATATTTTTAAAAAAAAAAAATAACATAAATAATTTAAAAAAAATCCCATCTTTAATGTGAACTAGATTCTGCACTGCATTGTGAGGGATTTAAAAAAAAACCAGATTATGTGATACAGTACCCTCATAACTGAGATGTTCCTATTCATAATTAACCCAATTACATTCAAACTGATGTTAAACGTGGGTCAGCAAACACCCACCGCAATTAAAAGGGCTTCTAAATAACATCAAATAAACTCCAGATGTTCGAGTAGGCTTTTCCTACAATGTTTGCTTTCTAACCAGAAGTCTGAAGTGTTTGTGCTTACTGCTATTTGAAAGTGCTCTTAAAGCTTCTCTGGTGTCTTTTGGTAATGAGCAGTGTTGTGTTTGTGTGTCTAGAGAGTTGAAATCAAATGTCATGAAAATGTTTTAATCACACGCTGGATTAGGAGACTAAAGCGGATGGGGGGCCATTTTAACGTTTGGGAGATTTCAAGTGTGTTTATGCAACATTGTATGCGGTCTAGGCACCGTAGCTTCCCCAACTTGATTAAAACGCCATCCATTCCAACGCCAGCTAGCTCAATCGCATACGTTTGGTCACGTGACTCGTCAGATAACGCCAAACTCCGCAGTGACAAGTGCTTGGTGTTAATTAGACGAGGCTCAATGCGTCGGTCTGACAGCCGCCACTAATTGCATTGATGTGAAGGTCCCGTGGGCGAGGCTTGAAAGCAGAGGCTATCCTATATATCCCCTCTGAAGTGAGAATGAGATGGGGAGGGAGGGTGGGGGTGGGGGGGGGGGGGGGGGGGGGGAACGTCACCTATTCCACACAGATGTAATCTTGGCTACTGTGGAATTCCTCTCAAATGCTGAGAAATGTGTTGAATGGTCGGCGATAGATGACGGAGGATTGTAAAGAGTGTCCTTCCTATCTGTTGCTCGGGCATAGGAGGAAAAGGAAAAGCTTTCACAAATGGCCGACATCGAAGCATGCTGCACCAAACGTGACTGGCATTTGAACGAGGGCTGTTGTATTCTTCACACCCTGAACAATTATTTCTGGCAAAAGAGTGAACTTTTAGGAAAGCTTATAACATTCATACCGACAATCAAGACAGTATGAGAATCACACTTCCCCTTATGTTCAAAGTCACAAAAGGCCACTGTGTCGGATGAGGAAATTTATTTATTTAGAGTGGAAACATCAAAATCATACATTTTCAAAAATTTAAAATCAAACCACAATTGTTAGCATCCCTGATTTTAATACTTGGTTTGCATAACCCCCTTTTG
This sequence comes from Hippocampus abdominalis, assembly GCA_018466805.1. NCBI lineage: Eukaryota > Metazoa > Chordata > Actinopteri > Syngnathiformes > Syngnathidae > Hippocampus > Hippocampus abdominalis. Next base: position 3,107,853 of record CM031707.1, on the reverse strand, counting down.
CCAACAAAACAGGACCTTAATCCGATGTGCATTATATGTGGATACATATTCTGATTTCTTGGACATAGTATTTTAAATGTTCTGTAAAAGCACTTTGTTACAGCTGCAGCCGTTGTGAAAGATATACATTAATAAAGCTGTATTGTGTACCCTTTAGCGTAGCTCCAACTAGTGGATGCATAACGCAACCGCAGCCACTATTGTAGCTTCACTTCTTTGCACCTTATAATGCGGTGCCCCCGATAAAATGAAGGCCACAGCCAAAATCTCACTTCCGGGTTGAGTGAACGCTGGCGCGTCTGGCTGCCGCTGCTCACCCGCAATTACCGGTATTCTTTTTTAGCGTTTTTTTTTCACGGTTTACTCTCGTCATGGGAGAACCCCTACACTCCTTCGTTGTAGTTTTGGACTGTCAGTCGTCGCACGGTTGGCCTCGGTCGCGGCGTCCTGCCTGTTCGGCTGTCGGACGAGGCTTCGTGCCTTCTCCACCCCTCTGCGGTGGGGGATCGACTATGCTGCTGTGGACCGCCTTGTCGCTCCGCCGTCTGCCCGTGGGGGGACTGCTACGGTGCTCGGTGGCGGGGCTTCTTGCGCTCCGCTTCCGGCGGTCGGGCTCCCCGCCTGCGCTGCACCGCTTCCCGGGCGTCGCTCCTCGCGGAGGTGCATCCGCCACGGATCTCGTCGGGGCTTCCACCTCGATGGCTCCAGGGGAATGCCCTCCTTTTGGTCGTCCTTGCCGATCCGCGGACCACGGCGTGTTGGCCGGCCTGGCTGGGTCGGCTAATGCTCCTCGCGACGGCGATGTTGCCGGCGTCAACTATTTAAAATCGCATATTCAGATTTTATCTGTGGTTTTATTGTTCCTGTAAAGTGTCCAGGCGCAAAATCAAGCCCTGTCGACCACCTTGCTGCGAATCGACTGGCAAACGATCAACACGTGCCTGTGATCAAATAGTCACAGGCAGGAAGTGGTGTACCTGGAAACAAGACAAAAAATAGCAACTGCGCATGATTGACAAGTGCTTGGACTTGCCATGTTAAGAGGTTAATACCGAGTCAACACGGACGTAAAGCTTAATTTTGATGCTCGCGGTTTTCCGAGTTGCGTCAATGATTTACGTCAAAAATCAAACCCTAATGTCAAACTCGAACCCAGGATTGAAATAACTTGGAAACGCTACCCCAAAATGAAAGCCATATACAGTCAAACCTCGGTTTTCATCCATAATCCGTTCCAGAAGGCTGTTCGAAAACCGAAATTGTTCGAAGACCGAAACCACGCTCTTTTTAAAATAAAAATCTTTACTGAACATGTCTGCTCACAATGGAAAGCAACACGAGGAAGCGTCACTTCCTCATCTACCCGAGGAAGCGTCACTTGCTCGTGTAAGGAAGTCGAGAGGAGTCAAATGGTGCATTCAAGTGCGCTCAGTTTGTTCGAGAACCGAAATTTGTTCGGCATCCGAGGCATAAAAAACTGTACATTTTTGGTCCAAAACCGAATTGGACGAAAACCGAGACGTTCGAAAACCGAGGTTTGACTGTATTCATGAATTCAAAATCTTTTTTTTTTCAGATCAATGAAAATAGCTTGGAAAAAGGGCCTCTTTCTCATTTCCAACTCAAATGATCTCGCAACCATGGAAATAGGCTCTCAAAGATTCTAAAATTTAAATATGCAAAAGGGAACCTAAAAATTATTATATCAATTCATCAGTAGGGATTGATGATAACTAATGTTTTGGATACACTCACAAATACCGAGAAGTAACCCAAATGTCACCCCGACAAAGTCAAGGCCTTTTTGGTGATAGTAAACATGCGCAAATGTCAGCAAAACTGCGTAGCTGTTGAGTGAGTGCTGTGTGTCCTGTGCACCAAGTCTCGTGATAAGAGACGATGCTTCCTATGCTTGTCGCCATCACGTGCGCAGCAGATATGTTGATGCGTTATCAAATGCGCAGGGAAGGCGTTGCGTACGTTGTTGTCGTCTCCTCCCGCGCCGAGATGAGGCAGCTTTGACGGATGAAGACTAGCACGCTAGCTGTCTTCCGTGACCCCATCTACGAGATTGAGTCTGATGTTCATGCACGCCTCATCTCGGCATTGTTGTACGCGATGGACAAATGGCCCCTGCTAAATGCAAAGAGCTGCTCGTGTGCACCTTTTTATGCATTCGGCAGTCACGTTCTGCCTCTGAAGACGGTGTTAAATGATGATGCTTTCAGTGCGGCATTTGGTTTGGGGATGAGAAAATATATTTTTTTTTCCTCAAGATACTCACTTTGCAGGATAGTTTCTGCTGGTATTGTTTGGTAGACCGTTTTAAAAGGAATGATCTCACATTTCTGTGAATTGTAGAATTCAGCAGTGTGCTGTTGAACTCTACACACATTCGATTTTTTGTAATACAGTCAAACCTCGGTTTTCGTCCATAAACCGAAATTGTTTGAAAACCGAAACCACGCTCTTTTTAAAATAAAAATGTTTACTGAACACGTCTGCTCACAATGGAAAGCAACACAAGGATGCGTCACTTCCTCGTCTACCCGAGGAAGCGTCACTTCCTCGTGTAAGGAAGGCGAGAGGAGTCAAATGGTGCATTCAAGTGCGCTCAGTTTGTTCGAGAACCGAAATTTGTTCGTCATCCGAGGCATAAAAAAATCGAAATTTTTGGTCGAAAACCCAATTGGTCGAGACGTTCGAAAACCGAGGTTTGGCTGTATTCATATGCAGGTGTCTAGAAATGGAAAGAAAAAATGAAATCCTCGTTCAGACAATGTAATCGGTGCCTATCAGATGGTGTCATTTCTGTTCCCTCCATATAATTCCCAAGAGTAATGATGGCACGCCGCATGGGCAAAATACACAAGCCGCACAGGGTACGCAATGTTCACCAAAATGACAGAAAATGAATGAGCGAGGGAGCGAGGGATGTGTTTAGACATGAAGAAAAAAAAAAAGGAGCTGCTATCGGATGCATTTCAGACAGCATGTAACCCAACAGGATGGCTTTCCTGTTGAGAGGGCCGCCTTGACCTTTTCAGTATGCATCAGCAGATTGCATCTCCCGTCCCAAAACCAATCAGCAGCGTAGAATTTCCAGGTCAGTGTAGCCACCTCAAAGTAAAAGGTCAGGACGGGAACGTCCGGGGTCTGCCAAGACTTGCCAGACGGTGGGCTCCAACTCCCGAATAAATGACGCTTTTACATCGCCTTCTCACCTGGCTTGACTCCATTTGAGCAGCTATTAAAAGAAAATCTGCAATTAAAACAAACAACCCAAAAAACACCCAAAACTTGTTCTCGTAATGTAATATTAAACTGCAAAAACATCTTAGTGAGGTTTGCTGGATCAGTATTACAAGCAATATTTGAGGCAGACTGAAGCTGGATGAATAAATCATCTACACTTACGACTGTGAAGGGGAATGTTTAACATCCGACATTTGGTACATTTGGTACAGCGTTCAGTGGATATGACTTAATATATCGGTTTAATAACGTTTAATATCCCCGTTTATTTTATGTAGTATCAATTGCTGGAATATAACAGTGAGTAAAAGCCCCCGGTCTCGGATCCTCATTAGGGTGTGGCAGAGTCTCTCCTAGCTCACATATAAACCTATCGCACTTATTTATGACGTTGCTCAGCCATCAAAATGAGACATTTATGCTACTTTACAGTCCAAAACAGTTGGGTCAAAATAACCCTAACACGGGTCGAAAAGGGACCGTCAATTCGACCCAACTTTCTGGATTGTTTTGCACAAAAATTGTATCGTTAATTAACAAAACAACCTCCAGAAAAATACAAAGATTGACCCAAGTGGAGATACACTCAGTTTTGGTCCCAAATTGTTGTTTATTAATTTATTTTTCAACCCACGTGTTTTTACAAAGTACCTGTAAGATAATGAGCTTCCGAGAGATCAATTGGGCTGACTAAATGTTAAACACTTTCTAAATGGTCCCGAGGTTTGATTGTGAGCGCAAATGGTTGTTGGTCTCTGTGTGCCCTGTGATTGGCTGGCAACCAGTTCAGGGTGTACCCCGCCTACTGCCCAAAGACAGCTGGGAGAGGCTCCAGCACGCCCACGGGCCCTCGTGGAAGATGAGCGGTTTCGAAAATGGATGGATCTTCATCGAATATATAGGGGGGAATAAAAAGCAACGTTAACCTGGATTTAAAAGCATGTTGGTCAGGTGACACACTCCTCCATCGACAACCTGAGCGTAAATGGTTCAAGCATCCTCGTATTAATGCAATGATAGCACAGACATAGACAGGTTGTTCATACATCCTCTCTGCTTGGCACTTATGGTCAAGAGTGCTTACTACCAATACTCTCGCCGCTGGATATTTAATCGCCCAATCAATCTTACCTGCGACGAGGGGCCCTTAGCCACTCTTTGGCAAGGGCATCTCTGCCTGCAATTTTGCGCTGCATTCCCCCCCCCCCCCCTCCCGCCAACGGGATGGCGAAATAAGACGAGCAACCGGGGAGATGAGATGGAAACTGAGGAGAGGGAGGATTGTTGAATCAACTGATTCGAATGCTGCCAATGGCCATCATTCTCCTTCTCCGTCACCGCGGCCAAATGAAGTGTGGGACCCAAAACGCATTTTCTTCAGCATAGATGTCGCTTGCGACGTCTAGCTCACACACCGTCTCTCCTGCTTTGTCCTGACTGGCTCGCTACACCCCCAACCTTCTATGAAAAATGCTTTGTTTTCTTGGTGAAATAAACCACTGCAAAGCAGATGACATACTGAAGGGTATGATGAGATTACAAAAAAAAAAGATACAATCAATAAAACCTCAGTCTGTGAAAATAGTCACTTTTGAATGACTTTGTCATGAACGCAATTAAGAGCTCCAGTTGCTAAATTCATTGGAAAGACACATGGTCGTCTACGAAACACTGTTGAACAAATCAAGTACAAAGTAAAACAATATCTCAAGCCTTCATGGTGCGTCATCACATTTTTAGACCATATATGGCATACAATTGTCCAAAATGTTTCCAGCCCGTGATTGATTAATGATGTAACTAGGAGGAGAGTCCCACGACTCGTATGCACAAACACTGCATTTGCACTCTATAAAAAATGATAAGCACATCAACATTAATGTTTGTGGCGATGAGAATACATTAGGGTTTTACAACACATCGCTCGTTTCGACGGGGAAGGCTTCAACGGTCGACGAGGATTCACTTTTATTGCTCTTTGTGTATAATCTTGCTCTTTCTAATTGTTCACTGAAGCATCATTTCTGCCTGTTGTGGATTTACCGAGATGTGAAGGATTCACATTATGGCTGGATGGCTCCTTAAAGACGCATACGGTCAGAATGAATTGCTTTTGCAGATTTTATGACTTATAAACACATTATTTTATGCCACTTTTACAATGTGTTTTGCCAGTCAGGCTATACAGTATATCATGCAGGGGTGTCAGTAATCTAAAGTGCATCGTTGTAAACATTAAACACGCATACATCAGTTTTGTGAGTTAACCCTCATGCAGTATTTTTAAGCGGCTGCATGAAGGGTATTACGTCCCAAAAATGTCCCTCTTCCAATGTGCAACAACTTTTTACACTTTTAATTTTTTTTCACTTTCAACCCCTCAAAATGTTCAGTGGGAATTGGCCAAGCCATAGATATACATCATCTGCAAAATTTCAGCTTCGTGGAGTTATTTATCACTGTTTTGTCTGTGGTGTCCATTTGTCCAACAGTCCAAAATCGTCCAGTGTCCGCAATGTCCAATTTTGGGATTATTACTGCATGGGGGTTAAACAAGTTCCACAGATGACTAAAGTGGCGTACCCACTGACCAATAAATGCAAAGGATTTCTTAAAAATGGCTGTAGGAGGGCTATTGCTCAGCATAATCTTTAAGAGAAAGCCGATGATCGGAAATGAAATGCTCAAATGTAGCCTGATTAGCAGCCTGCTTGTAAATCTCGTCTTCTTTTGCCCCTTGTCGCCAGCTGTCCTGTCATTTTTCATGTTTATTCAAGGCCTCATTAGAAAATTGCTTGACTTGAATTAACCACTTGCTTAACCCAAGTAATGTAACGTGCGCATGTTATTCACACCTCTGGGAAATTGGTTGTAGATGTTTGCCTGTTGTCTCTTAGTCTTTGACTCCATTTTCGAGGTTCACTGTGTATTCTGACAAGCATTAACAGAGACAACAACACATTCAGGCACAAAGCGAACTCAGGGCAGAACGAGTAGCAAGCGTCAGACAGCCAATTGGTCGAGGAAACCCAAAGGAAGAGGGCGGGGCCCTGCGGAGACACATCAGACAAGGGGCAGATGGACCGAACAGATGGGGAGAGTACATGCGAGCTGCGAGCAACTCACAACGGGGAAGTGATTACAAAATAAAACAGGAAGTAGTTTTTACACGGGGGAAAATTAACAATTAAACACCCAGAGCTTCCAATCCTGTAATAGTATTTTTGTGACACAACATACATGTTTCCACATCTGGCCGAGGGGATGCTTTAGCCCCATCAGAATCATCTGTGTTGCAGCAGTTAACCTCCTGCAGCATTTTATGGGATACTTTAAATTATTATTCATTAGGGCCGTCAAAATCGATGCGTTAATACCGCGTTACCTTCAATTCCCTTTAATGCCAGTAAGTTTTGAATTTTTGCCAACCCCCCGTAATTTGGGTTTCCCACTCACGAAACAGCAGGATGTAGACGAAGCACACAGAGATCATCAGAGTCCTGCAAGAAATGGATTCAGAAAAAAACTTCCACCTCAAAGCCCTGCCAGATGGTTCATTGAAAAGGCCAAAGTGATTTGCATGTATTGACGACGTGAAATGAGTGATCAGCAAAGTACACCAAGTCTACAATACCTTTCAGCAAAGTATACAGATAACGTTCGTCTCAGCAACAGAAGACCACATTGAATTGTTTACGGAGGAGACGTCTGACCAGAGCTCCCAGTGACACTTTTTCAAAAGCAGTTGGTAAATGTGTGGCCACATCTTGCAGGCCAATTAGCATTGTGGAGGACGAGGGGCTGCGTGAATTAATTTGAGTCACATCCACTGCAGCCACCATGCAGCGTTTACACCAGGAGGAGGAATCTAAAGTGGAGGCGGCAAGGGGAGTGACAAGGACGATTAACTGGTGATTACTGGACTTTGCTCAATGATGTGAGTTACCTCAGTCTCACTGCACATTATTTTGACCCACAATGGGAACTTCAGTCACACATTTTAAATGTGATGCAGACTGACTGGATGTACTTGGCCAACACATGGGACATTAAAGTTAAAGTCAGCACTGTCTCCTGATAATGCGCCCAACATCATTGCAGTGGCCACAGTTCTTTTTCGATCAGATTCCTTGTATTGCACGTAGGCCTCGTGGAGCTGCCGCCCTTTCTCTTCAGAAAAGTGTGTTTGACATTGCATTAGCCCATTGCAGAAATGTCGTTCGAACAGAGTCCACCAAAAGCAATGGAGCTCGACCAATAGCAAATTGCACATCATGTCAGGAAGGAGTCATTCCCACAGGACGTGTCAACAGGACGGAAAAGTACACTGGAAATGACGAAGCGGATTCTGAGAAATCCAGCAGTACTGAGAGATGCACTGGAGCCTCCATCCAACCAAGGTCACCATGCCGACAGCGGCGGAGCTGAAGAAATGAAAGATCTTGGCCCATTAATGATGTGTTTCTTTATTATTCAATTTGTGTCATTGCAGGTGTACGCACGGATATTATAATTACACGAACAGTTCATTCTCGGAGTAGAGAAGGTTGTTTCTCGCTCAGCCAGCCTTGTGTCATCTTGCACAAGTGATGAGGTCTCTAAGGATGACCCAGCTTACCTGGCTAAATTTAAACAGACCCTTACAATAGACAACGAGAAACACAAGGGAAAAAAAAACTTTGGTTGAGGGTTGTGACAGCGTTCGATCAAGGATTTAAGGACCTCAACATACAGCACAGATGAAATCTCTTAAGAAAAAGGTCTCTTAAAAAAATCATGTGTGATGTTGTGACCCTGCAGTGCAGGTCTACATGATTTTCTTGTTTCTTAATCAATAATATGAGGAACCTTGTGAACTGTTTAAATTGTGGGGGGTAAAATGCATGTCTGCTTTAAACATCACAAAAATTCTCAGTAGCAAGAGTAGCACTCGAGGGTAGAGTGTCAACATCTTGTCATTGCTGACATTCAGCCCACATTGCTTGGAGACATTTCAGCATTTCCACTCGTTCTTTTCACAGATAATTCAAATGCCTTTTTTTCCCCAGCAGCACGGCTGGTAAGCAATACCCTGAGAAGATCAAACCAGCACAAGGAGAGCTTTTGAGTAAAACTGACATCGCTCTTTTGAAACGTTCATGAATGAGTTGATCACCAAGCCTTCCCCGCTCCAGATATCTAAGAGGTGACCCTAATTTCCCAAGTGAGCACTCAAAACCTACGCTTCTGTAAGCCCTGAATTCCCTCTGAATAAGGGAGGGCTACAGAGACAGTGACCCCGAGGAGTAAGTATCGAGAGACAGAGGAGCAAGCAATGCACTTGATAGGAGGTGATACGTTTTTCAGCAGGTGACCAATATTACGGCAATCTCTCAAGGACGATCAAATGGTGCTTTACAGATGACATCCGTTGTGGAGTTTGGTGGGTGTGTATGATTACGCACTGTAAGAGGGTCATTTCAGGCTTCGTTACAAGAGAGAGATCACGCTGAACCACGGGGGGGGATGAGATGATCATGTTCAACTCACAGCATTGTACCGTACGGAGAATTCCCCATGAGCACGGATGAAAATAATGAGTCACTGCACGCCCACACAAAGACCCATGTGTGTCCTGGTGGGGGGCTGATAGAGGACACATCTGCTTTTCAAATTTCACTCTTGTCACTTTGTGTCGCTGTCATCAGCCAGCAGCGTGTATTACACATGGCGTGGAATTAAGAAACTAATGCAGCAGCCTTCAAAACTCAAGATTTGCATAATCAAAGATTCACCAAATGTGAAAAGGATTGCAGGAATTTCATTTCTGCAGAGTCTTTAGGTTTTATACATGACTTACAATCCATGCTTGGCCAATGATACAAGAAAACAAAATCCCATCAAAGCCTGTTGGGAGCCAATGTCAACTGTCTGCTACACCCTGTACTGGTCGCCAGCCAATCCCATGGCATGTATAGACATACAACCATTCACAATTGGCAGGTTAGAGTCCTCAAACAAGATTCAAACACTGAACCTTCAGAACTGTGAGGGTGATGTGCCCAAAGTCATCAGGACGGCCTCCAGTTCATCCGTGAATCTAATGAGGACAAGCACTGGAGAGAATGGGTGATTTGCTTGTTCTCAAACGAAGCAAGCATTTTAAAATGTCCCCATTTTAATGATATCCAAAACTCAGTCGGTGATGGTGCGGTGGTACACTCGTCACACTTGTGTGTGGGCAGCACCGGATCGGTTCCCACTCAGTCACTGTGTGCATGTCGGGCCCGGCGAATGGTCGTTTGTCACTCTATGTGCCCTGCGATTGACTGGCGACCAGTTTAGGGTGTAGTCTTCCCTCCATCCAAAGTCAGCCGGAATAGCTTGCAGAGGTGTTGAAAATGGATGGACAATATCCAAAATCCATTTCTGATCTATGCGGCTGTTGTCAAAAGCCTGGTCAATGTTCTTGAAATGACCAGTAGTCATCGACCACATTCCTTGTTTAAAACGGAATCACCCTTTGTGTTTTACAGCTAGGAGACTGAAATGATGCTCACTTGACAGTGTGTACTAGAGCAACTGTGTTAAAGTAAAATGAGTCTCTGCTCCACTGACCAGCACAACAAAGGTGATGCGTTTGTGTGTGCTTGAGTCTGTCGGCCATCAGCCAAATTTCCTGACAGTGCGCTTTGCTTCCCCAAGAGGAGGTAGCACAGCGTCACATTGCACTTTCCCGGTAAATTTCTTTCAGTTGTGTGTTTTGTTTTCCACAAGGCAGCCAGAGAGAGAGAGAGAGAGAGTCAGTGGTGGGTCATCATTCTTTACTGGTGAACCTTTGTGCTTGTTGATCCTGCAGTAGCTGCTTTATTATGAGGGCCAGAGGGGGCTGGGTGTCAGAGGCTAGTTGGAGTGTTGAGCTGGAACTCCTAGATTCATGGCTTGTTGCTGCGGCCTCTGCGACCTGCATTACAAGACTGCGCAAGGATAGATAGGGTGCATGGGGATAGGTACGGATTTTACAGTGCACACCGCAAATGCCGGGGAGTACAGGGAGAGCCGGGGATGTACGGGGTGTGCACTGACAGACAGGCTGTACAGAGATGAACAGCATGTTCAAAGAATGATGGATGGGGTATGCAGGGATCGACTCCAGAGCCACCAGAATAGACAGGGTGGGGAAGGAGAGACAAAGATTGACAGGTTGTGCAGGAATAACCGGGGATGGACAGGCTTATACCATGATAGAAAGGGTTCTCGGGGATGGATTTGGTGTACCGGGATGAACAGTGACTGACAGCATTTTTAAGGAAAAAACGGACAGGGTAATGCATCAACAGTTACTTCCATCTCACCAGCAACTCCCAAAAGTCTTCTGCTCACCACATACTCGAACAACTGTCGTTGATCAATGCTCTACAGCACTAGACACGTTAAGGCGCTCAAGGAACTTCTGCATAACTGCACATCCAAAGCTGCATGACAATTACTGCTACTGGTCACCTAAACCGATCTTTGTATCATTTCATATCATGTCTTTGTTGATTGTAGTTGCTTGTTACTACCATACTAGTGTAACTCATACTAACGGAGACAACTTCCTTGTGTGTTTTACAGACTTCACCAATAATGATGATTCTGAGGAATTGAGAGGGTGTACCGGATGCGCAGGGTGTGCAAGGATAGATAGAATTTACTTTAATATCATTAGGGCCTCTCATGCCGCGGTAAGACCCTGCGTCAGAGTGTTTCTTATGACCATATGTAGTCAATGCAGATCGCTCGGTTGCGTGCCTGACAGTGCAGATGAAGCATTTGAAGCAAATGTTTGCTTTTTCACCATGTGACACAAATGTCATGTTCGTTTTTTGCTGTTTTGTTTACATTTAGTTTTGTTTCATGTTATATCTTGTTTCCTCGTGGGCCTTTTTTATGTCTCACTGATTTGATTCTGTTTCCGCCTACTCTCATCACTCCGGTCCCTTGTGTTAACGACTCAACTTCCTCCAACAACTTGTGTCTTATCTGTGGGCCACTTTGAATTCTCATTTTCACCTAGGAAATGTTCTTTTCTATCCCATTCGAGTGAAATGTAGTTGGAGAATAATCTCGTTCAAATTCTACAAATGTGGAAGTATGGTACCTGGATGCAACCTTCAAGCCATCTCTAATTTCAGTTCCTCAACCTTTAGAAAAGGATGTTACCCACAATCACTTTGCTTGTATTTTGTTCCCGGTTTCCTTTGAGTCTTTGTTGCTTCTCTTGGTGTTCCTGTCAGTTGCCATTTGTGAGTTTGTTGCCGTTTTGCTATGTTGTTTCCAGTTTTTTAGACTTCTATTAACTCTGTATTTTTGATTCCATGGGAATTTGAAATCTAACAGTGCTAAAATGTATCTTATAACTGTTTGTGCCATTGTGAATGCTGACTTTGATATTTTCAGATAAGCAATGTTGCCTGCGCATGCGGCATATTCCATCCTGTTATCCAAAAGAGTAGCTGTCTAAAATGCACTTTAACCCCTCCCAAGAAGAGTATAAAAAGGGCCGCACCCCACGACTCGGGAGAAGGCTCCATGACGGATCCGCGAATGGTGCGTCTCCATATTTATTTATTTTTTGTAGCTGAAATAAATCTCGTCTTTTAACTAAAACTTTTGTTGTCTTGGTTTCCCCCGGACAAGACATCCACATGCCTTGTTTGCCTTTTCGTTTTATATTTGGAAAATGAACACATTTTGTTTTGAGTTTGTCCTGCATTCCTGCATTGCCTTTGTACACCTTCTGCCACCTCCAACACAACAACCCGCTACCACTGACTGACAGAGATATTGAGTCTGAAGGTAGCATAAGTTTGAGAGAAGAAAAAGAAAAAGGCAAAAACTTGTGACTGCAAGACTCTTGGCAAGGATAACATAGCAGTGCTGGTGCCATTTCAAAGCAATACCTTTCTGGAACCTCGAGGAAGAATAACAATAACATTGGATGATTTGGTGCATGCAAAGCAATGCTCGAGTCGAGCGCCGCATGGAGAAAGTCTCAGGCTTTTGGGATGGTGACATTTACAAGGTGCCAGGTTCAACCTTTAGAGAGCAGCTGTGGTCGCTTTGAATTCACGTCAGATACAATTTACTGCTACATTTCCAGTCATTACTGCGGGGAAACAAGGCAACCTTCCGGGATGCTCTTTATTTCTCTCCGTGTTGTGGTCACAATATAAGAGACAACTGGAACTTTCCTATCATTTGGTGATAGCCTCATTGTATAAATGTCAGAGTGTAAAATGACAGCTGGTTAAGCATTAACACCTGCCTCTCTAACGAAGCCCACCACTGCATGGTTAGGCGGCTACATCACCGCCGGTTGAAGGCCCTTGTGATGAATAATGACGGCGCTGTGGAAAGGACACACGCAGCACAATAAGAAACAACGGGGGGGTGTGCGGGTGGCAAAGCGTGTTAAAAACAGGTGCGGGTCATGAATTATTCAAATGGTGAAACGACACCGATGAGTCGAGGAAAAAGAAACAAGTAAGGACGTTTTTTAGGAATGTCAGATTTTGTGAAGCGGGTCCTACCTACAGGGTGTTGCGTTAGTTATGCTCAGCGAAGATTAATTACATGGACACACACACCCACACACATACACACACACACACACACGTGTAAAGATATGCTAATGACACCCAAAAACAAAGGCATGCATTCTGTTATGCAGTGCAACGTGTCCTTTCCTGTCCTTCTCCACAAATATACTTTATAGATCATCAGAGTCGAGTTTTATTTTGAAAACCAGGTGCATCCTTCTGCATAATCACCAAACTACTCGTCTCGATCTCGTTGTACACAAGCTAGCAAAAATGTATAAAGCATGGCTGACATCCAAGTTTTGTGTTTTGCGACGTGTCCGCTGCCGCGTGTGCCACATCCACGCACTGTGAAATCCACACTGATTGCCAGGTATAATTTGTGATGAAGTGCTGCTTTCACTCTTATCTGTCTTTGTGGCTGCTTCTTCTCTGCAAGTCGCAGAGGCTCACCTCATCACACCACCCAAGCTGCGCTCTCACCCATTTTTTTATCTTAATTCAGATGATCAAAGATTACTGCTCCATGTCAGTGATCACACAAGATTAACGATGGTCAGAACAACTAATGCTTCTGCATATAAATATATATTTTTTTCTCTTATCTGCAAAAACCATATTGGGTTTGAATAATACCAAACGCAAGATTGATTAAAGTGAGAATATCACATGCTACTTTTCAATCTTTGGACTCGGAGGGTTTGTTGTTCAGTATTATGTGCAAACAAACTGTCGTTTTGAACGAAAAGATGCTCTGCCTTGGTGTTATCAGTTGGGTTTGTGAATAATATGATCCCAAATATCCAATGATAATTGGCATCATTCGTTTGCAAACAAACTTAAAGGGCCCATATCAAAAAAATGGATCATTTATTCTTTGTATGCAAACAATTGGCTGAAACTAGGTGAATGTGTTGAATTAAAACATCAAATACTCAAAATGTATTTGATGTACCACAATGCTATGTAACAGTGAGATGAATTTACGCGATCATAGTACCCATGACATTATCGACTTGGCTGGGCGAAGATCCAGAGTCACTTTTGAGCAACAGTCAGAAACGTGTGCGACACCGCCAAAAGTCCAAAGGTAAGCAGAGCTGCCCTGTTGGATGCACATATTAGCGTCAGTTTCTAATAAACAGCATATACAGTACTTGATTGCTCTGTGAAATTGATGACATAATGATGGAGCACTATGATTAATTAACTGTGAGTCATTCGAGTATGTGCAAATTGGAAAGCAAGGGCAGTGTAATAGTCACACACTGAGTAATGAAACAAGGACTTGTGCTTAGCCCAGCCGAAAATCCTGGAGTGGTACAGTGTATGGATGAGACACTGGCGCCTCCTCAACATGGGCTAATATTTCAGCAAGAGAAATAAAGAGTGCTACAATTACTGTACCTTGAGGTGTTTTGACAAAATCATGGGCCAGAATTTTTTTTTAAATACCTGGGAACTGTTTTACTTTGTGAGGAAAAAATACCCGGTATGTCTCCCTTAAACTTTATTTGCATCTATTGTGTGGATTCGGAATATTTATGGCAAAACATTCCACAGGAGACCGAAGCTTCCGCACGATTGGAATTCAGTACGGCGCTGCCGGGGACATTCCTCCCGTGAGCCACATTTCCTCGACCATGAAAGTAAACCATCAATTTGATTGACTGATTGGAATTAGTCCTGTAGGCAATTAGAGTCGCTGACACACACTCGGCGCGCTGTTTATGAACTTACATTAAATGACGAGCAAGTCGTAGGGCTGCCTCCGGCACCAAGGAATAATTGTGCTCTGCTGCAATGTCACACACCAGTGATGTGCCGCCTCGTCCTCACCACACCACAGGAGTCATCAAATGTGTCTAAAGTGAGTTTTTGTTTTTTTTTCCACCGCCTATTCCTGGTAAGTGAACGCGAAAGGTAATGAGTGGCGAAGCCAGGGTTCAGGATATGTCGGAGGGGGGATCTGTATTCTCTGCAAGCAGTCCAGCCCCTTTACCACCGCAGCTACTTCGCCCCCTATCTCTTGGGGTGGGAAAGGGGTTGGGGGGGTCACACAGATCGCATCCAGTTTGCACACCGAGACTCGAGCATCACTATTAAGAGGGAAAGTGGCAAGGAAGAGGAGTACTAATGTTGCAAAGGCTTTATATAAAAGCTCCATTAACGGGGGGAATTTTTCATTGGGGTTGGTTTGCTTGGGGGGGAAATGGGCAAGGAAGCCGAAATCATGGCTAAGCATAATGTTCGAGAGAATGGGGCAAAGGAGACAGAAGCTAAATCAATGCAGCTGCTCTGCGCCTCCAAACTAATGCTTGTGTCCCAGCTCCCAGCCACAATAAGTCTAAATACCTTACCTAACGTGACCTGGGGGAGTTTTGGCAGCCTGCTAGTCAACATTAGCAGGAGATACTTCCAGGGTATCACACTACCTTACTGCCCTGCAGAAATGTGGAAAAAAAAAAGCCAATTTATTATTTCACTCCACACCAAAACAGTACTTAGCCATTGTTTCTAAATGTGTACTTTGGCCTGTAAATCAAGTGTTTTTCATCCCCCCCCAAAAAAGGACTGCCAGATGGCTTAGCTGCTAATGTTAGCATGGGTCAGTTACGAACTAAAATTTATGTCACTGCTGTCAGAACAGACCGCTGTCACGAACCATGGGACCTCTCAATGTTTTGAGTAGACCTAGTTTGTGTTGGATGTCATTCAAAGTCAATGCGGTTCTTGGATTATCCTCAATAAATAATGATGGCAAAGGTTTAAAGCAGATATATTTTGAATCATATCTGGCATAAAAAAAAAATGGTATCTTGTGTTTCTGTTGGATATGGAAAACAAATGGCGGCACGGTGTACGACTGATTAGCACGTCCGCCTCGTAGTATAGCGGACCAGGGTTCGATTCTGGGCTCTGGCGTCCCTGTGTGGCGTTTCTCACCGTGCCTGTGAGGGAACACCGTTTGACACTTGCTCTGGGACAAATTGACTGTGCTGTTCCCAACTTAGAAACAAACAGCAAAAAGAAAATAAAGACAAACAACTGTAATTGGATAGCGCGATCCATTTAAAATATAGACTGGCAAGAATTGGCAAGCTGTTGTTCAAAATCAGGGGGTTTTCTGTCATTATCAGGCAAACTCATTGAGCTTTTATTTTTATTTTTTCCTTTGTCGACTTCTTATGACTTTGGCCTTACGCTCTCATGGTAAGAAAACATCATCTTCTCCAGCTAAGAGAGTATTAAATCCATGCGAACGTGTTCCCGGGGTCCTCCCTTTCATCAGATTTCTTTGATGCTTCGCACGCACGTGCCCCTTGATTGGAGAAATTAAATCGAATATATCAGCGTTCAAACAGCGGTGAGATAAAGGAGAATTGATTAAAAAGGGATGGCTGGAATTACTCAGAAAGGATGGGGTGGTGGGGTGGGGGACCTTGGAGGGTCATGCTTAGCATATAAATAGTAAAGGGAGCCATGAGTAGGAGCTTAAGTTATCGGTGCAATTATTGAACTCTTTTGGGTTTCGTGGTCTCAAACCTGGGACCAACTTGTGTGTTACTTTAACCCATTCCTCACCAAGCTAGTTCCGATGCTGAAATTAGTTTCTAAGGCGCATGTTGGTGCCAGCTAAGGGTTTTCCGAAACATCAACCGTGAAAAAAGTTGAATTCATTCTGCAACCACACTCAGAATTTAGAACACTTTGTATCTCAAATCATCTTGTTTCATTGAAATGAATGGAAATGATTTTAATCCGTTCCAGTTTCACCTTCCAAAAAATAAACAAACTGATATGTGGTTTTATTAATAAGGAAAATAGCACACAAAATGTCTAAAATTATTGAATGAAATGGAAGACCAAAACAGTAAATGCATTAGGAGTAATTCATCATTCATTCATTAATCTGGCAAAAATCAGGAAGACTCGAAAAATGAACACTTTCATAATTACTGTCAGTGACTCAGAAAACGATTACGTCTTTTATCCCACAAAATTTTTGTCATGTCATTTTCGACGCCACTTATCCTGCCTGGGCTCGCTGGGGCCGGCTCAATGCTCCACTGTTTACATGCGAGCGCCTCTCACCAGAATTTCAATCCATGAGTGAGAAGATTGACCAAATAGTGAGGGAAGTAGAAATGTTTGGTTAGATTATTCATACCAATGATTTTGTACTGATTCAATTTCCATGTGGATTTAGAGACTAAATGAAGTCTGTACTGCGTGTGTGTTTAAATCAAAATGATTCACGTCAAAGCTGTAAAAACCAAACTCATACGTATTCAAATGTAGCATCCTTCTAATTAATGACTAATTTAAAGAGGGTTCTAAACCTTTGAATAATAATCTAAAAACCGACGCAGTGACCCTAAAGGTGCTCAAGAATAGGACAGACATTAAACTCCAATTGCCCTTCATTAATTAAATAATTACGGACACGATTTATGCTCCGAATGTGCTCTCCAAATTAAGCTGCCTTGTCTTTTTTTGGCTTGTCTTTCAGGGGTTGAGGCACCTAGAACTGCTGGAAGGATTCAGGAATGATGTGGAGTTAGGAACACTTCTGATGGACAGGTAAGTTTATCACTTCATCTTGATTTTTAATTGAATCGTACATTCAAAACAATAAAGCACTAAAGTGCCCAGTGCAAGTCTAGTGTAGGGTGCAGCAATTCTGCACAGGGGTCTGCTGCACTAAGCTTTAGTATTTCAGCAAATACACATATCTTGGCACAGGCCAAACAGATGTTTTGCGACGTTGTGGGCGTGAACACAGCCCACTTGATTCGCTGCCAATTGAAGCGGCTCCTGTCATTCCATTTAAACTCAGCACGCAAGAGACCCACAGTGCTTGCTTGACACACTGTAAGGAGAAACTGGTTTACTCGAGTTCATGCAAGAGGTCAAAGTGTGCAAGCAGACCTCCACAGGCGGATGATGTAAAGTTTGCCAGGACGATCACAGATCACTACTGTTAAGTGGACACCTGGAGAGCGCCTTCCAGCCTGATCGTATGTGTACATGTGTGGAAATCCTGCTCCCTGTAGCTGTGTCAGGTAAAGATGATAATTATTATGCTCTGATCAATGTAATTATTTCTAAACGATTTAGCGGGTTTGATTCATGCTGTGAAATTGTCATTGGTGAATTGATTGGATAGTTTTTGCGTAATCATGGTAACAAACACTTTCGACTTGCACGCCGGTTCATAAAGCAGATACAGTCAAACCTCGGTTTTCGTCCATAATCCGTTCCAGAAGGCTGTTCGAAAACCGAAATTGTTCGAAAACCGAAAACCACGCTCTTTTTCAAATAAAAATGTTTACTGAACACGTCTGCTCACAATGGAACGCAACACGAGGAAGCGTCACTTCCTCGTCTACCCGAGGAAGCGTCACTTCCTCGTGTAAGGAAGGCGAGAGGAGTCAAATGGTGCATTCAAGTGCGCTGAGTTTGTTCGAGAACTGAAATCTGTTCGTCATCCGAGGCATAAAAAACTCGAAATTTTTGGTCAAAACCGAATTGGTCGAGAACCGAGACATTCGAAAACCGAGGTTAGACTGTATTTGATTTCATAACTCATCCATCCATCTATTATCCGACCGCTTATCCACACGGAAATAGCTAGTTTGGAGGACATTGAAAAAAAACCCTGCTTTCGTTTTACAAGTTTGAAATGAATCAAAGATCCAAAAACACGCACAAGAAAAGAGCCGCTTTGTAACCATTCTGCATCCCCACAGCACATATTGGCCACCATGACACTTTTAAAGGTCCACTGACAACTTACGTTAAGCTTGATTTAGCCTGCGGTGTTCTATGTTCCACAGAACTCACGCCGCCTTTATCTCGGCTGCTTTCTTGTCCATGCTGGTCCTCAAGATAAATAGATGAGAGTTGCTGATGTAAATTTAAGGCCGTCTCTGTTTTATTCAGGGATTTTTTTCGCCCCCTATTTTTTTTTCATTTGAAGAGCAGCAAATCTCTTTCATCTCGACATCTCTGCCCGCATCGTCTATCTCAAAGCAGCTCGGCCAGCTCGCTTGATATAATGCTTCATAGCACTTGTTTTTCTCACCTCTCCCCGAGCCTGCAAGCCACACTGGAGTGCCCCCCTACCTCCTAACCACCCACCTCCCTGGTCACACAACGGCAGCAGCACTTAGCATCCTCGCCCTCAAAGGCGATATGAACTCTCAGAAATAACTTGTGAGTAGATCCATTCGAGTGCAGAACCAGGCCAGACAATCCACCGGCACATTTGCCTAACTGATGATCTCTAAATCATGGCATGCTGTCCCACTCCAGCGGCGGTAATTCAAATTACAAAGTGGGCGCCGACTGACGACCGATCAGGTCACTATCGGGCCTTCTTCCTGGGCATTGATGCTAGCGAATAGCATTATCGTTGCCTTCCAGTGACTTCAACTTAAGATGGTTTTCGATCAGGTTTTGTACGTCTCTCCCATTATGTAGCGTGGCACTCCTGTTTTTCACGATTGCTATATTATAAATTTAAAAAACTGTTTCTATCAGGGCGGCCCGGTGGTCCAGTGGTTAACGTGTCGACCTCACAGTGCAGAGGTTGTGGGTTCAATCCCGGCCTTCCTGTGTGGAGTTTGCATCTTCTCCCCGTGCCTGTGTGGGTTTTCTCCGGGTACTCTGGTTTCCTCCCACATTCCAAAAACATGCATGGCAGGCTAATTGAACACTCTAAATTGTCCCTGGGTGTGAGTGTTAGCGTGGATGGTTGTTCGTCTCTATGTGCCCTGCAATTGGCTGGCAAGCGGTTCCGGGTGTCCCCCTGCCTACTGCCGAAGGCAGCTGGGATAGGCTCCAGCACTCCCTTTTGAGGATAAGCGGGTCAGAAAATGGATGGATGGATGTTTCTATCAGTTTTTCTTCTTTTGTAACGTTGATGCTTTGTAGCTTATTGTCATGCAATTCTTGTATTATCAAGATCGCTACTTAGCGGTATTAGCGACATCATAACCAAGTTTTGAAGACGACAGATCCTCTCAGTTTCCCATCTTCAAATGCATGGTGTGGTGATGTATTCGATATTGCAGTAGTCGCCATTTTGAACGAGCGTTCAAAATGGCGACTACTGCAAAATCACTGAATCGTGATACAAGCTAAATTGCTATCTATTATTTTTAATCGACTGGCCTATTTCGAATTTCTCTCATTTTTCTCAACAATTTCCTTCTTTGACTACATAGCAAAGCATCATAGACATTTTTATCCAATCAATCAATGGTCATACGATTGCTGTATTCTGATACTAGTGATATTGTTGCTTGATTGTAACCAGATTTTCAGTTTTCTGTTCTTCAATTACGTAATTACTGTTTTTCTCTTCCAAGTCTCAATTATTGCCCAATCCCTGTATCATGACACTAAGCATGTTATTGCCTTTTTTGAAATGAGAAGACTGTTTCTATAAGATTTTTCTTCTTTTGTGAAATGGAAGCATATCACGATCCGAGTGTCAACACAGGTAAAATATACAAAGTATGATGGTAATCCGAGTGCGAGTTACTATGCACTTGCTTTTAACTGCATGACTTCATAAGAAACGTATTCGCAGTTCCTAGGAGCATTTTGCCAACTGATTGTTCATGTTTCTC
The DNA here is from genome assembly GCA_018466805.1 of Hippocampus abdominalis. Classification (NCBI taxonomy): domain Eukaryota; kingdom Metazoa; phylum Chordata; class Actinopteri; order Syngnathiformes; family Syngnathidae; genus Hippocampus; species Hippocampus abdominalis. Next base: position 3,087,395 of record CM031707.1, on the reverse strand, counting down.
TGCTCTCAAATTTGCCGCTGGATCAGCCTTGAGTGTATTTTCCTTGCTTTTGTTGTTCACGCTTTCAAAAACGCGCACAACAATTTATTATTTTTACCGGAGGTTCTTTTTTATATGCTGTGTTATAGATTTTTTGAGTGTGTTTATGAACCTTCCGTCCACCGAGATGTCACTCTGGAGGAGAGCTTCGCTTTAAAGCCACGGCGTGTCTTTGAGGATACGCGAAGGACGAAACACAAACAACATATTAAAAAGTTTTCATCAACGACTGCACAGGAAACGCGGTACTGTATCACCATATGACACAAAAGGGCAAATAGAGACGGAGGTGGAAGTAAGTCACATATTTGCAAGTCACAAGTACAGTAAGTCTCAAGTTAAGTCTCACGTTACAACTTTCAAGGCTCAAGCAAGTCCCAAGTCACTGTGGGAAAAAATCGAGGCAGGTGAGTCTCGACCAAAGTTGAAGCAAGTCCAGTCATTTCATTACTTGATTGAAGGAAGTCGCTTGAGGCGAAGGTTTGTCCTTGAGCGGTCAAACATTTGCTGACACCATGTCGAACTCCACACCCATAGAGACAAAGATCGAGTCAATAGAGTGAGCCGAGTCACCTCAAACAAATAAGGGCTTCTTCCATTCCACGGAACGAGTGCCCCCTCCAAGCAAACAAAGCCAGCAAAATGTCAAGCAAATGAAGCCGACGCATTGTGACAGCGCACACGCAGCCAAGCAACTGTCACTTAAGTGCCTGAACAGAGAGGGTCCGCATGTGACCACACATTTTCAATGAATTTGCCATTGTTAAAGACCATGTAAAGGAATTCAGTGATTTCTTTCTCAATGTATTTACTTGTTTGAAGATAATTGCGGAAAACGTACAATGGATGAAAGCTATGTAAGACTGAATTGTGACGTTATGGTGTTACATTTTTCACAATTTCAGATTTCTTCATTTTTGGGGCGGGGGGCTAAAACAGGGCCAGTACGGACTTGGGCATGAGTTGCCCTTTTCTCACTTTTTATTTACCGTAATTTCCGGACTATAAGCCGCGACTTTTGTCACACGCTTTCAACTCTGCGGCTTATTTAATGAAGCGGCCTATATAAAGACTTGTTTAGCGGCCTATATAAAGACTGTGTACCGTCTTTCTTTGTAAATATCTCATATGGGCACCTGCGGCTTATAGACGGGTGCGGCTTATGTGTGTACTAAATGTTTTTTTCCTTTAAAAATGTAGTGGTGCGGCTTATAGTCAGGTGCGGTCTATAGTCCAGAAAATACGGTAGTTTCAACTTTTATTGAGGAACCGAGAAGAGGGAAACACATCCATCATTATTTTTTGATCCGCGTATCCTCACCTGGGGTGTGCTGGAGCCTATCCCAGCTGTCTTCGGGCAGTCGGTGGGGTACACCCTGAACTGGTTGCCAGCCAATCGCAGGGCACACAAATGAACAACCATTAGCACTCACAATCACACCTCGGGACAATTTAGAGTGTTCCATTAACCTGCCACACATGTTTTTGGAATGTTGGAGGAAACCGTCGTGCCAAGAGAAAACCCATGCAGGCACAGGGTGTCACAAAAGTGGTTGTGGGGCACCCCTAAAAGCAGGCAGGAGGGAGGAGCAAGGGTGAACTTGACAAATTGTATGAACAAAACACTGACAAAACAAAATCCAGAACAAAGACCTGAAAACAGCAAGAATCCAAAGTAACAAACAAAACCCCCATGGCAGACGCAAAACACTAACTGGAAGAGAATCCGCAACAGAAACAATGACCCTGACACTGAGTTGTCGGGCCTAGAGTCCTTGAGAACCTACGAATGACATGATGAAGAACAGGTGTGCCGCTGTAGGAGGAGCCCAACAGAGCCACCTGTTAGTCCCAAACAAATCAACCATAAAACAGGGAGAACATACAAACTCCACACAGGAAGGCCAGACCCGGAATTGAACCGTGCACCTCCGTACTGTGCAGACGCGCTAATCAGTCGAGGCCGCCTGATATAACAATTATATACAATTATGAATATGCCAGTGAGACAACATATTCACCCAAATGTTTTTGCACTTGACATGCTCAGTCTGCCGGCATGTGGCTGATGGGCAATTACTTTTTGGCAGTGGTTATTTACTCATTTTACTTGTAACTCCGCTGCAAGCGTTATTTTGCCGCAAACAGCTCTAATTGGTCAATTGTCGGAGCGAGGGATTCTTGGCCTGCCGTGAATGGACTATTTTACCGTGATTACAGGAGGTTGGTCATGAAGTGGTTTTTTTTTAGCATAACGCGTAGGCTGCCGAGAATCGGCTCTTTTGTCGCGAGTCATGCGCCGTGCATATTTCCTGCTGCGCTTCACCGCCTTCTGTCTCTTTTCACAACATTTTCAATTTGTTTTGTCACTGAAAATACAAGGAATTACCAGCCTAACCCTCAGAGCTGGGTTATCCGGAGCATTCACCCGTTTCTGGGCTGCTTTGATGATTCGTGCAGCTCTCCGACAATAGGCCACACTGCATCTTCTCAAATGCAGCAATTGTGTCGTTTATTACAGCTCTGGTCACGGCAAAAATAACCACTGTTGTTTTGTTTTGGGCTCCATACAAAAAAAGACTGCTGTCTCCTTTTATTTTGAGTATTTCCAAGTTTATTTTACTGGCCCTGTGACACAAATACACTTTACTGTACCACTAAGGGTTAAATGGTAAATTGGCTGCCACTTGTCGAGTGCTTTTCTACCGTTGGTAATCAAAACGCTTTCCACTGTTTCCTCACTTGCCTATTGATGATGCAGCATCAGGAGCAACTGCGGGTTCAATATCTTTCTCAAGGACACTTCGACACGGTCGCAATGGCCAGGGACTGAGCCATACCACCCCCAAGGGTTCGAGGCGGCTTGAACTAGGCCAGGGCTGTCATTTCTTCAAATTAATTACATCTGGAGTAATAATGGAAACAGATCAAATAAAAACCTGAAATAGCCAAAGATAGCCCATTCTGCATACAAAACCTGTGTGGCCCAATGTTGGGCCATTCCTCTGTCAAACCCTATTCGTCATCAAGTGACTTCCTTTCTCTCGGTGTCTGGACATGAATCAGCATCAGGCCCAAAACAACATAACCGGCATCAACAACCACTAATGAATGAATGACTGCAGGGACGGACAAAGGGATCGAAGGGATCGATCGGTAGCCCGCTATCTCATCCCCGTTTTTAGCCCCTGTCAAGCAGGTGCCAAAGGGAGACGAATTTGGTCTGCTGGAGGAGTGGATTAATGGCGTGGAAGGGGAGTCTGGATGCAGCCAAACTAAGCGGAGGGGCACTCGGCTCTGGGGGGGGGGGGGGGAGGTGGCGGTAGCGTTATTGACAAGGCATTGGGGAGGGAGGAGAAGGGTGGAGCTGCCAGCACCTCAGGTAGGAGAGTAGAAACACTCGCTTAGTCGCATGCCAGCAAGTACACACACACACACACACACACACACACACACAAATATCTGTAACTCATTTGAAGTATAACGTGAGTACTTTGACCACCTCTGTGACCGCCATTCCAGAGCATGACTTGCAGCTACAATGATGGATGGTCCGAGAGCTCAGTCTCCCATTCACCTTCGTTCGCACTTCCGTTTCTGTGAATCGAGCGGCCGCGCTCATGAATATGCACAAGCGTGCGGTTGATGTTCAAAAAGCTTGACACCGAGCATATAAATTGCCAATCGCCTCCGAGTTAATGGCACCAACGCAACCCTGTTGACTTCCCGCACATGAATTAATTGTCTGCCAACCGATTAGAGAGGACATTGTCAACGCATGGAGATGTGCTCTCGAAATACATATTGCATTACTCTAATGGAGTGTCGAGAAAATATGTCCAAATGATTTCTAATTGTATAACACTTAAACAAATGCAGCACCTCGCTCATCTTCTCTCCCTCAATGGCTCAATAAGCATTAGTCAGAGATAGCCAAATACACTGTGCACTCGAGCCAATCGGGATCTTAAGGTCGGTCCACTTCACTTGTCTTTATTTATGTTTTTTCTTTTTACGTTGTGTTGGCTGGCGTCTGAAAGGTATGAACCTCCAGATTTGTCTTTAAGTATTTCAATCACAACATTTTTTTTTTTACACCCTCTACAGAGATTGGTCATGGAATGAATTCAACTTAAAGGTGAGCCTATCTTCTGCATCCTCCTCTCCAACATCAACTGCCCTCATCTCTTCTTTCACCACGTCTGCCACTTTCTCACGGGTCTTCTTCAAGCTCTCTTACCTGGTGGGTCCATCCTCATCACCCTTTTATCAGGATACTCACTATCTCTCCTCTGCATGTGGCTCTCTCTCACTCCCAAAAATATCTTACCTTGGCTGTCTCTCTTGATGAGGTCATTTCAAATTCTATCCGACTTAGTCATTCCTGAAGGAAACCTCGACATATTGATTTCCGTCATCTGTTGCCTCTTCAGTGTCATTGTACTTCATGGATGGCCTCACCAACGTCTTCTAAACTTCCTCCTTCATTCTATCAGAAACTGTTCTATCACATAACACACCTGAAACATTCCTCCACTGAGTCCAACCTGCTTGGATCCGTTTCTTCACCTCCTTATAACGGTCACCATTGCTCTACCGTTCACATATTTAACATCCTGCACCCTTCTGATCACTTCTCCCAGGAGCCGCACTCTTCCTCCTCCGGCTCTCGCATTCACGCACATACTGTGTCTTACTTCTGCTCATCTGCATTCTGTTCCTTTGCAGCGCACCTTTGTACCTGTTCCTCCACCTGTTCCCCGCTTTCACTGCGGATCATGTCATCTTCCGAGCATCATGGTCCTAGGGGATTCCAGTCTAACCTCATCTGTCAGCCCATCCGTCATGATTGCAAGCAACAAGGGGCTAAGATCCCTGATTCAGTCCTACTTCCAATTTAAACTCTCCTGTCACACGTACAGCACACCTCACCACATTTCTGCAGCCCTTATACATGTCCTGTATTATTCTATTCTATTCTATTCTATTCGGACGTATGCCACTTCAGACTTCCTCATGCAGTCTAACAGTTCCTCTCAGATTACCCTCTCATAGACCTTCTCGATCCACAAAGACACAACACGGCTTCTTCTGACCTTCTCTGTACTTCTTCATCAACTCAAGAGTAACAGTAGAGGTGGAAAAAAAATGTCTAACCCAATCTATGTGCGGTAAGAAGTATGTGTTCTCTGTGACTTGGCACCGTTGTAAATACACATTGCGTTACTTGAATTGAGCAGTGGGGGAAAATGCATCCAAATGATTGCTGATTGTGTGACGCTGAAACAAATGCAGCGCACTCACTCTTCTTCGCCCCACAGGATAGCTCAATTAGCCATAATACGCTACATTGAACGGATAAACGCTCGCACGCGATTGGTATTCATGATCAACTTTGAAGGTCACAGGTCTGGGAGCAGTTCGTGGCTCGTACAGCCAGCAACTCTTCAAAATTCACTCAGCAGAGGCGAGGAGGAGGCCCGCGGGCTTGAGAGGAGCTCAGTATGCTGCGGACGTCTATCTTTCCATCTCTGGCTTTGGGGCACTTTCCTTCTGTGAAGCATCACTGATCATTTCTCAGGACAGCAAAAAGTGCAGATGCTTTTTTTTTTTCTTGTTTTGTCTTGTGTGCATCACAATAGCTGCTCGGCAAGACGCCGCAGATTAATGAGCAGCCAAATGCAAACAGGCAGCGGTGGAATTAGCAAAGTTACCGTTTTGTTCTCTGAAGACTGATAACTCGTTCAAGAAAACCAAATCAAAAATATGTGCCTTTGTCTTTTCTAAACTGTAGTAATCAAACACACTTCACAATACATTCCAGCTGGTGTTTATTTTGCAATTGTCTCAAAGAAGCCATGAAGTAATTAATTAATACTGTTTTGATTAATTATACATGTAGTATCGAGGTGGAATTACAACTATGAATCCATCCATAGAGTATCCAGTTTGAAGAACTCTTGAACCCCTGTGCAAATCAACAGGGAAGTGGATGAATCACAGAGATTATTCAACCCTTCCGATTGGCTAGCGTGTACTCCACCTCGGGGGTCACCTCTCCCAAATGTCCTTCCAACCGGGCCTGCAACAGATCTCACTTCTGACACATTTTTTACTTCTAAGATCCTTTTTGAGTAAAAACTTAAAACAATAGCACATTGAACAGATTCCCGTATGACAGCTTATGATGCTCGCATGATGTACATAGCATCACAGTGTATAATGATATGCAAATGTGACTGCTGCTAACATTATCAGTACATATACATACAGTCAAACCTCGTTTTTCATCCATAATCCGTTCCAGAAGGCTGTTCGAAAACCCAAATTGTTTGAAAACCAATACCATGCTCTTTTTAAAATAAAAATGTTTATTGAACACGTCTGCTCACAATGGAAAGCAACACGAGGAAGCGTCACTTCCTCTTGTAAGGAAGGCAAGAGGAGTCAAATGGTGCATTCAAGTGCACTCAGTTTGTTCGAGAAGCGAAATTTGTTCGTCATCCGAGGCATAAAAAACTCGAAATTTTTGGTCGAAATCCCAATTGGTCGAGAACCGAGACGTTCGAAAACCGAGGTTTGACTGTAATACTAAATATGTGAAATATACTAGCATTATTTAAGGATATGTAATGGTACACTCGCCACACTTGTGTGTGGACAGCGTGGTGTCGGTTCACACTTATTCACCATGTGAATGTGGGTGTGTATGATTGTTCATCTCTATATGTGCCCTGTGACTGAATGGCGACCAGATCAAGGGGGTATTCCGCCTTCCGCCCGAAGTCAGCTGCGAGAGGCTCCAGCAATTCTCGCGACCCTCTTCAGGAGAAGCGATGTTGAAAATGGCTGGATATTTAAGGACAGGAAAACAACAAGGATTCAGGACTAAAAGACACAGAAACTACTGAGTGTTATTGTCATAGCAAACCTATTCAAAGTCACATGTGTGTGTGCTTGCGTGTGTGTGTATGTGTGTCTGTGTGAGGGGAGGAAGGGGCGGTGGCTTGTCTTTAAGTGGAACATATGCCGGCTACACCTTCTGCTAGTCACAGGCTGAAAGTAGCCAGCTGGGATGCGACAGGAGTTATAAATATTGGGCATTAGCATGCAAAGTAATGTGAGATCAATTTGCAGTGCTAAAGAAGCGCCAGCTGCCCGGTGGACTAAATGTAAACTGGTTATACTCGATTTTAAAATGACAGACAGGGCTTTTGCCATCGTCGTGGTTGAAGGTAGACGAGATTTCCAGGATTTTCCTCTGCAAGGATCACAGGCTAGTATGCCCGTGATGTACCACTCCAACCAGGGAAGAGGCAGGAATGAAGTCAGCAGAGACGCGTGGGCGGAACTGGGACTTAAGCACTTTGAGACAAGGCGGAGGCGGCGGGCCAATGGGCGCGGCTGATGGATCGCCTTATCCGTACCGGGGCGAGAGGACTACGAGTACTTTTTTCTGCCATCCCAGATTGTCCCATTTATCAGTGCCGTGGCCAAATACAGATGTGTGCAAGTTTGAGACAGCAGTTCATTTTGAGCGGCGCACTGGTAGAAGGCACCACACCAAGACGATCGCTTCGATCTGCTGCTTCATTTCAAAGTTCAGTGGCGGCTTCACAGGGGGGAAACTTCTTTAACTTTGATTAGAAGACGCACCACAGCGACGCAATCAATGGAGTGTCTGGGTGTGTTTCTGTGTGCGTACTTCCTCGCACAGTCCAAAAATAAATCTGAGGGTTTGACTGTCGAGTGGGAATTCCCAATCGGTATAAATGAGGGATGGATTTACAATGCATGTCCATCTATCTGTTCTGTATGTCGAGTTCATCCTAGTCTGGGGTCTGGAGAAATTACTGCACCGAGGCAGCAGGGCCGAGAACCAACATTGAATGCCTGTGACCTTCGATCGCTCAGCTGGCACTGCATCAAAAATCGACGGCAACGAATACTGTATCACAGGAACACTTCAGAAAGCCGATGTCAGTAAATACAGTTTGCTGTTACATCCGTTAAGTGCAGGATACAACTCTACTATGCAAAGCAAACACCACTTATCCACAGCACCCAGAAACACCAGCAGAGTCTCTGGACCCAAGCTACTCTAAGATGGACTGATGCAAAAAGAAAAAAATGTTCTATGATTTAAAGACTTCAAATTGGATTTTTTCCATGGACTTCATGGACTAGCGTTATCCAGTGATGTTGAAGGGATTTTTTTTTCTCATTTTCTAAAATCCCCAACTAACTAGCTGGACAAAGCTGTACTATGTTTCACATTTACAAATGTCAGCTTGACCTTTTTCTGCCCAGATCTGCCCAAAGGAAAAAAAAAAATCCCTCTGAACACACCCACATCGCAGGATAAATCGCTCAGCGTAATCTGTTAAGAGACATACAATAATCCGACGGTTGTTGACTTTGATCTGAAGATGGAAACTGGGATAAAAATAGGCAGAGGCACAAAGTTCAACTAGTTCCCTGTCTTTCGTTCAGTTTTTTTTTGCTTGGTTCTTTGTTGTGGTCATACATACCGTCCGTCATGACATGTAATGGTGATCATTTTATTTTCAATCTGTTACTTTAAATTTTGGAGTGGGGACTTAGTGATTTTTGTATTCTGATTTTCCATAGACTCGTTTCCCCAGGTAAAGCTCTTATCCGCACTGTACCACTACCAAACCACGATGGGGAGGAGAAATCACACCTAACACGTTTCTCACCACAGGATAATTCCTCAGGATAATCTTTTAGAGACATCTATCGAGATATCGAGGTATTTGCTAGTTAGGTATTTGCTGACTTTCAACAGTAAAGGGGAAACCAGCCTCAAATTAGGCCTAATTGGTGGCATGTTTGTATTCAGTTTACCAAACTCTTTAACATGACAACAGGTTGTTAAGGGGTTGTGGTATGAAGGCATGGCGGATACAGATGCAGAGACGGTAGGGGTTACCACAGTATAACTCAGGATGCACAGACAATTACCGTAATTTCCGGACTATAAGCCGCGACTTTTGTCACGCGCTTTCAACTGCGGCTTATTTAATGAAGCGGCCTATATAAAGACTTTTTTAACGGCCGCCTGTGTACCGTCTTTCTTTGTAAATATCTCATGTAACAATATGGGCACCTGCGGCTTATAGACAGGTGCGGCTTATGTGCGTACAAAATGTTTTTTTCCTTTAAAAATGTAGTGGTACGGCTTATAATCAGGTGCGGTCTATAGTCCAGAAATTACGGTAATAAGATCAAGCAAACACTGAAAAGTAGTTCGGGCGCAGCATTCAAATGCCAATGTTTCCCCCCCCCCCAAAAAAAGACGCGATCAAAACAAGGAAAATAAAAAGACAAAAAAATGAATGCAGTGATGGGATGACACTATCTTTAAGTCAATGAGTCTACAGGTAGCTGTGTTGCAAGAGTCTGCATGTGGTACCTTTTTTAAAATGTTTCATTTTTTCCTTGTGTCACTTTGATACTACGAATATGTGCTGCATATTATAAGTAATACCGTACCTAAATAAGAGGAAATTCAAACATTGACTTTGCGAGTTGACTTTAATTGCACTAGCACTCCATCACATGATAGGGAGGTGCACGGTCCAATTGACCATGACACGCACACAGCCGACTGCATCATCTAAAGGGGATATATTACAGTTAACGTGCCACTGTCATGCACAAACTCCAATGGGTCTAATTTGTGTTTCCCCAAATGTCAGGCACAGCGTACTCAGGCGTGCACTCTGTACTGCCCTGATTTTGATGCAAATGTGGGATGCCGCAATGATTTGCCAGGAAAACACTACTTTTCATCCAACAATGGCGCATAACGTCTCTATGTGTATCATGCCTGGTTTTAAATTGTCTAAATTAAGCATGCAGAAGATACGAAGATGCAGGGCTTCGTCAAGTGGAAAATTACGGCAGAAAACGATTCTTGCCCAAGCCGACCAATATAGTCACATGTCAAAGAGGCTTATTAGCAGCCTACAGTCGACTACAGGCACTCCTATTGCACATTTAAACACTTAGGGTTGGAAAATAGCTTCGATGCGCTGGAGGCAAGTTGATACTGACTCGCTTAGCATGCGGCAGTGTGTGATCTATGAATCGAAAGCAAAGCAATGTAACACACTCTTCCACACACACATATGGACCGCGTGTAATGTATTCACATGCAAACACACCGCAGTATGTGTCAGTATCATCGCTCCCTAATGTAACCATCTGCTCTTCTCTTCTCTGTTATTTCTCGCATGCATTAAATGCCCTAGCAAACCTTGGCAAGGGAACCTCGCTTCTCGCCAGCGTACGTACATCAGCCCAGATTAATGAGTTACCTGAGAGCAGACAGCTTTTGTGGGTCTAATGGGAAATTAAAATGGCTAACAACCCTGAATCAGCCAAACTAATGGGGAGCACGGCAGAGGCCTTTTCCGGATGATGCAAGGGCCACCCGACACGAAAGGCACAGGAGCTTCCCATTATTGCTCCGAACAGAAGTTCTTATTGAGCCATAAGGCAGAAAAGAAACCACTAAACCTTTGGTAGAAATGATTTTGGTTCTCTCAGACAGCATAATCAATCCACAAGGTGAAACTTCGTGGGTTGTTACATGTATCGATGTATTTGGTGTCTTGTGATAAATATTGAATGCATTGTTTTTAAACTGCACATGCTACAATAAGCAGCAAACACACCCTAATTTTCATGGCCATTCAAACAGGTATTGGGGGCAAATTTTTTGGGACTTTCCAGGGAGCGCAACTGAGTGAGTTCAGTCCTGGTTTTATTGGGCTCCCTGAAAGCCTGTATCCCACTGAAGGGCGTACTTTTTGCGAGTGTTTGCGTAGCTAATGTTGATTTCAAGTCGGGGTTTGTTCAAGGTCACAAACCTTCACTGGATGTTCACCAACAGTTTTATTGATTGTTGTTGTCCCGAGTAAATTTTTAAGATGTTCCTAATTTCCTTGCGACAAGACACACTGTCGGCAACCATTGACATTTTTGACATAATATAACAATAATAATAATTGTTGTTATTATTATTATTATTACTATATACTTATACTATAATAATAATAATTATTATTATTATTACTATAGTATAAGTATTACAATAGTAACTATAATAATAATAAGAACTTCCATCCATCCATCTATTTTCTGATCTTATCCTCACAAGGGTCGCGGAAGTGCTGTAGCCTATCCCAGCTGTCTTTGGGCAGTAGGCGGGGGACACCCTGAACCGGTTGCCAGCCAATCGCAGGGCACACACCGACGAACAACCATCCGCGCTCATACTCATACCTAGGGACAATTTAGAGTGTTCCATTAACCTACCATGCATGTTTTGGGGATGTGGGAGGAAACCGGAGTACCCGGAGAAAACCCACGCAGGCCCGGGGTGAACATGGAAATTCCACATAGGGAAGCCAGAGCTGGAATCGAACCCTGGTGCGATCATATTTTTTTTCTGATCATCATAAGTATATTATCTAATAAAAATGTGACATTTCTAGAAATGACATAATAACAACTCAAAATTATAAAATGAATCTCCACACTTAAGAAGAAGAACTTATTTAGAATATTACATTTAGATGAGTAGCACACTGTTAATGTGTTGATGAATACAAATTACTGAAATAGGATAAAGGGGCCCATAAAAAAGTAGAACCATCAGATTTGAAAATTGCGTACATTGTTTCTGGTCCCAAACTGTTACCCAAATTTAATGAATGTGTGCAAATAAACAAAATGCATTCACTTTGTGCTATTTGGAGGTGTGACTTTTTGAAGTTGAATGAAGTTGACGGTGCATTACTATATGGGGCGCTGTTTAGTCATGTAGTTTTCACCACATCTGTGCCCGTAACCTTCATGTCTCACATGGCCCCAATCGTCATGTCATAATCCACTCTAGTGGCACCTTGCTTCCATTCCAAGGTGCCGCTGCGCCGCAAAATCCGTTTGAGAACAAGTGCATTATGGTTTTAAATAGGGGGTGTGAGTGACGCCTGCAGGACAGACTAGACAGAGCAGGTTTATTTTTTTTTTTTTTTTTACCCTTCCACTTTTTCATTTCACTCTACATGTTAGGCTGCGCTTGTCGTAGACATATAATTTGAACAATGAAGATGTGCTTGAATAAGATTGGTGTGTGAGCATGCACAAAAACCTGACCTCAAACCCATCACCAACCTTTGAGATGAACTAGAAGGGAAGGAGTAAAGCCTGAGCGCGTAAAATTTGATTGTATGAGCGCACTGAGTGAATGCTGCTTTTTTTGTCAGGTTTCATTCAAGGTCGCAAATGGTCGCAAAGCCGTTCGCTAACGAATTTAACCCTCGTGCAGTATTTTTAAGCGGCTGCATGAAGGGTATTACGTCCCAAAAATGTCCCTCTTCCAATGTGCAACATCTTTTTTCACTTTTAATTTTTTTTCACTTTCAACCCCTCAAAATGTTCAGCGGGAATTGGCCAAGACATAGATATACATCCTATGCAAAATTTCAGCTTCGTGGAGTTATTTTTCACTGTTTTGCCTGTGGTGTCCATTTGTCCAACAGTCCAAAATCGTCCAAAGTGTCCGAAATGTCCAATTTTGGGATAATTACTGCATGGGGGTTAATGGTTTCAAACAGTTTTACTTATGATTCATAAATCAATCACCATCTAATTTTTATGTCACAATACTCTCAAATATAATAATAAGACTTGATAGGTTTGGATTTTATTCCTTTAGTGCTTTCCATCAGGTGTCACAAATCAATCATCACCCTTCTTGACTCATTCCACATTAAGTAACCTTCCCATAGGGCTTAGAAAGCATGGTAGAGGGTAGATTGAGGGCATGGAGGAAGTTCTTTGCCTGGTGGCTGCTCCATATCTCTCCGCTTCACTTTACAGATGGTGAGGCGTGCCACAAGTGAAGCCCGAGACAAGGATGTGAAAAAGCGATGATCGGCATCTCAACGGAAGATGGTGGAGGAACTGAGGGATCATGGGATGGGTACGCTACACTGGATCATTAGTAAGGAACATCTGCTGGAGGAGGCTGCCTTGTACCTGACGCATCTTTAATCACACGTTGGCTCGCAATGGAGAGTGAGTAGCTCAAGTGATCCACTTTGATAAGTCATTAGTTTTAATCACAGATGGTCACTTGAAGATGCGCCCACTGCTCTATGTTGCACCACCGGAACTTCCATGTGGTATGCATCTTGACCTTTCATACACGTTGCATGATCCTGAACTCATTTTCTTTTGTGTGTTTTTGTGTGTTTCTTTAGTGTTGATTTTGTTCAGGGTCACAGCCAGCAGCGTATCTGCGATCTATGTAAGTATGTAGGTCAATATGTGTGAGAAATGTGTAGATCGAAGAATTCAAAGGCTCAATTCTCTGATATATTAAACAATTGCCTTGACCGATAATCCTGTCGTGTATTCAACATGTTTTTCTTCCAAGATTTGCTCACAAAGTGGTCAGTTCGAGCAATCAATTAATGTTGACTGCTCAATATTCCACCGGGGTCATAAATCTTTCACAACATTCCTCAGTCGTATGTGAATTGTTTTTCAATTTTCATTTCTATTTCTTGACATCATCTTCGTGAGACGTACACCTTGACAAGGTGGAGGGGTTTGTGTGTCCCAATGATCCAAGGAGCAAAGTTGTCTGGGCCTTTTTGCCCCTGGCAGAGTCAACTATGGCAAACAGATCCTACATGGGTCCCCGCTTCGGGCTCACCACCTGTGGGAGGGGCCAATGAGGGCGGGTGCATCGAGAGCTGGGTGGCAGCCACAGGCGGGGATCTTGGCATTCTGATCCCCGGCTATAAAAGATTCATCTAGGGCATGGCTTGGAGACCTCCGTCACCTCAACGGGATTATAAAGTCTCTCACCTCACACTTCTTCCTCCACGCCGCTCTTATTTCTTATATGGGTGTGTAACACACATGTAAAATATTCTACCATTGGATCTTTTGAAATCAGGGGCTCATAAACACCAGATTGACACTATCCAGCATTGTGGTTTTAAATGTTGGTTATAAATCACACTAGTTTTTCAATGTGAGTCATATATAAATCATTATACTGCATTTGGATTACATTTACATATATACTCTCTTTGCCGACACCAAAACACATTTATCAGCTCCTTCTGTTTTGGTCGATCAGAAGTCTAAAGCATTTTTCCCCCTTTAGTATGACTATCAGCCACCCACTTTGCAGAAGATGTAAAATCTAGTGAAAGTACAGTATGTGCTGTTAAGAAGTCATCAGAAGAAATGTGACTGTGAATGTGTGAGTGATTTGGCCGAAGCAGGTGGCATTCCGGCGTCATCATTCACGGGGCTAATCGCCTGTTGGGCCTTTCATAGCATGGAAAAACATGCCAAATTGAAGGCAGCAGGTACACCAGCGACACTTTGATACAAGAATTTCTGAGCAGCCATGCTTTTGCTTTGAACAGGATAATCCCATTATGTGTCATGATACTAAGAGAGCGGCACAACTCCCTCGAAAATAAACTGTTTGTTGAGGCGTAATATGTCAAGATGCAAGAAATAACATTCCAACTCTGACACCAAATGAATTAGAACATCCAATTTTTTTTGACAGCTAACATGTAGAAAAAGAAAGAATATAGCACAAAACCTGCAACAATTTTTGGTCAGGTCTCTCCAGCTCATCTCGGGTGTTTTGGAGATGGAGCGGTTTTTCATTAGTCTGTCAACTTTCATTATGACATGAGAAAATCAAATTAGTTTGCTGTGTCTGACGGTTTTTCCAAACTAATTTATTCTGTCAAGATAAATGCAGCAGATGGTGTTTGTGGAAGTGAATGCTTGCTCTTCTATCAGAGCACTGTGGTAAAGTGCAAGATCCTTCATCTTTCAGATTAAATGCTCATTGTGTTGTTGTTGTTGTAGTTGTTATTGTTGTTTTTATTACTTGACAGAGGATAATTAAACTTTAAGTATATTCTTGCACAAGTATGCCATCTTGTTACAAGTAATTAATAAACTGATTATTTTCTCCTTTATTCTTCGATTAAATTGCTCTTTGGTTCAATTTTTGCAACCATACAGTAGTTTCTGTAACAAAAGAGAGAAAATAATTGCTTCATCTCATACATGAGGGTGTTTTGAAGGAAACATATTTTAAATGATTCACAATCAATGGAAAAATAAAATAAAATGAGAAATACAATCTCTGGGGTTCCAGACCACGACCTTGTGGGACTCCACTGCTCGTGAAAAACCCTAAAAAAAAATCTGACATTTTTTTCAACACAACAAAATGGTCCCTTCCAATATCCAAGATTTTTTCACAAAAGCATTCAGTGTCACCAGCACAACGGGAATGAGATTTGATGGAAATAGATTGGGACCAAACAACGGCATACACATTGATAAAAAGTCAAAAAAGTCATCCACATCCAATAAAACTTACATGAAGTATTTTAGTCATTTTATTTCCCAATCCGCTCTATTTGGTCTACAGGGCAATTCATTTCAGGCAGCAGGAGTGGGAGGATTTTAATCAACAGCTTGAGAAGCGTCCACGTGTAAAAGCCGCAGTGACACCAGCTATAAACTAATGACCTGCACACAGTATTAGAAACCACTGCAAAGAATTTCATTATCAGGAGCAACACCACACCAGCTCACAGTGTGGTTGTGATCGAAAAGCAGTCACTTGTTGGGGAAATATTTGACAGACGTTGAGGAGTGACTATTAGTGACGAGCATCTATTAGTCAAAACATTTCAACCAGAAATTCACTATGCAGTAAGGTAGAGCAGTCAACCAGGACAGTGTGCAAACACCCGCGAATAGCAAACATTTGCATGTAATTTCCGCCCATTTGGACGTGTTGGGGGGGAAAAAAATTGAAACCCTAAACTTTTTTAAGATAGTGCCCAGACACCCTGTGGACGAAACTCACTTCAGCCACATGTATCTGGGATCTGTTCTTTCGGGTAACAACTCACAGCTCGTAACCATATTTGTGGGTAGGAATGCATTGAGAAAGACAGATGAGGTGGCTCGGGGATCTTGTTCGGATGCCACCTGGACACCTCCCCGGTGAAGTGTTCTGGGCATGGCACACTGGGAGCAGGCTCTGAGGGCGACCCAGGATGCACCGGAGAGACTCTTCCGGCTGTCTGGGAAACACCTTGGGATCTCCCAGGATGAGCTGGATGAAGTGGCTGAGGAGAAAGACGTCTGGGCTGCCTTAAACTATTGCCAGAGTACCCCAACCTCGGATAAGCTGAAGAGAATGAGAGATGATGATGATTATGTGGGGTCGTCCTATCTCACACAAATGATCCATGATTCACCCCAACGTGTCTGCTGTTGAGCCAATGGCAAGCACAGCTTTTTAAAGATATTGGGTAGAGCTAGGGGGGTTGCGCCAAGACAAGCCACTACTACTTGCTGAAGTTGCAGCCTTAACCCTCATGCAGTATTTTTAAGCGGCTGCATAAAGGGTATTACGTCCCAAAAATGTCCCTCTTCCAATGTGCAACAACTTTTTTCACTTTTAATATTTCTTCACTTTCAACCCCTCAAAATGTTCAGTGGGAATTGGCCAAGACATAGATATTCATCCTATGCAAAATTTCAGCTTTGTGGAGTTATTTTTCACAGTTTTGTCTGTGGTGTCCATTTGTCCAACAGTCCAAAAACGTCCAAAGTGTCAGAAATGTCCAATTTTGGGATAATTACTGCATGGGGGTTAAGCATGAAGGGTGCCCATAAAGACATGGTAAAAACATGGATTGTACTCGTGGAGTCCGCACTTTGTCACCAAGTCTCCAAATTACACCTGCCCAATGTGCATGTGGAGCTTACTGCAGACACATGGTCAGAGAGAAATACTCCACACCCGAGCTATGACTAAAAAATTATGCAAAATTCAAACAACTCAAACAACCTTGTTTATATTGTGTTAGACAGCAATGAATTGGATGATCAGCTCAAATAAACAAGACAATTCTAGACTTATCTGGACTGAAGCAAACTCCAAACTCGAGTATATACCTCATGGGATTAGAGGGAAGCAAATTGCCCGAGTCAATGGCATGGCACGGCATGACAATCAGCCTATTCTCTCAGCTGCGGACTCCAAACACACCGGATACATTTCCATGCAAGGTCTTTTATGACAAAGCGACAAAACCCAAAGGAGTTCTGCTACGAAGAGGTCTTTCATCATCAATAGAATATTAGCCCACATCAAGGTAAATGACGGGAGGATTGTATTCTCTCCGTTGAAGGGCCTGTAAAGTGCACAGAGGTTAATTGTCAGATCCAAGGGTAGATTTGCATCAATGTTTGTGGAGAGAAAGGGATTCTTCCACGGAATAGACTGGTATATGTTTCCCTCTGTCTGATTAATCTTAATGAATTATGCAAATAACCTTTATCTCAAATGATTTAGCGATGTTTCTGTATTGTTTTATTAATGCACTTTTGAATTACTCTGTATAATCATGAAGCCTTTCCCGCTGCCTGTTTGTAATTCATCGCCGGCTCTTTATTAAATTCGCAGCAGTCTCGGGTGGCTCGCATGCAGGAGTGAGAAATTAGTCATTACTGTAATTTAATGATTTCTAACCAAACAAGCTGGATCACTAAACACCGCCCCCTCACTCCTTGCCTTCAACGCATCCGGTGGGCTGGATTTGCGGGACTGAGCGTTGATACTTTTTTTTGCCTATTATGTTTGATATCATAATCTTTCTGCAGTGTTTTTTACGCTTGTAGTGAACTTGCCATGGAGTGACAATACCTTGATTCCTCACTAGGTGGGCTATAGTATAGCTAGAGTGCCACCTGGTGTGATTTGGCTTGGCCTCCCCCACCCCCTTTTGGAGTCCATCCAGGTGACCATCGGTGTGATACACACTACACACTACACACTACAAACTAACATTCAATTGAAGTCTAACACCATCGACTTTTGTTATGATAAACTTTCAGCTTACCTCAATATGCTTTTCCAAAGTTTGACGGCCAATACCGTATTTTCCACACCATAAGGTGTTTCGGAGTATAAGGCATATTTTCTACATGAATGAATGGCCAATTTTAAAATTATTTTCATATATAGGGTGCACCGCATTATAAGATGCATACAATACAAGTTCCAATAGTGGCTACAGTTGCTCTATGCATCCACTAGATAAAGCTATGCTAAGGGAATACAATACAAATAATACAGCTTTATTTATATAGAGCTTTCACAACTGCGGCTGTCACAAAATGCAGGACATTTCAATACTACGTCCAAGAAATCAGAATATTGATCCATATATAAGACGCATCGGATTATAAGGCACACTGTTTTTTTGAGAAAATTGAATTTTAGGTGCGCCTTATTGTGCGAAAAATACGGTATTTGCAATCCGTTAGCTGGTGGCACTTCCATTCGGTTCACAAAGTTTGCAACACATTCAAAATGGGTTGTTTTAGAATGACTCTTTCAAGCGCGATCAGGTATGTGCAATGATTTGTTTGCTTTTCCAGATACAAACCTCCTCGGTTGGGAGAGGCCACAGACCTCTTTCGGACAAACCTGCACTCGCATAATTTATGCGGATTGGTGTTTTGAACAATGATAGACTGGAATGAACACAATCCAAAATGAAATGGTCACACGGCTTTTTTGTTTGTGTAAGGAGTAGAAGTGCCAAGTCGGCTGAAAAATAACTAGTCCATTAAAGTGTAGATACACCACATTTCTAAGCAGCATAACACAGCACCATAGTCACCATAGCAACCTGACTTGCGATCGTGCTGGAAGTGCAGCTCTCAGCAATGAGTCAAGTTCTGATAAGAGCGGCTTCCTGTTTTAATTGGAATCTTTCACGAACTGTGACATGAAGGTGACATTAGAAAAATGTGGATAAAATACTTGTCTGCATATGATGTCATCTATCCATCCACGAATCTATGGGGTCATCCACTAATCAATATAATTCATCCATTCACGAATCCATTCATCCACCGAGACCGACCCACCCATTCATTTCCACCAAAAATCCATTCATCCATACACAATTTAATCAATAGGAACCTACCTATCTACATATTTCTCACACAATCGATTGATCCACTAATTATTCCATCCATCTTTTCCTCCAGGTGTTGTTTTCTTCTCTTGTATCTGCCCATCAGCCCATCCATCTTGCCTTTCAAAGCATCACCCATCCATTCCTTGATTCCAGTCATCTACCCAGCCATTTATCATTCTTTTCCCTAATCAATAACACCAACCAAAACATCCGTAACTTTTGAGTCTATCCAATTATCTTTTCTTTAATCCATTCCTCCATTTCTTCAATTTGGTCGGTCCTCCCCCCAGTTTTCGGCCAATTTCATCCACCCATCAATCTTTGTCACCATTTTTTCATCCTTTTTGGTCTAATCCATCCAGTTCAATCTGTCCACCGCTTCCTCATAGATTCATCCACGCAACTCGTGCATTAATCCACCATCTTTCAATATTTTCCCCAATCCATCAATCTGTCTATTGAGTCACTTGATCAACAAAGGAACTCCCCAACCAATTCATACTTAATGTTCAACTCATCCATACAGTATAATGTACCCACTACATTTTTTTTCCCGCCATTACCCATCAACTCTCCACACCATCCTACCTTCTTGTCCACCAGTCACTCCCATCGATCGATCCAGTCATTCGTCTATCATGTGACCCTGTGGTTCTGCGCCTCCAAGCTGACACTTTTATTGTCTTTGGACAGGCAACTTTTGGTGATTGTGCGATGCGGCACCCGGGGGGAAATCATTCGGATACAAAACAACAAAGAAGAAAAACCTCTGTACAGCCAAAAGGATGTATTGTTTCAACGACTGCTCAAAACAAACAAAAGGCTCATGAGGTGAAGACTACTTGTTGGAAACTAATCAAATGGCATACGAGGTGTTTCAGGGTGAGAGATAATCATCTGTCTCTCTCAGGACCCGATTTCAGATGGATTTCTTGCTTCTGGGGATGTTCACAATGAGACACCTATTTTCACTTCTGTAAAATCCCGAGCACAACTTTTGAAAACTACCCACGCAATGCGCATTGCAAATCCAAACAGACTGCATCTTTCATTAGGTTAGATTTATTGAGATAATACTGACATTTGTAATCAATGGTGGTTGTCAGGCTTTGAAAACAACAAATAACATTTAAATGTTTTGGCAAAAACCCTTACGTGTTTTTATCAGAGCGGCCGCCATCTTTTCTATATATCGAGCCATTTTCGGAGGTGACTTGATATCCTATAACAACTCGATGAAACATAATGTAGCTTCTTCATAAGGCTAAAAGGAATGAAAATGCTCGTCTCGCTTGATCTTCAGAACAAATGTGCATCGAGGGTCTCGGGATCTCTACGTGGTGAGAAAAAACACAAAGGTATCACATCACATTTTTCTCCTTTCTTGTTTTGTTTTTTTCTTTTTTTGTCTGCTGTTATGATAATCCACAGTCTTTCAGCTCATAAATATCTTCAGGTTGAAGTCCTCTGGTCTGTCGGAGTCAAACTATAATACAAAGAGACATTGGGTGGGGGTCGAGTCGCTGATGACTCTAAAGTTTTTCGCAAATGCAGTCCTAAATGAAGCCCCATTCCGTTTTCGGACTGTCCATCTATGACCAAAGTCACTACTGGTCTCTCGTTTCCAACAATCTTACCAAAAAAAATAAAATAAAATAAAAAATTATATCCAAGAGTCCTACTGTGGAATAAACGATGTCTGGTCCCAAACAGACGACTATCGTGTGACCTAGAAAGAGAGTAGAGAGAGAGAGAGAGAACAGTTAGAAAGGAGTGTTCATAAACGACAATCCATAAAATGTCCAATCAAGTGCATTTCTGCACCATCAATCATATGTGAAAGTGAACACCGCCTTCTGCAAATGGGGGGGGCTGCTATTATCGATTATGTTGGTCTTTTTCTTCTTTTCTGTTTTGCTCTCCCAACAATACTCAACCCAAAAGGCAATCATGATATGAAATCACGTGAAAATGAATCTACACTCACATTTGTGACTAGTTTGCGATTTTAAGTGGTCCGAATAAAGCCTGTGCGTAATATAATTTACCGCCACTGCTTTTGGATAGACCCCCCCCGCCCCCAAGCCATGTTGCCCAGAGAATAAAAGTTTTGCCACTTTTTCCACTGAATTGTGCGGACTTAGTTTGGGGTAAGGCAGGTTGCCACTTTGAAGTAACACTGCTATTGTACGCACATACTAATAATCAAATGCAAGCATTTTTTCCACCCCCCCCCCCCAAATTCCTTTCATGGTCAGCAAAGGTCTGATGATGGGATCTGTGAAAGATAATACAGTACTAAGCTATTATTTGGTGGTGTGGGATGTGTTCAGAGTCATTTTCCCTCAGCGAACTGATCAGAAAATGGCTGAGGCGAGGCCGACAATTAAACAATAACAATGGCAAACAGGTATTTGTGTGGTCAACGCAGAGTTCGGCCAACCTCCGTGGTTGTGCCGTGAAATTTAATTTTTGGTCCTCGGTGCAGTGGAGAAGGGGGAAATTTCATAGGACCGAATTGATTGTAAATACGCGGTAAAGTTAAAATAATGACTTTTACTCAATACGCAGCATTTCAAGAACATGTTCCAATCGTTTGCTTTTTTCATTTTTCAGGGCACTTGAAAAAGCTTCCATGTTTTATTCATATTTTTCCTCCATGAAAATAATATGACCTCCCCTAAAATAACCCAGAGGCCCAAAGGCAATCAGTTTGCAATCATAGGCAGGAAAAGAAATATCCACTTGACATTTGACGAGACTGCAATGGATAGAAACCCGTGGAACATGTGATCTTTTTATGTTTTCTGCAGAAGGAATTTGGGATGATCTATTTGGTATCAAAGAGTTAATTATCTCAAAATGAATTCAAATTAATCAATTTTAATGGTTCAAGCTGTGCTTGGCATCGAAAGGGCTGTGACGCCCTCTTTTTGATGCCGAATTCTGGAAACCATAATCAAGCTTTGACATGATCCTCCATTCATATAAGATAAGCAAGAGTGGCAAAAAAAAAATTGAGAATGGCTCCTCTGCGTATGACACCTGCGTCTGATTGGGACTCATTTCGAGAAATTCCCAATGTCCGAGCCCTGGAATTGGCTTTTCGATTACTGTACTCCATTCTGGGCACTGTTTCTTGAGACTTTTTCGAGCTTCCTATTATGAAAGACTTGTCCACCCAGTTTAGTGTCCATTTGTCAAACTGGTGTCTGGGGCGCTTTTTTTTTTTTTTTTTTTTGGTAACTTTCCAGTGCGCGCTGATGAATGAGTTCCATGGTCAAGACCTCTAAAATATGTTCTCTTCCACCAGAATACACTCGCTGACAAAAGCTGGCGAGTTTTCGGGCATAGTTTAATCAACATGACAACCGGGGAGCTATCTTTGAGAGGGTGGAGGGAGGAGGAGCGGCGGCGGGGGGAGTTCGGGGGGGGTAAATGAAGACAAGCAATTTCCGCCATCTTGGTGCCAACCAAAATGTGATTTACTTGTCGGAAAAACATTAATTAAGCCCAAAACCTTGTACTTATCCAGAAAAAAAACTTTTTTTACACAGAGTTTGAAATGACCCCAAAGATATTTCATTGTAAAGACATGTTTTTGAAACCCAAAATAATTCAAGCATAAAATGATGAGATCAATATCATGATAATGAAATGAAACTAAAAACTTTTGCAAGAGGTGACCCCCCGCTTCTTTCAATGGAATTCATAACCGTGATGCGTTCACAGAGCACGCAAGAAACACCTGCCAAATGCGGGCCCCTTTTCCGCCACCTGGCACCTCCGAATGTCTTTTGCTGCGTTAGGAGCCAGTTGGCAAGCAGAGAGCGCAGACATCGTGCCACATTGACACATCCTAAATAAGCAAGAGGGACAAACCTCAAGGATGTACTGTATTTTGTAGCAGCGTAAAACCTTCTATGAAGTTCCGGTCAAATTGGAGCTGTTTTGGTATTTGATAGCAATGCAAAAAAAATGTAGCTTTTCACTCTGAAATGTGATCTACATAGATTACAACGCAATATTTAAAAGTTAGTTGTATGCTGAGGCTGATTCAGGTCAAATTGAATTTCCATCCATCCATTTTCCGAACCGCTTGATCCTGACGAGGGTCCCGGGGGGTGCTGGAGCCTATCCCAGCTGTCTTCGGGCAGTAGGCGGGGGGACACCCTGAATCGGTTGCCAGCCAATTGCAGGACACACAGAGACGAACAACCATCCACGCCCACACTCACGCCAAGGGACAATTTCGAGTGTTCAATCAGCCTGCCATGCATGTTTTTGGAATATGGGAGGAAACCGGAGTACCCGGAGAAAACCCACGCAGGCCCGGGGAGAACATGCAAACTCCACACAGGGAGGCCGGAGCTGGAATCGAACCCGGTACCTCTGCACTGTGAAGCCAACGTGAAACAGTGAGAGTTCAAGTCATGCGAACATGTATTTTTTTTCCGCGGCATCAGTAACAGTGTTCAGGTGGGAGAGGGAAACAGTCACATGAACTGTCTGTGTCCCCACCCAATTTGCACAGGATCTTTCAGAATTGTGAAGAGTCAGTGGGGGGGGGAATCTCGACGTGTTGAAAGAATAAAACAGCACAAGAATAATCACACATGTTAAACATAAGGAACAGAAGTCATATAGAGGACAGAGAGCATGAAATCTGCCAAAACAACATGGTTAAGGTGACACATTGCAATTATCTTCCCACACCGGAGGTCCCATTTGAAAAGTGGAATACTAATGTTCTCCCTTTAGATCAGGGGTCGGGAACCTATGGCTCGCGAGCTAGGTGTGGCTCTTTTGATGATTGCATCTGGCTCGCAGATCAATCAAAATATTCTCGCTCGTTTAATCCAGCCATCGATTTTCACTGCTCATGTCCTATTCAGGGCTGGACTTGCAGGAGCAATTTTAATTGGATGATACTGGCCTATGTACATCGTTGCTATGGAAACAGGTAAACGCCCCCTTTTGAATCAGCCCGCTGTGTCATTAGCTCAAAGCTAATCCTTTGCTTATCTATTGATTCCAAGAATATATAAAAGTGTGACATCAAGCCTCAGTCTCCTCACCTTGTAGCAAATACACTTTGGTCTTTACCTAGAAACACTCATTAAGGATTCATTTTCAATTTAATACCCAACTCAATTCATCTTTATGTCAGACAGGCTACATCCGCTCTGCACTTCCTGCTGTGTAAATATTTATTGACATTACAGTAACAGATGCTGCCCTTCCAAAAGGGAATGCAGGTTTTCCAACAGTGTGATAATCCAAAGCAGAAGGCGGGGGATTACTGTTTTGGGATACGCTATCTCATTTTCACTTTGGGAAGAGTGCGAAAAAAAAAAAAAAAAAGATGATTGTTCCTCTCTGGCTACACTTGCGGCAGAAGGCGAGAGATGCGGCGGAGGCATGACCCAACACGATGGGGGGGGTGTCATGGGTTATCGGTGAGTAATCATCTAAAGGGAGAAGGCTGAGAAGACGAAAGCTGCTCAGGGGTTTGATGCTTTAGGATCAGACAACACACTTGTGCCTGGTGAAGGTTCAAAATCTTGTCTAAACACTTAACTCAGCATCGGTGGCAAAAGAACTGGCACTCTGTACCTCAGTACACACACAGATATATTTGTATCCGGAAATACTCGGTAGTACTGTAAGTCCTTCAGTGAAAAAGTACAGAATGTGAAATCCGATTCAGTATTTCGTGCTATACATCGTGTGTTGTTTTTTGTTATTTGCTCTTGATTTTGGCTCTGTGTATTTGGACTCTTGCCATTTGGATTTCTTTATTTTTAGAAATTACTCTTACCTTCCCATTTGCAAGCACATGCTCTAGTTCTCTAGCTCTTTGATGCTAGCTCTTTCTGTTTAGCATTTTTCTGGAAATAAACATTTTTGTTTCGCATTTTATCTACTTTTTTATCTACTTTTTGGGATCCAAACATTATTCAGATATCCGTGACAAGTTTGGTAGAAAATCGATATAGAAAAATGAGAGCGTTAGTAAAAATATGAAATGAAAGGGAGTGAAACCAGACCTTGCTGTATGCTAAATGCCAAACTGAAGGCAACTCTTCTTTTCTGCCTCCTCTTTGGGAGCCTGACTCCAACTTCAAACAACTTATGGCTGCCCAACAGGCTGCTGGCGACACAGCAGGTGGCCAACATAAAGGGACCATCACACTTGGGTCTAAACACAGAAGGCACTGCATGAATTTATTTTGAAAAAGATATATTTCACTTTCTTGTAGAAATTCATCTTTAATTGATTATTTTGTTTGGTTTTTTTTTATTTTTATTTTTATTTTTTAAAGTGCTCCAGCAATGAAGTTGAGCTTGAACGTGTCTTTAACCACTTTGTTCTAATAAGTTTAACCCTTTCTTGCACCCGATAACATGATCATCTGTCCACTGTAGTAACCGCTGTCCCTAAAAGGGTTAAATGAAGTTTGATTATGTTTAAAAAAAGCATGTGGGAGGGCTAAAACTACGTGATGGTGTCTCTGTACTGCGAATTTTCATTGACGACGGGTTGGTCTGGAAAACATTCCCCATGGTAGATAGAATCTGACTGCATTACAGCAGGACATCCAGCCTGGCTAATGCAGACAACTTTGGAGATCATCATTCAAAACCAATAAAAATTTGCAAGTGCACGCTGAACATTTAAAAAACAGTTGATATTTGACTTTTGACATTATAGAGTTCTGGTCACGAGAACTATCGTTGAGAATTGTCAGTGGTAAGGAGCTGAAAAGTAACACGACAATAACATTTGAAATCAATCATGGCGTAAAGTGTCGAATACGCTCACTGAGTCAGTGTGCTTGTGATGATTTCTTCTTGGGGGGGGCCACCTCGCTTGTCTCCACCCGTGTTTCTGCCTCCCCCCGTGGCGGTGTTGGAGAGCCTGAATTATTAACCCGGCTAAAATAAAAGACTGCGCTTCGTCCGGGTCTCCTGTAGACATGAATAATGGACAAGGTGGCTCGGCGACACGGCGTTTGACGAGTCAAACACGGAACGGGGCAAAGGGGGTGCCGTGACGGATGGCCAACACCATCCGAGTCCTCAATCTCCGTCCCACTTTCACTTCAAGTCTCCCTCGCACCCCCCCGAGCGCGTCCTGATATGTGATAATTGCTTTTCTGTTTAAGATTGTTCTTGAGTGTCGAGTGCTTCCGCTCATCTCATTTAACACTAAAAACACTTGAAAATTAGGATGTGTTAGCATACATCTCAATTTTAAACTAAAATTATTCACTACTCTCCTCCATCAACACTATACGAGAATGGAATAGGACGACATGGAAACATTGCCGCATACATCCTCCATATTTATTTAATAATGTATCAAATGTAAATCAAATACAGTCAAACCTCGGTTTTCGTCCATAATCCGTTCCAGAAAGCTGTTCGAAAACTGAAATTGTTCGAAAACCGAAACCACGCTCTTTTTAAAATAAAAATGTCTGCTCACAATGGAGAGCGACACGAGGAAGCGTCACTTCCTCGTCTACCCGAGGAAGCGTCACTTCTTCGTGTAAGGAAGGCGAGAGGAGTCAAATGGTGCATTCAAGTGCGCTCAGTTTGTTCGAGAACCGAAATTTGTTCGTCAGCCGAGGCATTAAAAAACTCTAAATTTTGGGTCGAAAACCGAATTGGTCGAGAACCGAGACGTTCGAAAACCGAGGTTTGACTGTACTTCTTACTCTCAATGCAGATTATTAACTGTGTTGATGTTTGTAAAATGGCTAAAGACATGTCTGGGTGGTGGAACTGGGTTCGCTTTGAAAAACCAATCAAAGGACAGAAAAATGTTATGAGCCAGCTCGCTGACCTTTGAGGAGAATTTGAAAGCCAATTGGTGATGTAGTTTAAGTTCAATTGGCCAGTACCAATGATTCTGAAGACCTTGACCAAATTCGGTTGTCATGACAATGCATAATGATTGGACCCAAAAAAAAAAATCAAACATCCACAGTCAAGTGATACGCTATGAAATTAAGAGAATCAATTACTGGGAAAATATTAATATAAATGGAACAAATCTTCCGTTGTAAATCGAATAGCCTACCACTGCTAGTAATTTATATTGCCCTGTTTAATATCTACAAAGTGTATGAATATAGCCCACCTTGGTGGTCTTCACTTTGTTGCCCGTACTGCAGCTCCATCCTTTAAAGTCCGGCAGCACTTTGCACTCTTCGCCGTCCATGCAGGGATGCATCTGGCACCACCACTTCTGAGCCACAATGGATGCTGTCGAAAAAACGTGAAGCAGAAATGAAACAAAAAAAAAATCTCACTGAATAAGAATTTTCACTGTAAATCAAGAATAAATCAGAAGAAGTTGAACGCATCGAAATTGTAAGAATAGGTAAACAATTTACTCCAAAAGAAATACGGCATTGTACGTGTTATGAATGGCGACTGAAAGATCTGGTCTTACAGTAATTCACTCACTGGCAAAAATATGCGATGGGCCTGTTTAAAAGAACACTAAACTGATCCACGACCTGATTGTGTTGTATGAATGGCAACAGGTGGATACGCACATTTGTTGGACCTTCTGCCATGAAATGGGAGAGCGTTTAATTGCTCTGATTTTCACTGTACATTGCTGTCATAGCCAGATGAAAAAATATATATTTGTATTTAATGAATAATAATTTTTCAGCATTACTGCTCAATAACGGACGGGAATTATTGGATTATTATTATAATTATTATGACACCCACGGAGGGTTGAGGTGCTGGAGTTGGCTGCAAAAACAACCCAGAACTGTCCTCCTTGTCTGAACTTATAATGTAAAAAAAATTTCAGTCTGTTTCTTGGTAAGCAAATCCATTTGCTCAGCATAGCGAAGCTCATAAATAATATCTAATATCCAATGTTTTTTTGTTGTTGTTTTTTAAAAAAACAATGTCCTCCTATTTTAAATGTGCAGCAAGGGTTGTAAAGCAAAACAACTCATGCTGGCTCTGAATCTCTGAAGCTGTCAAAGTGCTGCCCAGAGTGACTAGACAAGTGTCAACACAGAGGAAGCTCCTGTCAGGGGAAACTTGAGTTATGGATTGATTCAGTTGCAACACAGGCCACAATTGACGTGATATTAAATGACCCGGTCTGGATGCTGTCTCCTCCGGAGGATTGCTCGAGCTTCAACAAGCGAATGCCGAGTGAATCAACTGATTTGATCTCTATTTATGGCCCACGGCCCAAATAATCAAATCAAAACTGCATGGCTGCACAGCATTTTTTTTTTCTCCCCCCCCCCCCAAATCTTATTTTCTGGCCAGAGCAAGAAAAAAAGAAGCCGGCTTTTTACCATCCACGCAAGACGGAGCCGCCCTCGTCGTTCCTGCCACTTGTCCCGGAAAGCAGGAGCATTTGACAGTCTGCGATCGCTCCTCGATCTTGTTCTTGTTGCAACATCGGTGCGCGGCAATCACCTCGCAGGTCCCTGCCTTCACGTGAACTGGAAGCACAAAAAGCACATTTGTTAGTATTTCCTTTCGACAAATCCTACCTATGGACCTCACTTTTGACTCTCTACATTCTCTTTGCATACAAGTGCATTGTGGTGCTAATACATATAGAAAATAATGCTTTGCAGCAGGGGAAGTTAAAGTGTGCAGTCTTCATAATAAATGTGAACCGAGATTTGACAAATGCATCGCAGGTCTTTTTGCGGGAGTTGAAGATGGGAAACGAATCCTATTTTGATTATGTTATATTCACGATATGAGGTTTTGACACCAACTAACGAAATTAGTTCAGATAAGGTAGTTCGCTTTCAAAGTGGAGGTGGGAATTATTTTTTCAATTGAATACACCGTCGCATAAACTAATAGTGATAACTGTGATAAGAATTTAGTCCTAGTAGGAGTACAGTGAAACTCCTCTACAACGAAATCAACATGGGTGAAAATACCCCCTAGTGTGAAAAATGATTCATGCATTAACACCATTCCCACTTTCCTGTTTCAAATTTGCTACAGTGAAAAACCCCCTGTTGTGAAAAATGTCTTGCTGCAAACATGATTTCGTTGTAGAGGAGTTTCACTGTAGTAGTAGTCGTAGTAGTAGCAGTAGCAGTTACATTAATAGTAGGAGTATAGTAATAATAATAATAATAGTAGTAAGTGTCATCACATCTTAGTCGTTGAACTAGTAGTACAGTCAAACCTCGGTTTTCGAACGTCTCGGTTCTCGACCAATTCGGTTTTTGACCAAAAATTTTGAGTTTTTTATGCTTCGGAAGACGAACAAATTTCGGTTCTCGAACAAACCGAGCGCACTTGAATGCACCATTTGACTCCTCCCGCCTTCCTTACACGTCTACCTGGGGTAGACGAGGAAGTGACGCTTCCCTGTGTTGCTTTCCATTGTGAGCAGACGTGTTCAGTAAACATTGTTATTTTAAAAAGAGCGTGGTTTCGGTTTTCCAACAATTTCGGTTTTCCAACAGCCTTCTGGAACGGATTATGGACGAAAACCGAGGTTTGACTGTAGAAGTAATAGAAGCAATTTCAGCAGTAGTACTAATCGCAGCAGTTTTTGTTGTTTTAGTTGTTGCTTGGCGAATGTGGCCAAGAATAACTTTTATACAAATCTTTCCTACTTTCACGTTATTTTGGTGAGTTCAAACAACTCCTTTGTATCCCAATGACTATTGACGGTATCTTGTGCAGAAACAACAAATGCAGCTGTTTGATTTTTTTGCAAACTATCAACCTCAATCTTCGTAACCGGGATTCGTGTTGGCTTTGTTGCCATGTCGTGTATGTATTCGACTGCCTGAGCACCTTTGTTATCATATCACACTGAGACGCTGACCAAGCAGCAGCGTTTGGATGGGAGGGGAAAAAAAAACCCTGACTGAAGAGTTCATCTCCCACATAACTGTGCAATGCTTTCATTGTTGAATACACAGAAGCTTGCTCAGTGAGCCCTCATGTATTATGCATGCACACCTGAGGAGTTCACACGGTGTCCCACAACTACACGCCGAGGAAACGTTCAATGCAATTGCACCGTTGAGGAGCCATTTGTCTGTCAACAAGCAGCTGCTTCTACTTTAATCTGGCGTTGCGGAGCAAGGGAAAGTTGAGCTGAAGAACCTTCGTGAACGCCCTCGCTCCCCTTTTGAGTCATATGAGGGCCTTGGAGTAATTTCTAAGTACAAGCTTGCCTCAAACATCCAAACATCGCAACTCGTTGAAATCCAGGTCAACCCCCATGCGGAGGAACTCAGTCCGGCCCCGCTTGGCATGATATCCCTGACCCTGCACCCCTTCTAGAGGACGAGTGGGTATACTTCCCCCCCACCTTTGTGAAAAGACATTAGATACGCCTGCGCAATCTAATTAGATCCATTCCAAGTGGCGTGTTCGCAAAGAAAGCGTGTCCAATGTGACCACAACCACTGGGCATCCTCCATTATTGTACTGTTCAGTGATCGCCCACATATTTGTGGTCCACTATTCTGGATTTTCACCCACAGCGGTGGCTCGAGGTTCAAGTTAAATTTGGTCCGTGAACACACTATTAACATACATGTGGACAGTTGCAGCGCCTCAGTAAGCCGCAGGGATGTTTGTCATTCTTTGCAGAGGATAAAGAATACATGCATGTGAGTATTGTTGTACGGTGTCATAAGTTTAAATATGTGTTCCTGAAAGGGCTATCGCACTGAAAAATTGCAAGTGAGCTTCGGCTGGTTCTTTTATCTTTAATGCTTGCTCTAACTTTAACTACCAGAAGACTGTATTTTCCTCGTTTGACTACTTAAAGGGGAAGTCCAGTTCCAAATGTCCTATCTGTTGAGCTTAGACGCGACAGGCGGTATTCAAAAACCTTTGAGCTTCTTTTCAAAGGACACCTAATTACTCCTGTAAAGATTTTTAATTAGGATCCTGATTTGAAAACCATATCGACATTCACATTCACACAAAAGGCAGCAGCAGCAGTTACAACTAAGTGACATTTTAGCCTGCTAGCCAACTTGCTGATGCACAAATAAGTAAGTAAATAAATAAAAATGAGATGAGGTCAGACTATTTGCCCTTGGTGTGATTATCTTTGAGCCACCGGCGCACCCTTCGGTCAAAGTTAATTTGCCAGAAATCGCAGTGGTGTGGACGGGATATTCAGATGTGGTTTGGGGCAACGAAGGCACACGGACAATTGGCAATCACGACAGGTGCATGGAGCAGAGATCAGCGTACCCCCGCTCGGGAGAGGAAAACAAATGCTGTCAGAATGGAGAAAGTCTTGAGATAACGATACAAAGGAAGAGTAGATATATAGTCCGTCGTGCTTAAGTGTTAGCTAGTGGGCTAACTGCTACCTATTAGCATCGGCTGATTACAAGGAACGTTTTCACCGACTTTGAGTCAAGTTAAAAACGAATATATTGCACATTATTTGAAATAGTAGTGTTTACTGCAGTTGAGCGTGAATAGCCCTATAAACATTGACGTCGGCTACTATTAGTTGGCTAACTGTGATTAGCATCGCTTACTGTCACGTGTTTTGAAACATTGATGCTACAGCCTTTACAATTAAAGGTCAATCTCCGCTCGTGATGGTCCCGCAACACCGGTGTGCCGACACGCGCGACACATGGCATGCCACAAGTGGATGTTAGGGATGATCGCCCATGGTAGGGGGTGGAGGGGGGACTGTGTTGGTAATTAAAAATGAGTCTGCTATCCGAGGTTATGGACCTGAACCCGTGAACAGGAAGGGAGTTCAAAGAGCCGGACACAGAGGGACGGACTCGGCTGCAAACATCCGAATGAGGAGTTGTGCCGCTGAGCTGAGAAGAGAGCAAAAAAACGACGAAAAAAAACCTTCGACGGACAAGAGACTTGAGGACTAAGCAGAATTAAGATTAAGAGCAAGAGAATGCAAAATGCAGCACTGCAAAGATTTTGTGAAGTAAAATAGCTCGTGGGAAGTGCAATTTATTTAAATATTCACACATAAAATTCAAATCACTGAAGGCAATTCTGGGGGAAGAAAAAAAGGGTCGAAGAAAGGGAAATAAGATTAATGTCATGTTCTCAAATGAAAGACATTTGCATTTGGTTTGACTGTTACAACTTCTTTTTGCTCAAATGAATGGGAATGCAGTCGGAGCGTGTTTACACACCCTCTTAAAAACCAACCACGATGAAGACGGATGGATGGATCGATAGATGGACAAACGTATTTGGATGGACGGAGGGATCAATGGGTGAATGGTTAACGGCTGAGTATATACAGTCGGTCGTTTGAGCAGTCACGAATGGATGGACAGTTATGGAGGTAGTATGACATGCGTATTTGTTTGAAATTAGCAAGCGTGAGAATACCGTCAATAGTGCCGGAAGATCCGTCAGGTCCTCACTGACCAACACCCATTTTGCTAGCGAATGAGGAACGACAGGAAACTGTTCAAAGCTAGCTGTTCGAAGCACCCGACAAAAGTGGCTTTTCATCCGTCACCAGAATCATCACCGTTTCGTCACATGACCTTCCAGGAATCATGCGTGCCCGAGAACGTACACCGATATGAAAGCTCGATGGAGAAAAGCGACAGGTCAGTACGTTGTTCAAGGACACTTTGAAAGAGCACGGACAAGGTGTGTGTATGTGAGCGCGTGCATCTGTGTGTCCGCAGCCTTTGGATTCCGTGGCTGTAAAACAGCTTAGCATACCACCGTGGTGACCCTGTCAGCCTGATGAAGAACAAAGCAGCTCTCCATTTTGCTATCAAGTGTGAGCGTATCGCGCCGAGGTGGAGATGGGTGAAAGGCCCAGTCCCGTGTGCGTGTATGTGCGTGTGTGTGTGTGTGTGTGTGTGTGTGTGTGTGATCAATCCATTTCTATTAAAGCACTTTGGCCTGCCATGAGTTAGAATCACATCAGTGGGAAAGAGATGAGACATAAAGAAAGCTAAAAGGACAGAGAGCGCTAATGAGGACTGGCGCGAATCCCGGTGCCTCTTTCGGATTAATCAATAGCACTCTCCTGCTGCAAACATCGTACGGACCAACGCTGATTCATAAGCGCAACTAGAGGTATGCAACCAGAGTCGTTCGTTTTGGGCCTTATTATAAACACCAAAAGTAAATTAGTTTTTGATTCATTTTCAGAGGTAAATTTGGAGTTCCCCAACTCCGAGCTGTGAGGCGGACATGCTAGCCACTACGCCACCGTGAGTGGGTGCTTTTTCTAGTTGCTGATTCGGGTTGGAATTTTGCTGAAAATTGAAGTGGTGCTAGACGTTTTTGCCGTACAAGGAGAAAACGAACATAACAACTTTTCTTCATACATTGTCACGTCTGTTGAATGTGCGTTTTGGCAAAATTATACAGAAGTGAAACATCATTTCTTCCCTTCAGTTTGAACCTTGGATGGAAAAAGTATTTGCCTACATTTGACGAAACGGCAGACTGATATCAATTCATATTCAACGCCGAAAAAATGGAACTGAAGAGGACACGTGAAGAAAAACATTACTTTCATTTTTTTTTCCCGCTTATTTGTGCTGCGCCTGTCACACTTTCTTTGACCGCATTCATTTTCCGCCAAACTAACAGGATACAAAAGGAAGACAAGAGGGGGAGAAAAAAAACCTGTTTGTTTTTATAATCTGCTGGGTGAATAATGCTTTTGCGAGGGAATTTATTTCTATGACACACCTTTTTCTTTTTTTTTTTTGGGTAGGGTCTCTCATGAATTAAGACGCATCTTCGAATTCAGCAGGGATGAGAAAACAAGAGGAGTGTCTTCACCAAACAATAAAGTATCTTGATGCATTTACACGTTTATCCAGAATAGATTACGGCATAGCGCCACGGTTTAAGCAGAAGCTTTTGTCAGTGTCTTTCACAGACTGCGCATGCATTCTAATGAGGATGCAATTTGTCCTGACCGACAATAAATAAGAGTCCAGCTCTACTGGGGCTCGGCACTGAGGGGGGGGGGGGCAGTATATCCTTGATATCATTATATTGTACCTCGTTGCCCAGCTCCCTTTGTCTGTGCGTCTGCGCTAATCACCGGGGTTGCAATCAAACAATTGATTTAACATGCAGGTGGGGAGGCGGCGCTAACAACCGTGTCTCAGCTGTCAGCCGCACGACTGAATCCATCAGCTTCACCTGGCCACTGGAGGGAAAAGATACAGCGGCGGAATGGCAATCAAAACAACGGTGGCCCTTCACTTGATGCCAACAGACACCTCATTTAGCAGACTACGACGCACTAGGGGAGCCGATCCCATCAAGCATCTCAACACCGGACCACCATTAAAAATCTCCTGTTATGTTGTACGCTTTATCCTCACAAGGGTCGCGGGGCGTGCTGGAGCCTGTCCCAGCCGTCTTCGGGCAATCGGCAAGGGACACCCTGAACCGGTTGCCAGCCAATCGCAGGGCACACAGAGACGAACAACCCTTTGCGCTCACACTTATACCTAGGGACAATTTAGAGTGTTCCATTAACCTGCCACGCATGTTTCTGGAATGTGGGAGGAAATTGGAGCACCCGGAGAAAACCCACCCGGGTCCGGGGGAGAACATGCAAACTCCACACAGGAAGCAGCGAAAATATTTAAATAAGCAGCAAGTCACATTCATCCAGAAACATTGCTCACCGACTGCCAATATATCAAATCAGAAACTTGCGGCAACAGTAGCAGTATTTTCATCACACCATCCTATTTTTTTTGAATAATATGATTGAATCCTCAATGTGGGGAAACGGAACGGGGCTGCAACTTAGCATTAAATACAACAGACACCCTGTCAAAGGCGCCAGTGAAAACCACCCGTAATGACATTGAAGCGACAGATGACAACCAAGCCTGCGCGATAAATATGACCACAAGGGAAATCAGAAAACATCAATACAGCAGGAGAATCCATGTTGGGGGACGGGGTGGGGTTTGGAATGACGAAAAGATGAAGAAACGGCAAAACCCAGCACTTTTCATGTTAACTCACAGCAGGAATTGGTATTCTTTTGACAAGACTACATTCAGATCTCCCAACATAAAATTAGAAGCTGAAGACGAGGCGAAAGTGAGGCTTGAATATCAATAGGACTCTTATGTAACATGACACGAGAAGACCACACTTACATTGTTCTGTTTTATCACTGCATAAAGACACGACGGAGATGCTGAGTCATGCACATCCAAACAACAAAAGGGCAAGAAGACTCTCACTTCTTTGCTCTGCGTTTTAATGAACGGCACATGCACACGCACGCATTCACAAAGCAACTCATTAGGATCTTTGGAATCTAAAGCAGGAGCTGTTTGGATATACACTTACACAACTTATATGGAATCTGTATACGGTAGACTAACTATTCACAGGGCATTGGGACTGGGCCGGCACGTAAAAAAAAAAAAAGAAAATCCACATATAACTGACGGTCAATATAAGTATACTGCTTAAAAAAAAATTAAGTGAAAACTTGAGCAGCACAATGTAATTCCAAGTATCCCTTTATTTTTTTGAGCAGTTTATACTGGAGAAAAAATATATTAAGATTTCTAGATATTTTTTATCAACCCCCAACAACCTTGAAAAAAAAAAAAGATAAAATCCCAATAAGCATTTTCCATGAGCCCCCACCAAAGAAACAAAACAAACCGAAAAAAAACTTTTACAAACCATAAAAAATATTGTCAAAAAAAAAGATAAAACCCCAATAAGCATTTTCCATGAGCCTCCACAATATATATATATATATATATATATATATATATATATATATATATATATATATATATATATATATATATATTGTGGAGGCTCATATATATATATATATATATATATATATCCATCCCCATCCATTTCCGAACCGCTTCATCCTCACCAGGGTCGCGGGGGTGCTGGAGCCTATCCCAGCAGTCTTCGGGCAGTAGGCGGGGGACACCCTGATTGGTTGCCAGCCAATCGCAGGGCACACAGAGACGAACAACCATCCACGCCCACACTCACACTCACACCTAGGGACAATTTAGAGTGTCCAATCAGCCTGCCATGCATGTTTTTGGAATGTGGGAGGAAACCGGAGCACCCGGAGAAAACCCACGCAAGCCCGGGGAGAACATGCAAACTCCACACAGGGAGGCCGGAGCTGGGATCGAACCCGGTACCTCTGCACTGTGAAGCCGACGTGCTAACCACTGGACTACCGGGCCGCCCTATATATATATCCATCCATCCATCCATCCATTTTCTGAACCGCTTTATCCTCACTAGGGTCGCGGGGGGTGCCGGAGCCTATCCCAGCCGTCTTCGGGCAGTAGGCGGGGGACACCCTGAATTGGTTGCCAGCCAATCGCAGGGCACACAGAGACGAACAACCATCCACGCTCACACTCATACCTAGGGACAATTTAGAGTGCCCAATCAGCCTGCCATGCATGTTTTTGGAACGTGGGAGGAAACCGGAGCACCCGGAGAAAACCCACGCAGGCCCGGGGAGAACATGCAAACTCCACACAGGGAGGCCGGAGCTGGATTTGAACCCGGTACCTCAGCACTGTGAAGCCGACGTGCTAACCACTGGACTACCGGGCCGCCCTATATATATATATATATATATATATATATATATATATATATTGTGGAGGCTCATATATATATATATATATATATATATATATATACAGTATAATATCCTTTTTTTTCCCTTTTTTACATTTTGAAACCAGAAAAAATATTGCAAAAAAATATCCACGAATGGGTGAATCTGTGGTTGCTGGAGTGCAACTATGCGGGGGTCCCTGCAAATATCAATATTTAAATCAGGCTGCAGATTGGGTTGTTTTTGTTGATTCAAACTAGTTGCCTAATCATAACTGGAAAAAAAAAAGTGTTGGTCGGTGTCAATTTAGTGTCAGCGGTTGCATGTCGGTAACAGTTGCTATCAGGACAATCGTGAGGACAAGACTTAACAGCTGGCACGTACAGTAGAACGGCCAATGACATCACAAAGAATAAGTGCAAAACCTCTGTGTGAAAATGAACAGGCTAAAGAAGCAAACTTGTTCATCCTCTGAGGCATGCGGTAATTGCTCTGGCACTGCAACAGCCCGATATAGCGTGAATTCTCAATGCAGTTAGTTACACACAGCACACCAAAAAATTGGCCTTTTGCACGCATAAGTACATCAAAACATAAAATACCCAGCGCAGCAGACATAAATCCAGGAGGTCCAGGACTCCTATGAAATTCCAATGATTCATACAGTTTGCTCCACATTTCAGTAATTCACTTAGGTTCAAAGGCGCTATGCTGATCGCAGCTCATAAAAAAAAAAGTATATTCTTCAGCTAAAAGCCTTCCAGTGATACTAAAAGAACCGCAACAGTGGGAGTTAAAAACGCCGGGGATGAATGTCAGTCGGTATTAAATAATACGGGCAGGTGAAACGATTCAAGAAACACTCCAAAGAAAGACATAATAAAGTCGTTCGTCAATGGTGCCTGCTGAGAAACAATGCGGTAAATCAGGCTTTAATTGAAATCAAGCATTCAGAAAAGACTCATTTTCAAGGCTGTCAACCTGTTGAGCCGACAAAAAAAGAGGTGGGGCTATTCCTACTTGTGCTTAATGAATATTGGCAGAGAGGGGGAAAGAAAGGCTCTCTGACATCCTTTCATCCTTTCATGCACTTCAAAATGCGAATAAAGTAAAACAGGGGTGGCCAAGTTCGGTCCTGGAGAGTCGCCATACATCGTCGTACAATTAAAAAAAAAAAAAAAGTATACTTATCTCTCTAAATTCTACTGACTTTTTTTGTTTTTTGAATATATATATTTTTTTTGATATGTCTTGATCTGTAAAAAATATATATATACAGTCAAACCTCGGTTTTCGTCCATGATCCGTTCCAGAAGGCTGTTTGAAAACCGAAATTGTTCTAAAACGGAAACCACGATCTTTTTAAAATAAAAATGTTTACTGAACACGTCTGCTCACAATGGAAAGCAACACGAGGAAGCGTCACTTCCTCGTCTACCCAAGGAAGCGTCACTTCCTCGTGTAAGGAAGGCGAGAGGAGTCAAATGGTGCATTCAAGTGCGCTCGGTTTGTTCGACAGCCGAAATTTGTTCGCCATCCGAGGCATAAAAAACACCCACATTTTTGGGTCGAAAACCGAATTGGTCGAGAACCGAGATGTTCGAAAACCGAGGTTTGACTATTTGTTTTTCACTAAGGGTTCGGTGAATGTGTATATTAACTGGTTGGGTTCGGTACCTCTAAAGTAATGACACACAATCAAGCTGTCTCAGGAGATCTTCAAAATTACCGGATGATCAAATGAGAAAAAAAACATCATCCTATTGTTTGCTGTCCTTCACTTACCATGTTTGATTATTAATATGGGTTTGGATGATACCGCTCTGTATTTTACTTGGTATTGCCCATGACAAATATTAAGGAATATTAAGGACCCTATATTCGTGGAGTTTTCTTTCTTTTATTTTGTTGGATGGCTGCAGGTGGAGGAAGGCCTTTGCGCCATTGTGGAAAGGAGCGCAGTCAACTACTAGCTAATCAAAGCGGGTCTCCGTTCAGAATTCCCTTTAAAATGAGCACAGAGAGAGTAGAGAAAAATGGATTAAACCAGCCAATATTAAAAGAATGATACATTGAGGTGATACCATTCCCCCCCCCTGTACTGTAATCCAAATGTACGGTAACTCCGCTTGATTCATCCACAAGGAAAAAAAAAAAACGACAGAAATTGCCAATTGCAAAAACGTTGTAGAGTATCAATGCAGATCTCTTATTTATTGTTTTTTATTATCCCTCCGGGAGAAACAAAAGCAACTGTCTTCGCCTTGTGAGAGACTAAAATAAAAGTTGAGGTATTGTCACTCATCAGATTACTTATCCTCAAAGATTGCTAGTTGGCAGATCAGATTGTTTTTTTTTTTCTTGTTTCAACCACTAAGGATGATCTTTAGGGAGGTGGAATTTCAAATCAAATGAGTCGGCTCTCGTGTCCCGGCGAGCATACGCGCTTTCGATGAACCATTCATCCGCCTTGCTCTAATGTCGGAGCCTCGCCGCTGACTGATTAATTCCCGTGGCCTTACCAGTGAGCAGCCACTCCAACACAAGGACAAGTGTGTTGTCTGGGCTCTTAAAAGGCAGTAATGGATGTTCACAGAAGTACTCCGGTGTGTTTCTCTTTTTATTCACGTGCAATTTTCTCCTCCTAATAGCGTGAGACGCCGCCAAAGCATTTGTCACGATCTCATTTTCTACATTGCGAGGATGAGTACACTCGCAGGCACGTTCGTTTGCTTGTGATTTACTGGAGGTACTCGAACCTCTCTTGACTGTTACCATAATCGTGATGGTCTAACAAGGCCAACACCGATGAAAAGTAGTTTTGAATCATTTAGTGCTCATCCGACAACGATGACGTCAAGAGAGGGGGAAAAAAAAAAAAAAACGTTGCCGCTACAAAACAACAAATCATGAAAGCAGCGATGAAGGGGCCGCATCATGCTTTTCATTGTGAAGCTTTAAAATATGGTTTGTCTTGCATCTGTTTGTGAAAATGTCTTGCATTTGGGGCTTTTTCGGGGGCAAATACCCAGTAGTACGGAATTCGCCGGAAATTCAAACCAAAATGGCTGACTTCCTTTTCATTTTCTGGCAAAGGACCATGAGATGTTTTTTGTGCATCCAGCAAAATCTGTATTGATCAGTGGGGGATCATTTTTATTATTTTTCCACAGGGTCAGTTTTGCAGAAGCATGTTTGAGACCCATAAAATACATTTCACCCAGATGCACGCGCTTGGAATAATTAGTGCGTTTGCAAGTATCATAACAACCAGAGAGATGTCTAGAGGTCAAAAACAAGCAATTTTCTCACCTTTCAAGACCATATACAGTCAAACCTCGGTTTTTGTTATAATTCGTTCCAGAAGGCTGTTTCGAAAACCGAAATTGTTCAAACGTTTTCGAACATCTCGGTTCTCGTCCAATTCGGTTTTCCACCTAAAAGTTTGAGTTTTTTATGCCTCGGATGACGAACAAATTTCGGTTCTCGAACAAACTGAGCGCACTTGAATGCACCATTTGACTCCTCTCGCCTTCCTTACACCAACCAGGAAGTGACGCTTCCTCGTGTAGCTTTCCATTGTGAGCAGACGTGTTCAGTAAACATTTTTATTTTAAAAAGAGCGTGGTTTCGGTTTTCGAACAATTTCTTTTTTCGAACAGCCTTCTGGAACGAATTATAGGCGAAAACCGAGGTTTCACTTCTGTCTTCTTTTCATTGAGATTCAAGAAATTTAGCGCCTTCCAGGTCTTGATTTCCTCCAAACAGAATTAAAGTGGCCTCAATGAGAAAGCGTGTTTTTCTTCTCATAGCGACATAGATCTGTTACGTCATCCACCTTTATGTTTTACATGTAGAAACACATTTCAAATACAAATGAAAAGAATATCAGTGCAACAAAGTGAAGATACACAGTTTTCGGGGTTTTTTTTTTTTTTTTTACATTGGCCTTGGCAGTTGAAGTGATTCCAGTGATTTGCGCATGTTTGGTGAGTGCAGCCGAGCTGTGGCTCCCAGCCAGTAGGACACCGCTAACGAGCACGCTCTTGAAAGGCTTTTCAAAGCACGATCGATAGGTCACCACGCCGGGCCCGGGCTACGCACGCGTCGGCCTCAAACCACAGAGCGGCAGCTCCCCTGCCCGCCACTCTTTTCATCTTGACACGCTCGCGCGGCGCTTCCAGTACCTGTCATGTCTGCTCCTAAACGGCTGCCCTGGCTGCATGCCAACTGCATTGCCGCATTCTTCATCTTTCAGCTCGTGCAGCTTTGACTAATTGATCGAGAGACAGCCCCGGTAGAACACAAAGGCCTGGAAGGAAGTGTACTATTTTGTTAGTTACCGTAGTTGAGAAGAAGGAACTTACTTTAACCTGATTTTTCTTTACAGTATGTAATTAAACATAGAGTACATTCATTGCTTGTGGCTAACAGAAGCGTCTTTCGGGTAGCTAAACAAACAAAATTATGTTAACAGTGGAACCCTGGTATTCATGGGAGATAGGAACCGGCTGAGAATCCGCGTCTAAGTGGCACCGGTCGAAATGCATTGGAAAAATAAAAACATTAACCCATTAACCCAGGATATCAAATATACGGCCCGCGGGCCGGAACCGGCCCCCAAGGAGGTTCGTTCCGGCCCGCAGGATTATTTAAAAGTGAAAAAGATGGATAAAAGACACGGAATGAATATTTTTAATAAGGTGCAATTCATGGAGTATCCGCTAGGGGACACACTGTTTTGATCAGAACAAAGAAAATTTCATGATATTTTGGTTATTTCTAGCAGAATATGGTATAATTTTAATGGTCTGGCCCACTTGATATCTACCGAGGTCGTATGTGGCCCACAATGTGAATCGAGTTTGACACCCCTGCATTAACCAATTAACAGGAATTTCAGAGTAGCATCCCCTCTCTTAGATAACGTGCAGATCTTCCACTTTCTACAGTGCTTGTCCTCATTAAGGTCATAGGTGACGTACAGCCTATCACTGACTTTGGGCGAGAGATGGGATAGACCCTGGATTGGTCGTCTGCTTATCGGAGAACACCTATAGAAACAACCGCTTACATTCACAACTAAGAGCAATTCAGTCTTCGGTGAGCCCAATGTGCACGTTTATAGAAAAACAACTCAAGCGCGGGTAGAACATATAAATGATATAAACAGGGTTCTTAAAATGAGATTTGAATCACAAACCTCAGAATTGTGAGGCAGAAGGCCGAAGCAGTTCCATCCTGCTGCCAGATCATCATTTAGACTCATCTTAAGTTTTTTTTTTTTTTTTTTATTATTTTGCAGCTCCCCATCGGAGGCTGTGTGTATTTATAGGATTGTTTCACAACATCTGAGAGCATTTGGAGAATTCTTGGGTAGTCGTCAGTAAACAACATTTTCCTCTTCACACGTGCACTTTAAGGAATCATATATTCGTCACAATCTCCTGCCCCCTTAAAACAATTCTGTCGTTCGTTTTCAAGTCCTAACAGATATGTATGA
Source organism: Hippocampus abdominalis (assembly GCA_018466805.1). Taxonomy (NCBI): domain Eukaryota; kingdom Metazoa; phylum Chordata; class Actinopteri; order Syngnathiformes; family Syngnathidae; genus Hippocampus; species Hippocampus abdominalis. Next base: position 3,045,139 of record CM031707.1, on the reverse strand, counting down.
GCGCTCGTCCGTAATCAGAGTACCGTATTTTCCACACTGAAAGGCGCACTGGATTATGAGGCGCACCTTTCAATGGATGGCCTATTTTGGAATTTTGTTCATACATTGGACGCACGGCATTATAAAACGCAATCGACAATGCATCCACTAGATGGAGCTACGCTCAAGGAAATGCCAACAGAACGATCAGATCTCAGGAAAACTGATTTAGTAAAGCAGCGACACAGTTCACGTCAGTTACAACATTGACTCATTAACGTTGAACTCTCTCGCCGCTGCTTTATTTCCGTGTTCAACTGAGTCGCCTTAAGTTTGAACTCTGCGTTGTCGGCATGTCTCGAGCAAGGATTTTGGGGTTGAAATATTACCGTAATGACCATACACAAGGTGCATCGGATTTTAAGGCGCGCTGTGAGCTTTTAAGAGAATGGAAGGCTTTTATGTGCGCCTTTTAGTGCGTAAAATACGTTACGTATGGGAAGCAACTCTGTATCAGGTACTTTCCGAACTAATCCGACTCTATCTATCGAGGCTGATAGTTCATGATGAGGGAAATAAGTGAAATCAAAGCACAGCCTGTGAAACGTTGGCCTCCATCTTTTGCCGCCGCGCTCCATCACTTCCTCGGGAATGGAGTGCAGTGACGACTTGTCCACATTTGGACCATAAAGTCAACGACCAAGGCGGAGCATCGACTTTATGAGAATGGAGCGTGGGATAAAATGTAATAGGTGGAACTGCTGGAGTTAGCTGGAAATTACCTTTTTTTTTTTTCTTGTTTTTATCTCAGGTTTGTCCAAGTGCTTTTTTTTTTTTTTCCCGGAAAGATGGCCTCTTAAAAAGAGGGGCAGGGACAGGTCGCAGCGGCTTTTAATGGTGTCCTGAGGCGACTTGCAATTCAACAAGGATTGCAGACCAAAAAGACTGGGTAATAATCTCGAATAAATTGACTAAAGATGAGCATAAACTATGCCAGTGTTTCCCAAGCAAAGCACATATTTTGCAAAAGAAAACTCCCACAGTACACCACCAAACACAAAGGTCAAACAAAGTAGATATTCTGAACAAACTATGATGTGTGCTTGTGGTAGGACTTGAACCTATCACAATATGTCATAGACAGAGATGAGCAAAGATAAATGTTAGTGTGAAAATACTGTATGTATCTTTTGTGAGCTTCCTTTTTTATTTATTTTTGTATTATTTATTTTTTTAATCTTCTCTCTAAGTGAGTCATTTAGAATTTTGGGTCTCACTGGCTGCTCACCGAGTCGCAACCCCATAGCTCTGACCCCTCTGCCTTGGAGAGGAGACAGGATTTATCAGCTCGGCCAAACAAACTTGCCATTTTACAAACGCTATTCGACTGTAAAGTCATAAGTTGCACCGTCTATCAATGACATCAGTGATCGGATCCACATTAGAGAAGAGACATTACAGTGAACACAACCTTGTTCACGTCGGGGTCATTCTGGACTGCCATAATGTGTCCCTCCAAAAGCGAATCTATTTTAGCCATATATAGGTAGGGAGAGAGAAAGAGAGAGTGAGAGAGATCTTTTTTTTTAACAGCCTGTCATACGACATAGTAGGGAGCTCAGTGACTCACTATGAATAATGACTTAATAAGTCTTGAACATACTGTATTACCTTTCAAGAGCACAGTGCAAAGGAATGAAGCTATAGCGGCCATTTTGAAAAGAGGCCGGCCTTGAATCTCCTCCTGGTGCTCAGCTCTAACCAAGCATGGCCCATTAACAGCACTACAATTGACTAACTTTAAAAGAGGCTTCTCTAATTGGAAGATAAAGGAAGGCTTTTAGTGTGTAAGACCCAATTACTGCCATGCAGTTAGCACCTCTCCGCTGATTGCATTCATTAGCCGGAATCGCTACCATCCCCTCTCCTTTGGTTTCTATCAAAATACCCCCCCCCCCCCAAAAAAAAACCACCCTTTACCCAGCTTGTTCCAGAATAGCTGGAAGTAACTCATAAAGAGTCGAGGGCTAATGGGTTTAAATTTGAGTTGCGATTAGAGACTCGGCGCTGGGATAACGGCTGCCGGCGGATTCCCTCTCTAATACCGTTTGCATCCCACGCGACACAATGAAACACAGAGGAATAATACAGTAAGTACGGTGGAGCACGCCTGAAACCACAGTAATGACATGCAGAGTAAAGATACTTTATCGCATAAAGTTGTGGTTCACCTCATTTCGGTAATAATTGTGACATTGGGACAAAAACAATGCCGGCAGCTGTTGTCGTGAGCTAACCAGCTAACGTATTAGAAAGCATACGAGCTAGCTGATTAAAAGTAACCGCTGTACAAAGCACTTACAGAATAAGCCTACCTAATAATAAGCCGACATACTTAGCTAAACTTGTCATGCGGGCATGACAAGCACAATAACACACCTACTCCAATTTCCTCGGTCAATGTAAATATATTAGGTACAAGTGGATCAATAACAGATAAATGTGCATGTTGAATGGGCATCCTGTTGTGATGAAGGGGTCGTATACTTCAAGAATATGAAAATATTTGGGGTAATGTATAACGGTCGGAGTCGTCGCCTTCCCTTGCAGTTATGAGGCGATTTGTCGAACCGGCATGGGCTCGATCCCCTAAATTGGATGGCGTTTCTGTTTCTGTAAGGTCAGGCACAGAGTACCCGTGTGTGCACTACGAGTGCCCTGAATTTGATGCAATTGAGGGATGTCGCGAGGACCGGCTAGGAAAAAGTGTATTTCCATCCCCGAATGGCTCACAAAGGAACAACCCCGACTACCCTGCAAAATACCTTCCATCCGTCCATTATCTGAGACGCTTATCCTTCCGAGGGTCACGGGCGTGCTGGACCCTATCCCAGCAGTCTTCGAGCACCTCAAAAGTAAAACCCCCTCTATTTTACTGGCTCCCTCTAGTGGCGTTGATGGCTAAGACACCTTGAGTGACATAGAAGGACAATTTGTAAAAAAATATATATATATAATGATAATAATAATAATAAGAAGAAGAAGAAGGATAATATAATTTTAAAAAATTTAAAAAGGAACTGTTACGACACACGTGCATGCACATGATGCATTTGTGTTTGTTTTCATGGAAATGGCATATTGAGGAATACATGAAAATCCTATCTATGCAACAACAATTAGAGGTCGCAAATCAGGAAATGTCATATGGGACACAAAACCGTATTGCCATCTAGGTATTAAGAGTGTGAAAGATATTACTGTCGGATCTTTTTTTTCTTTGAAACATCGGTGCCTAATGAATGATAACAACTCCCATGAATTCAAATATTCATATCAGATGAGTGTAATTGATTTTCCAAATGAAATTTGGTGGGTTTTATTATTATTGAGACGGGGAGGGGAATTCATTAATTCTGGTTTTCCTGTAGTATGACTGAAGTCCATTCAAAGTAAGTGTGTGGAAAGAAGCATTAGGATTCTCCCCATGTCCCCTCTCACTTGGTTTCACAAGCGCACACAAAACGCATCCAAGGCCACACACGGCCACTCCGCACTCATCTATACAGCTGCCATTCACACGCCAATCGCCCTGGACATTTGACGGTTTTCTAATCTAGGGAGCTGCCACAGCGAGACGGGGGGGGGGGGGGGGGGGGGGGGGGGGGGGCGAATCACTTCTGTCAACCCCCACAGCACATCTCAAGCAGCATCCACGTCTCCATCTCAATCTCCGTCCGTCATCGTCTTCGTCGTGTAGCCCACCCGGTCACGTCACCACCGACCCTTCGCAAACATCGTGCCCGTGCGGTTGGGGGGGGGGGGCTTGGTATAAAATGGCACGCTGAAACTGAGTGGGGCCTCTGTGTCGAACCGGTTGCATGAGACCACCACTCATGCATTCACCTCACCGTAAACAGTATGGCACAAATTAGCACGCAACAAAAAAAAAAATAATCAAAGAACACACACACATATACATATATATATATATACACACAGTATATATACACACAGTATATATATATATATATATAATATACATATATATACAGTATATATACATATATATACTGTATATATATATACTGTATATACATATATATATACATATATACCGTAATTTCCGGACTATAAGCCGCGACTTTTGTCACACGCTTTCAACTCTGCGGCTTATTTAATGAAGCGGCCGATATAAAGACTTTTTTAACGGCCGCCTGTGTACCGTCTTTCTTTTCTAAATATCTCATGTAACAATATGGGCACCTGCGGCTTATAGACGGGTGCGGCTTATGTGTGTACAAACTGTTTTTTTCCTTTAAAAATGTAGTGGTGCGGCTTATAATCGGGTGCGGTCTATAGTCCAGAAATTACGGTATATATATATATATATAAAGAGAGAGAGAGAGAGATTTGTTGTGATTCACCATGTGTAGAGAACTGCACCTATTATGATTTAAAAAAAATATTTTTTGCCAGATTGATGAATATGGTAAGAATTAAGCTAAAGAAGCTAAATTGGCCAATAAGATTTTAATCGTGTGCAGATTGCAGTTCTTAAAAGTTTGGATCACGAACGCGATGATCAAGAATTCACTTTGTTGTGTTTGTATCGTGTCAAGATGATTTCTGGGCAAAAGTGAACTTTTTCATGCTGCTACAGACGATTTCAAATTCCTGAAATAACCGGATGCCTCGAAGAACACAACAACTCGTCGACGGGTACTTGCTTTTAAAAGAAGATCAAGCATCTGATGTTGGATCCTGTCATTAATTTGGGCTCTGGAGAATCTTTATTTTCAGGCGTTAACACGTTAAAATGAATAAGAGGGGGAAAACAGCTCAATGACATTTGCATATGAAAGCAAAAAAAAAAATACAAAAAAAAAAAACAAGAGACAAAAGCCCCATGTAGCACAGAGTCTGGCTTGAGAGTAAACCATTAGGGCTCATCACACACTTTCACAAAGCCTCCACCATAAGCAAATATGGAAATACGGCACTGAATTTCAAATGAGAGCTTATACACAGTTGCATGCTATTAATAAGACCGGCCAGCCCTTGCGTGTGTGAGTGCGTGTGCCTCAATATCAACCTGACAAGTCACAATTTGCAGGAGCATCCGAGAGCTGCGCTGCCTAATGACTTGTACTTAAAACTAGACCAGTTCACGACCTGCAAACGCCTCTACTGCATTCGTTCCTTTTTTTTTTTTTTCCTGCGCCAATGCATCACGCAGCCTCGCCGGGAAATGTTTTCCTCCTGTCAACATTTTACTCTTTGCCATTTCAGTCAAAACAAGATGCTCTCTTATTACTCTCATTCTGTTTTTTGGCTTTTGCCTTGATTTGTTTTCTTTGGTTTTTGGGCTCTTGCCTTTGATGATGTTCTCTTTTATTCGAGTAGTTCTTGGTGTGTTTAACCCCCATGCAGTAATTATCCCAAAATTGGACATTTCGGACACTTTGGACGATTTTGGACTGTTGGGCAAATGGACACCACAGACAAAACGAAATTTTGCATAGGATGTATATCTATGTCTTGGCCAATTTGGACGCATTGGAAGAGGGATTTTGCAGCCGCTTAAAAATACTGCATGAGGGTTAAGTGACACGTTTGTTCTCCACGCGGTTTGGTCTTTCTTGTACTTTTCTTCCAAGCTATTCTTATTCATGTTTTATTTTGCCTTATGCAAGCGTTTTTTATTTTCTTCGCGTTGTTGTCCAGCGTCATTTTTTCTTTGTCGGCCTTGCGCCTATTTTTTTTTTTTTGTAAATAAATATTTTTGTTTCATCAACCTTCCTGAGTCTTTATTTGCAGGGTCCGATTCTGTCCAGAACCTTGCAACCCCCCCCCCCCCCAACATATGCGCTGTTCCAAGGAACTGTTAAAAAAAAAACTGTCATCTCAAGGTGGCAAATTTGCATACACTTTGCTTTGCTTTAGAATTACCCAAATAAGCGCCCCTTATGTTAGCTGAGCCATTGCTGACAAGTCAATGTGAAGACTCTCACTTGATTTCAAAGTCATAAAGAGGTGAATACTTTTGTTGTAATTTGGTCGTTTTAGTGTATGGCTACTTATGGTCCTTATCGAGGTCTGTCTATATGTTCCCTAACCCTGGGCAGGGAACATATAGACAGACAATCACACTCACGTCACACCCGTGGACGATTTAGAATCTTCAATTAAAATAGTATGCATGTTTTTGGTAGGCAGAAGTAAGCCGAAAAACCGTATTCCGGCAAACTGATGACTGGACTCCAATCCCCATCCATTGAGCAGCCTGGACTGATAACTTATTGTGGTCAACTTTGGACGGCCCGGAGTATATTCACAGCCTTGACTCCAATTTGACCTCTGTGCGACACATCATCAGCCAACGTCATGACAGAGCTGATTGTAGAGCCGAAAGGTACTTGTTAGCAGACTGACTTCCTCTCCAGACTATTTTGGCCTTCGCCTCCTTTTTTTTTCTTTCTTCTCGGCACTCTTTCATGACTAGCTAATGAATGTAGATGCTTGCTCTGGGGCTGGGGGTGGCGGTCTTATTAAAGGCACTGATGTGAAAAGCGCGGCATGCTCGGGTCATCGTCAAATTCGACGGCTTTGGCGAAGCCCCTGCCTCGGTAAACAGAGAGGGGGCTAAAGAGGTTTGTTTAGATTGGCCCACCTTCACTTGACCTCCGCAGAGGCGGGCGTGATTAGTGAAATGTGTCGCGGCAGTGGGGGGGTGCTAATAACGCACGCAGCGACACAAATGCACAGGCGGCGATTTAAGACCGCGGATTAACCGACTGAGCCAATATGTTTGCAGTCGAACAAATGGGATTAATATGAAGAGTGTCACTGTCAAAAATATGCGGGAATGGTCCATTTAAGGCTGGATTTACACTGCATGGTTCAAGTAAAACGGATCCGATTTTTATTCCTTTCCGAAGACACAATTGCGGAATACATTACTGAAGCGTAAATAGATAACCGACGCGTTGAAGATCTCTTTGCAATTTGGGTGACCGTCAATTGCAAGTGTAAATTTAAAAAATGGAGATACGGTTCTCCCTTGTTGTTTGAGGAAGCTCACTTTGGGAACTGCGACATTGGGAGTATAGCGGCTTAATGCTATGGATGAAAATCAAACCCGATCTCATTAATTGGTGGGAACTACAGTCAAATCTGTTTATTCTGCTTCGACTGCATTTATCATCTGCCTATCGGTGACACACACGCACACACACACACACACACACACACGCGTACGTTCCCTCCAGGTGCAGCCTGTCCGGTCATGGATGCGCGCTTTCTGATGGTCTGTCCGATCAAAGTGTTTTGGCTGGTGGGGGTTTGGGTTTCAGCGACTGACTGAGGCGCCCGGTTGTCGTGTGGCGGAAATGAGGCTCATTATTTCAATGTGTAGTCACACTTTCTGCCCTCCCGCCTTAGGACCAGGACATCCATCCATTAAAGGAAATCACTTTGAAAGGGCTTGTACTTCCTTGAACACACACTTAGACAAAACGCACAGCAACACACACAATGATGCATGGTCACCGATACTGTATTTGTGCACAGAAACTTTTTGACTGCTGAACTGTTTAATGCTGACTAAAACAACTTTGGGGTGAGTGCAAATGCACACACACACAAAAAAAAAGTGGGCCTGCCAAATGTAACATTTATATCCTTTTTGTCTTCTACTTTCTCCCTTTCATAATTTTGCTGCTGTAAATTGGGAATTTCTCCATTGTGAGACAAATAAAGGTTTTCTTATCTTATCTTATTTGTATGACTTAAGAGCAAGGTTATTATGAAATACCAATATAAAGTCGTCGGAAATTGTCAAGGCGACCACTGGTCAAGGCAGCATTTTGACAGAATGGAGCCATTTGGTGACGGTAGAGCAGGCTTTTTGAAACATTTTATGTACACCACATTACAAGGGAGCAGAAAAATAAATAAAACTGGAAAGAAAAGCAGATGTTCCACAAAATGCTGCAGGAATGAAACGTTACGACAAGAGCGACTATAACCATGAAAGAGGTGTCTAGAAAATCTCTCTTGCAGAAACAGCAAGCAAGGTCAATCATCCGACAGTGACGAGGCAACTTGGATAGACCAAGGTTTGATTGTTAACGAGAAATAGGTGCACCACTGAAGGGGCAGCCGCCCCCCCCCCCCCCAACACCACCCGTTGATGAAAACAAAATTAAAGACGGGGCAGAATATGACAACCGGTGGCTCCACACTCTGAGTGGCGCCTTGATTAGTGAAAATAAATGAAAAAATAATTGGGGATGGATTTTTTTTTTTTTTAAATTTACAAACCCAATTTCTCCCAACAACACTGATAAACATTCACTATAAATGTTCCATGAAAAATGGAGTTTAAATAATCCATTCCATAATCCTGGGGGGAAAAAAACGGTTGGATAATATCGAAAAAAATATGGGAAAAAAAATGCACACCAAAAAAAAAACGGCCAATATGTTAATAATTAACCAGTGCCAAACTCTGATTATGAATTAATACTGTGGTTTCAAGTTGTAATATCATCATTCACTTGGTAGAGAAATCGCGGCATGCAGGGACATACCAATGTGGCTCCGGTGCGATGACGCGCTGCTCAGTTGACCCCAAAGAGACAACATGCAGACGGTCAGCAGCAACACCTTTCTGCACATTCCCCACAGGTCCCGTGCTTTCATTCTGTAAAAAAAAAAAAATTACAACAAAAAAAAGACTGATGAGCAATGGTCAACTTTTCATCAATACACTTGTTTACTTGTGAACACGCTCAGGTCTAATGACAGCATCAGCATTTGTGTCAAATCAAGAAAAAAATATCACAATGCTTTTATTTCCTGATAACACAAAAACAACCAGCCACAAGTCAGAGGAAAAAATAAAATCCCTTCGCCTTTTCACTGCCTCGCATGTACGCGCTCACACATTCGACAACGAGGCGCTCTACAGTCGCCATGCCAGAATCTATTCAAAGCGAAGTTGCATTTTTACAGATTAGTGCAGTCAAGCTAGCTAATTGTATGTCACAACTGCGCTGATAATTGCTGATGCAAACAAAGGCATTCAAATTTAATTACATTGTGGGGCAGGGGTGAGAAGTGTGTCACTGGCCCAATTTAGCCCCGCCCCCCCAATCCCCAACACCAAATACAGTCAAACCTCAGTGTTCGAACGTCTCGGTTCTCGACCAATTCGGTTTACGACCCAAAATTTCGAGTTTTTTTATGCCTCGGATGACGAACAAATTTCGGTTCTCGAACAAACTGAGCGCACTTGAATGCACCATTTGACTCCTCTCGCCTTCCTTACACGAGGAAGTGACGCTTCCTCGGGTAGACGAGGAAGTGATGCTTCCTTGTGTTGCTTTCCATTGTGAGCAGACGTGTTCAAGAAACATTTTTATTTTAAAAAGAGCGTGGCTTCGGTTTTCGAACAATTTCGGTTTTCGAACAGCCTTCTGGAACGGATTATGGACGAAAACCGAGGTTTGACTGTATAATGAAAAAAAAAACCCCCCATTAAATCTGTTTAACGTTATATCACCACAACTCAGGACTATCCAGTTCTCAGTCTTTGCACGTTTTCAAACATATTTTCAATCATGTTTAGTGTCCTTTGAAAGAAAAAAAATCTGTCAATTCACCTTCCAGGGTTTTTTAAATACCAAAGTATCAATTTGCATCATTATTATTAGATTAATGAGGGTATTGTGATGAAAGTATGTCACAGATGTATGTTGTGAAAACACCCGGGGACTGTTTTCAATTGTGAGGGAAAAATGCATAATATGTCTCCTTGAAGACTTTGGCTTCTGTTCTGTCACACCACCCAAAGGGAGATGATTCTAAAGGCGCAGTCCCCAAAGGTGCTTTATTATGCCGGCGCAACGCGGGAGGTTTTCAAGTGTTCTTTGTCTCGGTTGTATTTGGTCGTCGGCGCTCTCCACCTCCAAGTGCGAGGCCCGTGGAGAGCTCAACACAAGCGGTCCAATCAGTGGCTTATCTCACTGCCAACACCACTGCCCTGCCGGACTCTTTTCCTCTCTCTCGTGTGAGAATCAAATCAGAGCTCTGACTTTGAACCGTGTTCCAGTGCTGCAACTCAAATTAGTCAATGCATGTTTTTTTTGTTTTTTTTCCCTCACATGAGATTAACTCCCCGCTTCCCTTGCAAGCACTGGCAAATGAGGGCATGATATTTATTTATATATTTATTTTATTTTGCCGTGACTGCCTTTGTACTGACTGCCAGAGACTCTTCATTGGAGTAAGATGAGAGAGGCGATGCATTTTTATAGAAAGGAGTTACGATCACAGAACCTGGAACCTGACCCTTTGTTTCCTCGGGGGTACAAATTGGAGATTTGGGGAAATTTCACGTTTAAGGTCATTTTAGTTGTGATGTCAAAACCGAAAACATGTCCTGCAATTGATACAATATTTGTTTTTAACCCCCATGCAGTAATTATCCCAAAATTGGACATTTCGGACACTTTGGACGATTTTGGACTGTTGGACAAATGGACACCACAGACAAAACAGTGACAAATAACTCCACGAAGCTGAAATTTGGCATAGGATGTATATCTATGTCTTGGCCAATTCCCACTGAACATTTTGAGGGGTTGAAAGTGAAAAGAAATTAAAAGTGAAAAAAGTTGTTGCACATTGGAAGAGGGACATTTTTGGGATGTAATACCCTTCATGCAGCCGCTTAAAAATACTGCATGAGGGTTAAGTCTGTCATTGAGCTTTTGCGCACTAAGGATAGGTCAGCCCAGTCTCAATTTGCTGTCAAAACAGCCATGACAACAATTGCTTCATAGGGATCAACTTCAAAATAAAAGCTCATTTTGAAGCTGACCCTCGTGGCACATTGCATAGCCTTTAAACAACCTTTGTGGCAGCGGGCATGGCTAGGCTGGCTCCCGCTAATGTAATGACAATCACAGGAGGTTGTTTGATCGGAAAGTAGATCAAAAAAAGGTTTGGCAGCCCTGCTCAATAGGATGCACTGCAGAGAAAAAAAAAAAATTTAATCATGGAGGCTCGGTGTGTATTTGTAGCCAACTCATTTTGATAGTATGCTAATATAGTAAATATAGATTCATACACCATGTGTTGCCTTCATTATAAAGCTCATATAAGGCTTTTAATTTTTTGCAGCTTCAGACATATTTGTTTTCCTACCCCTGATTCAGACCAATGTATTACATTGTGTCTAAATCACCAAACTCGTTTAAAACCGGCACAGTTGGTTTCATTTCTACTTTCTGTCCCTAGGTTTATTAGTGCTTGACAAAAGCCAAACAAATTAAAACTGCCATGCATATTTTTTAGTTTGAGCTCAAATTTGATTCAAGATCCATGTTGTTTGGATGTGTTCAGGTGGCCCGACAGAGTCTGCTTATTAGAGAAAGATTGCGGCTGACGGATGACGGCGGCGCAGAGACCAGGTGGCTCATCACCAAAATCCTAAACTCATTTAATATACTTTTCACCCTTCTTGTGAGCAGTTTGTCATTTCCTCAATTAATCAAGCCGGTGTTTGATCCGATTACACTCCAGCAGTCAGCACACAGTCTATGTAAAAGTCACCGTGCCATCGCCTTTATGAAAACTGTCTGTGACAATTTGTTCAGCATACAACAAAAAGTGGACACAGTTTTTTTTTTTACAAGTCGATTTGTAGCAACTCGAGCACTGACTAAATGGCACACACCAAAACAAAGGCCAGACTCCACTGACACCTGACACCCAAGTGAATTTGCAGAGTTTTAAAAGGCACGCTATAAAAACAAGAAAATTGGTCAACATAAAGCGTCATTATTTTTCTCGATGTTTACACAACGTTCCGGCGTCGCGGTTGTTTGCAAGTCAACAGGAAGAGGAAAAGGACCCACCCCAAAATGCTTCCCAATAAATAGGAAGCCTAAAATTGTCCAAGCCACCGTCAGTGTTACAGTCGCCGACAGTCAAATTCCAAGTGGGCCAAACAAACAGTCGTACTTCTCACCACTCGTTTATACGATCACACTACTTTACAAGCTTCGGCTCAATGATGTGAAGTTGATGTGATATGAATAATAAAAAATAAATTAAAAAAAGCACAATTAGCTTTGGTTTTATGACCCTTGCTGAGGCCTTGTAGTTGCTGCTCTGAAATCGTGCATCCGTTTCACAATCTCTTTTTATTTTCAATTCATGCTTTGTAAATGTGTGCTTTATGTCGCCTGTTGTACCCCCTAACGCAATTTATGTGCTGTTAAAAACAAAATAAAAAAAAAACACTTGCCCGCCTTGATATGAGCAAGTGCTGTATTTTTATTTATTTATTTATTTCACTTAATCCACTTTGTTATTTTGGGATAACGAGCTGGTGCAAGATGGCTTGCTGGAATGTTGTTGTCGGGGGCGGACAAGACTCGTGCGGTTTGATCCCGACCTCTTTTTTGTTATTAGCACGATAACATAACACAGTTATTTATTACAAGACGTATCCTAAGTAGCAGAAGCACTCACACACTTAGTACGCGTTTGTGTAATAAAATTAAATGAAAAACACATTGGTAAAAGTCAAAGTACTGATTCAACTCCTCGACTTTAGCCCTCATGCAGTATTTTTAAGCGGCTGCATGAAGGGTATTACGTCCCAAAAATGTCCCTCTTCCAATGTGCAACAACTTTTTTCACTTTTCATTATTCTTCACTTTCAACCCCTCAAAATGTTCAGTGGGAATTGGCCAAGACATAGATATACATCCTATGCAAAATTTCAGCTTCGTGGAGTTATTTTTCACTGTTTTGTCTGTGGTGTCCATTTGTCCAACAGTCCAAAATCGTCCAAAGTGTCCGAAATGTCCAATTTTGGGATAATTACTGCATGGGGGTTAAAAGTACAGACTGAAATGTTTTGAAGTGCAAAAGTGAATATTGAAGTTTGTCAGTTCCATACAAAATTGATTACTTGGCATAATGTAAGCATTGGCTCAGGCTTTTATGCGCTCAAAACATGTCGCCATACATTTGTTAAATTACTAACTGGCATGACCAAAAAAAAAAAATAAATCTTTGACTACCTGACAGCAACTGAAAAAATACAACTTAACTCTGTGTTTTTAAGGGTAGACAGAATATTTGAAAAAACGAGAAGCTTGTTGTTTTTCGACCTGATCTAAAAAAACAATGAAAAGACAGCAGTGTCACGCACGTTTCTACGACACCACCGACGCCTCAACTTTAGCCCGAATGCACGTGGACCAGTGTCAGGGAAAGTTGGCTGTGGCCCTGGGGCATAAAAAAAAAACACAAAAAAAAAAAACCCTTTCTGTTTGCAACTCATCTAGACGTTGTCGCACGATTCTGTTTGCGGAGACGCCAGGAAGATGGCATGCGGCAACGCCTCGGGGCGAGCGGTTCCTCCTTGGCGCTGACAGCCCGTTGCGCCGTCGCGCATAATGTGTGACATCACAGCCAAATCACTGACTGAGTTAAAGATGGAGCTTCAAGATGCAGTGTGTCTTAAGGCCAGCAAGAAACATACACATGCACACACGCATATACACACACACATATTATATATATATATATATATATATATATATATATATATATATATATATATATATATATATATATATATATATATATCTGCACGGGCAAATCAGTGGCGTTCAATACTGCATGATTTGGTATTGATCCAATACAAACTAAATGCGGCGCCAGCAGTAATGCTGATGCAATCGCTTTTTTTTTTTTAAATACAGTGAGATTTGTTATTGATCCGATAAATACATACAATCACTATGTCAATGTCACTAGCGGCAATATTTCAGATACTGTCCTTAAAAAAAAAAACATGAGACTAAAATGCAAACTAAACCCATTGGAAACAGAAAACCCCTGCAATGAAAAATTTGGTATTGATCCCATATCCAGTAAATATATGGCTACTTTGTGCTGATGTAGATATTGATACTTTTTGAACAGCAAAATTAATATTATTCATCCCATCACAGATTGACTGATAACAATCCATCCAGGATAATATAATCCACAGTGATGGTCCCAAAAATGCTTTATTGGGCTGGGCGCATGTGCGCTAACGTGATGCAAACGTGCTTACATCACGTATACATGAGGATGTAGGAGGTGAGAGCAAATGGTCAGTACAGCGCAGGCCAGCAAGACTTTACAGACTGAGCCAGTACAAATTTCATGAATAAATATGATGAAATCAACACCAACAACAACACGTTTGTGTCCACATTCAACAATCAATAGATAAGGTAAGATAAGATAACCTTTATTTGTCCCTGGGGAAATTTGCAATAGATAATCAATCATCATTGTGTATTTGTGTTTATGTTTGTTATTTTGAGTCACCCACACGGTATTAATGGAGTAGTACCTTGTTGACTGGGGGGGAAAAAAAATGAATAGAAAATCCTGTATGACTGCACTGTGTTGGAAAATGAATCAATAATGCTGAATAGATTCCACCTTGCACAGTCACCCGTCGATAAGTCCAACGTTGAAAAGGGTTAATATGAGCTGGAAAGAGTCTTTTTATTTTGTGCGCTTACATGCGACATTCAGGTATTCAATTCAGTTCGTTGACCTTGGAGTTAACTCTTAACGCCTTATAAAAATCAATTTGCCTTTTTACCATCACACGGAGGGTTTGCAATGAGATCGCCTTGCCTGAGGGATGTATTGCACTGTGTGTAAGTGTGTGTGTGTGTGTGTGTGTGTGTGCGTGTGCATACATTCATACATGTGTATAGCTTAAAAACCTCCTATTCATTTAATATTGAACGTCTGGCTACACACCAGGGAAAAAAATCCACGGGGCACTCTTTCAATTCTCGCGCTCAGCATCTAATCACATTGAATTCTTCTGCAAACATGCAAGATCCATCAAAATGAACTAAACACAAGTATACTGTGCAGTGTATTTGTAACTGACATCTCTTGTGCCATGTGAAGTTTGTGTTAAGATTTGGATTGTTTTATGATAAACCACCCAATGTCACACTGGAGGGTAAATGCAATGGTGCCCCGACTTACAAGGGACCCAACGTATGAGTTTTTTGAGATACAAGCAATTGTTCGGCTGATTTTTTATTTTATTTTTTTTTAC
Source organism: Hippocampus abdominalis (assembly GCA_018466805.1). Lineage (NCBI taxonomy): Eukaryota > Metazoa > Chordata > Actinopteri > Syngnathiformes > Syngnathidae > Hippocampus > Hippocampus abdominalis. The sequence goes on along the minus strand of CM031707.1, from coordinate 3,029,994 downwards.
TGTGATTTGAAAGCTAAATCTGGATGTGACACAGGACCTGTTGTGATGAGCTGGGCATCCATTCCGACGTCGTCGATACAGCAACCTGTCGGATAGGTCAGTTATCCGATTGGGATACTTGCTAAAACGATGTGGACAGTCATCCCAAAAAATCGGATTTGAGCAGGCATCTGATTGGAATCAGATACGCCTCAAGCAACAGTATGATGAGTGCATTCCAAAGGAGAATGCTGACGTTCCAGTAGTTTTGAATGCAGCTTCTGTGTTAAAACATAAGGTCTGTCATGCTGCCTGCACATAGTCTCCGCCTCCCACCCCCGCCCGCAACTTGCGATGATGCATTGGGACAGCTTTGTGATCCATGGTGTGTTGCAACGTGTGTCCGGTGGCGTGGAACATGCTGCGAGGTCAGCGTTTGACTCAGACAGACCTTACTGCACCACTATGGAGGAGGAGAGGTAAAAAAAAAAAAAAAAATGCATGGGGAGTAAGATAGTGTGCCCAGTGTGTCAAAGCGCTCCACGACACGAAAAAACAAAAACCCCCGCGGGGGTTTGTCCTTCCAATGGGTCTGAGCCTAATATTGGCTCGTGGAGCTAAATGCTCCTGCTTTCCTGCTCAGCCACCTCCAAAGTTGCACTGCATCAAGCCAGTCTAGCAGGGGAATGCAAGCGTGAAGACCCTAACACCTCCCCCAGTGCCCTGTACTCCTGCCTCCTTACATTCGGTGCAGGCGCAAACACAATGGGAGGCAACACGTCACGTGACTTCTGATTTTGACAATTTTTTTTGAACCAGAAATATCTCCAGTCCCATTTCACCTTCCATTTGTAGCTGTGATGTCGCAATGCATCGATGCAACAACTGTAGTGAGATCCAACTCAAGTGCTTCATCATTAAGTGATTTTTGATTTGTTTTTGTTCAAACACATATTGAACGTAGTGTATTAAAACAAAATTGGAATGTATTAAAAGACACTTTAAAAACTGGTGAATGTATTTGAACACAAAACTAGTACAAAATACAGTCAAACCTCAGTTTTCGAACGTCTCGGTTCTCGTCCAATTCGGTTTTCGAACAAACTGAGCGCACTTGAATGCACCATTTAACTCCTCCTAGGAAGTTGAGAGGAGTCAAATGGTGCATTCAAGGGCGCTCGGTTTGTTCGAGAACCAAAATTTGTTCATCATCCAAGGCATAAAAAACTCGAAATCTTTGGTCGAAAACCGAATTGGTCGAGAACCGAGACGTTCGAAAACCGAGGTTTGACTGTATGGGCAAGCTGGCAATCGGGGAACCCTTGTTCTTCCGTGCTGCCACGCACTCCTTTCCCACTAAGTGAGTGCAGTGGGAAACGGGCTTGTGAGTAGCGTCAATCGACTTTTACTTTTGAAGCATGACGATAGGATCCTTCATGGTCGTCATAAATAGCGTTGTAAAGTCAGTCAAATCTGTGAGTTAAACACACAGATAGGTAGGCCATTTCCCCACTACTTGACTGAATGAATGTCCGTCTCTATATTTTTCTCTATCAGGCGAGCCGTCAGGAATGGAGTCTGCCTTTCGCCCAGAGTCAGCTGAGATTGGCTCCAGCTCTCAGTGACCCACAACACGATACGCGGCACAGCAAACGGATAGAGATGGACGGACGTGCAGTTATGAGTTTGAAGAGTATGCCATTGTTTTCCAATTTCTCATTTTCCATGCATGTCCGATAGTTTTGTAATTCCATACAAACTCGCTGCCAAGTCAGCCATATGTCGTACTGTTAATGAGGCCGCAAATTACACGCGCTATTCCCTCACATTTAAAAAAAAAAATGAATTCTGCATGTTGCTCCTGTTGGGTTGTGTGATGCTCATCTGTTCCTTGCCGCTCTCGATTTTCCCACGATGGTCCGTCGCATGAAGTGAAATTCATAGCACCCCCCCACTCTTTCTCTGTTCTCTTGTCTGCAGCTGTCTTGTAGGATTGCACAGGATTTGGAGGTACAAAAACACGCTCGGGGGGGAAATTCCATCACTTTATGGAAATGGTCGCTCCCTCGGAGCATTCATCCGGGGATTTAGGCGACACGCTTTGCTGATCACGCTGTCACTCCAATCCGGCTAGAAATCGTTGGTCGCTGAAACCTTTTTAGGATGGGCTCCCTTTTGAGGCGTGTGTGTGTGTGTGTGTGTGTGTGTGTGCACGTGTGTGTTTTGCACTTGTCAGGGTTGAAATTGATACATATCATAGCTATTGTCCCCATTGAAGGAGAGACCACACGGGAAAGGCATCTGAGCTACATGATATGGACAAGAGGATTAGGATAGCTAAAGCATTACATCATAGGAAAGCACTTTTCCTGTCCCTGTTGGTCCAACAGATAGCAAAGATTTTTGCGATGTACCGTTTGAACAAACAGGCAGCACGGCGACGCACAAAGGAACAAATGCCAGTACTGTGTTGTTGCACCATTTGTGTTCATAGATCTGATTCTTCAAGGGTTGCAACACTGATATTTTGCATTGTTTGTTCGCATTAAGCTAAGCGGACTTTCCATTAAGGCAAAACTATACAGTGATTTTATCGCGGCTTCAGTGCATCGTGGATTTTTTCAAACATATTCATAAAAAAAAAAAAATTAAAATAAATGTTTTTTCTTCATATACATGTAGTACAGTAGTGTATATGTTGTTCTATGTGACTCGCTGTTGTTTTGCTGACTTTCGCAGCTTCTCGCGGACCGTTTGCGGACTTTTTGCGGGCTTAAAAAAAAATTGTTTTTTTTGTTTAATATGTTTACTGTATTTTATTATTCATAAACTCACCTAACTAATACATGTTAAATCTATTAGGATACAGCATTAAGTCATGTCAATTACTTCAAAATTTACTTCTACATGCATGTATACCATTAAATTTGGCCTTATAAATATTATGTACATGTACCTATGTGTGTGTGTGTGTGTGTGTGTGTGTCTGATAGTAAAAGATAAAATGGGTTATTTTGACACATGAGCAATGTTGGTAAGAAACACAACATGAGGGTTAAGCAGCCGCTTTTCATCGTCATTTAAGTGTGTTGCCTCGTCACTTATGATGTTGTGGTTGCTTTTGATTCATTTGCGTGTTAAATATAAAACAGATGAAACAATTTTGCATCATATTTGGCCCCGCGGCGTTTTACAAAAAAAAAAAAAAAAAAAAAGCTCTTTTGGTTGATACGTGTTGCGTGCCACTGCACATTTTAATGCATATTCCAAGGCGTGAAAAAGCATCTGACATCAACTTTAGGCCCGAGCCAGCTATAAGCCGTAATGAGATCAAAGTAATGCTAAGTGGATCTTCAAGCTTTATTACCACATTTTCATCCGACAATGTGTCTGTCGGAGCAGAAAATTATTGGACCGCTTTAAAGCAATGGAAGTCACTGGAGAATAAACAGTGTTTCACTCGGGTCCTTGTGCTAGCGCAATTAAGCTGCTGCTGACTGACGGAGCAGATAAGATGCGCCGAGCTCATCTACGCTGACTGATGGCGGCAAAGCAACTCAAGTTAAGGCAGGCCCTCCATTAATTTCGTACGTTTAAGGACTTTAATTAAAACCCGAACTTCAACGTCAGGGTTGCTCCTGTCTTGCTGACGAGATTACGACACAGTTGCCATGCTTGCACCTGTGTGGCTAAAGCACGGTTATCAGAGTGTGCTGTGCATGCCACTTTGATAGGTGGCTCCCTCTAGTGGTACACTGAAGATTTTTTTTTTCAAACTTCAAACTGTGCATCGCTACAGCAGATTATGCTCTATATTTTTTTATTAATTGAGTGCATTATACGTCAGTAAAATTCAGATGTGTTTCTCTTAAAAGTACAATAAATTTGCAAGCGCCATTTTATTTTTACTCGAGTAGTGGTGATCGAAGGCAAATAAGCTACGGTAATGCCTTACACGAGGACAGGGTTAGGGTTGGACAGCCACATTCGTAAATTGTCATGATTCTGTTTGTAACCAACAGGTGGCACTGTAGGGCTCTCCCTGCAGCTGCACACCTGTTGGTCGTTATGCAATTATTGCTTTAAAAGGACTCCCGGCACGACTATTCAGTGTCGGGTCATTGTTTGCTTGTTTGCTGCTGTCAGGTTTGTTTCAGTCATGTTTTGGTCACTGTTATGTTTTAGTGGCTTCAGTCATGTTTTTTTTTGTCTGATACTTTGGACTTTGTTTGTTTTGGATTTAGTTTTCTTTATGTTTTAATACAACTTGTCAAGTACATCCTGCTCCTCCCTCCTGCCTGCTTTTTGGGGTCCACCACCACCTCGCAACGTGACATAAATTCCCTTTCAGACTGAACGGGACAGTCAGACACACAAATACAAAATGATGCCACTTACAAGGAGCGACGAACCCCCATCACTCCCTCGACCATGCCTCATAAAGGCAGTTATACTTTAACAGTGGCTACAGAACATTTGGTACGAGGTCACACATATTGACATGTATTTATTTATGAATTTGTTTATTTATTTATTTATTTGGGTGGGGGTAGTGGGTGGTAGCGGAGCATATATGTCAAGCTTGCAAATTTAACTCGTCGACGTAGATATCTTTTCATGTCCCCTATGGACTGAGATAGTGTTGTCCTATAACCTACTTGCTTCCCCAATGCATCCAACTTTTAATTGTCTGTGCAGTTCATTAAATCTAATATTAGATCAGTATGATCAATGATCGCCTTTTTATCATTTAAGAATCAACAGTGCAGGCTAGCGAAGCAGCTACAAGAGTTCAATCCTGAAACTGAAGGCAATAATACTGAGTGAATAATTCAAGTGTTACTGATTACAGAGCCATATAACGATTGTGTGTGTGAATGTGTGTGTGTGTGTGTGGTGGGGGGAGGCGTGGGGTGATTTATATAGCAGCCCCAGCAAATAATTACAGCTAACAACTCGGTTTGAGACATTAAAATATGCAAAGAGAAACAGCGTGGGGCGGGCTTCGAGCGCACGACACCACCGGCAGATGTGATTAATGACGGTGTCACCTGCAAAAGAAAGGAGGCTTCTGTTTGCCTGTCGCCGTGGTGACACAAGTTAGGCAGACAGCGACCAACACAAGTTTGAACACAAGATGTCAAAGCACAAGTAGTATTTTTTTTTTTGGGGGGGGTTAATTTGTGTATTATGTATTATTGTTGTCATGAATGCTGTAACTTATTAGGAAGAATCAAAGTAAACTCATGAAGGTGTCACAGTTTACTTCCATTCTGAGAGGTTAAAATGAATAACTGACGAGAGGAGGGATCACATTAATTGTAGAACGTGTAGATTATTTCTACTTCTCATCGCTTTTATTGTGCGTGGCAATCACGAAAAACAGGCGAGAGGAGCCATCTTTGGGACAATTATGACTTTGTGTGCGTTGGAATAATATTTTGACATTGTGGAATATTTTTAGCGTTTGTATATTTCTATTGTACCAGGTTTTGGTGCAATAGCTGAAAAGAAAATTCATTTCTTTGATGACAGGAGCTTTATTCACTCATTGGATCCATACGTTGTTTGAGAGCATGACTTCGCTCTGTGGACGTTCCGGATCGAGGATGATTGTTGTTTCGCAAATTTTGATTGTGCATGATGGCGGTTATGATCAATAACTGCTGAGAGTGGTGATCGCTTTTTCTGCATGGCATGTATATGCATCTGTGCCGAGCATACCATTGACTCTTTTTATTCATTCATTCATTCATTCATTTTCCGAACCGCTTCATCCTCACTAGGGTCGCGGGGGGTGCTGGAGCCTATCCCAGCAGTCTTCGGGCAGTAGGCGGGGGACACCCTGAATTGGTTGCCAGCCAATCGCAGGGCACACAGAGACGAACAACCATCCACGCTCACACTCACACCTAGGGACAATTTAGAGTGATCAATCAGCCTGTCATGCATGTTTTTGGAATGTGGGAGGAAACCGGAGCACCCGGAGAAAACCCACGCAAGCCCGGGGAGAACATGCAAACTCCACACAGGGAGGCCGGAGCTGGGATCGAACCCGGTACCTCTGCACTGTGAAGCCGACGTGCTAACCACTGGGCTACCGGGCCGCCTGACTCTTTTTATTCACTTATTATTTCTTTTTATTTATATAGATTGTGGGGATAATCATGAATAACGAGTGAGAGGGACTATCGCATTTATCATCGGATTTCTACATTACACACCATGTAAACGCCCGTGCTTGATTGCGCGTGATACAGACTTTTTTTTTTTTTTTAACCCCCATGCAGTAATAATCCCAAAATTGGACATTTCGGACACTTTGGACGATTTTGGACTGTTGGACAAATGGACACCAAAGACAAAACAGTGATAAATAACTCCACGAAGCTGAAATTTTGCATAGGATGTATATCTATGTCTTGGCCAATTCCCACTGAACATTTTGAGGGGTTGAAAGTGAAAAAAAATTAAAAGTGAAAAAAGTTGTTGCACATTGGAAGAGGGACATTTTTGAGACGTAATACCCTTCATGCAGCCGCTTAAAAATACTGCATGAGGGTTAAACCCTGTGGATTATTTGTTGTTGCTTGTCCCCTTTTTTTCCGATTGTGCAAAGTGCAAGTTCTCATGAATAAGCAGCCAGAGGAGGAATTTCATTCATCACACATATTCAGTACATTGCACACGATGAGTATGACCCGATGTATTGGGATTTTTTTTTACTCTGTAGATTATCGCTAGTGGTTCTGTTTGATAACGCGTGTGCAAATTCCGAGGCAGATTTTCCATCAAATTTTAAAATTCAGAACAGTACAACATTGTTGTGCAAGCTACTGTTGAGTACGTGCTACTACTTGCCTTTCATTATTTCGGGTTAAGGGTGCTTTCGTTCACCTAATTTTGTGTTTTTCTTTTCACAAATCTCCTGCCGTGACTATTCATTACAACCACCGTCACTGCCATTTTTAGCAGCTCTGATGACAGTTTACGGCGAGCAGGTGTTAAAACACACACACAATAGTCACTCCGTCTCTGCGGCGCACTCGGCAACTCCACAATACAAACACACACACACACACACACATACGCGCGCACACACGCGCACACTTTGTTTCAGATGTGGCGGAACAAAGTCTTTGCTCGACCCAAATCCAGCACAGACACAAATGCAATAATAACCCCCATTTGCATAAAGTGTGCGACTTGCATTGTCAAAGCCGTCGTCTCAAGTCTTAAATAGGTCAGTTTTAGATTTGTGAGTGCCAGTCAAAGTAAGATTTGGAATAAACTAGATGATGGAAAACAAGAAAGTTGAAACGCTCCCTTTTTTTTTACTTCTCCAAAGTGGGAATTATTGTCTGTTTTGTGAGCTTCAACAAGCCTGCCGTACTCCTAAAACACATATGAAGCGCCTCAGCTTTAGTCTGCGTCATAATCTGTTAAAAAACATGAGATTCTCGATATCATTGAAATGATTGCTGAGCACAACCCAACATGACTGAGCCAAGTGGACCAATTAGTTTCCTCTTTCCCAGGAAAATTTGAAAGAAAGTATATTTTTATCATGTGTGGCGTATCCATTCATGGAGGCAGATTAGACCCGATGTTGTTAATTTCAGAGGAAAAGCGCAGACGGGCCGACCTACGAGATGGAGGGCTGCATCGCCGTGGTTGAGGTCAAAGCCTACTTCAATGCAGGACGCTAATCGACACGGCTCGCTTGACATGGCACGGATCTGTGCTGTGAGGTGGGGACACACCCCCAATCGTTTGTTCAATCACCCCTCTCTCATCGCTGTGGAGTCCAGTGGGATGATTTAAGAAACATAATACAGTCAAACCTCGGTTTTCGAACGTCTCGGTTCTCGACCAATTCGATTTTCCACCAAAAAATGTGAGTTTTTTTATGCCTCGGGTGACAAACAAAATTCGGTTCTCGAGCAAACTGAGCGCACTTGAATGCACCATTTGACTCCTCTCGCCTTCCTTACACGAGGAAGTGACGCTTCCTCGTGTTGCTTTCCATTGTGAGCAGACGTGTTCAGTAAACATTTTTATTTTAAAAAGAGCGTGGTTTCGGTTTTCGAACAATTTCGGTTGTCAAACAGCCTTCTGTAACGGATTATGGACGAAAACCGAGGTTTGACTGTATATCGTATTGAACGGCCGCAGAAACTGTGGAACTGCACTGGGGTTAACCCTTGTGTGTGGGGGTCTGTGAATTTTTTAAATGGGTTAAGACATGAAAAATTATTGTGTGTGTGTGTCTCACTGCTCCATGCGTCAGCCGGATGTCAACATGCAGCCGTATGGGTATTGCACATGCCATTTTATGTTAAGCTATGTGAGAATGTTCTTGCTTTTGTGGGCCACTTACCCTCGTTGTTTTGTTATGTCTGTTTTGTCATGTGTCGTTTGGTTCTTTCTGGATGACTCACAAGCACGGGCAGTGTGCTTTTTTTTTTTTCCCCCCCACCCCCATCGCTCGTTCTCTCTCACGCTGTGCGTCTTATGCGAGAGCCTCACACGTTTATTATTTATGAATGCATGCAAAGCTGCTTCTGCTGAACGTGGGAACCCTACCTTGCTTTGCTGTAAATATTGCATATGGTAAAAACTTGCACTTTCCCAGACGTGTGTGGCTGGGCTTGGGAATGGTGCCATTACCACAAAAAGTGCCCTCCCACTCGCAGTTTACGTTTGCACTTAAGCCTAAATAAATCTATTGTTTGTTTTTCATTCACTTTGGAAACAATCAATAATCCTTTTTTGAAGTTGTTTTTATTTTTACCAACCTCACCGTTTGGCCACCCACCCGTGTCTGTCCCATGCTGGGTTCCTACTTGTGAATGAAATACGTTAACCGTGAGGCCGACGTGCTAACCGTAGAAAATTTGATCATCTGTAACCTTGTCTGGTACATTTCCGTGGTGTTTTTATCATGGCGGATATCCCTCTTAATATACCCCATAAAGCATGATAATCGGTCACTCGTGATAATCTTTCAAGGCCATTTGTGGCCTTTTGCCAATCTTGACTGTGAGTAAAAAAATTTATGTTAGGCATGAATATGAGTATCTGTGTACACCCTCGTACATCCCTTTTATTGAAAGACAGCACATCTACGCCCCTTTCAGAGACGTCCGATAATAGTCGGAACTTCAGAACACGTTGAAATTTCACTTCACAATCATGCAGTGCATACCAGGGCACAATTTTGTGTTGACCACACAGGTAAGGTTTTATCTCAGGCAGTGGTTCTTAACCTTGTTAGAGGTACCGAACCCAACCAGTTCATATGCACCTTCACCGAACCCTTCATTAGTGAAAAATAAAAATATACTTTTTTTTTAACAAACATATTTATTAAAAACAGAAAAAAGGAATATAAAGTATACGTTTTTTTTAATTGTGCACAAAATGAACCAGCCAGTAATGGCCAAGCGGGCGTGTCATAACTAATTGACAGGTTGAGTCGGGTGGGTCTTAACTTCCATGGCAGAGACTCTCTGTCGAACCCCCGAGACTGATTCGCCGAACCCCTGAGCTTCGATCGAACCCAGGTTAACCACTAATCCCGGTTTTGAGTCTTATGTCCCTCGTCCCGGGAGATTTCGCCAGCTCCGTGATTTGGTCCTAGTTTCAGTCGAGTCAACAAGCCATTCGTTTGGGCCATGCGTATGCCAATCATACAGTTGTCATGGCGATTCATATGATAAACAAATGAAAAAGCAATGTATTAAATTCCTTCCGATTTACATCAAGATTCACCTTTGTGTCCTCATTCTCATCAAATCACTAGCATGTGTGTTTTCGTCATACCGGAACGAATGACTTCTTGCATCCGTGTCCAAGTATCATGGAAAATGTTTTTCTATTAGCCAAAAGCTAGACCCAATGCAACCAGAGCTTTTCTGGTGGCAAATTTCCAATGTTACAATGCGGGTCTGGAGTGAGATAAACGACACCGGCGGCTTCCAATAGCTGCTGCAACCGAGCATTGACTTGTGCAGTGCTGTTGAACTGTCGACCAAGATAGCATTTAGCACTAGCCGAAGCAATAACACAACCACAGGAGTGACTAGCGATTGAATTTGTTATAAATAGTTTCTGGTGAGAATTTATTCAATATTTGATTTCTTGTGAAATTATCATGTCCAGATTTTTAATTTTAAAAATCTAGTCATCGAATCTTTATCGTAAATCTTGAACATGTTTTATATGTATAATTAATTAATCCGAGCAGATTGGGGAGGGGGGGGGGGGAAATCTTTCTTATGACTAGAGGAAAATTGCTCAGGATAACATTTTCCAGACATCCGATGATCTTGCCTTTGTTGGATTAAAAAGATGCTCAAATTAGTCCTGATGAGTTGTACAGTATGTGTGTGTATCCTGTGAAAGCAGAAAATCCATACGGACATTAAATACCCTATGGAACGGGATTAGACATCAACGCGTTGACCCCTTGTCCTATCACGCAGGGATTTTCAAAAGGTTTGCATTCATCGCTGCAAAGAGAGGAGTTAATGAAGGCCCCGGGAGGGCAGCGCACCCATAATTGGATGTCGAAGTGAGTCCGTGTTCGGACGAGCTAACTGTCAGACTGACTTAAAAGTTTAGTTGGTGATCTTTGAACCTCGCTGTGGCAAATCCATTTGGTTAAGCACGAAATGATGGCCATTAACCCAAAAACTCCATGCGTGCTTTGAGGGAGATCCGCAAACACATGAACAAACATCATAGGGTAGCCTAGAGCATGGGGGTCCCCAACTACAGTACTCAAGGGCCCCAATCGTGCATATTTTAATGTTTCTTTCCTTTCCAATTTGGATTCAAATGATTGGTATCGTTAGCAGACTTCTGATAGAAATTGCTGATGAGCTGATCATTTGGATGAGATATGTTGGAGGAGGCAAAACATCGAAAACCAGAAGGACAGAGGGCCGTCGAGGACCGGAGTTTTTGAGCCCTGGCCAAGAGAATAGATTCAAATCTTGTTCCCTCACAGGCACTCTTCTTTGTACTTCTATGCTACATGTAAAGTATCCTGGCAACACAGTGTGCTCAGTGGTTGGCATGCATGCCTCACAGTCCAGAGGTTCTGGGTTAAAATCTTGGGAATGAAAATGACCCGATTTCTGTCCATATTTCAAGACTTATTTGTATTTTCTTCTTTCTATTATTTGTTTGTACAGTCAAACCTCGGTTTTCGAACGTCTCGGTTCTCGACCGATTTGGTTTTCGACCAAATATGTCGAGTTTTTTATGCCTCGGATGACGACCAAATTTCGGTTCTCGAACAAACGGAGCGCACTTGAATGCACCATTTGACTCCTCTCGCCTTCCTTACACAAGGAAGTGACGCTTCCTCGGGTAGACGAGGAAGTGACGCTTCCTCGTGTTGCTTTCCATTGTGAGCAGACGTGTTCAGTAAACATTTTTATTTTAAAAAGGGCGTGGTTTCGGCTTTCTAACAATTTCGGTTTTCCAAAAGCCTTCTGGAACGGAATATGGACGAAAACCGAGGTTTGACTGTAATTATATTTTAAAGATTACAATTTTTTTAAGCTTAAACACGCGGCAGGTTACATTACCGCCCAACAGTTTTTTTAACAAAAGAAACAAACATAACAAGGGGGGTTGAATGGAGACAAAAAGTGAATTTATGCACGCGCGCCTAGTCTGTCAGAAAAAGAAAAAAAAAGTGTTATTAACACGCTGCGTGAGGTTTTACTCATTTTTTTGCCAGAAGCATCTGCAGTGCGGACCACAGTGTCTTGGCAGACCCACGTGCATCGTGGGAGCCAAAAAGAATCTATTTCGCCTCAAAAAGAAGAAGCCGGTTTAATTTTTTTGACAGCCTCGCTTAATTTCCCTTTCAGAAGCTCCGTCAAAAAATGTCTGTTGTATTTTCAGCGGGGAGTCTTTGTGTTTTTCTTTTCTAGGCTGGCTCCTGCTTGTTTAGGCAAGCTTGTTTGACATCTAAATGATAGGCAAGCACGGGCTGGAACAGGGCGCACTGTTTATTGGATTCGCCTGTATCGAATTGTAGTAGCGTAGGAGTGGAAATCCTCAATTTTTGTCAGCCCATGAATTTCTCAAAATGACCTTAAAACTGTTCGTAGAACCTCTTAGAACGTCTTGAAAAATTAGCCCCTGACACCAGTTTCACTCGTCACTCAAAAGTGTGTGCTCATAACAAGATGCATGAAAAAGTCTCACAAGAACCGACGCCCGGAAGAGAGCAGGAAGTCCGACATTTCGATTTGAAGCAGACATACTGTAATGAGTTGCCAAGTAACACCCATGAAAAGTTGGAAAAGATCGCCCCCCCCCCCCCCCGGCACCACCCATTTCTCCAGTGACACATAATTAGGTGGACATCTGTATTATGTCAAGACGTACAAAAAAGTCTCTCCTTTATTCTCTTCTTTTAATCCCAGTTTGCACGTTCTCTCTTATCTCGACTGACGTTTGGCTTGATTCGTTTCAATCTAATTATCCATCCATCCATTTTCCGATCCGCTTCATCCTCACTAGGGTCGCGGGTCGTGCTGGAGCCTATCCCAGCTGTCTTCGGGCAGTAGGCGGGGGACACCCTGAACCGGTTGCCAGCCAATCGCAGGGCACACAGAGACGAACAACCATCCGGGCTCACACTCACACCTAGGGACAATTTAGAGTGTTCAATCAGTCTGCCATGAATATTTTTGGAACGTGGGAGTACCCGGAGAAAAGCCACGCAGGCACGGGGAGAAAATGCAAACCCCACACAGGAAAGCCAGAGCTGGGATCGAAGCTACGACCTATGCACTGTGAAGTCGACGTGCAAATCACTGGACCGCCGGACCCAATCAAATTATTTTAGATGATTATATAATGTTTTTTTTGCAAGGTCTTAATTTCTTTCTGTAATGATTTTAATGTTTTATTTAAAGCGCCTTCAATTGTCTTGTACATGAAATGTGCTATGCTAATGAACTTGCCTTGCCTGGCTTTCAGTTTCTGCAATTTCAAGCTCTGTGTGCGCATTGACCGGCTGGGAGTCAACTCATTCTTTCCCACAAAAGACGCAAACGCTCTGTTACACCCAATTCTACATGCGCTAAGTCGAGCAAAATGCTAAAAGGAAGAAAACTCCACCCAGTTAGAGTGCGCGCTGCACTAGTCTTACTAGGAATGAAAATAGGGCCCTTATCTAGTTCAGGAAGCATATATGAAACTACTAGCAGGCTACTGGGGGTGGGGTGGGGTGTGACACTTAATTAATCTGCTGCCGGTTCATTTATCACCTGACAACTCTTCCAGTCAGACTTCACTTGACACCACTTTAGTAAGACACTTGAACACATCATTGATGAAATGCACTATTTCAAGAACGGCTCCACTGAATGCCCTTGAGGTTATTTGTACTAAGCACCAAACGTACAAGCCGAGAGCCGAGAGCTTAATCTGCTTTCGCAAACAGTGGCCGGGGTGTTTGTTTTCTTAACTGTAGACGAGAGAGGAGGTATTTATTAGGGGTCTTTTTTTTTTTTTAAAGGCAATCTTGCAATAGTAAAAAAAACAATATCAATGCAGCTCCATTATGGTGATTACGTTCCATTCTTTGAATCTGATGCTTTAAACCTCTTTCATTGCCACTCTCAAGTTCAAGTTTACTGTTTAACTAAACTGTTTTCTTCTATGATACACTGTGCTGTCGGAATTTTATCAGACAGAGAGGGGCATTGGTTCCAAGATCTGTACAACAGGCTGACCCAGAACTCATTAAGAAACGATTACTGTTCTTACTATACTTTCTTTTGACCGCGTCTTTTTTTTTTTCTTCAAGATACGCTTTGAGATTGGAATCTTATCATCCAGAGAGAGCTGTTTGATTACAAGATCTACTGTCCTAGAAAACCCCAAAACTCCTTAAGAATCCATCTCTGAGCTATGTATTTACTCCAGGGGCCGTTCTTTACCGCATTGTTGATGTTGTTTTTTTTGTTTTTGTTTTTTTGACGATGAAATGTTTTGGCTCCTTAATCTTACGCTCCAGAAAGATGATCTTTAGTTCCAAGATCTGGAATCATGGCTTTCCTGAAACTCCTTAAGCAGCCATCTCTGAGCTCTTAAGGCGCTGTCTATGACCACGTCTTGGTTTTTACTATGATATGCTTTGGCCTCTGAATCTTATCATCCAGAAAAGGGCCCTGAAGGAAGTGGGCTCGCTTAAAGCGGTAAAACCACACAACCTTGTCAGCATGGTGAAATAATTGGTGGCGAGCTGAAGGCTCAAAGGGAGAAAAGTGCTTCCATCACATTCGGGCCGAACCGAAAGCGCAGCAAAATATTGTAACGACGTTCTACCTGACGTCAGGTGAACATGAATATGTGCTGTGTTATCATTTTTTACGAAGACCCCCAACCTACCCTTTACCTTATAGCTTTATACTCAATGGGTATAGAATAAAACTCTGGACCTAATTTCATCTCCAATGTCATTCTGCAACATCCATCTTTTGTGTCTGGAAACATATACTGTATATCTTTTGTTTTTGTTTGTTTGCTAGATGTTCATTGCCGGGCCGGGGGGGGGGGGGGGGGGGGGCGATGGGGTGGGGACGCAGTGACATTTTCAATAAGAAAGATTTATGGCTGCCATCTGACGCCGAAATGTGAGGAAGCTATGGTTGGTGTTGAAAAGGACTACCAAGTTTTGTTTTTATTTTTCAGATCCTTACTGTGGCTCGAAACCTCACATTTAGACACAAAAAGCTGTCGAGTGGCTGTCAATGGTTATGAAAATAATATCTATCTATCTATTTCTCTCTATCTCGCTCTTTATATCTATCTATCTATCTATCTATCTCTTTATATCTATCTATCTATCTATCTATCTATCTATATAGATATAGATATATAGATATCTATCTATCTATATAGATATAGATAGATAGATATCTATCTATCTATCTATAGATAGATAGATAGATAGATAGATAGATAGATAGATAGATAGATAGATATATCTATATCGATATCGATATCGATATCGATATAGATATAGATATAGATATATAGATATAGATATAGATATAGATATAGATATAGATAGATAGATAGATAGATAGATAGATAGATAGATAGATAGATATACTGTATATAAAAGAAAAAATATATCCCTTTTAGCGCAAATATGCTGTCGTCACGGCAACAACACATTTATCCAAATGGATCAGCATTCAAAATCCCCCAAAAAATCTGTGAGATAATATGACGTTTGGCTTTTGATGGTCTTCTGAGCCATGAAATGACCGAGAGGAGGCAAAGGGAGGCCATGTTGTGCTCATTAAATTTTACCTCACATCACACCACGGCCAACACTGACCAAACACGCCAAAGCCGATTTCCACTTATTTCCCGATCCTTTCCTCTATCCCTTTTAACCACACTTAACACTCTTTTCCACTTAGCGATGGGCAGCCTCATGAGAGCCAGACGTACACATATGTTGGAGATGGGGGGTTGGGTGTTGGAGGGAGGGCAGGGGGGGCACATTTAATGGGAGTGGACGGGGAGAGTATGCAGGCTTTTAAACACAAAATTGGGTGTCCATTCTGCTTCAGAGCTGCGGCACTAATTCCCCCGACCTCTACTCTGCAAAAGCTTTAGCTAAAAGTGCCATCTCGCCACCACTCTACGTGTTATTTTTAATATAAGCCGCAGAACTAAACACGCCACCAGGACATACAAACAGTATATCGGGTCGTGCTCGTTTGCTCCAAAAAAAATGATGATTAGGGACGAAAGGAGGATTAATCAATGCAGTTTGCACAGGTTTTACAAGGAAGCGGCTCATGGCAAAAGCCTGAACACCATATCACGCAATATCTCACCAAAGTGACAACACCACTCCTATTTCTGTAAATATTTCATCATATCTTTTTTTTAATGACAACAGTGAAGAAATGACACGTTGCTGCACTGTCTGGTTGTCAATGTACAGCTGATAACAGAGTTAAATGTACTGTCCCCTGAAAATAACAAAATAATAAGATGTAGTCATGAATGTCAAAACCACAGGTGCTCATTCAGTAGATCGTAACTTACTAGTAGCTCACAAAGTTAATGTCGGTAGCTTTGAATCCATTAACACAATGCTAGCCCTCCCAGTTTTATGCTATTGACATTCCCGCTCGCATTGGCATCTTACCACGTATATACCTATCTATCCATCCATGTCATTTCTGCGGCTGCGAGATTAAGTCGCACTTGTCTTTTATTGAGGTCTTTCAATTCATAAAAATAGATTATTCTATTCCAGCCTAGAAATATATTAATAAACGCTGGCACGTTTGGCTGCCGCTGCTCAACCCGCATTGTGTTTTATTGTTTTTGTTCCTGATTGTAAAGTGTCCTTGGGTGTCTTGAAAGGCGCTTATAAATAAAAATGTATTATTATTATTATAATTAAAACATATATAGTGTAAGAAGTCTCTCGGTGCTCCTGGCATGCTTTGCTGTAGCATGCTTCCAGAAGATACCGTCCTTCGAGTCAAGTCAAGTCAGCTTTATTGTCAAATATGCTCTATGTACGCCATACAGCACAGATGAAATTTCTTGCTAGTCAACTTTCGGCCCCAAATCAATGTTTCTTGATCGAGGATTAAAATGAGTGATTGTCCGTGCTTTTATATTAACGATTAACACAAATACTTACATGGTGGAAAGAGTGTGTCACAGACAGAATAATGTCCAAACTTTTGAGATCATTTCATATTTAAAACAGAAGACAACATCAAAATGCGTTGCGTCTACTAGAAAGCAAGACAAGCAGACAGCAGCACGTCTATGGTTGACAACACAAGGTAATTAATTGATGTTAGCACAATTAACATAGCCCAGAGCCGACACAGTGGGAAGGTTTTGCAATACCACCAGAAGTCATCAAGGATAAACACAGCTGATTCTGTTTTGAAGCAACAGGAACAAACTAAACACATAAAGAGTATTCAATTGGTTCAACTGACACCCAGGATGCAACATGCAGGGCAGCTAATGGTTAACCAGTTAACCAGTTGCTAATTTAAGCTAACAGCAGACGCTACTTTCAATGGTCGATGTCTATGTTGACGTCTTTTCAATCAATACATACTCAAAGTCACAGATAATACAGTGTAGAACTTGAGGATAAAAATGCCAAGTGGCAAATGAATATCAGAGATGCCAATTTTGTTGTTTAATAAAGGAAAAACATACCAAAGTTAAACCTTAACATAACAAAAAAGGTTAACCAAAATATTGGAAACACGTCAGACTGACCAAAGACTAACTTGACATAATAAAACAATGGTGTTAATATTTTGACTGACACATGACACTGCTCTTTCATCACTGGTTTTGGTTCTACCGCAAGATTTATGAGGCTTGTTACTGTGCAAGCTGATGCTTTATTAGCCGCCTGGCCTGTGTGAACGCATTGTGTAAGCTTGTTTAACATAATCTCGCAGGCGCTAGAATATGCATCGCTAACGACTGCTCACACGCGTGCACACACACACACACACACACACACACTGCTAACAGATGCTAAACCTCCAGCTGATGCAGGAGCTTTCTCACCAATTAGACTTTTTGTCTGTTGTTTACTTGGACTCAGCTTGACATCTTCCCTTTCTCAATGTGTTACCGCATCAGTTTGACGTGTTGCATTCAAGTCTCTCACCGCTTCCTGTCTGTTTCCTTTCGCCTCGCATTCAGGTGTGAGTGCAGCTCACCAAAATAAGCCTCTTTTTCCCCCATTCTGGGGTACTGATAAGAAAGAGAGAGGATTTCTCACCATAAGGAAGCATAAGTGTGCATCTAGTATGTAATGTGATTTTGAATGGAGATTTTTGACATTAATATAGTAGACCAATGGCACTCCAAAACAGTCAAAAATCAATTTGTTGAGGTTGATCAGATCTCACTTGATAATACTGTAATGTTCAAAACAAAATCCATCCATCCATCCATCCATTTCCTGAACCGCTTTATCCTCACGTGGCGTGCTGGAGCCTCCTCCAGCTGTCTTCGGGCAGTTGGCGGGGGACACCCTGAACCGGTTGCTAGCCAATGGCAGGGTAGACATTGATGAACAACCATCCGCACTCACCCTCACACTTAGGGACAATTTTGAGTGTTCCATTAACTTGCCATGCATTTTTTTTGGAATGTGGGAGAAAACTGGAGTACCCGGAGAAAACCCACGGAGGCCCGGGGAGAACATGCTGGAATCAAACCCGGTACCTCTGCACTGTGAGGTCGACGCGCTAGCCACTGGACCACAGGGCCAGCCTCAAAACAAAATGTCCTTTTCATTCAAACAAATAATAAGAAATAGAAAATAATAGATAAAATAAAAATGCCATTTCTGTTTTGACACAATCACAAAATATGCCCCCCCTGACATAAATCCAAAAGACCTATAACTATAGGTTTCTTGATCATTTACCTGACCCGCTCTCACTATGATGCAATACAGTTTTAGCCCGTGGCAAACATAATAAACATATGCGTATATAACATGTGCCCGTCAAAGTTAAGGGGACTTGCCCACTAACTCCGTCACATTATTTTTTAATACTCTGATATCGTGCTCAATCCTAATACACAGACTACAATAAGTGGATTTTTGTTTTGTTTTGTTTGAACAATAGGACAAATGCACAACTTCTGATTGCATAACAACTTGAACTCGCTCTGTTGCAAGTGGAGCGCAATTAAATAGTGTGCTAATCGAATTTCATACTATTCAAAAAGACTGCAGGCCCAAGCCTGAGCCGCAGTCGGAAAAACAACACACATTGAAAATATTTTCTCATTTAAATGAAAAGTGTAACCTAAATGCATACAAAGACGGTGACGTCGTACTTTGGATAAAAGTGTGTGCGCATACGTGGGCTGCAAGTGTGTAACACGCTGGCATCTGGTGTGCAATGACGAGGACGACGAGGAGGCGGAGGATGACATTTTTCTCACACATCTGCCTCTTTGCGTCTTTATCACGGCGACACATGCACGACACGGGCGGCACGTAATCGGGTGTTGAGAATGACCGCGTTGGATTAGGAAGGTGGGGTGGGGACATCTCCACTGATGAAGTCACCCATCTTCCTTTTCAAAATGGGGATTATATATTCGTCTATTTGGGTACAGCCTCTTGTTGCTCCGAAGCGTTCATAGGGCTCCATCATGGGGGGGGGGGGGGGGGGGAAATGGACATTGAGATTCATTCTCATGTATTTGAATGAAAAACGAGGCAATGACAGCAGATCAATTCATAAGCATTCAATTAGCAATGGATTACTCAAATAATAAAATGAAAAAATAAAGAGTTAGAGATATTTGGCTTCAGCATGAAGCTAAAATGCACTGTAACCTTTATCGGGGAACAGAATTTGTGAACAGTATGATCAAGAGGGCTGATAAAATATTATTTTTTGGTCGACTCATGGTTCCTATCATCCTAGTTGATTTCGGAAGTCCATCGTCGATAGACGGACCCGGAACTCCTCAACTGTCGGGCAGACCTGCTATCTACTACAGTCAAACCTTGGTTTTCATCCATAATCCGTTCCAGAAGGCTGTTGGAAAACCGAAATAGTTCGAAAACCGAAACCACGCTCTTTTTAAAATAAAAATGTTTCTTGAACACGTCTGCTCACAATGGAAAGCAACACGAGGAAGTGACGCTTCCTCGGGTAGACGAGGAAGCGTCGCTTCCTCGTGTAAGAAAGGCGAGAGGAGTCAAATGGTGCATTCAAGTGCGCTCAGTTTGTTCGAGAACCGAAATTTGTTCGTCATCCGAGGCATAAAAAAACTCGATATTTTTGGTCGAAAACCGAATTGGACGAGAACCGAGACGTTCGAAAACCGAGGTTTGACTGTACCTCACTGCGCAGTAACATGGTGCCACTATATTATCAAAAAAGGAAAAGTGTGAGTTTTAACCTAAAACAAAATGCTACGCTTGGATCTCAGAATATTCAGCAGATGAAGAGGGTCTTCCGGGGCTGGTCATTACCTATAGGAGGAGCTCAGTGACGTTAAATCAAACCGCGAAGAAGGACCCAAACCTTGAGAAACTGAATGCCGACAATGTACTTTTGTATCTTTTTACCATGCCGTTTCTTTTTTTATGGTACTTGTGGTAATTGGGCATCCAGCAGTTTATCTTGCTTCAAGCCAGCATCTTCGCAACTTTCCAATCAGCAACCGGCAGCGCATGATTTACCTCCTGCCAGGTACGCCGAGATCGGCCCGGCAAAATATGCCAATTGGCCTGAAACATTGTCATTTCGCCATGTGCATCTGGCGTTTTAGTTTCGCATACAAGTTCTTCGAAAAAAAGAACAGCATGCATGCAAATAGTTCTCATTACGGCAATTAAAGAAGCAACTGGAAGCAAATCAGTCGGTGTGCAAATACAGTTTGTGAAGACTAATTTGCCACTTTTTTTTTTTTGCAAAGATCAAAGCGGCGTGGAAGAGTAGGAGGCCATCTTTAATTCACAAAGCAGCTCGAGCACGTCGGAGAAGCGTGAACGCACTCGGGGGCAGAGGCCAGGCGTGCGGAGGGTGGGCGGGGGTCCCATGCGGTTCCCACTGAATAAAGCTGAAGGAGCGAGGATGAGGAAGGAAGCTGGGAGATGAAGCAGAAAATGAGGAATTAAACAGAGCCCAGAAGAAAGTGATGCCAAGGAAGTCGTTTTGGGATGCCAGGGATTAAAAAGGAAGAAGGTGGGGGTTGAAGTCTGAATAAACATGATATATTGATGGATTTTCAAACAAATGAAGACAAATTGATGGGAATACAGCTGATTAATACAGCAGGAAATTGGATGGACATTTCCACCAGACAAGATTTCAAGGCCCCGTGTCCAAAATTGGACTGGAAGTCAGCCATTTTGATTTGAAGCATGCATTCCAGGACTCGTACTGTAACAAACCCCGACTCGGGAATTGGCCCAGATGAGCCTCAATCAGATGCAAGTATACTCGACAAATGGGCTACCCTAAAATGTGTGCTGGTTGGCTGTTGGAGGAGGGGTTGCTGTAGGTTGAATTCCTGACGCCTTTTACTATCGGCAAAGCATGGCATTCAAGTTCTCTTTTTAGAATCTGGCATGAAAAGGCAGTCGTGAGAGACCATTGCCAACATACCCCCCCCAAAAAAAATTCAATTCTTGCAAGTGTGTGTAGCTTGGTTGTTTCTAACACAACCTCTTCAGTAGCGTCACATGGAAAAGTTAGAAAAACAATTGAGGCCTTGACGCTAGTTGAAGCAATCAAGCTAATGTTGCGCGGTGGTGGAGGACCCCAAAAAGCAGGCAGCTGGGTGCAGCAGGGTGAACTTGACGAATTGTATTTAATAAAACACAGAGAAAACTGAATCCAAAACAAAGTGCTAACAACCAAAACAAATCCAAAGTATCAAACAAAACCATGACTGAAGCAAGAACTATCACTAAACGAAACATGACAAACAAACCAGACAGCAGCTAGCAAGCAAACAATGACCCGACAATGAGTGGTCGGGCTGGGAGTCCTTTTAAAGCCACAATTGCCGAATGACCAACAGGTGTGCAGCTGAAGGGAAAAGCCCCACAGTGCCACCTGTTGGTCACAAACAGAATCGTGACCAATCGTAATCCGTTTCCTTTTGAGAACCCTTCCCAGGAATTTGATTTCAAGGAATTGTTTGTTTGTCGACCTGCTGGTTTCGCTAATCAGTTGCTCTTAGGAAAAAAGTAAAAAGATAAACCGGCGCTTCGACGAGCGTTCAGTTGTTGGTGAAGCCGCTTGGAGCAACTCATTCTTGGCCATGGCTGACGTTATGATGAAAATGACGCAAGAGTGAGGAAGGTAAAAATATTCTTATGCCTCTGGCAAGGCTCCTCTGACATTCCTCTCACAGTGGTGCCTCTGGGGAGACTCCCCAGGTTCTTGCCGGAAGTGGCACTATCGAAAGAGTCGTTTTTTTTTTTTATCACTGTGCGGAACGTCGATTGCAAAACCAAGCTAAATATCTTCTCTTTTGCAGAACATTTATTTCTCCGAATTGATCCGTTTTGGATCAAGACGAATGAAAGCGGAATACTGTAAAGATTCAGAAATGTTAGTTATTAAAGTGTCATATCTTGGGAAATTTATCAAGAGAGATGATATCCTGGCAGGATGATTCAAGATAGAAGCTTTCTTTTGTCTGTTCTCAGCACCCATGTATCAAATCAGTTGTGCTTACAAACTCCAAATATTTTATTATCTCTGGACCAATGAGTAGAAATGTTCTATTTTCTAAAGACGAGCACACACATAAAGACATCCTGGTTGTTTTTGTCCCAATTTTGCCCCAACCAAGGCTCAGTTATCGTACGTTTTTTAGGATTGTTCTACAAGGTTAACCTTATGTCGGAGGTCTGGTCAAGTAGATTAGTCTTGATCATTTGGTCTTGAACGAGTCAAGCAGACAATCTTAAATATTGTTTGTGTACAATATTTACTTTCAAAATTCTTCATTTGTGTGGGGAAAGCCGAATACTCTCGAATTACTCTGTGGACTGTGACGTGAACGGAAATAAGTTAGTAAGATATCCTTTATTTGTCCCACACTGGGGAAATTTACAGTCTACAGCAGCAAAATTGGGTGGTAGAAAGAAGAAAAATCAAAGTGTTTGCATGCACAAAGATATAAATACATATATATATATATATATATATATATATATATATATATATATATATATATATACCGTAATTTCTGGACTATAGACCGCACCTGATTATAAGCCGCACCACTACATTTTTAAAGGAAAAAAACATTTTGTACACACATAAGCCGCACCTGTCTATAAGCCGCAGGTGCCCATATTGTTACATGAGATATTTACAAAGAAAGACGGTACACAGGCGGCCGTTAAAAAAGTATTTATATAGGCCGCTTCATTAAATAAGCCGCAGAGTTGAAAGCGTGTGACAAAAGTCGCGGCTTATAGTCCGGAAATTACGGTATATATACATATATATATATACATATATATATATATATATATATATATATATATATATATATATAATGTAGCCAATCAAAGAAGCACCGAGACTGACAAACAAGGAAACCAGTAAAAGGAAGAAATAACACAAAATATGACCTACCAGCATCGTTTTTGTTTTTGTTTTTTGTTTTTGTCTAAAAGTGGGTTCCCCAGATGCCAAGAAGTATTTTCCAAGGCAAGACCTGTTTTGCTGACATCGACATTTTACAACGCTCCTTTTCTTTTTCTTTTTTGAGAGTCCTTTTTGGATGTTCCATTAAAAGGGTGGAGCATCATTGCTCACTAATTTTATGATCAAAATTAAAGTTTATTCAGATATCTGGCTGTGTCAACATAGGTGGTTAAAAAAAAAATTTAAAAAGAAAAGATTTTCACTCACGCTTCCACTGAGAGTCAAAGACCACGCAAATGAAGTTCAGCAAGGCGGACACCGAGAAGTGCGATAATGAAAGGAGAGAAATGCTGCATCCAGGTTGATGGTGACAAGGAAGAACCGCGGAAGCTCAATTACCCGCATTTCCCCTTGTTCCTGCTTCCACCTGTAATTTGGCACTGCCAACGTGTCACCGGCTGACTAACGAGTGCTTGTTTGGGTTGCTGCTTTCTTGCATCCCAAACCATTTTTTTTTTAATTGCTATTATTTCACATCATTTCCATGTGGACGGATGCCAAGCTGTGCGCACTGTAAACATTTGATTGAAATTAATTGAGCAGCTGGGAAGTGCTGAACACACACACACACACGGAAGAAAAAAAAGATTATTTTAGGAAGTATTGTCAGCAAACTCTCTTCGCTTTCCCCGGAGAGAGATGATGTCACCGCACTGCTAATAATAACATTTTGAACACACTTTCTCGGGCCGGTTGTGCAAGCAAGCGAGCAGGATGAGGAAACCTCCTGTTTTCCAAGTTCAGATCAATACAAGTTGTTTTTTTTTTAATATACATTTTTGAAAAATGAGTGAGGGGGGCTCAATGCCCAGAGCTCATGTGTGCACTGAGAGAGTTATTACTGTGAGGGCAGGAGGTAGGAAGCAGCAAACAGAGCCACACACTCATTATTTTTAGTCCTGTTTGCTCTGGGCTCAGCTCCGAAATGCCCGCTTCTTTTTCCTCCTTCCCTCATTTTCTTCTTCTTCTTCTTCCCGGGAATAAGGAGAATCAGTAGCAGAGAACGAAATGAGAGGACATACACATACAAAAAAATACAAGAACAATTGGTTTGCAGGTAATGGCACACACCGGCCTCCATGAGAAATATGTTGGCAACGTTTTAATGGTGAATCAAAACAATTGCAATACAAAGTAATAAAACGTATTGTCGCCACCCCCCCTCCAACACATCAGATGAATAAAATAATAAAATGCTGCTTTTAAAAAAAAACCCACTTAATTCATAATAACACTATAAAGATAAAATGGACCCTGCGGTATGAGCGGGTGGAAAAAAATCAGCCATTAAAATTATATCAGAAAAGAAATTCAACCTAAAAATGAACAGCTGTGCTAAAGAAAATTAAGTGAATACATTTATATTCATAATGATGCAATTAGTACTATGACTTTTTCTTCGCAACAAGTATTTGACAATTGGCAATAGTCAGAATATATAATATATATATACTGTATAGGCTGATTGAACACTCAAAATTGTTTCTAGGTCTGAGTATGAGCGTGGATGGTTGTTCGTCTCTGTGTGCCCTGCGATTGGCTGGCAACCGGTTCAGGGTGTCCCCCGCCTACTGCCCGAAGTTAGTCAGCTGGGATAGGCTCCAGCACCCCCAGCGACCCTTTTGAGGATAAGCGGATCAGAAAATGGATGGATGGATGAATGCTGGTAAGTCAGTTCTTCTCAATTAAATAGTAGTAGTCGTCGAAGGTGCAAGCAGCGAAGAATGGGCTCTCGTGGATGGATGGATGAAAAAGTCAAGGACTGCAAAACTGTACAGTACATCCAAGTGAAGAGTACTTTTGAATACATTTTACCCAATAAAGTCATGCCGTGGTCATATTTGAAGTGACATTTTAGTTCATTGTCATGAAAGAGCAACAAGAAGTTTCATGTGAACAACCGTCAGTGCCGTTGGTGTCTTTAAAAAGACCTGATGGTGGCACTGTGGAACTCGAGCTGATTTAGCATGTGAAAGCGAGCCGGAGAGCATGCGTATGATCTATCACGCTGGGCCACCTGCTTTCCCAAAGAGAAGCATACTGAAATGGCACACACAGCTGCTATGCTCAGCCAAGCATGAAAAACAACACTACAGCACAAAAGACGACTTTCACTGCCTTTCTAAGTACAAGCACGGGAGGTGTGCAAACACATAGGGTCCATTTTCACACAGTCGGGCCGTCTCGTTATTGGTTCTTAACTTAGACAAAGAAAACAGTCGTAACAAAAATAGATGAAAGTAACAACCAGATGAACAACAACAAAAATACTAGTCGACATTCTAAAATGGTCTTCAAAGGGAGTGCAATGCTGACAAAGAGAAATCAAATGTGGTGAAGTGGTCAGCGTATCGGGTGCTGGAAAAGAAGCGCCCGATTTAACGCCTTACGCCGTCCGTACACGCAAACCGATTTTTAACATTTTAACTGATTTTAAAAATGTGACAGACCCCAGAAATGATCAGGAATAAAACTGGCAGGTGTCTATTTGAAGTGTGCATCCCACATTTATGAATTACGACACTGCTTTGAAAGCCCAACCCTACCTTGAAACCCTACTTTCACACTTTGACAGCCTAGCAGTCACTCTTGACAAAGGTTTGGGGGGTAAGAAAGTAGAATAAGACGATAACTGAGCATTTTTCAGCGTAGGGCGATTTGTGTTTTCGCCAACGATGACACCCAAAGCTTGTCTGGGTGAATTTGTGAATCGTCAACAACAAATATACACGGAGAGAATGTGAAAACTCCACGCAAGAAGGCCGTAGTCAGGATTCATATCCCCCCCCCCCAAACTAATTTCTTCTTCGTTGAATGAACACCTCCTGTTCTGTTGGAGTTCACAGTTCCCATCACACATCACAGTTCATTAGCAGCGATCCAGAACCCTTTCATTTCAGCCAAACGTGTTCTACTCCTCCTCCTGCTTGCCTCAACCCTGACCGCCGATGTCCTGTCACAATCGCAGAACACGCACTTCAGGGGATAGGACAGCCTCCACAAAATCTGCCGCTTCACGTAACCGACCCTTCACTCCCATTTCAGCCCAGGGGCTCTGTGGGTTGGGCAACATATGCCATATTTTAATCCAGAAGTGCCCTCTGTCAAATCATTAAAGCTGCGAAGGAGCCACTTCTGTCAAGTTCTTCACCGTTCCCGTCACTGAACGTGGACTTTCTGTACTGTTAACGGGGCCAGATTGGAGGTGGTTAAAAAAAATGTTTAAATAAAAAAAAAAAGGTCCTTGTGATGAACATTAAGAGCTCAGGTGCTGCAAGGCATCTATTGACAGATTGCTCTGTAATGACGGAATTCGACTAATGGAGTTCTGAGAATCAGGTATGGCAGATTTGGGAGGTTCTTAATTAATGATATTATTGTCAACACCACAAACATTTCCTAAATGTTCATTAGCACAAATTGAGAGGAAAAAAAGCTTTACACTTGGACAATTATGTTTTAAATGTAGAAAATGATGGCATGGTATCAAATATTACGGTATGGTGATCGCAAGTGGCAACTTTAAAACAAAATGCACTCCGGGGATTGATTTATTTGAAAGTCATTTTTAAAGTTCCTTTTAAAAGGCTAACATGCTAATAGTTGTTGTGGGTGGTTTGTGAATGTGCTAGGCAGCCTGGTCTGTCAGTCTGATCAATCGACTTTAGAAGGCTGATAAGACTGTATAAAATGCTAACATGTTATATTATCTGAGTTCATACAAAGTGTTTTGTTGTTTTTGTATTATTAACATGTATTTTTACATATTGAGAATGGCTAAAATTGTAGCATGCTATCAACTGTTTGCTAACAATTATCCACAGACGACTGCAAATACAAATTGCGCTAATATAGTAGTTCCTTAGATGTCGTTTCTTGCACTTTACTCAGCTATAATGCCAATATGCTAATAGTTGGTATGCTAGCGTGCAGTGAGCTCATAACGCAATAAAGCAATAACTTGCTAAGAATGTTACATGCTAGCAGGTAATCGGATTCACAGGGCTAACAAGACTGGATAAAAAGACAGATCATTTAAGTTCACACTAAGTATTTTGTCGTTCTAAGCACCTAGTAGTCGACTTACTTCAATATAATCAGAATTGATATCATGCTAACCTGCTTAGAGTTCATATGCTAACTTATAGGAAGAGTGCAAGTTCATACGGCAGCTTGATGAGGTAGCTGCTCCAAACATTTTGCTTCTTTGGACTCTACACTGCAGCATGACCTTTTTCGGGTGCGTTTTCCCTCACCAGGCAAATGAAAATCATCAGCTAGAGTCGCCTAATAATAAAAAGGAGAAGGCAAAAAAAAAAAAGTGATTGATCACAGCATCCTAACAGGATCTCATATGACCCCGCAGATCCATACCAGCGCTCTTTGCTTGATTCTGCGTTTTCTCCTTGACTCGCTTTGCTGCCACTTTGTCAGCGGGTGTTGGACACAAAATAATTGCTTCTATATTTCCTCCATTGATTTCTGGCACAAGGCAGGCTTGTGCTAAACCTCCCCCCCCCCCCACACACACATATCCCCACTCCGCCGCTCTATAGCAGCAGTTAACAAATTTACAACTTGGCTTTTTGTTTATTCCGCAGCTCGTTATTAAGATAATGTCATTGCAGCTCGTAAATTAAGAGTGGTGTTGCAGAGTTCAACACACGAAAGTATAAAACGCCCTCAAAAACGCGGGCCAAATGATTAAAACACTCAATAAAACGCATGCTCTCGTGTTGCAAGACACTGCACGTCAGTATGCAGATGAAGCTGGGTTCAAATTCTCCAGCACTTTAATTGTTTTAGTCGGAGGTCATAAGTCAAAGCCATTGACAGACTGCCAATGAGAATTTCCTGCAGGTCAATTTTGATGAAGAAAATCGCACCTCGGCCCCTCGTCCTTTTTTCTCTGTAATGAACCTCCCTCAGTGTGATTTCCAACTCCTAATTACACCACTCTTCATCCTACTTTAACCTCGCCCCGTGGCATGTCATAGCTTTGCTGAAGCACCCCCTCCTTCCCTCCACCAACGCACAGTTTTATCATCTTGCTTTCTGCTCTTATAGTGTGGCGTGCTATACAATTAAACAAAATGCAGCTCTGCTTACCTCCTGGCGTCAGAGCTCTGGCGGAAATGGGGGTTTCTGCATTGATTAGTGCCTCTGCGTGCTGGTATTTCAGACAACATAGTCCCGTTATCGCCTAAAAGTGGCTCTGGATCTTCACCCAGCCTACACAAGGTATGCCACCAGTAGAATAACTCGTGCGGTGGCAGCATTATGGAAATTAGCTCCCCTATTGGGTCTCAGTCTAGCAGAATTCAGAGGAAATTGCTTTCAGACACCTTTTCAGCTCACAAAAGATGTATTTGTTTAATTTCATGCTAAATGAAAGACCTAACTATTTATTTACAAGCCATGAACTAGTCAGATTTTCACAACAAGTCACTCTTATGTACCCTGTGTCATAGACCTATTTGACAGTTTACAAATTTCTATTTCATTCCTGTCAATTCCAATTGAATTTCACGCAAAGTAGCTAAAATCTGTAGCCCAAAGTATGCTTTAAAAAACATCATTGCCTCAGTGTGAGACAGAATGCAATTAGTGAGCACAAAAGGTGTTCAGGCAGACACACCCGCCAGCAGCAGGATGCCCGGGGCAGTGCCGTTGACATGAATTATTGAATATTTGTAAATGAATTATTCCCTGGGGGAGGAGGGGTCACCGATGAACAGAAGGAGGATTTTATCTGTAGTCACACCGAAGAAATTGCGGAAGGAAGGAAAGATGGAAGGAAGTCCACTTGTATCTCAATGCTCATCAGATTGTAAAAAGACCCAAACAGAAACGGTGAGGCAAGTGGGGATCATTTTAGGAGGCCACATAAAGTAAACACCACTTACTCAAGCACTGAAAGCCTGAAAATGGTAAAAAGATTTATTTTCTCTTTTTTTGGGTTTTTTTTGGGAGGGGGATCCTGACAAATGGCTTGAGTTACCTTGGGAACCTGTGGTCGAACTGGGGCATTGCAACAAAGCGAAGGCCACTCAGTGTTATCAACTTATTAATAATGTTTAGCGACTTCTCCAACCTCCATAGAGACTATTAAAAAAAACGTGACTCATTTTAGATGCAATTTTCACCTTTCCGAGTCCAGACTGCAAGTAAATGGCATTTTCACAAAAGCACAGCTGGCTAATTTAAGCATACCCCTACAATTTGATGTATTTTCTTTCATAGAGGCAGCACTTCATCACCAATCAACCAAATGGCACTCGGTTAGCATCGCAGATCTGTGCATGTGGCGCATGCAGCGGATACATCACCAAACACAAATACGCAGAGCCCCACAACAACTCAACCATTTGAGTATGGATTGTTTATCAGATGCTAATGCTGATAAAAGAAACTCTTGTTTGTGCTTACACTGCAGCTCTGCTTACCTTGTGGCTTTGACATGAGAGTGCTTTTGTGTAGCCTAGCCCAACTGCCTAGTAATGAATGGAGAAATTCCATGTCAAAAATGGTTACTTTGTAAATTAGAAGAATTGGGAAAAAAAAAAAGCAGATGACAAAAGACATACTGTACTGTATGATACAAAGTACCCGGTTGTTTAATTTTCATGCTGGGCGGCTGATCCGAAGACCCAACTATTTATGTACAAACAAATAAAAAGTTAAATTTCCATCCCATAATCCCTTTAAGACCACCAAATATGTATTGACAAAAGAACACTCCCCACAGACACACTCAAATTCAAACAGAAAGTCTTAAGGCTTTTGTCCGAAGAGCTTCCGAACAACATTAAGCATCTCAAGATGGTCATTCGATAACTGTAAACTCCCTTGTAAAAAGATTGCAGTCGTAAAGGTTTTAATAAAAAATAATATGATGGTCTGGTCCGACCCTGGAAGCAAAATAACAACCTCAATGATAAACATCACAACAAAACAAAATAAAAGAAGCGTGCAGCTAATATTTGCCACGGTGCCGAATGGAACAATTCAATACACAAGTGAATGCGAATATGAGCACGGCGACCTCAAACTGAGAGGCGGATGCAAAGCAGAGAGCAAAGGCGAGAATCAGGAGAGGTGCAGGTGGACCGTTTCCCCTGAGTTGCCTTTCCTTTTATTCTCTTGCACCCGCATCCAAAGCACAGGAGAAATTAATCCCGCCGCATGCTCCTGCGACTGCTGCTGGTGATACTGTTGGTGAGGGACCTTGTGAATTTGTGTGTGTATGTGTGTGTGTGTGTGTGTGTGTGTGTGGGTGTGTGTGTGGAGGAAAGACAGCATGAGGGCAGCCAGAGAGAACAACAAGGTCAGGAGAAGTAAATTGTTTTTTGTTTTTTTTTCCAAGGTGAGGTGTTTAATTCTGCTTAATATGTGAAAAGTGGCGTAAAAGAATCTGAAAAAGAATCACCGTGCACGTCATCTTATTTAACCCCCATGCAGTAATTATCCCAAAATTGGACATTTCGGATACTTTGGACGATTTTGGACTGTTGGGCAAATGGACACCACAGACAAAACAGTGAAAAAAAACTCCACGAAGCTGAAATGTTGCATAGGATGTATATCTATGTCTTGGCCAATTCCCACTGAACATTTTGGGGGTTGAAAGTGAAAAAAAAATTAAAAGTGAAAAAAGTTGTTGCACATTGGAAGAGGGACATTTTTGGGACGTAATACCCTTCATGCAGCCGCTTAAAAATACTGCATGAGGGTCAAATGCTCCCAAATGGCTTTGCTAACCATCCATTAAGCTAAAAGGTCAAGGTCATTTCTTTGCAATGCTGTGCGAGATGGGAGGGCCATTTATTTGTAGGTTGAGCAGAATCACAGTTTTAGAATTGTATTAACATTATTAGGACATTTCAAAATTTTATGTCAAGGTACCTGAAGTTTCGGACGATGAAGAGACAGAAAATCATGAGAAGGCCCGAGGAGAAAATGGCAAAGCAGAACATGAAGAAGACGATGACCAAGCCGACAAGAGACGAAGATGACAAGTGAGGTAGACGAAGAAGACCACGGTGAAGGAAAAAGTCAATGACAAAAGTAGAAAATGATGAAGCAGAAGACAACATCCATGACGTTGCTGAAGAAAGCGTCAAAGAAGACAATAAAAAGCCAAAGAGAGCAAAGAATTGGAAGAGCACAAAGAAACTATGACAGAGATGGAGAAGATGGCATCGACGGACGGGAAACAAGCTGACGGAAAACCAGATAAATACGTTAACGTAGCGGAAGAAGACCACGACAGAGGAGACGGCGAAGAGAGCTTTGATGAAGAAGATAAGCGACAAAAAAAAAAATGAGTCGACGATAATGAAGCAGAAGAAGACAAAGAGGACGACGATGAGGAAGCAGAGAACGATTAAGATTACGATGGCAAAGAAGGCCGCAAATAAGAATATGAAGAACATTACGACAAAGAAGAGAAAACGTCGGCAAAGCAGAAGATGACGAAGAATATATGAATCGGGAAATGACCAATCGGAAGAACGCGGCGAGCAAAAAAAAAACAAAAAACGATGACTGAGAAGCCTACAAAGAAGACGGCTACGGCCCACGCGATGCAACCAACGAAAAGACCATGTCCATTGTGTGCCAGCTTGAGACGAGGACAAGGAGGAAAAAGAAGAGGAGGAGGAGGAGGAGGCGAAGTCTCTTCTCCAAAAGATGAAAGTGAAGCGTGAACCGCCGCTGCCCTTAAGCGACTTCTTTCACGGCGTCGACGTGATACGAGACGTCGACACTCAAACGCTGGCTTCACCGCCATACTCGCCTCATGTCGAGAGAATTCACTGAGCTGCGGCACTTCGGAATAGTGGTTAACACGATTGCCTCATTGTTCTGCGTTCCTGAGTTCGAGTTTCACCAATCGACACATAATTTGGTGGATCTTTCGCCTGAAAAAAATCTCCAGGACCATCCCCCAAATGTACGGAGCCCCTAAAGGGACATGGAAGGATAAAAAACAAAAAAAACATTGCGAGATCTCGCAAAGAAATGCGAGATCTCGCAAAGATTGCGATTGCGAGATCTCGCAATCTTTTTTTTTTTTTTTTTAAATGCGCGTTGATCTACTTCCGGGTCAGTTTTGAGGCTGATTTGAGAGACGACACTACCACGGGGAGGAGAGAATCATGGAGGAGGACTTGGAACACTTCTTGCGATACGTACGATGACCCGGAAGCACATCAACGAGCATTTTTTTTTTTTTTAAAAGAGCATTATTTGCGAGATCTCGCAAAGACATATACTGTAAATACTTTGCGAGATCTCGCAAAGTTTTTTTTTTTTCCTTCCATGTCCCCTTAGGGGCTCCGTACAAATGTGATCGATTCCTGGTGGATTTTATTAAATCCTATGAAGGAATTCACTCAAACGTCAAAGCAGATCCCTCGACTAGAGGTGCGCATTGTGTGGATATAGAAGTTCACTGTTTCATCAATTTGTTTTATTTTTTTTTTGTAAAGCAATAAAGCAATTGCAGGAATTGAGGTTCATATTTGCACCACATATCATGATGAATTAATCTGTTGCATTACAGTAAATACAGTACTGTTGTGAATATCCCCAAAAAACGTGTGCACGTCTTCTTACAGCAGATAATTTGATCCACATGCCACAAAGACTGTTAAGTTCCACGAACAAACAAAGCCGAACTTGCTTGGCCTGTTTCTCAGTTAAAATGCACCATTGAAGCTGCAGCTATTGGGAAAGCGCCACACACATAAAGATGGATTGAATTGTATTCAAAAAACACTTTTTGGATATGACTCCAGGAACTACTTTCTTATCCGGCAGGAAATTTGGCGCCATCTTGTGGCATTTTAGGGCATTTCAATGAATAAAAGTAATGGGGACCGCTGTTTTAGAATGCAAGTACGTGACCATAGACACCTTAGACACTCGAGCTTTTAGAGACACCGCTACAATCCAACAGTCTCTCTCTCTTTATCTCTCTCTCTCACACACACACACACACACACACACACACGCACACACTCTCAAACAGCAGACATGCACACTGCAAATTAGGCTGAATAAATAAGAGATGGAGTTGTGCCTTCCTCCCTGAGTCTAATCTACGAGGTAGGTGGTAGAAACAGCTTGCCACATCGGGCTGCATGAGTGAACGAGCGGGACACTGCTGGCTTCCAGGAAACCAATTTGTTTGTTTATTGTCTTCATGTTTTTTTTTTTTTTTTTTTGGTCTGCGGTTACACTTCACCGCAGCCGGGCCCATTGTGGACGTGCTCCCCTTAAATGGCATCAATAAAACACACCGTGCGTTCTTCCTCCTCTTCTAACTCCTCTGTGTCCTCGTTGTCCGCAGGAAGTGCCACAACGCTGCCTTTGTTCGAACGGTAGGCCTTCCAATTTCTCCTTCCTTAACTGCCGCTAGCTGAAGAGGTGAACCAAAGTGCTTTCTAAACATATTAGCCTAATGTAGTTCCACGCAAACAGTCTCCGCATGTTCCAAAATCGGGCCTGATCATTGAGATTGATAGATGCGCCAACTGCCGCGCGAAACTGAAGCCAATTGACTTTTTTCGACCATATTATAAATGTCTCTCTCTTCATCTCGTGTGTAGTCACTTAAGGTGATGAAGTCGATGCATGCATTGTTTTAGTCTCATGCTCACCAACACACACACACACACACACACACACACATACGCCCATGTGACGCGGTATTGATCTGACGGTGCGAGCGGCAAGCCGCCGGAGAACACAAACACAGCCTACGGTGACTCCTTTAAAAACTCGAGACGAACTTCTTCATCCTCACCGTTCTCCTCCTCCCCTTCTGCAAATCACCTGGTGGCTCATGCATTTCAAGCAGGCCCGCCTGCCGACAGCACCTGCTTGTAGCGCCATGGTTGCTTCGTATAAAAAGTGAAAATTGCGATTCTCTGGCTGTTTTTTGTTTTTTTTTCTCTCTCAATGCTGATTTTCTTTGCTTTCAATGACTAAAATATGTCACCTCGATAGACTGCTGTTGTGGTGAGAGGACATGTGCGCTCAACCAGCTTGCCAAACTACAAAACTTTATTTTCCGCACAACTTTCCCCTAATACGATGAATTATATCTGGAATAGTCCGAATTTCTATTGCTAGCCTTTTATTTACCCATACTGGTGATGTTTTAAGGGTCTTTTTTTAATGGACAGTGGGACCTTGATTTACCCCAACATGAAACGAGCACCCCAGTTTGAAAAATGAAAAGTTGCTTTGTTGATTTTTGTGCTTTGTGGGGCGAGCGAAAATTTCAGTCAAAGTTTCAGAGACACGGACCTCCCGAGCGAATTGAAGGGGGATTTCGAAATACCGCTGCAAAAGTTGCTTTTATAAACTTAATTTATCCTACTTTTACATGCCACATATTATACCAACAACAACTTTCTTATCAATTTTACTTCATGGGATGAATACATCTATCTATCTCTCTATCGATCCATCTCAGTGATTCCCAACCTTGATTGAGCCAAGGCACATATTATTTCGTAAGGTCGAGTAAATATCAAGGCGCAGCACCAATCAAAAACGTCAGTCAAGCTGATCCACGTCAACTATACACTTTTCATCTAATAGAAGATCATGAATTCGCTCTATCTCTCTCTCTCTCTCTCTCTCTCTCTGTCGCTGGCATAGATATGAACAAAGATCGGTTATATGTTATTAATAATAAATAATCCTTGGCCAATTAAGTGAAATGTGATCATTTCCCGTGGCACGCAAGAGCTCCTTCACTAATGTGCCCCAGCAGTCTCACATTGAGAATCATTCATCTATGGATTTTCACTCTTTGCAAGCCGCTGTCACAAATTTATACTCTAGCAATATTCCTTTTTATTTTGTCTTCGTTAGCATATTTCCTATTAGAGTAATCGAAATGTATTTAAAAGTATTGACGTGACATTAATATGATGGTACTCGGATTACATTACTACGCATTTTTTTTTTAACAGGTGACTCGTTGCTTTAGGCCACTGCTCACACTGCGATACTCACACTGAAGTATAACTCGACAACCCGATTCCAGCTCCTCATTGTCACTCACTAGCTGTCACTCATCCCCCATCTCCACTAATCTCAGGGTGGCCTTTGCTCCGCCTGTCAGCAACTCCGACCAATAATGCTGCACAATAAAAGCCTCCAGGACAACAGGAGGCTGCGGGCAGCTTCAAGGGCTACTGATGGTGATCTATAAAACAATATAATAGCTCTCCTGTCAACCAAAGGGTGAGGCGGCGGAGTGCGGGGAGAAAGGGGAAAGATCTACGCCTCCTCGGACTCTCCGAGGAGACTTCAATTAATCACCGCTGAATTGCATCAGCCCGCAATAGGCCTGTAAGGTTATTACCATGCGCTCTCCGCAGGATGAAATGCGATGATAGCGCTAATTGAGGGGAGAGGTAGAGAGGACAGGCCGCCGGGAGGAAGGGGGGGGGAAGAAAAAAAAACAGCTGACCGCACAACAGTTGTCAAAAAGGATGAAGGGGCAGTTACAGGAACAAAGTGAACACATGCAAATCACATTCGTGTCTCTTGAAGACAATAAAACACAATCATTCACAACGCTTCTACCGGTAGTCATCTGGTGAAGTCCCCCAAAAGGAAACGCTAAACTTGGGGTGGTTCCTAAGGCTCCTTTATGTTCCAAAATGTGTCTGGCAAATAGAAAGATGGTTCGCTTGCCCAGAGACAATTGAGCCAAAAGCCATTCGAGGGGAGGAAAAAAAATGAGAAGCAGGACAAATCTGACCCTTGATTCCCCGCTAGCGATCCAAGTCAGCAAAGGGCTGACTTTGGGATGTCTCTGAAAGATTATCCTGACCAATCATCCTGTGGGGTGGGGTATGCATGAGTGATTTTTTTTTCCCAACCGATCTGCTTGGCAAATAGTCAGCGCTGACAAGCGTAGCCTGATTAACATATACGATTGGATATTCTTATGGGTGTGGTCAACACTGAGTTTGGTAACTGTGACATTAATTGGGAATGGGAGCTAACCTTTTAATCAGAGATGGCTTTGTGTGTCCCTACCAGCACATCAGATTTTTGAGATTTTCATTTTGGGCTATTGAGTTTGACCGATAAAAGCTACTGTATATGCGTTAAAATGTAAACATGATAACTTTTGAACTGGTGAGCACCTCCGCCTCACAGTGCAGAGGTGGAGGATTCGATTCCAGGCCCTGGCCTCCCTGTGTTGATTTTGTACGTTCTCCCCGTGGCTGTGTGGGTTTTCTCTGGGCCGTCCAGTTTCCTCCCACATTCCAAAAGCATGCACCATAGGTTGATTAAATACGTTAAATCAAGGGTGGGAAAACTACGGCCCGCGGGCCGGATCCGGCCCATTTGGTCTTTTTAATCCGGCCCGCCGAAGGTTGGTACACAATTAAGGTTCGACGTGAATGACTGCATTCATTTCATTTGGACTTGTAATGACAGGTATTTCAACGCCAGGTGGCGCGGTTACTTGAAGTTGCAGATCACAGGGGAGAGAGGGAGAGACGAAGAGAGAGGGAGAGAGAAAGGGGGAGAAATCTTATGGACCACCTATGGACCTCTGTCAAACGGAAATACCCGAACCCGGTAAAAAAAAAAAAAAAAATTCTGCATTAAACATTCGACTACTATATTACTGTCACGTTTGCTAGGTGGTGGTGGACCCCAAAAAGCAGGCAAGAGGGAGGAGCATGGTGTACTTGAAAGATTGTATTAAAACACAGAGAAAATTAAATCCAAAACAAACAAAGTCCAAAGTATGAAACAAAAATCATGACTGAAGATAAAACATAGCAATGACCGAAATATGCCTGAAACAAACCTGACAGCAGCAAACAAGCAAACAATGACCTGACAATGAGTGGAGTCCTTTATACTAATAATTACATAACGACCAACAGGTGTGCAGCTGCAGGGGGGGAGCCCTACAGTGCCACCTGTTGGTCCCAAACCAAATCATGACAAAAAGTAGTGTTTGCCACCATCATGGGGCATCTTGCTGCTAAACAAATATCTCTAAGTGAGTTGAGGATCTTCATTTCGACAAGAGTAGTGCTTTGCCACCATCTAGTGGCTGTTATGAACTAATGAATCTCAGTTTATCAAAATTGGTGGCAAGGCTCATTCCAAGTCCCTCACAAATCGCGTTGGTTCACCGCATGAGGCTCCTTTAAAGGTGCATACACCCTGACACAACGATACGAACGGTAGTTTCACTGCATTTTATGATTACAGTGTGTTTTGGGAGTTTAAATGTGTTGACAGGGCGTTTAAAACATGTTTTAATCGGTCTGAATGTGTTTAAAGCCTCCCCATACAAATAGGTTATTCCTGTAACATAATTTAAACCTCATTATGATACCATTACGTGTCATATTTCAACGGATAATTACTTATCATTCCTCATAATGAATCATGATATATCCCATCGTAAAAAAATAAATAAAACTAATATCTCACCTTATTAAGAGTAAGATGCCATAGGATATTGTAACGTAGCATATTGTAGCGTAACAACGCCGCATATTGTACCTCATTTTTTTTAAGAATCAGAAAAAAGTAACCCATGTCATCATTACATAATGTAAAACATCATAACGTATTGTAACATAATGTATTGTAACAAAAGATATCGTCATGTAACAATGTAACATACATTATAACGTAACGTCCCTCAGAGGTAAGAGAATGTAGCATCATCTTAACTCATCATAAGTATAGAATCGTAAAAACCTCATCAGAACATTTTGTAACATACATTTTAACTTAATGTAATTTATTTTAATGTAACTTGTAACATTGTGACGGACCACAATGTCAATCAATTTGTTTACAATGTGTTTACAAAGTGTGCTTTTTTAACCCTCATGCAGTATTTTTAAGCGGCTGCATGAAGGGTATTACGTCCCAAAAATGTCCCTCTTCCAATGTGCAACAACTTTTTTCACTTTCAATTTTTTTTTCACTTTCAACCCCTCAAAATGTTCAGTGGGAATTGGCCAAGACATAGATATACATCCCATGCAAAAATTTCAGCTTCGTGGAGTTATTTTTCACTGTTTTGTCTGTGGTGTCCATTTGTCCAACAGTCCAAAATCGTCCAAAGTGTCCGAAATGTCCAATTTTGGGATAATTACTGCATGGGGGTTAAGTCTAAATGTGTTTCCAGCATTTGGGGGCATTTTTTTTTTTTTTTTAACATGGTCTCTAAAGGAGACCTCTTACCCCCTTTGCGGGTGGGTGTCACTCTCACGATGAATGGGGATCACTGGATTCGTGAAAGAAGCCACTATATGCGATGGCACGTTGAATGACGCAGGATGGTCATTTTCAATTCTTCCATGGCAAGCCGCACTTAACTGTGCCAAATGTGGAGCTGAAGTTTGTTTTTTTTACACACACACACACACACACACACACACCCCTTGCTCCTCCAAACCCATGAAGGGTCCCTGAGCAACAACTATAGCTCTGCATGGCTTCATGATGATGCACAAATGGGATCATGTCACGGTTGACAGAAGTATCTGCAGCCTTCGCTATTGAGATGATGAGAGATGTAGCTGTAAATGGGGAGGGTGCGGGGTGGATCACGCTCCTGCCGTTGTTGATCTGAAGATCACGTAGCAACTTGTGCTCTGCATCCACTCAACATGGATGTAGTGCAGGCTAAGACGGAGGAGCCTTTTCGTGCAGCCAAAATAATGAAACGATGCTGCACAATTGTACCTTTCGAGACCACATGCAGCACATCCTCATTTTTGGAATCGTGATTAGGAGTGGACAACATCGTATTCTAGACTAAATGACATTGTTTCATGTGATCCTTCCAAAATAGCACACGCATGAACTTCATACATTCGATTTAAAAGTGAGACGCATCCTACCTGTCGTCGTGCTGTCAATTAATCCCGAGATTTCATTTATTCTCCATTTTCAACCCAAAAGCCCAGCCAGACATCTTCTTCTTCTTGTTGTTTGCGCAAAAGCAATTTCCCCTCGGCTCCACAAAACATAACCTAAATATGAAAAGATACACTCAGTTTGTTTTATTGTCTTGTTCTCCAGACACGCACCAACAATCCAGCGGTCCGCACAGGTGTGATGGAGACGAGAGGCACCGAGTGGACTTGAAAGTCGATAAAAGTTGAGGCTCCTCAAGTTCTCATCTTCAGCCGCTTCCGAGCGTCTTGCGCAGAAGCCGAGCCGTCACGCGTGCTTTCTACCGTCTGTCATTTTTTTTTTTTTTCCAAACAAATTATACAACAAAAATCCTCCATCTTGCGTACCATTTGCGGTTGTATTTTCTTTGAGCTCCGTCTTCCTCCGGTCTGAAGGATGATTTGGATTGGCGGCGTCCGAGAGCTGGTGAGAGACGCCGGAGTGACCGCTCGGTGCCGCGGAGAAGCAGAGAACGTTTGCACCGGTGCTGTAGCGCCCCCCACTGGCGGTCTGCTGAACCGGCTTTTTGGAGAGAGACGAATTGACCTCACCCAAGCTTGAATAATGATGCCGAGGATGAGCTGTAGGAGGAGGACATTGCTTAGGGTGAGTGAAACAGCACTTTGTTACTCGGAAACACAGCACCGACATTTGGAGCGGGCTTATCGTATCCCACTTTACCTTTCCTGACTTTTATTGCTATGTTATTGTATCATATTCCTAAATACTAGCACGTCTTTTTTTCCTGTTCTTCAGAAAACACTACAAACGGGACAAAATACTTCATGTTCATGAATGACACTGGTCAACAACCAATTGTAATCAGAGATGTATCACAAAATTATTTTTGATGCAAATATGCCACACATTGTATTTTATAGCTATGACGTTCCAGGAAAAAAATGTTATTATTATTATTATTAGTAGTAGTAGTAGTAGTAGTAGTCGTAGTATTATGAATTTTATTATGTCGTCACACATTCCAAAAACATGCATGGCAGGTTAATGGAACACTCTAAGTTGTCTCATGGCGTGAGTGTGAGGGTGGATGGTTGTTCGTCTGTGTGTGCCCTGCGATTGGCTGGCAACCAGTTCAGGGTGTCCCCCGCCTACTGCCCGAAGACAGCTGGGAAAGGCTCCAGCACCCCTCGCAACCCTTGTGAGGAGAAACGGATCAGAAAATGGATGGATGGGTGGATGGATGGATGGATGGATGGATGGATGGATGGATGGATGGATGGATGGATGGATGGATGGATGGATGCTAGAGAAAAAAAAACAAGAGCAGCTTCAGAATCGGCACAAAAAAATCAATCGAGAAAAGTTTACTTGCATCTCTGATGAGAAAAATTATTTTAAATTTGTTGACTAGTTTAACTAGCATGATCCACTCATCTGAGGCAATATTAGTAGAAGTGGCCAGCATACTGGTGGATGAGTAAGGCAAAAAAAAATAAATAAATAAGGTCAAAAAATGATGAGGATTATTATTATTTTAGCAAGGTAACTTATTGTATACTGTATATTGAAACATAACAACAAACCAACAAACATAATGTATCGTACCTCATAATGTAATGTACGGTATTACATTGTATTGTAACATATCATAACGTATTGTAATGCTTTGTAACATGTCATGCTGTAAATGTAATGAACACACTTACCACATGACAAACTATTTTGTAACCGCATAGTGTAATGCATCACAACGCATCATGACCTATTGTAATGCACTTACATATCTTAACATATTGTGACATAGCTTAATGTCGCATTGCATCTGGGTGTGACATGCATCAGTGGAGAAACCTTTTTTATTCGGTGCACCATCAAACGCAAGAGCCGCAATGTTCACTTGGTTACTGCATCCAAACAGAACATGAACATGGCCACGCTTTGATCTTCACTCCCAAACAACGGATGTGGTATGGCTACCTGAAGAAACAAAAGATTTTGACATGGATCTGGACAGTGGATTTTATGATGGATTCATCCTTTAACATGGGAAACCTTTTACCCACGGACGCCAGCAGACATCGCCACTGACAGGACACAGTTGTTAAGTCCGCACACTACCGGGTGTCACTCTGGTAGTAGAATAGATTATTAATGAACACCGCACTTTGAAGTATGGATTTGCTTTTGACTGGTTGCTCACACCCTGCGGGAAGGTAATCATCCTGACTGGAAACACAAAGGTACAAATACACAAATCCCGGGGAGCGTGAATAACAAAGAATGTCAGTTCATTTGCATTGACCTGGGTGAGCCAGAATTTTCCAAAGGTGATAAAAGCTTCCCGATGCTGGGCTGCGATTCTAAATCCAACGCACCTCAATAATTGCCAGTGAATAGAGAAACTGCTCTTTTGATTCTATTTATGTCCGTCATTA
Organism: Hippocampus abdominalis; assembly: GCA_018466805.1. NCBI lineage: Eukaryota > Metazoa > Chordata > Actinopteri > Syngnathiformes > Syngnathidae > Hippocampus > Hippocampus abdominalis. The sequence continues at coordinate 2,988,383 of CM031707.1, read as the reverse complement.
CATGATCATCATATTTCCCTCCTTCCTCTCTCAGATGACCTCATTAATCTTTGGTGCATTGTGCAGCCCCATCTCGTCATCCCCCTGACACCGTGGTTTGTGACACGGGCACCGCTCATTAAATCATATGACAGGATGAGGTCGGCCTTGAGGTCAGGAGTCTCAAGCTGTGCGAGCGCAGATAGCAGAAGCCGCCGGCGCTCGTATTTTTTGTTTTGAGAGCTCCGATGATGGATGTGGCAGCCAAGGTGATTCACGAGGTAGCTCTGGTCACTTTGGCGTTGGAATGGAAAGGCAAAGCCTTGGTCTCTGAACCCATTGTGTTTGAATCATTTGGTGTGCTCATAACACTTGAAATTACATCTGCTTCAATTTTGGCGAACGCACAGTCATCCCGCGTTCACAAACTCTGAACAGATTAACCTATACATGTACAGTCAAACCTCGGTTTTCGAACGTCACGGTTCTCGACCAAATCGGTTTTCGACCAACATTTTCGAGTTCTTTATGCCTCGGACGACGCCCGAAATTCGGTTCTCGAACAAACTGAGCGCACTTGAATGCACCACTTGACTCCTCTCGCCTTCCTTACACGAGGAAGTGACGCTTCCTCGTGTAGCGTTCCATTCCTGACCAGACGTGTTCAATAAAGATTTTTTTTTTTTTTAAAGAGCGTGGTTTCAATTTTCGAACAGCCTTCTGGAACGAATTATGGTCGAAAACCGAGGTATGACTGTATTTTTCATGTGGAACCTTTCCATAGCTAAGATGCTGGAACATATGGAGAGGCTTTACCGTACGTGCATGTACAGTCAAACCTCTGTTTTTTTCCATAATCCGTTCCAGAAAGCTGTTCGAAAACCGAAACCACGCTCTTTTTAAAATAAAAATGTTTATTGAACACGTCTGCTCACAATGGAAAGCAACACGAGGAAGCATCACTTCTTTGGGTAAGCAAGGCGAGAGGAGTCAAATGGTGCATTCAAGTGTGCTCAGTTTGTTCAAGAACCGAAATTTGTTCATCATCCGAGGCATTAAAAAAACTCAAACTTTTTGGTCGAAAACCGAATTGCACGAGAACCGAGACGATTTTTGATTCTAAATCAAAATGAAAACTTGATTAAATTTGGATGGCAGCACAGTAGTTGACTGGTTAGCACGTCTGCCTCACAGGGTTTGATTCCGGCTCCGGCATTGCTGTGTGGAGTTTGTATGTTCTCCTTGTGCCTGAGTGGGTTTTCTCCAGGTATTCCGGTTTCCTCCCGCATTCCAAAAACCATGCATGACAGGTTAATGGAATACTCAAAATCAGTCACGACCATAATGACGCCAGATGGATGGACGCCACAACATAAATGTGAGGCCCCTTTTCAACACACAGACAGAGCAACGAATATGGCGGCCTTGAAGAGCAATAAGGCTACCGGAGGGAGTGTAGCTGATCTACGTACCTATAGATGAAGGTGGTGGATTACAAATGTATCCATCCATTTTCTAATCCGCTTATACTCAGCTGGAGCCTATCCCAGCTGTCTTCGGGCAATCGGCGGGTTGCCAGCTAATCGCAGGACACACATAGATATACAGCCGTTCGCCTTTACACTCACACCAAGGGACCATTTAGTGTTCCATTAACCTGCCATGCATGTTTTTGGAATGTGGGAGCAAATCAAAACCCTGCAAAAGAGTGAATCCGCAGTAACGAAAGAGGAAGGTTTAGCGAGTGAATGCTCTATTAACTCATTCACTCCCAAAGACGTTTTTAAACGTCTTTTCAGACTTGGTCTAGAATTGGCTGGTACTGAATGAGTTAAGTTTTTACTGCTACAAGTAGCCTACATATGTGAAGTATCCCTTTAAAAACCACGTGGCCCTTGCGCGCAAAATTTTGCCCATCCCTGATTTAGGGCTGCATTGCTTTTTTTAAGCCTCTGGGACCGAAAAGTAACTTTTAGACCCTGGAAAAGCGACAACCTGTTGCCTCAGCTCCGTCATTAATTGTTCATTGTATGTAAAAACGTTTTCATTCATTTTGCTCTGATATGATGACTTTGCCTCATCCAGAAGTGAATGTGATATGATGTTGATTGTGGCGATTCTGCTTAAAATAACACCATAGGGAGCTTGTTCGAAGTCTCCCTCTGAACCCTCGCTTACCTTCATTGTTGCCAAAGTGTGTCTGGAGACATGCGGAACGGTAGGCAGGCTACGGTGAGAGGGGAAAATAGGAAGCATAATGGCCTCAGGAAAGGAGCAAGCCATCAATAATGCAGAGGAAGCTGCGCTTAATGCCCCCCCGTTAGTCGAACAGGTCCACAGGCCGCCGGGACAGTTATTCTTCCTCCGCCGCAGACACTCTGCTAGAGGCCGCTACATCAAGGCTTTATGGCTCTGCGCGCTCACTGCCTCTTTTGCCGACCTCTGTCCCGCAAGAGCTGTTAATGGGTTTTTATCAAGAGACCGCCCGCAAAAGGAGAAGCCATCTTGGCCCGCTCTCTTAAAAGGGCGGACAGCTGTAATCAAAGGCGAGTTCAGACATAGGGAACTATGTCGTTTCAGGCTAGAGGTTGAGTTAGGTGATGGACAACAGTATACAAATACTACAAACGAAAAAAGCCATCACAAATCGTGGCAGCTTAAGATGGAGAAGAGGAGATACAACAATGAGGCACAAGAAGAATATGCCAGAAGAGGTTAATACGAAAAGACGACAATGCCAATGTTGACAAATGTAGCCAAAAGAAGCCAAAATTGACGACAACAAAGAAAAAGGCAAATGATTAAGACTACAAAGATGTAGAATAGATGATGCAGAGAAGAAGACGCAGAAGACGAGGAACACGACGTAGAAGATGACAAAGAAGAAATTGGCTAAAAAGTTCAACATCTTTGCCAATTAGTCGACCTAAGTGACAAAGACACACAAAATACAATTAGAAGCTGAAAAAAATGCAGGACAGGACGATAGGAAAGACAACGCTACAGACAGCGGCGAAGAAGACGACACAGGCAACAGAGATGTCGATGATGAATAACGAAGACGAAGAGAAGCAGATGAAGATGACAAACACGACGGAGTAGGAGACGACAACAAAGGTGATGACTACAAAGAAGCTGAAGAAGACTGGCATTCAGGAAGATGGCTGCCATGAAGAGGATGAAGCAGAAGATGGCGACACAGACGACGAGCAGACTGCTACACAGACAAACTAAGACAACTGATGAAGAGGAAGGACAAAAGGACAACGAAGAACACGATGAAGCAGAAGATGACTACAAGGAGAAGAGAAGACGCAAACGCCACACAAGAGGGCCTCGGACGGAATTGGAACGTGACTTTGTGGCATCCATGTTAACCACGATAGCACCGTGTTGCTATTTGCTGGCACAACATGGTTTAGTAAAGTCAGTAAAGTCTTTAAACCGCGGCAGCTATCATTATAAGTACTGTAATGCGTACATTGTATCAAATCATCGATCGCTTCATTTGGGAGCGGCGTCAATGCAGCCCGCTTCATCTTGCAGCACTTGGCCGCCATCTAGAGGACAAACTACAAAAGTGCAAGCGCAATCTTGGACTGCAGTTCCCCTTCACCGTAGCACTGTCTCCCACCCCCCACCTGAACAATGTTGGGTTGCGAAAATACACATACTATTACTGCTAATTAAACACAAACATAAAATAGGTCAATTAAAATGTATTTCGATCGAAAGAAATAAAAAAAAAAAGTGAAAGTATATAAATTATATTTTCATCAAAATCAAATTAGCTTGTGTGAATGGACCGAATGTGGCCGATGACAGGTGGAGTTACAATAACAACAGTGCCTTGCATTACAATCAAATAGTTGCATAATTAACGTGCGCATGAGCTGATATCAAAGTAATAGATAAGATAAGAGGTGGACAATGGACTCAGATAAAGGCCAGCCAGGTCTTTTCCAGATACAGTAATCCCTCGTTTATCGCGGGGGTTACGTTCCAAAAAGAACCAGTGATAAGTGAAATCCGTGAAATAGTTAACTTTATTTTTTTACAGTTATTATACAATACTTAACTATATATACAATGAAATCAAAGACCAACACCTGTTTTCAGGCCCAATTACAAAAAAACAAACGTTTTCAAGAAATAACTATAATAATTTTTGGAAATACTGTACTGTCGACACGCAGCGCCGCCGATGCGTTCTGATTTAAAGGGTTAAAAGCGTTAAAAAAACTGCTCTCAAAAAACTGCACTAAAAAAAAAGTGAAACAGCAAAGCCGCGGAAAGTGAACCGCGTTAGAGCGAGGGATCACTGTTCGTTACTTTAACATTGAATCAGTTGCTATGAAGACTCAAATGAACAACACCGTTTCACGATATAATACATGGGAAACCAAAATATTAAAAATAGCTGTCAGGTGAATTTGCAAAAAACAAACAATAATAAAAACATGTTTTAGATAAATAACAATCTGATAGTAACATCTACAAACCCAATTCCACTGAAGTTGGGACTTGATGAAATGAAACAAACAAGATTTGCTTTTAGTGCAGACTTTGAACATGAATTAAAAAGTGGGAAACGTGTACAAACGTGTGATTGCGTTCAACTGATTTTGATGCAAATACACTCAAATAAATCCGAGTGAAAATGCAGCACATCTTGTTAGTTTGATTACAAAATCCATCTTTGTGGGATTTAGAGCCAAAAGGATAGGACCATGTGTCCATGTGCCAATATTTATGGCCCTGACTGAAGCTAGATTGAATATATGCATCAGAAGATGATGGTAGAAACTACACAGCAGAACCTGAGGCTGAAACCTGTACCGTAGATGGGGAACCTGTATAAAATCAACCACAGAACCCAAGAAGCAGAGCATGAAGGTAGAAAATGTGCAGCAAAACCAGTGGGTAGAACAATAACACCGGACCCTTGTAGCAGAACCACATTTGATTGTTTCATAATGGGTCAAGAAGTGTTTTTCACATTTACTGTAATGTCATGAGAAATAATGACGTAACCGCTGTTGTAGGCTAGTGACTGGAGACTACGCGTTTCGATGTACGGACAAAATCCTCTGAATTCATTCAGTACTTATATTGGAATTTGTATTTCTGTCATGAAGGTGGTGGATGTGCATGGTGCGTTCAAAAGCTTTCGGATGCTTGTAGGGAAGCTTTGTGCAAGCTGCTGCAGGATTACTGGCAGCCAGTGGTTGTTTTTTTTTTTTTTTTTGGTTTTGGCTGAGACAAACACCGCCTGGTCGTCACATGGGTGCTCAGAGGAAGCAAGAAAAAAAAAAAAAAAAAAACGCGAGATCGCTTCCTGAAATGCTCCCCGTCACTCGCCGCGTCTTCCGTTCGCCTACCTAGCGCGAATCCTTTGATTTTCCTCCTTTTTATTTTGTTCTTTTGTTTTTGTTGTGCGAGTCCGTGCTGACGATGATAAGCAAAGTGAAAAGCGCCATGTCCACGCTGGTGGGAGGGATGATGCCCCACGGCCACCACCACCACCACCACCACCACCATCACAACCATCACGGCGGCGGTGCGCAGTCCGGGGGGGCTGACGGCCTGCCGCCGCGCTTCCCCTACGGTCGCCCGGATTTCCTGGAGCTCACTCCGGAGCTGCTGCAGTACTCTACCGAGCACGTCTCGCGGCCGGTGCTCACGCTCAAGCGAGGCAGGAAGCTCCCATGGCACACCGGATACGCCGAGTGAGTGCCTGGCTGGGTCTTCATTTGAGGGTTTCTTCGTGCTATTTTTGTTGTTATTGTGTAGCGCGCCATGACCGAACGTGTTTGACGTTTGCAAGTGACAAGTGCTCGTGCAGGATGTTCAGCAGCTCATAGTGTTACTGCCGCATCCGCAGCAGGCACTAAAATCAAATGCCGCTGCGCTGGTTCACTGTGGTTCTGCTGCAGAGGTTTTCCCCTTCATCTCCTCTTGTGGCGCCCACTCATTAGTTTCTGTTGTGAATGTTGATACCCCTGAGTTTCTGCTGTGGGGAGGTTCTACCATCAGGTTTAGATGCTGGGTTTCTATTCTCGGGTTCTGCTATCCAAGGTTTGATCCTCCAGTTCTGCTGTGCAAATTCTTCCATCAGGTTCTGTTCTGTAGGATCTACTCTGGTTCTCTTTCATACGTTCTAGCAATCTCTTCTGCTCCAAAGATGTATCCTAAAAACCTCAGCTGTGTTGTTTCTCTCCTTCAACTTCTGCTCTACAAGTTAGCTTGCTGTGTCGGTTCTAACATCCAGTTCTAGCACGAAAGCTCAAACCTCTAACTTATTTTTCTGTTGCTACTCCGTAGCTGTTGCTGCTTACTTGTGATTAGGCCCCATAACTGCTTTTGCCTCGTTTTAAATCCGTGTCTGTTGTGAGGAACCATCAATGTGATCAGAGGCTTGACTCTTCACATCATTATTGATGCCCTATAATTAATAACCCTGGAGAACCCATGGAGTCAAATTTGGTCCCTATAAATTCCAAAACACCCTTAAATCCCAAAGGGTCAAATTTGGCCCTAATCCTAAATTAGGATTAAAGCATTGAATTTTTGAAAAAAAACATATATTTTGGTGTTCAGTAAACATATAGCAGTCATTTAATATATAATTCAAATTTTCCAAAGAAGAAAAGGGTTCTTGGGTTCTCCAGGGTTTTAAAGGGAATGTGGGCAAATTTGTGATTTCATAAGGTTGTATGAAAGTGGTATAGCCCTTCACATGAATCACTATCTAAGATGTAGCTGTGTAGCGTTTTCACCATCAGTAATAGGCTTCAGTTTCTGCTATGGAGTTTCTACCGTCTTCAACCTGCACATGTTCTGACCCTTGACCCTTACCCATAGGTACTACTCTTGTGTTTAAATGGATTGGTCCCACCCTCAGGTTCTTTTTTTTTTACTTGGCGGCAGCTGGCTCAGTCTCTCTCGCTTAAAACCAGGAAATTGGCGTGTGCAGTGAATTCCTTCTCACATCGCTCAAGGAACGCCTGAGTCTGTAGGCCAATCAGCTGACCGCGTGTTTAAAAAGCACTCAGGAGGAGGTTCTGAAAAGCACTTGCATTGTAACTGCCCTTCCCCGAAAAAAGTGTAATGGAAAAGCGACTACACAGGGCGTTACACGGCTGTTTCGGAGTGGAAAAGTAGCTTATGTGTGTTGACACTTCCTTGGTTGTTATACATATCTTCTAGAGATGTCAAAACGAATCGATGAATCCACAATGAATCGTTTCGCAAATTCACAAACAACAATTTTAGTACTCGAGAGACGTTCAACTTAAAATTGTCTAAATTCTCAAATTTCAGCTGCCCGTCAACAGTAATTATGCTCTGATTTCGGAAGTCCTTCATGAAAGCAAACTGCTGTGTCATTTGTTTTTAATCAGAATAAGACATTTGCAAACATCTGCTTTTACTTTGGCAAACAATGGCAGGAACCGATAAATGAATCCGTTTCAAAAAGCTTGGTGAGTACATCAATCCCTCTCACGTGATACTACTTACTCTTATAGTTGTTTTTAATTCATCACTAAACACTACCAAATAATTAACAATAATTTAAATATATAATTTAAATATATAAATATAATATATATATATATAAATATAAATTAAAAATTATATATATATATTTAAATATATATATATATATATAATTTAAATTTAAATATATATATATATATATATATATATGTATATATATATATATAATTTAAAAAAATAAATAAATATCAACAGCAATCGGGGGGGAAATGTTTTATAATTCACTTCAAAGCAAAATCTAATTTTATCCGAAAAATATTTGCTCCTGCTGCATTGCTTCTATCCCACAGCTACTACTGCATGGTTCCATCCTCAGCTTTTGCTGAGCTATACCGCCCTTGTTTGTCGGTATCACAGTCAGTTTTATTTCGAGTTCTATCAGCATGTATTCATGTTATGGGCGAATGTTTTTGTTTTTTTTGTCTTTCAGTTTACAGCAGGTGTTTCAGACTATTGCTACACCTGCACCTCACTTACTGGAATATCCACATTTGTCTCAAATGCACTGTCTGGTGAAACATTCCCTGCTGTGCGATAACATTTCCACACATTCCACTCCCTCCGTGTCAGTGTTACTGAGTACAAGGCAGTATATTTTGTTGGGGGGGCGGCGGGTGTTGGTGGTAACAACGCGTGTGGTCATGCAGAGACTCCCAAAGGAGTGCAACTGGGGACGAGAGAAGTTTCTGGATTGAATTTAGTTTAATGGATGTGACAGTTAAGTTGGTCCCTGTGTGTGCACGTTGAACTTTGAGTTTTGCCATGGAACTGTTTTTAATCGATGCTAACTGATGCGCCGACACGTTGAACGTCAATACAACCTCGAGAGTGCACTTAGTCTAAAATGCTTTTGTCTAATTGATGCGTGGTCATCTACAAGAGGCACGTTTTTTCGGGCTTTGAGATTCTGCAACAGTCCAAGGAACACCAACCGAAAGGTAAAAAAAAAAAGAAAATAGACTCAATGGCAGGGTTTTTTTTCCTCCCCCATCATTATTAATTAATTTGGATATAATAATTACATGCAGGACACTCACAGGCCACAAGCTAATCCCCTGTTAAGTACTTTGCCTTACAACAGAAGCGATAATACAGGATGCATGGTCTTCCAATTGGCTTTGGATAATATTCACCCACTGGATACAACAGTCGGTACTTTCGGAAACATTCGGAAAAGCTAATATTAGAGCAAAACAGAGTTCAACAGTGTATGCCAGAATACGAGTTGTTTCCTAAATAGAGCATTACGTGAATTTCAGTGTGAGCAAATGCAATACTTCATCAAATATTGTTCAATGAGTAGTTCAAAAACGGGAGCATTATTTTGAGGGCCCAACTGCCAGTTGGTGTGGAGGCCCTCCTGGAATTGCTATGTGCCATTTTATGGACCTCAACATATCCAAAACTTACCAGTTTCTGGCAAACGATTATATCCTGCATGGGACAAATGTATGTTGAAGGTCTCCCATATGTGACATTACAACCCATATTTTGTCTTTCTTGACACAAGATGAAGACCCTCCTGAACTTCCACTAACAACCCATACTAAACTTAGCTCCTCCCTGACACAGAAAGCTCGGTAATTATTTCAACAATACCGGTATTTTATTGACGCAGTTGGCCAGGGCTTGGTGTCAAATTGTGGCCTTTTAGGGCATTACAGAAAGACCACAACAATACCTACATTGACAAGTTGTTTTTCCAGAATAGGCTGAGGATAGGTTCCACAGAAAAGAGAAAAATCTGTACACTTTTGAATAGAGAACTATGAATAGGTGGGATTTTCACTCGACCACATGATGGCAGCTATCGAAACTTTTATTCTGCTTTTGTATGGAAACCCACTGAATGGCATCATGCCGGAAGTTGACACACAATTTAGATTGCAACATCGACAAATTGTATGTGACGTCTGGCAGGCGTGCTTTTTTTTTTTTTTTTTTTTTGCAAGCACGGGGAGAACTTGCACCCTCCACAAGGCTGGGATTTGAGCTGAGAACCTTAAAACTGTGAGCCAGACATGTTCAGCACTGTCACACCACACTGCACGAGAGTGCATTAGATATAGACATATCTTAAAAGATAATGTTTGCTCTTTAACCCTCGTTATATTTGTTCTTGGGGAACAGTAACAATATTCCAGCAGCATACCGAAAACACTACTTTTTGTAATAGCGGTAATGTGTTTATCATCCTTATTCCAAATGTCTCCCTCATCAACACTTGACTAAACAAACACCCCTTGGACATTATTTGCGCAAATACGATATAGAAAAACCAAACATTGTTGGCTGGGTCAGAATAAAGCACAAGCAATTGGAGGGCAGAATATAGAAGAGTGTTTCTTTGTGGGCTGGTTGTATGCCAAAGAGCCCAGCATGCATTGGCCTTGACAGCAAAGTTTAAACGACTGTCATGAGACCTTTAAGTCTCCCTCACCATTAGTCCTAATGTGCACCATCCCTGCCGTGCCAGTCCTCTGCTTTCAACTGATTAGATAGTGGGGAGAAAGCTTTTTCCCCCCTTTTGGGGGAGGGGGGAGGGAGAGAAATATAATCCAGATTTGTTGGATTTGTCCATTTGGGCCTTTCCCATATTTGGCCTTTCTGTGACGATTGGGATCAGCTAAAGTATTTGGAAAGCGATTGGTCATGGGTTGTGTTTGACTTTCCTTTGGTTTGCATGTTTATTGGCAATTCCTGCTTGCCTTGTGTTCAGATCACAAGGGAATATTCGGAATCCTCTCCCTTTTTGACGCCAATACATAAATGAGCAGAATTGTGAAATGGGCTTAAAGTGCAAATGTGATGTCAAATGTACAGTAAGTAACTAGATTTCAAGGTACAATGTTTTTGGAATATCGAAGGAAACCGGAGTATCCGGAGAAAACCCACGCAGGCAACCGGGAAAACATGCAAACTCCACACAGGAAGGCCAGAGCCGGAATCAAACCCTGCACCTCTGCACTGTGAGGCGGATATGCGAATCAGTCAACTACCATGTTGCCTAGGAAAAACATAACAAACTCATTTTGGTCTTATTGTGGTGGCTGGAACAGATTAATTAGAGTTTCATTCATTTCAAGTCAGAAAGATGATTTGGATTACAAACATAGTCATGGGGAAAAAAATGAACTGAATGAATGCCCTTCTTTTAATGATTTTTGCGCTGTCACTGACTGCTTCCTGTATAATAAAATCAGTATGTACAATAATCAGATTCTGCATTGTAACATAAATTTGCGCAGTGGACAATCGATGCTGCAGCGCTTCACGTTAATGCCATTTTCCTCTGCACAGGCTCCTCGGCACAGGCTCATAATTAATCCCTTTTGCAAGTTCCCTGGTTGTCATACTGTATTTGGATCCTGTACCACATTTTACACGACTCGCTGGGCAAATAAACAAACATTTTTATTATTCCGTTTCATGCCACTAATTTATGGCTCTTGCGCACCAGGGTGATCAACGCCGGCAAGAGCATGCTGAATGAGGACCAGGCCTCCTGCGAGAAGGTGTTTGTGAGGAAGCCCACCAGCAAACAGCGCAACTCCACTCTGCTGGATGACAACGAGGTGAGCCAAGGGCAAAACTGCAGTGACGGCATCCGAGCGAAGGGATGGGAGCTAAAAAGTCTGGCAAGCGATGCTCACTCATCATTTATAGTGTTCACTGTGCTGTCCGAATGGCAAAGTCACCGAGGGGCGACAATGGAGCCAACAATCCACAGTCATTCCATCACTCCAAAAGCTCCAAATGCCAGTAAAATGCGACAATCACATAACTAGAAATATTCAGCGACATAGGAAAGTAGTACAAATGGGCCTTTCCTGGCTGCTCTTAACGATATGTTTTAGTCAAAAGCATTAACCATCCTGTTATATTTATTGTGAACAGCAATAATGTTCCTCGGTCAGTTTGACTCTTAATCCAAAAGTGTCAGAAACGGCGACAACAAAAATCTGAAAATAGTAATTGCCTATGCTAATAGTTTAACCTGTACAATAAATACACCACAAAAATTGTATCCCAAAAGAGATCAGTTGCGTCTTAAAATGTCGGTGGGCTGCTGTTACTTGTAGAAAGTTAACAGTAAACAAACACTTGTCAGTGTGGCCTTTATAGCTCAGCTACCTCACATCTCTTCGATTGAATGTCTTGTAAAACTGCCACAGATGAGCCATTTCGGAATTCTTGAAAGAGTGTTCGTTTAAAAAAACAAAAAAACAAAACACCAGTCTGACCTTTTTTTTTTGCACTTTGCCAAATATCTTATGTTGGAGATTTTATAAAAATGTGTTATATTCTTGGTCTGACATGAAGAAATGATACCGATACAAAATTCAGTCAACTGTCATTGCTGGTCTGACATATTATGTCAAGGATCTCAAGCATCTTAATAACCTTTAAAATGAAACGTGTATTTTCACTATTGTTTCAGGATGGCACTGGGATCCCCCTCTACTTCTGGGGGGTCTATGACGGACATGCCGGTTCTGGTGCCGCCATCATGGCCTCCAAGCTCCTGCACCGCCTCATTCGGGACCGTCTGGGCGAGATTTTTCACTTGCTGAATAACCACGAGGGGGCGCCACCTCCCATCTGCTTGGCCAAGAACGGCAGCCCCTATCAGGCTGAGATCAAGAAGGGGGCAGCGCAGGAGTCGGAGGAACCTGACGCTGTCAGCGATGCAGCGGTGCGCTACCACATGGAGAAGGTCGTCAGCCTGGAGAGCCTCGTGATGGGCGTGATTGAGACTGCATTCAAACAGATGGTAAGTAGATGAGATAACAAATTTGTCAATATGGAGACAATTATAAACCCATTCACATGTAATTAGACAGATTCGTGCGAAGGGCTCTCTTGGAATAAATATTTCTCATTCTTCTTTCGAGATATGAAAGATATGCTTGGCCTGAAAACTTTCGTAACACAATGCCCAAAAATTCACTCAATGGTGCTCCCCTAGAAAGTCTTAAGGACCGAAAGCTTGAATTGTACACAATGTCGGCCATTTTGTTTTGAAACCGCCACTTCTAGAAAATTCCAGCACTTGTACTTTGAGTGAATTCACCCAAAATTGCACCTAATTCAAAGCAGGCATCTAAGACCTAATTGGATGGCCGACGCTGTATGGTGAAGATGTTTTTGTTTTTTGCCTTGACCATCTAAGTTTGACGGTCATTTTGCGGTTTTGCCATGAAGATTATGTGTTTCCTTTTGGCTTTTTTTCAGGATGATCTGATCGAAAAGGAGAAAGCGTCATATGCTATATCTGGCGGCTGTTGTGCCTTAGCTGCCATTCATCTCATGGGCAAACTTTATGTGGCCAATGCTGGAGATAGCAGGTGAGCTCTATTGTGTCGTGACTATCATTTCTTAGACCCCTCCTATTAAAAGAAAAGTGCAGCTTTGTTATTTCCGCTTTATTTATTGATTGATTGAATTGATTCATTCATTTATAAAGTTACTGGTTTGTCATAGTTATATTGATGTAGCAGTGATTTATGGGATTAAACAGGAGAAAATGTCTTTCTCACACACACACACACACACACACACACACACACACACACACACACACCTTATTTCTTCCCAATGTGTGAGTGAGGGCAATATAATATCACTTGATTTAATTTATTGGCATTTTACAATCCAATATTCACCCAAAAATATTCTCATTAGGCCCTCTAACATATTTTGATGTACAAAAGGCACAGACAGGGTTAACTGGAATAGGATGGAGCTCAGTGATAGTGCATGTGATTTGCATGGAGGAAATCTTGGTTTCGGTCCCCAGCATTGCCGGCGTTTTTGGATTAAATTTAAAGCTTTGAAGCCGCAGTCTGTTGGGACTTTGAAGCAGATCGTTGTAGGTTAAATACCAGCTGAAAGTAATGCATGTTTGCTCCAGGCACCTTCAGGGCTTTACCACTGCTGTGCATTTCTGAATAATGCTTTATTGTATCCATACAAACAGGTTTTTAATGTACAGTACTGTTCTTTTATGGGCTACCTCATCTGCCCCCTAGTGTTATTTCTACTTACTACAGCCTTCAGAGGACTAAATGTGTTGCTGAAGGAAAACACACACACACACACACACACACACACACACACACACACACACACAATCTTACTGTTGCACTTCTTGTCACTGCAGGGCTATAATAATCCGGAATAAGGAAATTGTTCCCATGACCAACGAGTTTACACCAGAGTCAGAGAGACAACGGCTACAATATCTGGTACTTTTCGTGTTGTCATGATGCACTATTGAAACCACTTAAATGTTCCCTTTTTTTTCCCTTTATATTTGTAATGAGCATATAGAAAGGAAACCACTCATCCATCTATTTTGTACTTGTCCAAGTGGGGTGAGCTGCACTCCTCTGAAAAGTTTGATAATTTTCAACATAAAAAATGCAAACAACAAAGTGACAAATAATATAATTGAGTAGATTTTAATTACTTCACCTTTGATGAATAATCATTGATTTAATTAGGTAGATCCAATAATACATATATACTGAATGAATCGAAATCCACTTCACTTGGAAAACTGCTTCAAATTTACTATAATATCTGGGGGAAAAAAATCAGATATACCAAATACTTGAGCCACTTAGATTTGCAAATTAATTAAGTGAAGATTTTAACCCCGAACCTCAGAACTGCGAAGCACATATGCTAACCACTTGTTCACCATTATCATAAGAATCATGATAATCAACATTAATTCATCAACATAATACCATGAAAATGGTCCATATAAAATGCTTAGTCATCAAGGAGTGAGATTTTTTTTGGAACACTTTTGCGGATTCAAAACGGCAGGAACACCATTGACTCAAGACAGTTTGTCATGAGTGTTCTTGGTTTATTGGCAGGGCTTCCTGAGGCCTGAGCTCCTGGGCAATGAGTTCACTCACATTGAGTTCCCGCGCAGAATCCAGCAAAGTGAGCTGGGCAAGAAGATGCTATACAGGGACTACACCATGAGTGGCTGGTAAGCCTCGACGGCGCTCACCAATTCACACTCATTCGTTCACTCACAGCTGCCAACTGCTGTCGGTTGACTTCCGGATGTGCGTTCAAGGGCATATTCCTCCCACGTGCTTCAGTCAGAAAAGGCACGCTGCTGCGCACTTTTTCCAACTGCACAGATTCTCCCATCGATTTGAGTGTGTCACTTACGCACCTTCATGAAATGTACGCACTCTGCGTGGAGCCGATGACGGCGGGATGCCGTCAAATCTCTCAGTGCGTGCATTTTCCCGTAGACTTAAGAAGAAGCAGAAGAATCAAAGTGACCGACAGCAGGCAAAGAAGCAGCGCGACTGAATATTGATCACATATGTCAACAAAAGTGCATGTAAATGACCATTTATCTAGCCCATAAAAACTATTCTTTTTGTATTTTATTGATCGAGGTAGATCGAGCCGATGTAGAAATTGTCGTCACGGGCCGACGGAATGTTGTGATGTCCACATTCTTCGCCGTGCAAGTCTGCTTTGTGGGGATACATTGTGCAGTTCACTCACAAGCACACGTACACACTAGGGTGAAACGTTTTTTTGAAGAGCGTTTAAACGGTTTGCTTTGACTGTTTCAGTTAGGTTCCTGTCCGGTCGGTTCATTGGCACGTTCCACTATTTTTCTCATTCATTGATGTGGCGCTACTGTGTACATTAGCAATAATAATAATAATTGGGCCAAATAGCGCTAATGCTAGCTGGCGCAGCCATGTGCATCGGCAAGCAGCTGTCCTCTTTGTTACTCTTTTTGTCCTATTTCATTGATTGTTTATGCAAGGTTCAGCAAACATCGCTATGCCCGCCAGGAATTTAAAGATGCTGGCAACTGGCACCAAATATCCATTTTGAACGCCAGAATTGACAGCAAGATCTGCGTAGAATAATTGTGACGTTAAATTGAGATTGTGACGCTGTCTTGTTGCAGGGCTTACAAGACAATCGTAGAAGATGATCTGAAATTTCCGCTTATATACGGAGAGGGTAAAAAGGTAAGATGCAGCTCCGGCAAAACATTCAAAGCACGTTTCAGGTGTGTGATGCTTTATCGACAATTCAAATCAAAACACATTTTGACATCTGCACTCTATAAATATGAGTCTGCAACATCATGCACTGATTGGTACTGTACTCGGTTTTTCAAATAAAAGAAACTCTGCACATAACAGGGACAAAATCAGCAAGAATGTGCTTACTGCTTTGCTGAGTTTGTGGTGTACTCGAGAGGATCAATACCGCACAACAAGCACATAATCATTGCTTCACTTAATACGGTAGTCATCCCCATGAACCAAATGCCTGTTGTAGTACCAAGACTGTCCTGTGATAGGCAGCATCATGCCACAAGGGAAAAAAATATTTGTGTAAGAATTTTTTGTTTAACATTAAAGGTTGTTGGCCTGGCCATTTTTGTAGCAGACCAGTAAGGGGAAAACAAAAACACAATTTATATATTCCTCACCACTTATAATTTCTTAGAGACATCCAATAATTGTGTCTTTGCCAGCTTTCCTTGAGAAAATACTCCATTTATGTGTCTGATGAACGAAATGTGTGTGTGTGTTAAATAGGCACGCGTCATGGCGACAATCGGAGTGACTCGTGGTTTGGGGGATCACGATCTGAAAGTGTATAGCTCCAATATTTATATCAAGCCGTTCCTCTCGTGCGTCCCAGAGGTGAGCACCCACCTTCAAATCAAACATCCTGTAAAAATGATCAGCAACCACTTTTTGAGTATCTGCCAAACACTTTATTTTTCTGTCATCTTGCTTTGTGATGATAATACACTTAGATAAACTTTAGTACCTTTACTTCAGCAAAGAGAAGTTTGACGATTCTTATGTTAATGTTTATAAATACATCAAGAATAACACCTGAATGAATACACTCTTCTGACAGGTGCAGGTCTACAACTTTGACGACAACAAACATGGCCCAGACGACGTCCTAGTCATGGGCTCAGATGGACTTTGGGATGTAACCACGGACAAGGAGGTGGCTGACGCCGTCTCTGCCTACCTGGCATGTTGCGATCCCTCCGACCCCATGAGGTAACCGCAATCTGCCTGTCATGAAGGCGACAGTCTGGCATGTGTCATTAACGGGTTTCAAAATTGGCTCTGATCGCAACCTACCTCACGAGAGCTCAGCTCTATTCTTGACAAACCATGCAGTGAAAGGCTACTACTACGACCAGCACTGATCAAAACACCAAAATCCGAGAGCAGGGGTTTCATGGAAAGTCTGTCCAGTGCAAGTTTATCCTGAGGGCTGGAAGGATTGATATGAATGGGGACAGAAAAACAGAAAACGGGCTCTCTCTGTTGGCGAGCCATCGGCAATGCAATGTTATGCTTGGTGTGCTGAAATATGTTTACAGTGTGCTTAAAAAGTGTCCTGAGTTCATGTGCTTTAAAGGGTGGGCAATGTTTTCGTCCATAATTGAGGCTGTTGGAAAACCGAAATGAATGTTGTTTACTGAACACGGACAGAAAGCAACACGAGGAAACGGAGTCAAATGGTCTCTGCGCTCAGTTTCTTCGAAGAAATTTGGTCCGGGCATTCTTTTTGGTCCCATACCTATATGTGGGAAAAAATGATACGGTCTTTCTATATAATGTATTTTTAGGGGGTTGTGTTGCAGACCCATCTGCAGTTGGTGAAAATCTGCTCTAGAGACCATATTTAAAAAATCGATTAGTTTTTCCATAACAAACATGTTTAAAAATGGTAAAACACACTTTAAAAAAAAACAAAAACAAAACAGATTTGAATGTAAGAAATTATAGAAAATACAGAATGTATTGTCATTTATATGTATCCATGTATCTTTAAGAGGCGGGGCCTTGTACTGGGACTGTTAGTCTGTGTGTGAGTGTCTGTGTTAGAGCCGATGCCAACATCTGCTTCTTCATTGAATGTGGTCATTCCGGTAATGTTTATACTGTTCCCCCGGCATTCAATAAATAGCTTAAAAGTGCATCAGCAGCTGTGGCTCTCCTTTCCCACGTGCCAGGCATTCCAGTGATTTTTACAAAGTTAATGAATGGCCTATTTATAGAGGGGATATGTGTATTTTCTGCAGGTACACACTGGCGGCACAGGACCTACTGATGCGCTCCCGAGGAGTTCTGAAAGAGCGCGGTTGGCGGCTCCCCAACGACAGGCTGGGCTCGGGCGACGACATCACTGTGTTTGTTGTCCCACTGGCGGGACACGAGGCAGAGACATGAGACATAACATCTCCCAGCTCAAAAACAGAGTGGCGACCACCCCCATCCCACAACCCCTCCCGAAGAAGACTCTGGTCTGAGCAGCACCTTCGTCCACCTCCAGATTTTGTGGACCCTACACCTCCTGACTCATAACAGAAAAATGTTCACTGGTGTCGACTTCCTTGCCGACGGTTGCCGGTGAAATATAACCCCCCTGCGTAGTACTTACTCTTCACGTTCAAGGCTGGGCAGCTAGTTTGAAAACTCAGTATTTGACTGTACATCTTCATACCTCTCACAATTGTGATTCCTTTGCATAAACGAGCCTCTCTGTAGCATCACGATTGTGAGGAAACCAAAGAGATGCCTTCGTGGCACCAGGATGGAATGAAAACATCATGACATGAACATGGGGTTGAAGTAAATGGACTTTTTCCTGCACCACATACGTAATCATTATCAGTCTGTATTCTCCTTTGTTGGTGATGAAGGTAGGACAGCACTTAAAGAATGTTTGCACATATGTTGTCTTTGTTGTGGAAAACAGCAGACACTGTACATGTTAAGCATGAAGGATCAGAATTATTGCTTTGTTGTTATTTTAGGATAACGTTAATGTCTAGGTATAGTAAGCTGTGATACAATTCACACATATGCCTTATTCAGAGATGACTAAAGTGTTTGTATTGTATGACCTTAAATGTACCGTATACCTCTCTTCTATTGTTTTTGTCATTATTATCGTTATTTAGATTCACCATATATTTTTAAAGAGTACGGAAAATGTTTTATTTTTTATCTTTCTTATCCATAAGTGCTTGTTTAGGACGGTGACGTGTGTTATATAAGATAAGACCGGCTGAAATTGAATGATGTCATGTTCCTATTTAGAAATAAATCACAAGTTCCCATTTGCCTTTCTGGACAATTATATTTATTTGATTTCATCTGGGCACATTTGTTAATATATGTTAGCATTGCACCTTCTAGCATGTTATAGGTTTGATCAATTGTAATTGGGGATAGCACCTGAATAACAGTAACACACAAAATCCTCAAACTTTCTTGATGCCATTATTACTCTGGTTGCTTTCTTGCACAGCAATTGTTGCCTAGCAACTGTTGGCATGTTAGCATTTGATCAATTCCCAGTGAAATAGTGCTCAGCTACAGGGCAAGATTAAATGTATCAATCTGCCTCAGTACTTTCGCTTCTCACTCTGCTCTCTTGGTTATATATCATCTTTGCAACTGTTGGCATATTAGTATTTTATTAGTAGTCGTACCTAAAGAAAGGGCAACATGTACATTTGTCAATCATTTATTTTAGAAATGTGTTTCGACAGTTTGCCATCTTTGTGGTACGTAAATTACGCAGCAAAACGTAACGTGATCTTTCTCGGCACTTTGCTTACACTGGTTGTCATCTTGTTATATGTTCGCATTTCAGCCATTCTAATTCGAAATAATTCCTTAATACAGGGTGAGAGGTAAAATTCGCATTCATCTGCATTAGCGTTTTCCATGTCTCACATACTTTTCCTATAAATTGATTCCAGTACAGTGTGAGGTCTTAAGCATTCACGAGCAATTTCTACGGGACTTGTATTCTATATTTTGTTGATTACCACCCCTTGTGCTAATGTCCTTTCATTGGTTAGAAACTGATTTATTTTCGACAATAACGTATCTCTGTTCAATTAAGCTGTGGATCCACTTGTTGCAAGTCATACTATAGAATAATTGATTCATCTTTAACCAAATAGGCCCAGATGTCACACAAAATAGATTTGTGAGTAAATTGAGGCATGATCCTTTATGTATTGATTGACATTTTTTGGGGCGTGGTTCAGTGCAGTGAAATTTTGTAAATGTATGACATAGCACGATAAGCTTGGGGGGGGGGGCGCTCTCTGCAATAATTAAAGCTTTAAAATTAAAAGCATACTCAAAAAAATGTGATTCTGAACACCATACATATCAATTAATTAAACAAAAAAAGAATCAGTCATTGCTGAAAGGAAGATTACATATTGTATAACGATATTAAATTATTGCTGGTTCACGGTGAACCAGGTTCCAACTTCCAACTTGAGCGCTCCACGCCCAGTAAATCGGCCTACCACCAGCAGCACCTCCTGTTGCATTGGACTGGTAGTCCTTTTCCACTTTGCAGATGATGTCATCTTCAACCAGTGAGGGAGGCAAGCGAATGATTCCTCCCGCCATGCAGCAGCAACTTCATCATCAATTCATTACATTTACCGAAAACTGGAATAGTTTGTCTTCAAAATAAAAGTAGTTCTCGTAAAGTTATCCTTGAGGTTTGGATCATTCTCCTGTACGAGCTTATAGTAAATGTAAAAGTTAAATAAAACATTGCGGGGTCGTTTGGTTGATTTGAGCAAAAAAAATTAACAATATTTTTTAGATAGGTGTAATATTTATTACAGAAACGTAGGCGGAAACAGTTGGGTAATGTAGGCAGAGGGGTGGGCGGGGCTTGTTCTCCTAGCTGTGTAGCATTTGGCGAGCACTGCAGTGAAAAAGAAGGCGAAGAAGAAGTCACTGGGAAGGAAGCTCCAACAGGGAGTTAATATCTAGGACGAAGACTATAGTTGTTGGCGAGAAGGTATTTAAGATTTGTTTTCGTGTTGCGGGGTCGAGGCTTTTCTTTTCTTCATATTATTCCTTTCGCGTGACACAATAGTTGTGACTCATTTAGGGTGGTGGCTCCCGCTCCAAACATTGACCCTTTTCCCTTTTTGGACAAACTAATCTCTACGCTTCCTAACCAGTGGTTGACTTTTATTTTTATTTTTATTTTATGTTTATGTTTTATTTATTTGATTTTATTTAAAAAAATGTATTTATAAAGTTGGTAGTGTTTAAGTATTTAGAGCAGATATATTACCCACCTTCCTTCGCTTTGTACACTTTTTTTCACCGTAGCGACCTGTATGTAAAAGGAGGTAAATCTAATGAGCCGCCGTGTCTATTTGTAGAAACCGCTCCAGTTCCTCATTATTTATTCATTTATTAATTATCACGAGACATCTCCAAAGTCAACAAAACGTACGTAATGTTAATTTGCATACGTTCTGTTACGTTGATTGAAAGGATTTGACAATACGTTGAGCAACTTCAAAGGTCCTCGAAAAATCTTTAATTCTACTCGAAGAAAACGTTTCCCCTCTGGAATGTCCCCATGTTCTCATCCGCATTCCCATGGGAATTACTGGATCACAGGGTTATGTCACAGAACCTGTAAATGTGTCATTTCAGTTGGCCTTTGCTGAGACTAAACTAAGTAAGCATCGATCATGCAAGATTGTTAATAGATTCAGAAAGGTACACTAAGCAGTAAAAACAATAACTACTGTATACTAAACTCCCAGCAGGGGTTTGTTCAGCTGCAACCTATCGAAATGGCCAAAATCCCCAGATGCCAGGCCGACTGCAAACTAAAACCAAAAGTGTGCATTTCACAGTACAGGTTTTCTCAGTTATGTGTTCTGTCATGACGCACGCGTGTGCCAGAGTTTGTGAACAGTGGATGCACTGGTGGCTGGAGAGTGTTTTCTAACACTTAGTGGCCTGTTTGTGTTTCATTGACATCACATTTTGTTGCCATTTATACGACTTTTGCAGTTCAGCTTCACTAATGTGTCTAATTCAGCAAGATTGATTGTGGTGGTGATCCGTGGAATTCTGAACCTGCGCTTATTCAGATAAGAATCCTGGAAATGACCCAAATCCCTGGAAAAATGTCATTGTGAAACAACATTGGCACACCAGTTGTATATTTGCTTCGCGTGAATATTTTGTAACATCCCAGGCATTTCTTTTTCAAATCAATCAAACGTTGCCAACAGGTTTTGCCCACATTTATTAGTAAAAAAGTCAGTTAAGCCTCACTCATCTGTTTGATTTACAGTGGAACCTCAAGTTACGTAAGTCTCTTTTTATGATCAATTCAGGTTATGCACGACATTTTCGGCCAAAAATCACTGAGCTACGTTAGGTGCTATTTTCGGTATCTTGGCATGGATGACTGGGTGGATGATGGCTGGTGGAAATGTGTCTACCTCCCAAGCAAGGCAAACAAAAAATGATGCAAATGAGCAAAAGAAATGTGTAAAAAAATATATCTTTTTAATCACAATGTGAGGTCCCACTTCATGACACTTTTTGAGCAGCGAAAGAAACGTTTTTCCAGGATTGGTTTGCCGATATCAACTCAGGTCACACAATGCAAAATGCCACAGACGAGCTCACGAAACTGGCATTGACATTGTGCTGTTAGAACCCAATACAAAAGTAGTGTAGCAACACATGTCGACAAAAACTGAGACCTGTAACCATCGGCATATTGTGCGAGACCTCCGTTTAGCTAGCATGCAAGGATTAGTTCTGCCTCTTTTTTTGCGACACTTATTTTGGAAAAAGGACCAGCCTCAGTCCTAAGAGTGCTCGGGAAGACTTTACAGCCAAAGTTGAAAGCTAAAATTAGTTGCTAGCTGTAGTCACGTCATTGTTTTTTTTGTTTTTTTACTTGTACTTGCACCAAGTAAGACAATGGCACTGCTTTGATGCTCGTACAGAGAATTTCTATTTTCATATGGTATTAGCAAATGGAAAGTATAAGCTCAGTTCTGTACGTTGACGTCCCTACTCGTCACTATTGCAAACTCCCTCACAAGATTTAATCGAGGAACATGCCTAATCCTGCATATGATCTGTTTTTCACGTCGGATTTAGAGCGATAAGATGTTTTCGAGTGCTGCTTCAAGGTAGCGGGGGACAGCTGGCGTCCCCGGTTGGCTCTCCCTCTGCTCCTTTATAAACTTGTTTGGCCCACTTATCAGGCAGACTTTACTGGCATGCTTTCTCAATTTTATACAGAATTCTGGCATGTTAATTTTTAATCGGATGCATGAAAATGAGAACAACCCAAAATAATGGGGGAGGTTTGATGTTGTTTGTTTGTTTTTATCTTAATTTCCAGGTTAGATGATCGGTAAAGCAAAATTTTCCTTTGCAGTCAATTTTATGTGGAAATAATTCCTTTCAAAGTCAAAACCAAGTCGGCAAGTAAAGATGAGGCAAATATTTTGTGTGTGTGCGCGTGCGTGTGTGTGTGAGAGAGAATATAAATTGTGCATGATATATTACATTGCTTAAAAAATAAAAAAAAATCAGGAAGCAAACCCCGATCCTACAATTCTGCGCGTGGTAGCAGAGGCTACATAATGATGTTAGATTTCATTCCCAGTTACAAGTACCAAATAGAACATTTGAAGCACACACGTGTTTCATGGCACACAAGCCATTACTGTAAACCATGCCAACCGAACCAGTGAAAATGTGCCGAACTAGCAAAAAAGTGCATGCTCACGAGTGTGCCATTTCTACGTTGACTGAACGTGTACCTTAACCTTAACTTGGTTCAAATAAATGAGCAGTCGCCTCTGCGCAGCACTTGTAATTAGATTATTATATTGTGCATTGTAATACGATCAACCACCTAGATGCAGATGGATATACGTGATGTCAAAATAAAGGACTTGCTAGCTGCGACCCGCTCAGTGTCACATTCAGAAGTAAAATTAAAAAAAAGGTATAGAAGGAAAATAAGAGTATTTCAAGTCACATTCAGGTTTTTAACTGTAGTTTCTCTCTGAACACTGCGTGGCACCCACGTGACCTTGAAATCTGACATAGCATCATTTTGTGGTGCTCTGTTACACCGTAGATATGCGAGTAAATAAAAAATATGATGATTGACATTAGTGCAGCTGTCAAACGTGAATGTCAGACAGCCACCGCTCCCCTTTCTCAAAGTCCTTGCGGGCATCAAAAGTTTTGAGATGAGTGCAACTTAGTGAACTCTAGGATTAGTTTTTTGGGTTTTTTTTGGTCTTTTTTATATATATATATGTGACGCCGATGAACAGAAAGCAGCAAAATGGACAAGCGGGTAGTGATCGAGCCACTGCGAGTGCATTATGTGGCCCAATACATTTTAATTAATACAGTGATAAGGACGTTAATCTTTGTCATTTGTGTGTTTCTGTTACCAGCAGCTGAATATGTCATGTTTGAATGCTAACATCTGTCACTTTTTAATTTTTATTTTTTTTACCCTAACAAAAGCCGTGACTTGAACGATAATTCCTCGACATCATTTGCGATCCATTTTACATTGCTGATAAAACAATGGAAAGAACAGCCAGTAACATATCTATACCTAGTTTTTTTTTTACGATAAACACAAATAATAGTCATCGTAGCGAAGCACAAAAATATGCTGCTCCCTTACAAGAACAATATGATACATCGGGTGATCAATCGGCCTGACCAGAACAATATGATACATCGGGTGATCGATCGGCTTCTAGAGGCTTTGATCGGATTCACCGATGACACACTTACCGTAATTTCCGGACTATAAGCCGCGACTTTTGTCACACGCTTTCAACTCTGCGGCTTATTTAATGAAGCGGCTTATATAAAGACTTTTTTAACGGCCGCCTGTGTACCGTCTTTCTTTGTAAATATCTCTTGTGACAATATGGGCACCTGCGGCTTATAGGCAGGTGCGGCTTATGTGTGTACAAAATGTTTTTTTTTTCCTTTAAAAATGTAGTGGTGCGGCTTATAATCAGGTGCGGTCTATAGTCCAGAAATTACGCTAATCGCAAATATCGATTGATAGTTATCCGCCAACGATTGATCAAAGCATCTCGAGTGACAAGAATATGTCAAAGCTGAAATGTTAATTGAAAAAAAATATTTTTTGGGGGCACAAAACAATTTAATGAAACCATCCTATCTCTCTCTTTTGTGCTGGTCAACTCAATGTTTTTTCACACCTCAGTGGAACATTTTTGAACATCCCTGCTGTGGAATAATGGTGCGGCGATGAATTGTCAGCCTCTGTCAAGTGGCAACATCCAAGTGTGCCTTCCCAAAATACGTTTTTGCGTGCTTGTTGGGGCTCATCCTAACCCGTGGATGCCGATCATGATTTAATCTGCAAGGTGGCCCTACCTCGCAGGACAGGGTCACGTTCTGCCACTGAATGTGTTGCGTAACCGCCATCGGCCCCCTAAGCCTCAGGAAACCTCCTTAGAGAAAGAAAGGCGGTGTGTTCATTAACCCCGGCACATTGCTGGAATAGTTGCGCCGCTGACTCGGTGTGTCTCAGTGGGCCTGCGCTAAACGCCGCTATTCTTTCGTGCTTTACAACGTACGCTTTGTGATTGCTTCCATTGCCAAGTCGCGTGTGCGATACACCCCATGAACCGGTTTATCGTCGACTATCTCAGTAATTAATTTGACTCGGTATTCCCAATGTGTGGCCGGGTTTTCAGTTAGACCGGAAAAGTTTGTTTTGTTAGAGCCGTTTGCCGTCTCCTGTTTTCCCTTCAATGAGCTCATTTTAGAAATACACTCAATTTCCAGTAAACGGGCGATTCAGAAGCAGAACGGGAAAGCCAGGATTTATTCGCGGGTACTTTTCAGGCATTATTGCGGTGTCCAAAAGAGAAGTCATTGCGTCTGTGGCATTGTGTGTCGTTTTCAATTCCAAATTGGATTGATTTTTGATACAAACCAGTTCAAGCGACTTTGCCATCAATTCGAAGTGCTCAATTAATTTACGAAAACTGTTCTTATCGCATTCCTAAATGAAGAACAACGTGCTAATTATGACATTATTTTCATTTGTTAACAACAACGTAGACAAAGCCGGAGAAACCCACAAATGACTCACTTCTGTTGCTTCAACTCTTCGGTGAACTTCACGAGAAACACTCTTTTAGCTTTTTTAAAAAATTATATTTTATTTTTTTTAATGAAGCAAAATGCGCTGTATTTGTTTGCTCGTGTGCACACGCATGTGTGATTAATCATAAGTGCACGTTCGCACGTCCAGGCTACGTGGAATGGCCTCCACAAAAGCTCTGCCCTGGCTTCACGGAACAGGAAGTGGATTATTTTTCTTTTGTGCATGGGGGCAGGGGTCTTTCTTTCTTTTCTCCCACTCTTAAGTGTCACACTCTCTTCAAATGAAGCAAACCGAGTACTGTCTTATTATAAAACAGGAATGAAAAACTGTCATGGAGCTAGTTGGGGATGGGGAATTCCTTCAACTCACAGCTTGTTGCGACACTTCTAAACTTGATTGCCCCCCCCCCCCCCCCCTCTTTTTTTCTGCTTGGAGCATTTTGGTCTGATTTTCTTGGCAAGTGAAGCGTCGACAGTGACGAGGTGTGTGTCAAGTCCATCCTCCAGGTGTATAATACAATGACGCATGGACTGTCATCGAAGTACACTTCCAAAATATTCTTTGAATATCGTGTAACCGCCATACAGCTTGCCAGGGGGGGGGAAAAACGCCTTGAAGTCACCCATTTACGTTCCCCTGTTTCTGTTTCCAACTGACTCCAGTGGCACTTTGCAGTAATGACACAAAACTTTAATTTTGACCATTTTAAGGACAACCCAAACCCTCGGCATAATCCATGGATGGATATTTATGACAATTGTGATTTCTGCCCGACTGGCCGGAGCAACAAATGGCTTTTGCAGAAATGCGCAACATTGGCTCAATGGCATCGCAAATCTCAGACCTCTCCCAAATGTAAATAAAATCTCATGGGTATCAGATATCTGACAGTGCGAGTGGAGCATGAATGCGCAGATAAGATATCCATGTCATCTCGACGCCATCCCAAAAAAAAAAAAGCAGTTGGTGACAAATACACACCCATGTCTGTCCAAACAACACAACACATGCTGTAAACGTAAACTACAGCGAAAGCGGTGAAGGATCTGTTCTACAAGGCCAAGGCGGAGCTAACTAAACACGATGCAACGTTGAATATTTGGTATTATGTTTTCATGTTAATTTCTGTGTTCACTGCCTGCTTTTGAAACCTTGCTGTTTTATTTTCATTCCATTTGAACAACTGCGGGTTGTTTCATGTGTTCTTTCGGTGATAATCACAAGCTATGAGGCGTGTCACTTGAATGCTACATGAAAATAGAACTCTGCTATAAGCATTAAATTGGAATTGGGGCACTTAATTCTGTCCCTTCCGCCGCCAACTTCAACATGATTGTTTATGTCCCCAGCAGATATGGCGGCCATACGGAAGAAGCTGGTGATAGTCGGCGATGGTGCTTGTGGGAAAACGTGCCTCCTCATCGTTTTCAGTAAAGACCAGTTTCCTGAAGTCTACGTGCCGACGGTGTTTGAGAACTATATTGCTGATATTGAAGTGGATTGCAAACAGGTTTGTACCACGCTTGAAATCCAAACAATGGTAGGGCGCAATCCTCCATGTTTTTAATCTAACAAAAAAAACAACAACATATTTTGACTGGTCCGACATAGTAGGAAAAAAAAATATCAAGAAAACCTGCGAAATAGTGAGGTCAAACTGCAATAAATGGAAAGCTACGGTCACAAATAAAAACGTGTGGTGAGGCCGCAGAAACTGAACTGCGATGTGGCGAGGGGAAAACTGTATTGCAGAACAACGAACGTATGAAACAAAATAACATTTTGCATGTGACACACAAAATTGTAACATTTTTGACAGTGCATTTTCCAGAAAACACTTCATTGCCCCCAGGTAAATTAAGTTCCATCCATCCATCCATTTTCCGAACCGCTTCATCCTCACTAGGGTCGCGGGGGGTGCTGGAGCCTATCCCAGCAGTCTTCGGGCAGTAGGCGGGGGACACCCTGAATTGGTTGGTAAATTAAGTTAGTAACTGGATATATCTTTTTTCATTCAAGGAAACATATAATAACCTATATATATATATATATATATATATATATATTTACATATTTGCTCATCAAAGTTCTGAGTGTGAGCTGTAGATAATGTCTTGTTCTGTCGGGATTTGTTCCCTTCACACAGGATCACCACTTTGTAGCATAACAGGAAATGTGTCTACCTCCCAGCTTCCTGTTCAGACGGGGAACGAAGACGTACTTGGTCCTTGCAAATCCCCCGCTCCATCCCTCAGGACTTTTTTTTTTTTTTTTCCTCCCGTGCGATAAAAGTCTCTCATTTCCTGTCATTTTGGCACTTGGATGAAAGGAAAATTCAAATTCACGGATCCCCAGTGGACTTTGTTCCACTGGGGTGGGGATCACTGTGACTTTTAGAGGATTTACACCCCACCCCTCCCTCTGGAATTAGACCGTTATACAACCAGATAAAATGGATTTGTGCTTTCACTGAAATCTCTCACCTTCACGCCGATCCGACCTTCTCTAAAATTAGATGTTTCTGGTTCTGTTTTTCCTCCCAAAAGCCTGAAGCCCGTGGGAGCACGGTCGCTACACTTGCTCACGCATCGTGCTGCCACCTCCTACCCTCTTCCTCTGCAGACCTCTATTTTTGGGACTGATGCCTGCAGTCTCTGGAAGGCATTGTTTTTTGCCTTTTGAGTTTGAAGTGAAGGGTCTTTTTGGTTTGCCATGCTCTTTTTACCTTAAATTACCAAAAGATTGCAGCAGGGCAAGAAGTGGCTCTTGTTTGCCCATATGCAAGCACAGAAGGTACTTGGTTTGATGCCTGCTAATCTCCCACTTCCCCTAATTGAATTAATCATCAGTTTGCAGAGATTAGGCCAATCCCTGTGTACATTTCCACAGCGGTGGCAACACGAATAAGAAACCCATTAGGTCCGAGTGATCATCTTCTGCAAATTTCAGCCGAAAAATACGTAACTTTTACAGTTTAACCCCAGCAACTAGGGCACACATCGGTCGGTGGTGCCTTGAATAGAGAAGCGATCGTCCGTTAAAAATAACACCAAATCAGAGTTAGCTAGTACTACATAAGCGGGTGGATTTAAAATTTATGGAAAGAAAACCCTGGGGTTCTACCGTTGGCACCATATTAGCGTATTAGTTGGATGAATTTTACTCTCTGGTCTGTATTGCTCAAAATGTCATGACTATCACGTCAAACATCCTACATTTCACTACATGTAACATGGCTCATTTTGGCCCGGGCAGGGACTGCTCACTGGGACTTTACACTAATTGACAACTGAAACTCGGTGGCTTGGCGATGAAGTGCAGCCTCCACAAGGGATGGGTGCTTGTTTTTTTTGTTTTTTTCGTACACTCAGGGCTAGCATGCAGCTTGTATCGATTCCCGAGCACCTTCACTGCGGTACTCAGGGCGGGATGAGCAGTGGCTCATTTGCATGAAGCAGAACTGAGCTTTCAAAACCTTTATTTCAAGTATGACGCAATTCTTGATTAATTTGTGTTTGCTCGCCAAAGATTGTAATAATTTTTTTTTCCCGAACACCAGGGACTTGTTATTGACTGTGAAAAAAATACTAATATATTTCCTTTTAGGCATCGTAGGGAAAAATGTCTCACAGACACTTTAATTCCTACAACGCTGCTTTTGGCAGGAGAGGAGACAATGCACAACACTAATGTAGTGACGATTGTTTGTGTAGCTTTCCGCTCTAGTGATCAATTTCTTCTCTGAATAATATTGAAGGCTCCTGAAACGTTTTAACAACGGAGTCTTTTTTTTTTTTTTCGTTGCTACTTTTCATACAGGTGGAGTTGGCCTTGTGGGATACCGCAGGTCAAGAGGACTACGACAGGTTGAGGCCTCTCTCCTACCCAGACACTGACGTCATCCTGATGTGTTTTTCCATTGATAGCCCGGACAGTTTAGGTATGTTTGGATTAGCTGCTAGTTTCCCAAAGCTTCACAGAAAAAATGTTTCATTGCTTGTGATTATCTCAGTACATAAGCAGCCTGAAAGCAAGTGGGATTAATGTAGCTAAGAACATCGTTGCCTTGAGCGCCCTGCAGAGCTATCAATCATGAGAAGTGACACTGCACTGCCTGGCCCCCTTTTTATAGTCATCTCCCTTGAGCATTTCATCTCACTTTCTCTCTCTCTCTCTCGCTCACTTGGGACAGAAAACATTCCCGAGAAGTGGACGCCTGAGGTGAAGCACTTTTGTCCCAATGTTCCCATCATCCTGGTGGGGAACAAGAAGGACCTGAGGAACGACGAGCACACGCGGAGAGAGCTGGCCAAGATGAAGCAGGTACACATTCAAAGGACTGGAGGATGGGAACTTTTCAAAATCAGGCTGGAGACACAGTTAAACGATTTCATTTTATGGAGCTGGAAAATCATCGGGTCAAAACATAGATATAGTGGTAGCCCTGTTGCTACTTTCCAACACTAAATGGAAGATGTTTATTTATGTATCTATTTTTATGTGGCCTTCAATTTGGCTCCCTCAAATTTGTCGATATCCTGGACATGGGAGAAATGGGGTTTGCTGATGCTGGAAATGTTCCAACATTGCAATGCAAAAACTCCTCGAACAATTTAGGCACTGACCAATATCTTGTCAAGTATTCTGCAGAGATGAACATGTGGAGCAGAGGTTTTGAGTTATTTTCGGTGAGGAGATGTTTGTCCGAGACAGAACAGTGAGAAAACGGAATGCTGCAGCCAAATGGAGACTGTGGAGTCTGCATCCTTGAGTTAGCGACCAGCAGTGGCAAACCTGGGTAGAAAATAAGAGCACCTGGTCCTACCAATAGAAAAGCATCACTGGTTGGAGTGGAAAAGGAGACAAAATAGCAGCGCGAGAACCTAGTTCGTTGTGCGCAGTTTGTGACCTCAGAACATAATTTTTGGGACCATTGTAAACCAAAAACTTCCTATCTACCACGCAGGAGCCAGTCAAGACTGACGAAGGCCGCGAGATGGCCAACAGAATCAACGCCTTTGGCTATCTGGAGTGTTCTGCCAAGACCAAGGATGGCGTGCGGGAGGTGTTCGAGATGGCCACCAGGGCGGCGTTACAAGTCCGCAAGCGCAAGAAGAGAAGCGCCTGCGCGCTGTTGTGAGCTATCCGTCAAGACGCCATTGTGAAAAATCAAGAAACGAGGAGTGAGAGAGAAAAAAAAAAACCCACAAAAAGGACTTACCTTTCCCCCCCAATGGCATCTTTGTACTGTATCCTGCATTTCATAGTAGGAGTCAGGCAGGTGAATTATACGCAAAACATACAGGAAATGAACTTTGTCTATATTAGAAATTGTTGTTTGGAGAAAAAAAAAAATCTTTGTTGATTTCCTTTACGTTGTGTTTAAAGCAAGAAGCATGGTTTCTTTGATCTTTTGTAACCCGCAGTGATTTGAAGCGCATGTTCGGATGCCATATTGTCGAGCGAGGGCGGGGTAGCGCCCTTCCTCGCTAATATCCCGTCCCGTCCAAACCGTTTGCCCCGCTAAATTGACGTCTGCGTTAACAGCTAGTGCCTTTTTGTACGTTTTCTACATCCCTGGTTACTTCTCATTGTGTTGTCATTGCAAATTACGCCACGGCTTTCTTGTTGAGAGCGACAAATGGCTGTGGTTCTTGCTCTCGACTCGGGCGCGTCACGAGTCAATTGCCTCCGTGCTTCTGTAATGTGACAAACGCAGAACACAGAAGTGCTTGCCACGCCACTCACTTTGTGATTACCAGCTTGCGTCTACAATTGGCATGGTGGAAAGCGGTCAAAACAACATGAGCAAGTTAGTACGAGTGACAGATTTTGCAAAACTTCCCTGAACGAAGGGGCAGGCTTGATGGATTCTGCTCACTGGCGGTCCCCGCCCGCCGCTGGAATCTGCGCTCGACTGGTTAGCCTGGAACTCGTGTCTGGTTAGCGTCGTTTGCTCGCGTGGTTTTCCAGCAGGTCGTCATTCTTTGTGTATTTTATGGGAGTTGAGTGAGTGACAGTGAGGAGTTTGCTTTTCCCCTCCTGGTGCCTTCTCTTGTTCTGGTGTGCCGTTGGCATTCTCTACCAGACCTGGTAGACCAGTTGAGCTTGCATTTTTCCGTTTCTTGCGGCTCGAATGCAAACATTTCATCTGTAGCTTACACTATTCAGTTTGGGATACCGCTATTTCAGGATGAATATAAAATGCACTACACTCAGTTTTCATTCAAGTGATAGGTTTTGTTTTTTTTTTAGTCCTGTTGGAGATTGAGATATGGGTAATATCAGCTGCTATAAATTTTCCAAGTCTTGTTAGATGTGCAAAGATGAGTACTAAAAAGTCAGCGAGTGTAGAGAATTTTTTGGATGTGGCAACAAAGACATATGAAGACAAAGCGGCCATAAACACCACCGATCCTAAACAATTGAAATAGTTCTCACCGCCTATGTGCAAAAAAAAAAAAGTGGAAATGAAGCAGAGACCGTTTCACTCAACGACTTTGGTGACAGCTTTTAGCTGAAACAAGAGTTATGCAAAAAGTACTGAAACACTTAAGAGTTGGTACATGGACATTCAACATTTTAGAGAAGGTCAAATCAACCTCAATGAAAAGATGATCAATGTTTCACTCTTTGGTGGTTGTCAAGTTGTGCTCTGCTTGTAAAATGGCAAAATGACATCTTCATCGTGCAGCGGAAGCTCCAAAACGGTCATAAAACGCCTCTTTTACTGCACTGGCAATGTGTCATGTTTTAACAATTATGAACTGACTCACCCCTGTCAGATGTTAAATTGGAAGTCTCTCTGTAGCAACCACCACTTGGTCACGCTAAATGCAGGAGATCCAAATCATATCCTCCCATTCTCAAATTGAGAGTCCTGAATGGTAAGCAGGAAGTCAAAACCTACCCCCGCCCCCCCCAAAAAGTAACCTGAAACATTGTCCACGTGACGAGTGATGAGAGTAATTGTCACTAGTGTCATTCTTTCAGAAAAGGACATTAAAACCCCCACGAAGAATGAATCTGCTTATGTTGACTGAAGTGAGGTGGAGAAAGGTGCCGTGATATCACATTATGACAGTTTGGCGTTGGAATAAAACAAATGTACTTACTGGCAGGGATCAGACCGTTCCCTGAAGGCATTCTCACTCGCCTTGTGGATTCTTTCAAGGTCCGGCCAACAACCTTGCTCAGGCAGACTGCATCCTCCCCATTTGCCTCGGCCGCACATTGATATACATGAACACGTGTTTGCATGGAGGCTGCTATGTGCCCGATAAGTTTCTGTTGCAGGATATCCTTGTGAATGTACAGCAAAGATGAATTGTCTGCTGCGGCTGCTGTGCAATAATGCACAACAAGCACACTGACGTGACAAGACCGTTCTAATCAGTGAACGGGAAATCTTGTCACTGGGAAAATGTACTTATTGGATAACGGTAGTCAAATAGCCAGCAGAGCAGCATTCCCGGAGTGCATCGTGCATGCGTTAGCTTCTGCTCAGTGTCACGTCACTTTCGTTTCCCCCTCTTCTCTCGAAAACGATTTGAAATGACAATGCAGATTAAGAGACAAACTCACTGGCAAACACAGCTTTGCTCACAGCGAATGTTTTATCCCAAGTGAACATTGTTAATAAACAATTTTTGCGATAAGACGAAATGGCCATGCGGCGGATTTTTTGGGGAGAGCATTTTAAACTCATGACAATAGTGTCCCAATTTATTGATCATTTTGAGTGATTCTTCCTTACAGAGCAGAGAGATTTTTAGATATGGGTCGAGCAAACTGCCTCCCAAGTGAAAATACAATGATGCCCAGATTGATATATGCCAACTACATATTGGGTGTATTGTTTGTCATTGTTTAAACATCACTATTGGTAGCATTACTATTACTTACCATACAGTATACTAGTAATGTGCAATTGAACCTGTTGTGCAGCACCGAACTAACCATCCATA
Source organism: Hippocampus abdominalis (assembly GCA_018466805.1). Taxonomy (NCBI): domain Eukaryota; kingdom Metazoa; phylum Chordata; class Actinopteri; order Syngnathiformes; family Syngnathidae; genus Hippocampus; species Hippocampus abdominalis. The sequence continues at coordinate 2,954,832 of CM031707.1, read as the reverse complement.
CATCCATTTTCTAATCCGCCTATCCTCACGAAGGGTGCTGGAGCCTATCCCATCTGATTTTGGGCAGGAGGCGAGGTACACCCTGAACTGTTTGCCAGCCAATCACAGGGCACACATAGACAAACAACTATTTGCACTCACAGTCACACTTAAGGACAATTTAAAGTACTGTGGTACCTCTACTTACGACCGTCTCTTGATATGAAATTTTCAAGTTATGAAACTTCTCAACAGGAAAAGATTGCCTCTTGTTCCTCAAGAAATTTAAAGATACCGGAAGGGAAAAATATACAATGGCTAGCTCGTGGCAGCTCCGAGTTTCCTGAACGCAACATACTTATAGCTGCTCTGCCATTGCCGATAGTTTTACGTTAAAATCACCCAGAAAAAAAACGCGTCTCTTGTTACAAAATCTTCTCGTGAAGAAATTTCTTCCAATTAATTTCGTAAATAGAGGTATCACTCTCTTACATTTACCTGCCATGCATGTCTTTGGAACGTGGGAGGAAAACGGAGAACCCGAAGAAAACCCACGCAGGGACTGGGAGAACAAGCAAAGTCCACACAGGAAGGCCGGAGCCGGAAGTGAACGCTGCACCTCTGCACGGTGCGGCGGACGTGCTAACCAGTCGACTACCGCAGCACCGAAACGTTTGGAGGAATTGCTTCTAAATGGGTTCAGTTCTTGAATCTTCGGCTTTAGTGACCTCTCATGGTGAAAAGCAAGACTGGAGCGAATTTAAAACAGGCACGCATACGAACCAAATATCATACGTATATACAGTAATACAAACGGACTATGTTTATGTACAGTATTTTATATAAATAAAGTGACGAATGTGTATATTGTAGTAATTGGACATTTTTGGAGTAAAGTGTCATCTCCCCCTGAAATATCAACAAAACTGGTAATCAATTGCGCCACTACCATCGATCAAATTAATCTTTTGGCGTCACTCACCTCCATTCAAAATCTTCATCCGGTGGATGAAGATTTTAATATAAGACTTTTCAATAACACTTTAATAACTCCTTGTACCATCCCGCTCTCGCCCAGTACCTTCTTTGCACTTATCATTTTCCCCAATATTCACAAAGGTCAAAACCGTTCCTGCACCCCATCTTTGAAACTTATTAACACATTTCCATCCTTCAGTAGCTTCACTACTGTACAGTACTGTACGTATATCCATCCATCCATGCATCCAAAATAAATGTTACCGAACGTGTTACATATACCTCCAACGTGTTACATATACCTCCAACCTGCGGGCGGCGGCACCGAGCAAAGGAGCGTAGCGGAAATACAGATACGCATCCATCTGTACTACAAAGCTTAAAGAAGAAGAACGAGGGGGGTCGACTTTGTATGAAGACAACGGAGCGGTGGATTTGACGGGATAAAACCAGAGCATATCCTCTTTTGAAGGTAACTACAAACTAAGTTTTGATGTCCTAAAACAAACGTGGTTTCTCTATACTTAAAAAAAAAAGCCCACACCGATTCTTTTGCATGCGAGCTTAGCTAACAGCTAATGGCTAACACACAGTAATGTACATACTACCGCGACCAGAGATATGTACGAAAGAGGACGTGAGGTACGATTGAGTATGCGACTGGATATGCTCGTTAATCATGGAAATCGAATTTTGGTTTGCTCTTTTGGGGTTCATGTTACCCCCACCGCTCCACATTTAGCCGTTAACTGGGGCTTTCGCGTTCTTTGGCGGCGGACTCCATATTGTCTTTTTCTCAGATGTCGAACCAGGCATGCAGGGGCGCAAATACAGTCATTTCCCGCTTGATTTAAACCAACATTTGATGACCACGGACGGCAATCGTCTTACAAATTGTTTGCTCTTGTCGGTTAGTGCAATTGTGTGGGGGAAATACTGACGAAAACGTGATTTGAACGCTGGTTCATACGCCACAGTGTGTCGTTGTATCGTGTAAACTCTGGTTGTCGTTGCAAGTACGCCGCTTAGCGGTTATGAGTGGTATGAAGGATGGCCAAACATAAAGTTGTCCCTAACTGGTTTCTTTTTGTGGTCAAGTCAACTTTTATACGAGTTAATAATTAAGCACTTGCTATTTATAATTGTCCTTTGAAAACATGGGAAAAACACGTTCGTAACAACACATGCGTACGTGTTCAAATTGTCTTTCATAACACTTTACGAAAGGCAAAGAAAAAAAAACTTTCCTAGTATGCATTATATGTGGCCCCTAAGGCTGGGTGGTATGGCTGAAAAGTATGTCATGATATAAGTAATTATCAGTCGACATTGATATAACTACTCCCCAAAAGTTAGGGATTTTTGCCTTTCAGATGAAATTAATGGAAAATGTTCACGTTAGTGATATTATGAAAGTAGTAGGACATTTATTAGAGAGGCGCACTCATGTTTACAAGTCGACTTATTGTCGGCTGAGGAATGGCATCCCACTCTTCTTGAATTCCAGCCCTCAGGTCTTTGAGGTTCTGAGTTTCGAGCCTCGACATGGCCATCCAGCTGATCCCACAGGTTTTTTTCAATCGGATTCAAATCTGGAGAAAGTGCAGGCCATTCCATTTGAGGTATACTGTACCAGTCTCCAACAGATGTTCTCTCAAGATGCAACCTCGATGATCTTGAGCATTGTTGACCATGAAGATGAAATGAGGCCTGTGTTGTTCATGTAGGGCACAATCACTGGATTAATAATGTTATCCGGGTAATTTGATTTTGTCACTGTACCATTCATCAACCAGTGTCTCGGGGCAGTATTGACAGTGTCGCGGTCATCGGCATGGGATATGGCCAAAGGATGTCCACATCTACATCTTTCTGTGACTCTTCCAGTCTCTCTGTATCTCTGTTGCAACCTTCTGATGACACTCTACGGCACTAAGATCAGTGGCCAATTCTGTCTGAGAATATCCTGTTTTAGGCATCAAAATGCCACAGTACTGTTGATCCAATGGTTGGTGCTGTCTTGGTCTCATTATGTCAAAATGTGAACAGCATGAAATTTCACCCGAAAAGACAAATATCCCAAACTTTTTGTGAGTAGTGTAGAATTATTTTTTTTTAACCTCATCAAAATAAGAAAAAGCTTTAAATGGGTTAAAGATAAAGTACCATGAAACACAACGACCCCGAGGAAAATATCGCTAAGCCAAACTAAATTAAAAGAATGTGTCATGTTTTTGTGTACATTGTAATGCATTGGAATTTGGAGTGGTGTTTACATCTATTCTCCTGGCTCGAGCAGTGCCGCAAATATTTATTTGCAGAAGAGGCCACACCACATCTTTGATTTTTTTTTTCATAACTTATTTTCAAACCGATGCCCATATGAGTACTCAACTCATAAGCAGTCCCTGATACCAAATATCCATTCGTACTTTAAATACATACATTTTGAGGGGAAAAGGACAGATTTTATATAAATATCTATTTTATCCTACTGACTACCAGGGAAAAAATATTGATCGCTTTTATTTTGAAATGCCCCAATCTTTTTAATGTAATTGGAATACTGAAAAAGAAAATTTTGAAAAAACATTTTTTTAAAGCTATGATGTGTCCACTACAGTGGCCGTTGAAACCCGATGCAGGTGAGACGTACTTTGTGCACATGACATATGTTTTACTGTAGCAGCTGCAGATCTGCCACACCGTGACGCATGTGTTTCATCCACCATCTCTGGAAGATGGATGGCACCCGTAGTGTCTCAGAACTACAATTAGTTGCCATTTCCATTCTTGTCATAGGGGAGTGTAGTCATCTTCGCTGTTGTGTGTTAGTTGCTCCATGTGTAGCACTTTGTATACAGCGATGGCTGTTTGAAAGTGCTCCATACTCAATGACTAAGCTGCGCTCAAAACACGCTCAAAATTTCCTGGTGCCGCGACATGCGCATTGGCCACGAGGTTTCCTGAAACATTTCCCCTCATACATTTTTTTGTAATCTCTTTCAGACATTGGTCAAATTGATTGGAACCACCATCCTCAACTCCCAGATTCCTCCAAGGTATTTACGAGGCTGTTTGCTGAACTGTTTTACCTCCTGCAATAATATTTTGCCTGCCAATTTTTTGTATGCGAGGCCTTCAATTTTCTTTGGATTAAACATTTGCGTCGGGCCCTCGACATCTTTCAAATGCAGACGTTTGCCTGATGGCAAGACACATAAGGGGCTTTTTGGTTTCTATATTTGTCCAAACTATTTCATTTTCCTCCAAAATAATGATTCCTCAAAAGACATTTGCATTTGATTTACCATTGCTGAGGAGGACTTGCCAACAGAAAACGAGGAAAGCTCCATTAACGTGTCGATGATTGCGCCTCAGATCTGCACTTTTCCAGCATTCAAATATTTAATGTCATTTTGGACAGTAAGAGTTTATACATTTTCACAAGGGCTCATCAGGCTGAACAGGCGATGAACGGTGTGCCTTTATTTTTTTTATTCCCGCATTGGGATGTGTCTCTGCCAACACCAACATTCTCTCATTGTGTAGGGGGTTCTCGGTCTTGGGTTAAGAATGGCGCTGAATGAACTAGTTTGCGCAGTGACTAAAGAATGCATAAATGCAAGAAGGCATGCTCTCCTGCTGTTCCTGTTTCCCCCCCCCCCCATTTGACTGGTTTATTTTCATACCCGAGAAGTGTCTTTCATACAAATATATTTATTGTGGCTTTACTACGTTCGCATGGGGTAGTGATGGACTTTGGCGTGTTCCGACTTGCGTAGCTGCCATATATCGCAGTCGTAAACCGAAGGACTCTCTCTCCTCAACTTGTTTTATAATATTTGACTGAGGCTTCACACATTTTGAATTTGGGACGACATGGATCCGGATCTCCGTTTTGCCACCAGTGCAAAATGGCCCCCGTACAAATTGCTGCGGGGAACCTTGTTGGTGAACTTGTGCGGCCGCCAATAAAACCAAACGAAAATCCCAGACGTTTCATTGTCCCAGTCGTTTGTTGCATCCAATTCAAAGCATCGATACGAATAACCGAATCGTGTTTTTTCACGGCCGCTAGTTGTTCGAGAATTTCCGAATCGCCGACAATTTTCCCGCGTCGTTTGAATTTCCCCATTTCCCGTACGCGACCTCTTTGCTCCGTTTACAATTTTTCATCCTACAGAGAAATTTTAATCTCTTCTGTCACCCCATTGACATGTTTCAGGATCGTGGATGCTTGTATCCATCCGCTCAATACTAAACATTTCCGAGCATTTCCGAACGTACGAGGAACGAATCCGCAAAACCCTTGGGATCAAGTCATGTCTCGCCGAAGAAGCCGGAGTCCATCGCCGGTGCAGTTCTCACGCACCTGTAGCAGTACCGATCCCCGGGAAATGGAGCGACGGATTTTTGTTGGGAATTTGCCGACGTCCGACATGGATAAGAAGGATTTGGAAGATCTTTTCGGTCCGTATGGAAAGATACTTGGTCAGTAAATACCTCCATCATGAGCAACAAAATTCACAAGAATGAATTCTAGATAATTGCCTTATCTAATTTGCAGCTTTTATGTACCTTGACTTCTAAGCATGTAACACTGTAACTTTATTGCATCAGTGCTTGCCTAAGTGGGTAGGTATCCACGCCAGTGTTTCTTTGTACCACTTAAAATGTTCCTTTTTCAGGCGTTTCCCTGTTACGTGGATATGGATTTGTACAATATGAGCGTGTAGAGGAAGCCGAAGCTGCAAAGCTGGCCCAAAAGGGTCGAATTTATAAAGGTTATAAAATAGGTAAGCCTTGACTGCACCAAGTATGACGATACTTCTTATGCATAAGCTGTGTGACAAGCAGAATTAAAAAAAAAAAAAAAAAAAAGATGCTACTACATGAAATAATTGGGCTAGATACAAATTATCTCCTGTTTTGGGTGATCAAAGTTGGCTTTATGAAGTCAAATACAGCACTAGGATGTAAAAAATAGAGTATGACATCATTCCTTCCCATGTTTTTTTTGCCTTCTCTGCATGGAAACTTGTTGAAGACATTTTGAATGATTAGCACACAAACTAAATAAACATATTTGTACCATTAGTTTAATTTCCCACAATTGTCTTTGCATTTACTTCGGAATGGTTTTAATGCGTCGTCGAAATGCGCCTCGCCGCCCGCCAACTTGCCGACGGAAAATAATTTTCTCCTCGTCATTTCAACTCCTTGCGCTGCATTTTTGACCTCTCGTCCAGTAAGGAAGCCCAAGTTTGGAGTAATGGAGCGCATTTTCATTTTGGACCGTGGGAATTTCTTTGGCGTGGCCAATTTCCGTCCGTTCAGCGCATTATCTGATTGACTTGCCATTGTTTTTTTTTTTGTTCAACGTTTGGATTGATTTATTTTCAGATGTAAATATGGCAGTGGAGCGACGGTCCGCTAAACCTCATTCCCAGCAGAGCCCTCCACGCAGGTAAAGTAACACAAATTCGGTGGCAAGACCTACCATCGCCTACAAAGCAGCCGGTCAAAAACCCAACAACTTAAACGAGATTTTAAACCTTCAATGGTTATGGCTGCTGGACACCTGTAAGCTTTTAATAGAGGCGTGCAAGCCAGTATTTTGGAAGTTGTTTCCATTATTTCACAAACAGGAAGTAAAAATAAACCTTATAAGGGAATGTCAAGATTTGTCTTCATAGTCACATCTTTTTTGCCTCTCATTTTGTTCTGACTGCTCCATTTACAGTTTTTAATGAGGGATGGTATCATAAATCAGTCGATTAATACATAGTTCAGAATTAAAGTGAGGCAAAATAGAGAGTGGGTAACTTCTTGATGTCAGCTACGAGAAGGTCAGACACTGGTACATTGACGCTTGGGCAAAACCCCTCCAGGCAGCATTCTGCTCAGTACTGCATTTTTTTGTCAATCCTTTGACATCCTAGTAAGACATAAAAATGATGACTTCTATACTTTCTGGCCTCTTCCAGTATCATCCGAGCGCTTGCTTCCTAATCTTTTCTACAAATTTTCTTCAATCGTTGTGGGAAAATGGCAACAGGTAAAGCAATGCGTAAAGGTACTTCCTTTCAAACATATGAAAGAAAGTACTGTCCGAAATAAGTCTGACTCCACATTTCCTAACCATCATCATGTGACGACAGGTATTAAAAAGCCGCTAGCATAAAACAGCAGTTGACTTCAGCGGTGGCCTGCAATCTTTGGTAAAAGTTGGTCAGGTGCATCCAGCGGATAAAGGTGTGGTAAAGGTTGCATCAAGACACCTTTCCAAAGTATTTTTAGAATTTTAAGAACCCCTCTCCAAAGTAACTCTGGGTCACTTTGCCAAATAGAAAAGGAAAGCTCCTGAAAGGAAACAAACCAAAAAAAAAAACTGAATCCAAAGGCATCCCTGTGCAGTCCTCCAAGCTTCCCCGAAATGGGGGCATTTTGCTCGTAAAATTTGAGACAGTACAACTAAAATGTCAATATATTTTATATACCGTAATTTCCGGACTATAAGCCGCGACTTTTGTCACACGCTTTCAACTCTGCGGCTTATTTAATGAAGCGGCTTATATAAAGACTTTTTTAACGTCCGCCTGTGTACCGTCTTTCTTTGTAAATATCTCGTGTAACAATATGGGCACCTGCGGCTTATAGACAGGTGCGGCTTATGTGTGCACAAAATGTTTTTTTCCTTTAAAAATGTAGTGGTGCGGTCTATAGTCCAGAAATTACGGTATATTTCCTCCCTACCGCCCATTAATTAGTAATAAAGGGCCACTGTTGGTCCGGAGCCCTGCCGCGAGTCAAGAAAAATTCTCAGATAATTGATTTTCAGCCGACCACTAAAATTGTTTTCGACTTCAGTCTCCGAGCTTGACAAGTTGCTCATTTCCTGTGAATAAAATTTCTACTGCCTTCAGTGAGGAACTTGTCTCTTGACAGGCTGTGCTGTGTTAAAATCAACGTATTATCCATCATGTGACCTGCCATATAATATGCCGGCATGAAAGAAATTTCTCTACATTTGCTGCATCCAGCAATTTGCATTCCGACTGCAGCGGATTTTCGGCTACGACGGTCCTGACGTTCGACATTTTGCGGTTCCAAATGGCGCGTACCGTACGAATACACGCTGTCACGTCACGAGAAGGCACGCACACTCGCCGCTGTGCTCATCACGTTGCATTGCGTTTTGTTTGTTTCGTACATACGGACTTGTGAATGAATTTGGGTTATATGGCGGCCCTGTGACTAGAACTCTCTTGTAAGAGAATCCCCCCGTATATGCTACAAATCTGCTATCAAGATATTGGTGTTATTCTGCTGAACCCCGGGTTTGTTTTCGGTCTTCCGTACTAGCACGAACACCCGTGTGACGGCTCAGACTTGGTGACAACTTTCGAAGCCGCTTTTTAAGAAGCAAATATTGAACACATTTTGGTCGATCCCAACACCGATACAGAAGTAAAATTAAAAGTGCCAAGAAATTCAGTTTTGATTCTGGGACAGTATTTTATCTCAAAGTGAGCTTTGACAAAATCATCTAAAGAGCTTCTACAGCTCGCTTATGACACCTCTCCGAAGTCTGTCAGAATTTCCCCGACTGGTATCACAACAGGGACATTTTCGTGCACTCCTGGAAGGATACTTGCGCAGATCGGTCGTCCTCCTCTTCAAATCGTACCCTCAATGACAACCTTGAAGTTTGGGAAAGGGGAGAAAATCACATGGACGCAGGTCAGGTGAGTCGGGAGGTTGCTCAACCACAGCGTTTTTCTTCTCAGCCGGAAACTGAGCAGGCTTGTTGGTCTGCTTCACCTCTGGTCTCTTTCCGCACGCCGAACAAAGCAAACGCCGCAGGATCTCTTTTTTTTTTTTACCGGGATATCATCTGGCATACATCGAGGGAAAGCTTGTAGTCTGGAGATTGGGTTTTACCGTTTGTTACATCAATCACGGAAGTTCTCACACGCCTCATCGACATGCGATGCGTATCGGTCATTTGTCACATGAGCAGACTTTGCGTATTTTACCCCAGCCTCAATTTTGACGCCCGTTTCCGAGCATTGGGACCATGTATGAATTATTTCAGGAAGTATAACGTTCTGGGGCAATTTTGCATATTTATTTCATTTATTCCTCACATTACGATTGAGGATATATATTTTTTTGGTCTTTCTGAATGTGTGACTGCTTATTTCCTGCATGGTGTGACTTTCGGGGAAATGACACTGAAATATCCCGAATGAACTACAATTAAAAGGTAGATTTTTGTTTTTTGCGCTGGATTTCAGACAATTTGGAACGAGGACTTGAACTGTTGAAAGAAACTGGAGTCTCCTGGACTGCATTTATTTGGTGCACATGTACATGTACAACTATTCTTGTCATATTTAAGATTGTCTTTGAAGCATCCATGATATTTTAAAAGAAGCTACAGAATGTACCATCTCACAACTCTTGCCTTCTTACTCAGACCATATGGCGGCTACGGGGACGGCAAGGATCCCCGACCTCGGTCCCGCTCACCGGTGTTCCCCCGTGATAACCGAGACCGCGATGCACGTGAACCCAGAGATCGCGATTCCCGTGACGGGAGGGACCCTGGTAGAGATTCCAGCCGAGAGCAAAGAACAGGAAACCATCCCCGCGACCATGAGTACCGCTACCGCGGTTCGGAAAACCGAGACAAGGACCTGAGAGGCGGGCCGAGAGATCCCAGCTACAAGTAAAGTCTATGCATTGCAGCTGGAACCAACCTCATGAAAGGCTTTATGTGCTGATTCCCTCTTAAATGTTTTGATACAGCAGAGAGGAATACGACCGTTACTACCGTGGTGGAAATCCCCCAGATGACTACTTTGCCAGAAGGAAAGATGACCCGTACAGGGACCAGTACAAAGACCCATGGAATGGGCGGCGTGAGGCTGAAGGTATGTCATCCGTGTGTTTCAGTGATGGGACATTTCCAAACTCCCATCAAGGCTACCATACATTCTTTGTTTTAATCCACCAAGGCCTGCTGCTATTTGGGAGTTTACAGGCGCGATATGCCAAAAAAGGTTGAGGGTCTTCAACAAGCAACAGCAAAATTAATTCTTATTAAGCAGATTTCTTCTTTAATGGACCAAGGAGTGAATTGGCCAGAAAAAACCCTGAAATAATGCATTTGCCCGTTCAGGATGATACATTTAGCTGCTTTTACTCTGTAGGTCCCAATATTCAATTGAATGCATGTTTTTTGTGTGTACATTTTGACATAATGGTCGTGAAAAATGACACGTGAAAAAAATTTCAATCACAAACTCCACGAGCCACTCACAATAGAGGTAAAGAAATACATCACAAGAACACATATTAAACTGTACGTATTAGTATCTAATTGGCCTCCGCTGACTCTTCTCCTTTTGGTCTAAATGTGGGTCATGCTGGCATTTCTCCACTGGCCACTGTTGGCAATTATTTTGCTTAGGGAGATGAGCGCCACATCTCTCATGTACCATATTTTGAGTAAATTTAATCGTCTAGACTTAAGATGTAGTTTACAGTGGGTGCGTAGACCTTATCATTTGGCGTTGCAATGACATCAGGCTTCCATTGACTGTGTAGCTGAGTGCTGTGCTCATGAAGGCGTGCGATGAAGCGGAGGAACTGTTTGTTTATTTTTAATAAACCAGTGTTTCTGGAGACTCGAAGTCTTTGCTCCTTTGGCTGTCCAGTGGCACATGGCCAGGGCTAGTTTCCTCCTCGGCTCACACCACCACGTTAGAATACATTTTTTAAAACTTGAACCATACACAGTAAATCCAGCCATACATGCGTGCCAGATAAATGCGCATTCGGGAACGGGAGTGACCGATTGCGTTAGTGAGAGCGGGTTGACCTCACATGTTGCTTTTTGAACCTAAAATGATACTGAATGCTGCTAGCCTCTTTGTCCTCAATAACAGATGACCGCGCCCGTGTGGAGGAGCGGCGGCGTAATGAGCTCTATCGACAGTACTACGAAGAACTGCAGCGCCGCCACGACACGGAACGCCCTGTCGACTGCTCCGTGATCGTCGTCAACAAGGCACAGAAGTAAGGCTGCGCTCTCTTCCTCTGAAAACATCACTTCCAACTCATGAAGTTCGAGCACTCGTCTTTTTTTGTTTTTTTTTTCAAATTTGTGTGTGTGTGTGTTTGTTTAACCCACAGCAGGGAGTATGCTGAGACGGTCGGGCGCAAAGTCCATGACTTGGGCATGGTAGTGGACCTGATCTTCCTCAACACCGAGGTGTCCCTGACTCAGGCGCTGGAGGATGTGGGCCGCGCTCGCACTCCGTTTGCCATCATCATTACCCAGCAGCATCAGGTGCACCGTTCCTGCACGGTCAACATCCTGTTTGGCACGCCTCAAGGTAACTTTGCGATGCTATATTTAGTAACGTGCACGAAACACAAATTTCAATGCAGAAGAGGCTTTATATGCTGTTATCTCGTGTCCAGAGATTTATGACTTTCCCAACATAGTGTGCAAAGGTGTGCTCAGGTACCACTGAACTGTTTTTCATTCTTTATTGTTTTTGTTTTTATTAATGGCTAATACAGTAAGAGATTTTTAATAATAACGTAATTTTGACTTTTCCTGTGGCATGTTTCAACTTGCATACAAATTTGAGCTCTCGCCGTCGTAGGAATCGAAGTTTGATATATACACGCGGAACCACTGCATTGCGAATTTCAAGTCGGAAGCCCAAAGCACTTGTTCTTTCAAAAATGGGCCATTGCAATTGAGAAATAGGATGGTAAATTGACCAAATGACCAATTTATCCTATTGATCGCTTTCACAAGAACCACTTTTCACTTGTAGCCGTTACATACTGAAACGGTCTTGCTCCACCCTTAGTGGTCACTTTTCAATGACACTATTTTGGGGCCGGGCGGTTACAATGGAACCACTTTTCAAAAACTCTTAACGGCCGAGTGGGGCCATGGCGTCGCTGTCATCTTATTGGCTGTCAGATGTCGGTTTTTCGGCAATGCAACAAGTAACTCCACCGCACACTCCCATTCACTAGTTTGAAGTGAGCGAGACAGAGCTGACCGCTGGCCATCGCCAAATGATTAAAATACACTATAAACAGTATGCACAGTTGTTTTACAACAATACGTATTACCGTATTTGCAATTTTACATGCTCATGTAGCAATGGATGGGGCATCTGCCGCAGGGCTTTGGACACCAAAGGGTGATGACTAGGGCTATGCGATATGGCCAAAATTTCATAGCAATACAATAATTATATTACCATGGATTCTGTAGAAACTTCATTTTTTATTTATTTATTGTAATTTTTTTAATGAAAAATAAACCCAAAATGATGCGGAAAATGTAGTTTTATTTTTTTTCTCAGAGTGTGACATTAACATCAACATTAACAGTCACAACAAATTAACTGCAACAATGCTGTGAGAAGAGACAATTTTATGCGACAACAGAACTGTTGGTTGTGTTTGCATGCGTGCGTGAACTGCATGTTGTGTTTTATGTACCAATTTGCCCATGTGCATCCCTCGTCAGCATAACAGGTTTCGAAGATTCTTAGATGACATTCATCTTGTCTATGGTTAATTTAAGGTCTAGGTTTCTTTTTTGGGGGGGTGTGGGGGGTAAAAAGAAAAACTCTTACCTGACTGACAATTTCGGCTGTTGCTTCATTAAATTTTGATGCTCCCCATACAATATGTTGCATTGTATGACTTTTTTTTTAAGACCCAGAAAGATAATGGCATTCAATGAAGTTCTGCCTTGATGAGTGAAATTACAATCCATTTTACTGTCTTGATGAGAGCTCCCACGTCTCCAATTTATGGGCGCAGTTTACTTTTTGAAATACCCGTCTTGAGGATTGAGCATTTTCTCATTTGCATGAGACAGGACCCACACCATGAATCCCGGCAGATTCCAACTAGGGAAGAAAATAAGGCTGTGAAGTGTAGAACATTTTTTTATCCATGGGTATTTTTTCAATAAGCATATCAGACGCGGTGTTTAAACGCCTCATAATTGTTTTAAATTGCTGGGAGGAGGAAAAAAAAAGCACGGCTGTCCTAACCGTTCGCAGAGCACCGGAACATGCCGATGCAGGACGCCATGATGCTGATCGGCCACAATTACGACGCCTACAAGATGGAGACCCGCGAGAAGGATCGCGAGGAGATCGCCCGCAAGGCCGCCAAAATGGCCGACGACGTGCTGCTCCGTGAGCCCGACCGCGAGAGCCACCCCGTCTCCGTGCTAACGTCCATCACGCTGCTCACAGAGAACAGGTAAGAAAATGTTGCCAACTGAGCTGAGTCACCTGTCGTGCAAACAAACATCTCACATGCAGACTACAATAAATACTGTGAAAGAATTAAACTTAACACCACCATCCAGAGTCCACCAGATGGTGCCAAAGAGGTAGCATAAAAACTGCAAAATGTGATGGTTCACACTTTTTGGGGGGTTGGGGGGGGGGGGGGTTGTATGGTGATATGTCTTGAGGTTTTCCAAATCTTAAGTATGGGTGTACCTCGGGTCAATAATTGTTGGCACACTTGGGTTTGTTGTCACTTGGTAGGTTTCTGACGCCCGAGGAACTGGAAGGTCTGATTGTGTACCTCACTGACAAACGGGCGCGGCTGACACGAAATCCAGCGGACCCTCACTCAGGTACAACTCAACATGCCGTCAAAACGGACACTCTGGTCACGCTAACCTGCTAACCCCTCTCTCTGCACAGCCGTGGCTCTTCCCGCCACTGCCGAAGTGCAACCCTCGGCCACAGGGCTGCCTGTCGTGGGTGCGATGGGTGTGGCGCCGGCGGCGGTATTGCCTCCCGGGTTTTCTGCCCGCCCGGTACCACAATCGGCCGGCCACATGGCACCGCACTCTGGCCTCATGGCGCCCCAGCCTGGCCTCATGGCACCACAGCAGTCGAGCCACATGGCGGTTCAGTCCAACCCCATGGCCGTTCAATCCAACCCCATGGTGGTTCAGTCCAATCCCATGGCGGTTCAATCCAACCCCATGGCGGTTCAATCCAACCCCATGGTGGTTCAGTCCAATCCCATGGCCGTGCAGTCCAGCCCCATGGCAGCGCAATCGGCCCACATGGCACCACTGTCGACTCCTCTGAGCACGCAGCCCAACCCCAACCAGGAGCTCCAGGCCAAGATCCTCAGTCTTTTCAAAAACAACTCGAGCTTGCAGGGAAGCTCCTCCTCTACAACCGCCGCCCAGTCCCAGGACTACAGTTCGGTGCGCCCCGGCGGGGCGGCGGCTCAGGGCTACGGCGCCCCCATGGGGCGCAACCCCTCTGCCGCCGCCTCCGCGGGTGGTCTGAGAGCCGCCAACTCTACCGGCGGTATCAATTTTGATAACCCGAGTGTCCAGAAAGCTCTGGACACTCTCATCCAGAGTGGACCGGCTCTCAACCACCTGATGAACTCCGGCACCCTGCCAACTCAACAACAACAACAGCAGCAGCAGCCACAACAACAGCAGCAGCAGCAGCAACCACAACAACAACACATGCAACACCAGTCCCAATTGCACCTCCAACAACAACAACAACAACAACAGCAGCTTCCGCCAGTTCGACCATCAGCCAACATGGGCCAGATGACACAAATGTACACTCGACATTACTGAGTAATAGGAAACATTATAGACATGTTTTGTAAACGATTTTAACCTTTGTTGTTGTTGTAATTTTTTTTTTTTTTTTTTATCTTTGTGAAAATTTACATCCCATGCTTGTGAGGTCAATGTTCTGTTGGTTTTAGGACAATTCTGCGGTCTTCTCCCAGCACGTGAATGTTTCAGTTCAAAGACTGCTCTTTCTCCTTTTTATGTATTCATTCAAAAAAAAATGTCACCACACAACTGCTGTAATAAAATGGTATTGGTTTATTGCATTTTGTGCTGACAAATCTATAAAATAGAATGAGTATCATAGCCAGAAGCCATAGAGAGAGAAGCATTTGAAATGTAAGATAAAACTACTCTTTCCTTTTTTTTTTTTTTAAATGTACCATGAAACACAATAGAGATTACATGTTGACTTTTTTCCAATTTCTTTTTTTTCAAACCTTAGAATATTTAACTTCCACTAACACAGAAAATAAACATTTCCACACTCACTGTATTTAATTTATTTACACGTAGCCCACCCTCTCACCACCACCAGCCCACCCCCCGCCCCCCAGCACATGTGCAAAACACACCACACCCCACCCCACGAAAGCGAAAGGAACAATACAGCTTTACCACACAATGACCGGTTCTCAATGGCAAAACTCTTTCGTCGCTGTGACTTTGTGTGTTTGCAATACATAACAACCTACACTACATAGCAGGCATCCATTTCGTGTTTCCCACGACTCCAGTGAATTAAAAACAAGGCCGGCATGACTGGCATGTACGTCACGTGTACCCAAAGCCGCCAACATTTTTAATATAAAAACAATATTCAGAAAGTTTGCATTAATGCTCTTTGCAGTTTTTTTTTTTTTTTTACCCATTTGGCAAAGCTTTAGAGATATTAAGTATAGCATACCTTTCACCTTTTAGCGTTAACAAAATGTCGATCCAATATCGATCAGTGGGGTAATCTCAATAAATGATACATTTCAGTACTGTAGTACTGTAGAAATATCTGCGGACTTTGTATTCTTAAACAGTTGTTACAGCTTAGTGCTTCTCAAGAAATGACCTACATTTTGGAAATAAAAAATTGAGTAGAGAAAGAAAGCAGGGATTGGCTGTTTGAAACCCATTCAAATTAATGACCTAGCGTACGAGTTTAACTTTTTGAATTGAGTTTCTGAAAATATCTACAATATTCTCAACTGTTCAAATCATAAAATTGGCTTTTCTAGCTACTTTGGCTCTTTAGTGTTCAACTTTTGGTTGCATTTTTGTTTTCACACACACGAAAAAATATTTGCATCTAATTCACTGGAGCACATATTTGCACAATGTCATGTTTTATTTTATATGTATATATATATATATATATATATATATATATATTTATATGAATGTATATATATATATATAGTTAACATAAATATACTTTGGTAGTTATTTTCTCCAGACAATACATGAAAAATAGAATCTTATACTCTACTATAGTAATAGTCGTCATTTGGAAACACTTCTAAAAGAATAGCAAGGAGACGTGGGAAATACAGTCGTGCGACCGGAAAAGGGAAGGAAAAAAAAACCACTTGAGAGAATAAACACTGAAATATATTATTGTCATGTTCATACAGGCATGCACACAATGTTTACACTGTGACTGGAGAGCGGCTCTGCTCGCAGCACTTGAGCAGCTGCAATTGATTTTTTTGTAATGTACTTTGGTGATGAGATTGGGGGGGGGGGGGGGGGGGTTGGACCTCCTTGCCACAATGTAAGGTGTGTTGTGGTGTTTTGCTCCTCTACGTGCTCACTCATATTTAGTCAGAGCCCTTGACATCCATTTAAGGACGGAGACTTGAGGAATGATCACCGGCAGCCTTTTTGTCTCATGCTACAGTTTGTTGCTTGGGGTGGAATCGTGGGAGGTGTCAGGTGGGGGATGGTGTGTATGTAAGTGCGTGTGTGTGTGTGTGTGTGTGTGTGTGTGTGTGTGTGTGTGTGTGAGTGAGTGAGTGTAGACGCTGGTTCCCAAATGAACTGTCGTTTTGGTGGTGTCCAAGCAGAGCCGCTTCCAGCGTTGGAAGCGCGAGTTTTATATTGTTTGATCACCTTTTGGGAATGATACTGCAGTCACATTTAAAATGCGGAGCTGGACAGGATGAGGAGCAGGAGAAAGAGGAGGGAGGCAGGAGTAGGATGAAGGGCTTTGTGGGATGATTGATGTATGAACATTTTGAACACCACAAACTCAGTAAGTTAGGGAATGTTGTATTTTGGCGAAAGAGAGATAAAAATGGCCAAAACATGCAAGATTGATCAAAATAAATTTGCCAAAGTGAGCAGGTAGTACTTGCAGCTTGGTACCGAGCAGTTTTTGTGGGGATGGTGTAGGATGAACGGCGGCTGATGGCGTGACAGTCCAATGAAAAACATTTTGATTGCAACATCGTGTTTTTTTTCCCCCAAAAGGTAAAGAATATGTATTTGTCATTTAACAAACAAAATGATTGTTTGGGGATGTCCAAAATGAATTGAACATACGCTTCATGAGTTTTATCCAAAATGTTGACCAAAATAATTTTCCTGACTAAATTTGGAGATGCATGTTTTTCTTCGGACGGTCACGCTCTAAAGTGTCAAGGCAATCACGTTTTGTCCAATCAAAAGGATGTACATGTATGTTGCATGTTCCCCACACAACCACCACCACCCCAAAAAAATGTCAGTGCTTTTGCGTTTTAGCTCATAAAAGTGGAGATACAGGGACATAGAATTTTCCAAATAAAAAGCAAAGAATTAACTCAAAATGTGTTTTTTTTTAAATCCTAAACACAACAACAAAAAAGTATTTGATCAAAAGACAAAACTCAGTGAAATATAAAGGTTTTCCAATGAAAAGCTTGTTTATCCAAAGTTTGTTCTACGATTTTTTACCCAATAACCCCAAAAACAAATTTTGCTTTCTGGATACAAAACTCCAAATTTGGAGTCCGAGAGATAGAAAAAGACAATATTTGGACATATCATCATACCTCAAATATTTAAAAAGATTTTTATCAGAAAACCCAACAAAAAAAAAAAGCAATTTTCTCTTTTGAGGGAAAGAAGACATTTGGAGACGCATGCTTTTCATTGGTCAGCAAAAAGAAATGGTTTGACGGATGAACATTTGCTGTATATATTTTTTTCATTCTTAACCGAAAAATATGCGTTTGCATTTTAATAAGAAAACAAAAGATGCATTTTGCTGGACAGCGGCGTTCATATCTGCACTGCACTCTGGCACCACGAAAGGTGATGACAGTGCTCAAGGTGAGCGCTTTCGATGCGGCTGACTGACAATTTGGACGAAAATAAGCAAACGTAGCGATCGGTGCTTGGATAGAAAAAAAAAAAAAATGCAAAATAATATTGCACATCATCATACAAAACTCCAAACTTGAGTCCACAGTGATTGAACAGTGTACAAGAAAAGACAACACTAGTAAGTTACAGTGTCTGTAGTGATTCATTCATATGTACATATGACCAGCCCGAGGCCTCGAACAACAAAATCAACTTTTTCACAATACTACTTTAAGCAAAATATACAACAAGTAACGATAAAGAGAACTGTTCTTTTTTCCTTACTATTATTTTTTTTTTGCAAAAGACCTTTCGAGATCGCAGCCTCCCGCCCCCTCCATTGTCTTTAGCGCGCATCATCACTTTAAAAACCATTAAAACAAATATCGCCACACAATACCATGCAAACGGCAAGTATAAAACATTATATATATTATATACTATATATATATATATATATATATAGGGAAATAGATTACGCCAAAACATTTTGCGCGTCTCCTTTTCAGACTTTGTCAAAGGCTCAGTTGATGCAGGCAAATGTTCTTAACCCCCCCCCCCCCCAAAAAAAAACAAGTGTTTTTCTGTTTTTGACTTATTCATCTAGATTCCTAATAAATTATAGTCACATTTTGGCAAGAATAATTTATTGATAGCTAAAAGAGCATGTTTCTATTGCATCAGTCGAGCTTTTCTAATACTTTTGCGTCAAGCGCCTCCGCTGATATGTATTGTCTATAGCCTTTTTTTTTTTTTAGTTCTTCATTTCTGAAATGACCACCTGGGGTTGATGTGGTTTAATATATACAGTACAAAGACATCTACCAGTACTAGCAGCATTCACCACAAATGGTCCTGGACATTCAAGCAACACCAAAAAAAAATAAATGAATACAAAATAAATAATTTTAAAAAGCCTTTTTTGTTTTGTTTGTTTGTTTTCGACAGCTCGAGAAACGAATTTCAGTTTGAATTCCCATATACTGTAGACATACATATATACATATGTATGTATGTATACGCTCACATATGTGTGTATAAATATGTATTTATAAGTATTTATATTTCTACTACAAGTGCAAGTGACCCCCCCACCCCAAAAAAAAGAAAAAAAAAACCTAAAATGCAAATAAAGTGACTTGTAATGACTCTACAGAGGACATGTACAAATTAGGTGTCTTAAGGACAATAAACAACACAAGTCCTCTTTTGAGCTATTGCACGTTCGTTCCCAGATGCACTTCTCAACCTCATACCACAATCCAGCGTTTAGTCACTAAAGTCTTAAACCACCAACAGAATGATTGTTTTTTTTCCAAAATAGATGAAAAAAAGTGGGGTACGTTTTGTCAATAGGGCTACTTCCTGGTTTGTGGGGAAGGGCAATTTCTGATTTCTCTCGGCAAATTCGCTTCATCAGTGAACTTTACATATGCCCAAACTTCAGCTTTCAATTCATTTTTAATCCAGTACAGCACATTTCTTTAGTACAGTTCTGTTGTATTTAACTTAGGGACAATACAGTTGCAGTTCAAGGGCGATTTGTTTTCAGACATTTATGCTACAGTTAGCCTTCAACATTTTGTGCCATACATCTTAACTGAATCACAATTGATATAATGTTCTTCCTCTATTTAACATCCGTGTTAATGTTGAGACAGCAGACTCTCCCCACTTAGATCACAGTGGCTTGAATATGCTTTTTAGGACTAAATACGTTGCCTTGTTTTTGATGAACATCGTTTTGAAAAAAAGTACACGTGAATAGGACCTTGAGAAAACATCACATCTCCCACCCTGGTTTGTTGTTGGTTGTCTCCCTGCGCAAAGCGCACACAGTTGCTCTCGCGAGGTTCTGCGTGAAATCTAAAAGTGGATAAATGCTAATGCTAATCTCACCACATTATTGTCAAAAAAGGTGGGAGAAAACAACCAAGCTAGTGGTGGCTTAAGACTTGCGCGCTTTAGTTTGTGTATACATATATATTAAATATGTACTGTATATATCTCTGTGTATATAAAATGTCACTGGTGAGTCTACTGCATAGAAGTCTCTCTGGCGGACAAAGTGGGGTTTCCTTGCTACAGAAGCCGCTGTCCTCTCGTCAGCCCGTTTGAGATGCGGTCATCGACTTCCCAAGCCCACACTTTAAAATTCACACCGAGCTCTTTTCCTTCTTTTCTTTTGAAAGAAAGTCAGCAGACTTGTTCTCCGATTAAATAGAATTTGACTCTGTAAATCATATGGCACATATAATATATACATACAAATTTGGCAGACCACGACACAAAACATGTAGTCGAGTGGATGATAAGCTCTGTCTATAAACATAAATACGTTTTTTTGTTTTTTGTTTGTTCTCTCGATGAAAAAATACCACTTTTGCATGAACGGTGCAGGTGCAGTGCGCGTGGAGGCAATACCATCAATAAATAAATAGACATTTAAAACTAGCGTTTCCAAGGGCTCCCATCTGAGCGAAGGACTGTTTAGCCTCCTTTTGTTCTTTTTTTTTTTTTTCTTTCTTGGAATATGTCCAAAAAATACGACACTCATACCCAACGAAGCGCGGAGCTTGTTACATTATTTACAGGGATCCACACAAAGGGCTGCTGGTCGTGAGCGTTTTTACCCCCGCCCCGTGATTCGCCGTCGTGACGCTAGCTTGCTGCTAATATGCTATTCACAGTTTGTGCGCAAGCAAGGCTATCCTTGTTTGTTTGTTTTCGATCCGTGTACCATTCACTTGGCATTGGGAACACGAAAAAGGGACTGATTATTGAATGTGTTTTCTAATCTGACACACACACACACACACACACACACACACACACCCCAAACAAATTGCAAATGCTAGCAACACAATCAACCTGGACTGTGACCGCGATCCATCAGTCAAATGTGTTTGAAGCGCCCTTGCAATTGACTTCATGATTTTCATCTGACACAGAAGATATGCTTCCCCCTTGTTTTCAATTTATAATCACCCGGATTATGGTCTACTAAATGAGTCCATTTCTTTTTTAGTG
Organism: Hippocampus abdominalis; assembly: GCA_018466805.1. Classification (NCBI taxonomy): domain Eukaryota; kingdom Metazoa; phylum Chordata; class Actinopteri; order Syngnathiformes; family Syngnathidae; genus Hippocampus; species Hippocampus abdominalis. The sequence continues at coordinate 2,933,819 of CM031707.1, read as the reverse complement.
TCAAACAAAAACAAACTCATCGATGTTTAATTTTTGGATTTTCGGCTACTGAAAATGGAGGAAACAAATGGCATTTATTTTCCTCTTTTTTTGTGTGTTTTTGGCACATCAAGTGGCAACGGAGGGGCCGGGGGGGCAAACAGCCACTGAAGAAAGACAAAGGACGGCCGTGAGCACTAAAGCGGCCGGCGTGGATTTCACAGTTCGTACGTGAAGACCCCTTTCCTGGCTGGTGGTGGTCTTAGCGGCAGTCTGAGGTCCTGACAACGGGACTCGTTTCTTTGCCTTTTCCTCCCCACAATTTGGGGAAGCAAACCACACAGATTCAAACGGAAAACACAAGTTTGCATGCATTCGCAACCGCGGCTCGGCAAACGCTCCCAACAGGCTCAGTGAACCAAGACTGAACCAATCGAGGTCTGGCGACGAAAAGGGCGCTGAAGCCGAGTCGAACTGCCTGTCGGCTATGATAGGCCATTAAACAGTGAGGGCGACATGAAGATGAAGCTGCGTTTGAGTGAGTTGGGTGAGACGGATGACACGGGGGGGGGGGCAGGGCCGATGGGCGGTGAAGGGGTTTGGTAATGGTCAGGTCGGAGGGAGGCGGGATGGGAGGGGGTGGGGCTCTGCTTTTTCAGGAGTAGATGGTGATGACCTCGCGTCCGCCTCCGCGGACAAGAAGGACCCGGTTGAGACCTTCAGTGAGGACCTCAAGGAACTCCATGTCTGGTTAAGAAAGGTCAAGGAACTTTAATATGGCCCCAAAAAAATAAAATAAAAAATAAAGTCTGTTTCTGCGGTGCTTTGGCCTCTGAGGGGGGGGGGGGCATGCATGTCCAATTTTGGGATTATTACTGCATGGGGGTTAATATGATTATTATATAGAGTCAAAGCTCAGTTTTCGTCCATAATCCGTTCCAGAAGGCTGTTCGAAAACCGAAATTGTTCGAAAACCGAAACCAGGCTCTTTTGAAAACAAAAATGTTTACTGAACACGTCTGCTCACAATCGAAAGCAACACCAGGAAGCGTCACTTCCTCGTATAAGGAAGGCGAGAGGAGTCAAATGGTGCATTCAAGAGCGCTCAGTTTGTTTGAGAACCGAAATTTGTTCGTCATCTGAGGCAATAAAAAACTCGAAATTTTGGGTCGAAAACCGAACTGGTCGAGAACCGAGACGTTCGAAAACCGAGGTTTGACTGTATAATATTTCAGGTGCACCTTATAGTGCGGTCATCGTCCAACCTAGCTCGCATGCTGGAAAGCTGTAGGCATTGACACTGATTTAGAGTCTAACAGAGATGCGCTGTCCCTCTTCTTTTGAATCAGGATTTTAGCCAAGGATACAGTTCTCATCACCTGTCCGGTTCTTCGGCGGACCGGGCATGTTGAGCAGGACCAGCTTGGCCTCGGAGGACTTCTTGATGATGGCCTCGTTAAGTCGCAGCGCCGTGTGCATACGTCGCACGTTGAACTGGTTCCTGGGGGGACAAGGATGTCGGGACTTGTAAGGCAGGACAAAGCCACTGGTGTGGTCGCGGATGACAGATGCTCACTCTCACACATTTTTTTAACTGTCCTCATCCACTCATGTCATGTCATAAGTCGTCGGAGTGAGGTTGGAAGGATCTTTGGTACTTACAGGTTCTCCCATTCACTGCAGCAGGAGCAAGAAGGGAAAGACGTAGATATCAGAACCAGTAAGAGTAAGAGTAATAAGGGGTCGGGTAGAACCCATTATCGCAAAGAACATTTTTGGACTTGACCTCCCTTTGAATTATTCAGCCGGCGGGGCCAGTTTATTACCTGGCTCAGTACCTATCCGTAGTAGTAGATGTGTGGGTATGGTGTGGTGGAACCCCCCCCCCCCCTGTGAGCACTCACGGCTTCATGTTGAAGATGTCCTTGATGCCGCACGGTGCGGCAGCGGCGGCGGACTTGCTGGCGTCCCCATCGCACTTCTCCGTCCAGGTCATCTGAACCTGCTCGCCGGGGCTCTGGGCCGACTCGGCCGAGGCCGCCGGGGCGGCCGGGGTGGCGGGGCTGGTCGGGGCGGTGTTCTCGTGAATGAGCTGCACCTGGGCAGGGGTGGGCACAGGGGGAGAGGCCGACTTTGACTATGAGGAGGAAGAGGAGGAGGAGGAGGAGGAGGAGGAGGAGGAGGACGGATGGTAGCGAGGCCGGGAGGTGGAGATACACGTAAATCCACGAGTGTTGGAATGCAGGTCAAAGTCACAGAATGTTTGAGAGGGACAAGAGAGAGGAAGTGGGGTTCAAGAACAGTTGTCTCGTCATTTGATAGCTCGACTACTCAAACGGTAACACGGAGCAATTCAACTTGCTGTTACTTGTCGATCATGACGGGACAACACAAAATGTCACATTTTAGGGTCGATCGGAGGTTTGGGCGGAATTTTCTGCCAGAAGGGGGCGGGGTCACCCTCCTTTGCACCCCTAGATCTCGGGAAGTACGTCAGTTTTCACAAAACAGGTATTGTTGGAGGGGAATCCACATCCGCAATCATTGAGAAGGTTGGTGCATATTTTCGTAACTTGACCTTCCATCCATCCATTTTTTGATCCGCTTTGGGTCGCGGGGTGTGATGGAGTCTATCCCAGCTGACTTCGGGCAGTAGGCGGGGTACACCCTGAACTGGTTGCCAGCCAATCGCAGCTTATACATCGACAAACAACAATTTGTGCTCACAATCACACCTGCGGTTCCATGAACCTGCCGCGCATGTTTTTGTTTGGAATGTGGGAGGAAACCGGAGTACCCGGAGAAAACCCACGGAGGCACGGGGAGATCATGCAAACTCAACACAGGAGTCAAGTCTTTTTGGGGGAAACAAATAGCTGAATGGCATTTGCATTCATTTCAGTGAGGAAAGATCACATCTAATCAAAAGGCTTCTTAGCCGTCATTGATCGGGCGGGGGAGGCGAGTGTGCAAATTGTTTTATGACCCGAAAAAAAACAAAATACAAAACATGTAAGCCAAGACGTTCGACAACAAACAGAAGTAAACCTATGCAAAAGCTCTCTACCTCCTCCTCCGGCTTTTCCTCTTTACCGGCCGCTGGCGGTTCTTCGCTCACACTCAGCTGGGTGGTGACGGACGAAGGGTTCTTGCGCCGAATGGAGCCGCGGGACGAGTCGGTAATGCTCTGGATCTGTGAAGGTACCACAGATCCCAAAAATGTTGAGATGCAGAAAAGGAATATGGCATCTCACACCGTTCGGATTTTCCCCAAAATACACTTCAGTCCAGCAACGCTTTCGGTGTCACGTCAAGTCAAATCAAGTCGACTCACGCCCAGCTGAACCCGTCAAGTCTCATTTGCGAGCACATTTTTTGAGTCTCCCCTTTCTCAGAGACGAGGAAAAGGAACTTTCTTACCTCCCTCTCACGCTCGTTCTTGCTCAGGTTGATCTGCTTCAGCATCTGTGAGCGTTGTTCCATCACCAGGGTCTTCTCGTAGGTGTATGCTGAGATGTCGCTGTCGTGCTGCGGGGGGGGGGGGAAACACACCAGCGGCTTCAAAACACCGATAGACAACACTTTGGTTCAGTGAGAGTAAGCGGAAACTGTCTGGACAAGAAATATTTTTGAGGCAAGTGCCATCCGTTCATCCATTTTCTTTTGCTTATCTGGGGTTGTGTGTTAAAATATACACAGTCAAACCTCGGTTTTCGAACGTCTCTGTTCTCGACCAAATCGGTTTTCGACCAAAAATTTCGAGTTTTTTTTATGCCTCGGATGACGACCGAAAATTGGTTCTCGACCAAACTGAGCGCACTTGAATGCGCCATTTGACTCCTCTCGCCTTCCTTACATGAGGAAGTGACGCTTCTCGTGTAGCGTTCCATTGTGAGCAGACGTGTGCAATAAAGATTTTTTTTTTTTTTTAAAAGAGCACGGTTTCGGTTTTCGAACAAAGCGGTTTTCGAACAGCCTTCTGGAACAGATTATGGTCGAAAACCGAGGTTTGACTGTATATGGGTTTTTTTTTTTTAAATTACGATGTTGGTAAGTCACCATTTCCACCACTTCCACCATGGCGTCGATACGGAGATGATAGAGGAAGGTGGTCAGGTCCTTTTTCATCTGGATGCTGTTGTCGTCCATCTGGGCCACGGTGAAGATGCGCATCTTGCACTTCCTCCAAACCTGAGAGTGAATGAACAAATGTTGTTGCTTTTATTTGAATAAAAACAGAGAAAAGGAGCTCAAGGAGCACCTTGTGTTGGCGCAGGAGGAAGGGCAGCAGCATCAGCATGCCTCCGTCATGGACGATCCACCACACATCGATGTGACCCTCGGTAAAGCGCTCGCCGTTGGACGGGAAGGCTGCGATGTTTTTGGGTACGAGCAAGGCCAGGTGAGCTGCAGTGGTTTCTCGCACCAACTCTACAAGGAGGACAAAACAGAGTGGAACTTTCAGGATGCAATATTTTTTTTTACAATCGTAAAATTACGAATAAAAAAAATGTGAATGTGCACTTCTGCCAATTTCTCCCCATTTGTACATATTTCGAACCAACCCACCGACAAAATTCCTCCAGGTCTGGTGCTCGTCGCCTTGTTTCCAGTTGCGCGGCCACGACACCAGCATGGCGTTGTGCTTGAGGCCGCCCAAGCCGCTGGCCTGGAGCAGGTGGGAAGTGGCGTCCCGCAGGTTGGACGAGACCGTCACCTGACAGAAGCCCTTCACCTTCTCGGTCTCCATCAGTTTACGTAGCGCCTGTGAGAATGTGGGAGGGGGGCGGTTGTTTGAAATGTCAGACCCCCAAGTGATGCCTGAAATGAGACAGGAAGTCTGCCCTTTTGGTTTGAAGTGGTCTTTTTTTTTTTTTTTTTTTTCCAGGCCAAAAATCTGGCCCAATTGCAACATTTTTTACCATAAATGCTACACAGATGGGTTGGGGGGTGGGCACTAAATTGTGAAGAATACAAGTTTTGATCACTACCCATATTATTTTATTACATTGTGGTTCACTTCTTTATTACAAGGGAATTAAGAACAATGCAGGAAGTTGACTCACCTTCCATGATACTCCCTTCTCCAAGCATCATGAAAAGATGAGTACAGTAGTTTGACTTTATTTTATACGCTTTCTCATTATGCATTCAATCAGACGACTTCTTACCCAAAAAATTTGAAAATACATTGTGAGTAGATTTTAGTTTAGTTTGAGAAAGTGAAACCCTCCTGTTCCATTTGTTTCTAAGCTCCACCAAAAATGTACAATTTACTCAAAATGGTTACCTGTAAATGTTTATTTATTTAAAAAGTTTTATGAGGGTGAGTTCGGTTTACAGTAATCTAAATAAATTGTGAAAGAATATGATTTTTGGATGAAAATTGCTTGTATTAAAAGATGAACTGTAAACATACCACAAACTATGATCCCAAAACACGGCGATATACGTATTCAAAACTCCTATTACAATTCTCCTTGATATCTATTGGCTTACAGCTTTGATTTCACAAGCAGCGAGACCGTCCATCGCTTCCACGAACAGTAAAAGAATACATTTAGCTCCTCTCCAACATATCCCATACTTCCTTAACCAATGACAACTTTCCCATGATGCAGTTCTTTGACACCATCTTGTGGCATCTTTGGGAATTACAGAAAGTGGACTTAAGTACATCTGGAAGCCGCTCATTTTTTTATTCAGTAAGTAAAAGAGGTTAAAAAAAAGTCTCGAATTTATGAATAGTGAACCGCAAATATTTCTTGTATCTCAGGGAGAAAATTAAACTACCTGCTCGGCCCTCTGAGTGTGTTCGTAGTTGACCAGGTAGGTGCCCACCAGGGCCGTGCCCACGATGGTCAGGCCCTTGCCTGCCTTCAGCTGGTTGGTCAGCGAAAGCAACCTGGGCTGCTCCACATTCTGCTCGGCATCCATGCTCACCAGCACCAGCAGCTGAGGCCTGGTGGGGGACAAAGCCACAGTACATGGGGGGGGGGCGCGAAAAAAATCCAGGGCGCGAAAGGGAAGCAGCTGAAGGGGGGGCGAGTAAAAAAGTACAAGTGGGGAAAGAGCGTGACGTGTTAACTCTTGTTGGTTTGTGATGGCTGTGATGTGGAGAATCGCATGAGCTGGCAGATATTCGATTGGCAGATGTGTTGGTCATTTCTCTGGAATTAGCCACAACCGCCACACGGCGATGTTGGGATGTGTGTGTGTGTGTGTGTGTGTGTGTGTGTGTGTGTGTTTACCTCCAGTTCTTGGTGTGGGGAGGACCTTCCTCCAGACGCATAAGAGCATAACGTGCAGCGCTCAGGGACAGACCTCGAATGCCGTCACCCCACTCCTTCTCCGCACTGCAAAAACACGTGCACGCACGCACGCACGCACGCACGCACGCACGCACAGAAGCTTATCAATCATGTTGTCATTCATCACATACTCCCAACATAAATGCAATGCGACATGACAGTCTGCTCGCTGCAGCTTCAGGTACTCCTGCACAGGCGACAAGAGATTTACGGAGAAAATAAAAACGCCTGCTTCAGATATTTTAACAATATGTTTCACATATCAATATGTTGATTATTGTGGTTATATTGCACACCCAAAATACTAAGTCTAAGTTAGCTTTTTTTTTTTTTTTTTTTTTTTTTTTTAAATACAACTGTAGTTTAAAAGTTCCTCCTAATCATTATAAGACAAATGACAAATTATATTATTTTTAAAATTGGACATTTTAAATTGTATTTTTTATTCCATTCACCGAGTTACTTACCTATTTGTACTTGACTGAACAGATATTAAAGTATAACTTAGTATTGTATGTATTTGATCTCTGAATTTTTTATTTTTTTTACAAAATCTCTTTTGGCTTATTAAAGTGTTTCTCAGTGGAGTGGCTGGGATTTTTGGGGTTGATTTTATTCATGTTTGTTATTTTATAATTCACGAATAGCCTATATTCATGTTGTTCGATTGATTTATTTTTAATTTATCATTGATTGAGATCATCATTTCATGATTCCGTCTTTGTTTAATTTTTCACTCTTTTTATTTATTTATTTTATTTGTTGTATTTTTGTCTATTTCACTTTTCTCAGAATATTTTTTTTTCATTCCCAATTTAATTGAAATAAATGTTCAATAAATGTTTTTGTATTCTTCCCTGATGTTTTCATTTATATTTAACTCTCCGTTACAAGAGAGAAGCGTTCTTATTTTGCATTCCACTTAAGGCAAACTGGATGCTACCAAATTAATATTGACTTGATCTGACTCCACATCAAATTACGAGCGTCACAACAATATTCACGTGAACCTTCGTGATCACTCACCCTGCAAACTCAATATACTTGTAGATGGAGCTAGCAATCACCATGGCAACAATGGCGTAGTACCAGGAGCACAGGAACATGAGTGTGAGACACAAGCTCATCCCCAGGAAGGACAGAGTCCTGCGAGGAACAAAAGACACAGGCAGTGAAAGGACGTGCGGCCTTCGTGGGAAAAAAAAGGGCAAGGAGGAGAGTTGGGTGTTTTGGATGCGCGCACCAGTGGTAGAACTTAAAGCGGGGCCTCCAGTTGGGGGTCCGCAGGAGAGTCTGTAAGGCGCAAGCCAGGTTCACGAACATGTAGCACATCAGGAAAAACCTGAGGGGGGGGGGGGGCACACAAAGCACATGGTGAGAATTTTCTGGAAAAATACACCTCGGAAGTCACAGAACGTGTTTGAATGGCTTCTGTTCACACATCAAGCGTAAAAGTAAACAACCAAGTGAATCTTTTATTAATTTCGGAAAAAAACGTGACTATGAGCGAACTGTTCTGAAATATTGGTCACAATTTGATGAATTTAAATGGCAATCACAATCATGGATAGAATATTTTGGCAGGGTTATTTAGTCTGTTGGTGACATTTATCATAAAAATATGCTCATACTTACCCTCTTCTTTTTTTTTTGTAAATCACATGTTGTGAAGTTAAAGGACTTACATTATACAATAATATGTTCAGAGCAAAAACACAGTTGCTTCCGGAATTCATCCAAAGGTTCTTTTCAATTTGAGGCTCCTGGTATGATACGAGAGATGTTTGCAAGTTATTGTACAAAAATCTGTGAAAGAAATGAAAAAAAAGATGAGTTCTGCTGTTAAAAAAAAGTTAAAGTTAAATACTGGATTGATACACTGATAAATATGAAAAATTCATTTCACTTTTAATTTGCACGACTACAACAAGATTAAAATTGACAGCGTAATTAGCAGTGGTATCCTTTTATTCATTCATGCTTTTTTTGGAGGGGGGTCATGATTAAACTCGCAGCAGGTCACATTGACCGATCTGTTTTACCAAAGAAACAAACACAGCAGAAGCGTTTGCAATTGTTGGATCATGTCATTTGTTTTTGTTTTTTCATTTCCTATGGGGAAAATCCATTAAAAAAAATATATACTTTTCACCTCAAGCACCAGAATGCAGTTGACTTAGCTCGTCCAGAACTGGTTAAAGAACTCACATGGACAAGATGGGAGCCACTGAGTCCAGGGAGGCGATGAGGATGCCGCTCTCGCAGATGAATGCGGTCAGCAGCAAGGACCACGTGGGCTCCCCGTTGGCCTTCCCATGTCCAAAGATCTACAAAACATAACCCCCCCAAAAAAATAACCATTTGTCTACACTTTTAAAACAAGTTGAATCGGTAAGTCTACTTTGGAGTTGGCGACGATAAGACTGACCCGTAGCGCGGGTACGATCCCATCTTTGGCGATGGCCTGCAGGAGACGCGGCGCCCCTGTCAGGCTCTGCAATCCGGCTCCGCAGGTGGAGAAGAAGGAGCCGATCACGATCACCCATGGCGACGGCCATGCCAATGTGCCGATAACCAAATTCCCGTGCACCCCTTCCCCAAACCTAAGCCAGGGTGGGCGGCGTCAAACTTACAGAGTCACCCTGAAACCGTCGTGTTGGGCGGGGGGGGGGGGGTGGCACTTACTTGTCTCGGAGGACCACGCCGTCAATACAGGCGCCGAAGAGAATGACGCTGGACATATCTGAGAAGGTTGAGGTAAGGAACGCAGGCGTCTAGGCGAGACTTATCTGAATAGGCCGAGACTGTGTTGCTTGCTGTGCAGCAGGGGGCAGTACTGAGAGGATACAGACAAAGGAGGTGGTGGTGATAGCGGCGATGGTTCCCACCGGGATGGACTTCTGAGCATCGCGCAGATCACCGGAGCGGTTGGAGCCGGCCATGATTCCTGGGGCAGAAGATCTAACGTCAGTATCAAAGGCAAAACGGTTGAACCTTAACCGTCTGGGAGGGCGTCGTTCACCTGTCACCGAAGGGAAGTAGATGCCAACCAGCAGCGTGAAGAAGCTGGTGATGTCGGCCAGCACGTAGCGGTTGGCGTTGGTCAGAGGGTCATCCGGCTCCTCGGCAGACTCCATTTCGAACCGCGCGATCAGGTCCCCTTTCTCGTAATAGGTAGCAAACAGGTTCTCTGCATGGATTACAGCAGTGTTTTTTCAACCCCTGTGCCGCGGCACACTGCTGTGCACTGCGAGACATGTCAGGTGTTAAAATACAATTTGTATGCCCCCTGTGTACCCTCCCCGCGGCAACAGCTAGCAATGCTCGTAGAGACAGCATTTGTGCCGCATGTGCAAGACGCAGACAGTGAAAAAACAATATGAAAGATTATAAAATACTTTTTTCTTTGTGCTCATTTGATTCCAATTCAAGCTGTTATAGCGTCATTCCAATGTTAAAAACGGTTAGAGGTTAAAATAGCGGGTTTTTGGGTTTGTTTTTTTACATTTTCAGCTAGTGGTTGTAACAATAGTATTGTTAGATAGAGTTGTTGCAACCGCTTTGGGTGAGGGAACCGGAAGTGATGCCGATGTTACGAGACTGAGCGTACATGTCTTAGTGTTGGCCTATTAAAGACAAGTAGAAAGTACCGTCCATTATGCCACGATTTTTTCAATGAAAGAAGTGTGCCTTGGCTCAAAAATGTTTGAAAAACACTGGATTACAGCAATAACCACCATGATGACGAAATAGTCGTGGATGCGGCTTATGTTCAGCAACAATCAAATGAGATTAGAAAGAGAGGCAGTCTTTTTTTTTTTTACCTACCACCAATCTTTAGATTTTGATTAAATAAATTTCCAAAATGCACTTTTTCTTCACCCAAACTGTTTTGACTGGTTTCAAAAGTGTAGAAGCTGAGCAGGAACTGATTCAACCTCATCTATACAGTCAAACCTCGGTTTTCGAACATCTCGGTTCTCGACCAATTCGGTTTTCGACTAAAAATGTCAAGTTTTTTATGCCTCGGATGACGAACAAATTTCGGTCTCGAACAAACTGAGCGCACTTGAATGCACCATTTGACTCCTCTCGCCTTCCTTACACGAGGAAGTGACGCTTTCTCGGGTAGACGAGGAAGTGACGCTTCCTCGTGTTGCTTTCCATTGTGAGCAGACGTGTTCAGTAAACATTTTTATTTTAAAAAGAACGTGGTTTTCGGTTTTCGAACAATTTCGGTTTTCCAACAGCCTTCTGGAACGGATTATGTCCGAAAACCGAGGTTTGACTGTATATTTGTTTGCGTTATTTGAAAAGAGGAAGGATGTGGCGCCGACCTGTCCAGATGCCGCTGGTCACTCCGGGGATGCCTTGGATCTGTGTCACATTGTTGGCGACAAAATATTTGTCGCAGGTCGCGTTGAGCAAAGACGAGTCGCAGAACATGCTCCACAGCTGCGTGGTCACCGTCCCGTTGGCCGTCTCCACCGTCTTGGCGCACACGTCGAACGTCTTCCACACCAACGTGCGGTTGCCGAGCAAACAAACTCTGGAGGAAGGACAGAAAAAAAAAAAAAAATCTCTGTCAACGTGTTTAACTCTTGTCATTGCAACGGAAACCGCCTGGTGTCTCCATTCTCTTTTTGCTGTTCAATGGAAATCCTGCATCTCTAAATGTATGTTTTAAATGTTTATCGCCCTATTTTTCAGTTCATTAAAAAAAAAAATACATTGGGGGTGGATGTTTTTATTCTTTTCAAACTGAAGCACTCAAATGAATACACGCACTTTGGTGTCTGTTTGGACTTACGGGAAGTCGGGAGGCTCAACCCCAGTCTTGATGACGCCGGCATAGACGGCCAGGATGGAGAGAATGACGCAGGCCAAGAAGACCAAAGCCAACTTATTGACGTATTTGACGCCGACAAACACCACGGTGGCCATGGAGGTGAGCAGGATGGTGCCGTACACGCGCATGTTGTTGAGCAGAGCCGCTTCCGCCTCTGCGCCTTCCAGGCCCTCCAGGGGGAAAATGGCCGCCTTGGGTACAATGTAGATCTGAACGAGCACAGATGCGATGTTATTAATTATTATTATTATTTAGTGTGAACAATGTAGATGTATGAAGTATGCAGTCATATAAACCAGATACAAAAGTAGGGTAAAAAGGTATACGTTGGTGCAAAAAAAAAAAAATACAAAGGGTGTAGGGGTAAAGATGCATTGAGATGATGGAATATAGCAAAAGTAGTAGATGTAAAATTTTATGTATGAAAATAATCAAGTCCAATTTAACATGTGATTAACATGGCAAAGCAAAATATGAAATAGAAAAAAAATACAAAAATAAAATCAAAAAAACATTACAATATAAAAATATAATTTTAAATCAAATCCAAAGGGGAGAGGGTGCATAGTGATTTCAAAGAAAATAATATTGACAACAATAAAATATTGTGATATACATACTGGATATAATCTCAGTGGAAAATACACACTCGTAAAATATTTACATTCTATTTAAAAAAAAATAATAATACCACAAGTATACACAAGTTTAGAATCAATAAACCTAAAATATGAAGACAAAAAAAACGAATCAATTAGAGTTTAAAAATAACTCTCTTTATTGAAAATGATCAAATCTGACACATCTTGTGTAAGGGAGCAGTCTTTTTTTTTTCTTTTTTTAAATCTATCTTTTTTCAAATGGAGTGTCAGAAATCCAATCACCTTTCTTTGCCTGCATGGAGATTTACACTTGAAGGTCAGAGGCGAGCTCCTGCTGCCTCCTTGTTTATGGTGCAATTCAATCAATTTCTCCCACGGCGACAAATTTTCATGTTTGTTTATTAATTTTTTTTTCCCAAGTGATGAAAAAGGTGAGAAGAGACCTGCTGGAGGTGTGAAAAGATGGCATTCTCATCATTTTCAGCAAATGGTTCAGTATAAAAAAGGAAAAACAATGAACCCGGCCTTGGAGGAATCACACACACACCCTTGTTCAAATGGCAGGTTTTTGGAATAAAAAAAGAGGACCAAAGTCCAAAGTTTATCCACCATGAATGTGCGGTCAGGGCCAATGTGGTGACCAATGTGAAATTTTCTATCATCGACAATTTTCATATGCTGACAAAAGAAGTCAAATTTAGAGAAAATGTTACGCAACTCATCCGCTTATGATGGGTGCTGGAGCCAATTTTTGCCCCCCCCCTACAGTCTGCCCTCTGCTTATCTCGCCGAAGGGTCGAGCCAGCATTGTATCCTGTATAACATGTCCAATCCAATCAAAGAGAGGGAAAATCAAAATAAACTCCTGGGATAATATGGTTTGCATAAGTGTGACCACCCTCTCATAATTTGGTACGTGGCCCTGTTAAGAATTTCATTCTAAATCATGTTCATTGTGAGTTGGCCCACACTTGGCCAGCATTTTAAGTGTCTTTGATCAACCCAAAATAAAGTGTGGATGCTCCAGTAGGCTTTCTCTGCCATTTGTTTTTTGCTTTCTCGATGTGAAGACATTTTAAAACCGCCGCATAGGAATTCCATGTTTTCCATGTGATCTGATACCGAGAGCAGCGTATCACGAGGCAAACGCGTTTCCTGCATCACCGCAGTCGTTTTCCCAAAATAGCAGCATTCGTTTCGCGCGAGGATGAAACATATTCAAATGAGCCCTTTTTTTTTTTTTTTTCCCCTCCGAGATGGGCTCCTCGGAATTGTTATTCCACAATGAAAACCATAAGCCAGCATTGACCCAGAAGACAGAATTAACCTCCAGGCATGATCAAACTCTGCATATCCATTAAAGACACATTGACAATAAGAAGAACATACAGAACACAAGAACACACAAATAAAGACAAAGACAAACACACACACACACACACACACAAGCGCACACGCTGTGCTCTGTTGTTAGTAAGGGACTGCAGCGATGAGAGATATCTCGTTGTGTCTTGATGTCCCCCTGAATGCATAATTAGCTGTATGAAGACGGAGATGAAACGTTTCATCGGCAGATCAGCATTCAGCGTGGAGAGGCGGTCACGTGACAAAGTCGGCATCTTATATTCAATGTGGGGCACTTTGAGAGGGATGCTTCAGCGGAGCGTGATCTTAGCCAATCGGCTGCTTTTTTTTTTTCTGTTTGTTTGGTTTTTGGGGAATTTTTATTTCGAACATTCGGTCAAAAAAAAAAGAAAAAAAAAAAAGAATAGTGCACACACAAAATAGAACCAAAATCTAAAATATAAATATTTCAGAAGAAAACACACATAAGGCTCGTCCGAAAAGTCTAGCTCCACATTAGCAAGATAATAAAATTGCTTCCTAATGACAACGCAAATGAGACTTTTACATTTTACAGAAAGAAAATGCATACCAGTGTCCCGTGTTATCAAATTCTAATGTAATACATTTTCTTGTATCCCTACAGTTTATCTCACAATTATTTCCATCCATCCAAGCAAAATCTAAAACTGTGGATGCCCCTATAGACTCGGCCGACCCAAAAATCCACGTATAATTGGCACACATTGAAATGTAGTGTTGAATAGTTGAAAATATCTTCATGTTATATTTTGCGTATTTAATACAATTCAGCTCATAGATGAATACATTATACAGTGTAATATAAAAACTTTTTATCCTAAAAATGTCAATGACAGTGTAAATATGAGTGTGTATGGTTGTCTCTCTCCAAATGTGCCCTACAATTGACTTCAGCAACCAGTCCAGGGTGCACGCCGCTTCTCTCACCCGCAGCTAACCTGCTGCAGAATAAAAGTGAAGAAACTTTTTCTCACCAGGAGCAACTCGATGGCACCCAGGATGTACATGGCTCCGGCATAGGTGGTCCCCAGGTAGAAGCAGATCCCCACCGCGCCCCCAAATTCGGGGCCCAGCGAACGGGATATCATGTAGTACGAGCCTCCAGCTGCACAAACACATCAACACAAGTTGAATACGTCATATGATGATTATGCAGTTCCAAGTTATCCGAATGAGAGCTAGAGGACGTTCATATCATTAGCATTTTATCACAGTCATTTTTTTTTTTTTTTACTTGATGTCACAATATCAGTAAAAAATGGGATGGCGGCGGACACCGGAAGATTCACTGGTTAGCTTTACTTACAAGTTACAACCACATAGTATTATTAACAATAATAATCTGACATCGTATTAAAATCCCCACTTCGAGCCTAAAACTGTCAATGCAATTCGACCACTGTAGATCTAAATTGGCGTGGGTTAAAACTTTCAACCATTGGAGGGCGCTGTTGCACTATATAACAACAATCCATACATTTTTAGCTTGAGCAAAACAACGGAAGCGTATAAATATCCCGCTCAAAACAATCTGGACGTAAAGGTGATATGAAACAATGGCTCACGTTTCACGGAGAAACCAACCTGACATTTGTTTTAGAATGTCAAAAACGAACTCTTGATTGGGGTCAGGAGAATTTTCTTCTTCCTAGATTGTGAGGTGCATTACAACATTTTGTGCTACATAGCGCCAACTACTGTGCGGCAAAGGCGTAACAGTTGGGAGGCGTCACCGATTTAAAAATTGCTCGCAGGCTCAATTAGCGTGACTTGCGGCTCTGCTACTGTTGATCAATCCCCGTCTTCACCTGTGGGTGGGGATTCGTGGTACAAAATAAATGATGTTTTTTTTTTTATTACAAAAATAGATTGGGCATACAATTCAAACAAAATTTGGGAAAAATATTCCTTTAAAATTGCACTATTTCTGCATTAAAAAAAAAAAAATTAACTCTGAATGCATGTTGTTTTTGTTCATTACAGCATCATTAAATTGAGACTGAGTGGATTTTCAGGATTCAAATTGTTGACTTAGTGTTTCAGTGAGCAAGACGGTTGTGACGGAGCGTCTTTTTCACTCCTTGACTGGTGTGCGCTGTCTGTGGCCGAAGTGGGCAGCTGATGTGAACGCGTGCCATGCGCTTGTGGTTCCCACGGAGCCAGAGCTCCATATGAACTGTTTCCTTACTTGCAGCCAGGAAAAGTCATCAATTTGTAATGAGCAGGGCAATTGAAGATCCTTGGCCAGCAGCCACACTCTAATGTAAATTTTCAGGATCAAGATTCCCAATAAATCCTGCGATTTTATCGATTTAACGATTACCACTGTAAATGCAGTGGAATCTCCTGAGAACTGATGTGAAAAATGATCTCCAGTCTGGCCGCCAAACTTCATTCAACGCTCCGTTTATGCAGAAATCATTTCATGACCATTTTGTAAAATTCCTTCCGTCAGGTCACTGCTAAGATACATAGAATTTAGATGAAAACAAAATGACTAAGTTACCGCACAAATGACTGCTGGAGCTTGCAAACAAGCCTTTCGCTCTGTGTCTTTGGGCCTCTTGAACGGGTATGTACTTGACGATATTTCTGTGTGAATGAGCTCGCCTCATGCATTAAGTATATGTAACTTCTTCATCTCTTCATTCACGGGACATGAACACACCCCATTGTCATCGCTTTGACTATAAACACCACCACACTGGATTTCCAATGAAACAAACGCGATGTGCTTTACTTACAGACTTTCATCTTGAATTTGAGGGACACATTCCAATTCGTTAACCACTGTAGGATTTATAACAGTTAGTTGGTCTACATGTCTCCCAGTTTTTATCGGATGCCGGCCAGCTAGCTGCATGCTAGCATTGAACATCCTCAGGTTAAACCAAATTTCTGTGAGAAATACACCACCTCAGTCATGAACATAGCGGTTCCCAGCCGGTTGTAATTCCAAGATCAATTTAATGTACCAGAGATCTTGCGTTGGAAACGTGACGGCTTACGATGGCGACACTAGCATCATTATGCTACATTCATACCGAACGTGAACTAGCATGACTCGCATATGTTTGTTGCCGGGGGTGACTACACCAGGGCTGCTTGGAGAATCCTGCCAAAACACACAATATTAAATGAAGACCAAAGACTGTTGGAAACAAATCTATGCAATATTTTACAAATTTAGACCAAGTACAAAGTTTAATGTTAAGGCCAGCAGAGAAGGCCTGTGCAACATTTCATTCAATGGAGCGGATACCTGGAATTAAGACCCTGCAATAGTGTTCATATTAGGGCTTATACAGACAAGACTACTTAGAAACTTTATTACGACACAATGAAGTTTAGAGCATGACATCATGTACTCGCTAATGACGTGTTTTTGAATCGAGGAGGAGTAAGAGCGTCATACTTCAAGCCACCACTTAACTGAAAAAAATAGCAATGACACCATCGAAAAGTCGAAAGCGACTTTCATTTCCCTTTTTAGTGTTGACTTGAAAAACATTCACGCAGCATTGTTGATGATTGACCAATTAATTCATGCCTAGGAAATGCATTTGTGTCGCAATTTGCCGGTCTCACGCGGTGCCTTCCCCTGCAGTCGTACTTTCACTTTTACTTATCTCTTATTATTGTTTTACCACGACACTTGCATTTTCTAATTCTGCCCAAATGAAATGAATAGAAATCAACCACAAGCTTAATCAGCGCTGCGCAGCTCCACTTCCGCACTTGCCGCTTATTTGCTGTGACCCCCCCCCCCCCCCCCCCCCCCCGGGGCTCGTCAACACACACAATTACCGCCATATACCACGTAATGTGGCGTTTCAGACGTGCGGCCGCCACTTTGATTTGGCGTAAATATCATTTGTGTACACGAATCCCAGACGGACTCTTTTATTAGGGGACGTCAAGCTGCGCTCAGGCTAAGTTGCAAGGTGTGATCGGCAACTAAAAAAAAAAGGGATATTTTGAAGCGGACTGGTGCCAAACAGAGACTCCGTCGTCTGCTCACCCACCTGGCACGACTCCATTCGTGGCGATGGCGCTCATGGAGATGGCAGTCAGCATGGTCTGCGCAGTGGAGAGAAAAAGATACCTCATTTCAAAAGCTCTCCTTTAATGATGTACCAAGTATACAGTGCATGTGATGATGAGCGATAATAAAAAATGAATTTTCCCTTGGCCTTGCAATGTTCTACTTCATCATCAATGGGATATTATTGAGCAAGATATGAAATAAGAAAATCAAAATGTGTGCAGATTTACATCATACAGTATATGGTTAAAGTGCTGCCTGGCTTAGAGATAGGCTAGGGGGGGGGGGGGGGGTAGAATGAGCGAGGAGAATGTTCCGGAAGAGGAAAAAAAATGACAAGTGGAGAAGAGAAAGCGAAGGAGTGATGTTGGGTGACGGTGCGAAGATGGCATTAAGATTTCATGGGTGCGCTCAAACGCTATTGTTCAACTGTTGCGAGTGACGTTTCACATGGTTGGCACATGAAAAGAGCTTGAGGCAGGACAACTTTTGTTCAGCTTTTCCAAGTATTTTTCTCTTTTTTTGTGTGTGTCTGTCTCTACTGCAATGATGTCATTGTTGTTGTGCGATTACATAACTGCTCATCCGAACACCGTTGCCTCCATTAGCCCAAAAAGCAAGCCTAACATTAAATAAGATTGAAAAAAAAACTGAAACAACACTGATAAATATATTTGATATTCTTATTCATATTTCTAATGACACTTTTTTAAAAATGAGACCCTAGTGCAGTGGTGTCAAACATACGGCCCGCGGGCCGGAACCGGACCCCAAGGAGGTTCAATCTGGCCCGCAGGATAATTTAAAAGCATTTAAGACACAGAATGAATATTTTTTTAATAAAATGCAATTCATGGATTATCCGCTAGGGGCAGACCGTTTTGATCAGAGTAGAAGACAACATTGTTTTGATCAGAGAAGAAAAAAGCAGTGAAGGTTTAATGTGGTTAGTGGCACCTGAGGGCCCGCACGATGACTAACCAAGTGACGAGCGTCAGGGCTCAGGTTCTTCCCGCTAATCTGCTCCTAATGAGGCCACAAGCTCTTCTCCCGCCACAGCAGATAAGGCCGTAATTGTTTAAGTGTTTTATCTGATGGCGCGCAGAGGTAGCCCCGTCGCGTATGCAATCGCTGAATCGCAAGACGACAAACGGAGGAGGCGCGCCAAATCTGTCTGGATGTTGAAGGTGGCGTTTAAAAATGGAACGCTTCCTTCTGTCGCTGCCTCCATCAACAAAATTGTTCAGACAAGGTGACACTTAACCACCAGGATGTCGCCACTCCTCCATCTCATTTTCAGCTCTGTCATTTTGGTGACTTGACTTTTACCGGCGTCCTGCTTTTCTCCGCGCCATTTTCTGGCTGTCAGGGACATGATTAAATGTCATCACTCGCCGGATGTCTTTGACTGAGTGGATCCCTACGTTCAATAGTCAGCACCTGACCTGGCCTGCAATCAAACCTCCTGCCGTGAAAGTACATTAGGATGGAATACGGGGTAAACGTGGAGCTAGTGTTTGTTAGCCTTGAGGAAAATACATTGAACATTGTATTTTGTAACTCCTCAATGGTAAATGACATGTTTTAGGTTCGGAGTGTAATGTGGAGTTGGACAGAAAAAGTCAACATAGGACCGAATTTGTAAATACAGTCAAACCTCTGTTTTTGTCCATAATCCGTTGCAGAAGGCTGTTCGAAAACCGAACTTTTTCGCTAACCGAAACCACGCTCTTTTTAAATTAAAAATGTTTACTGAACACGTCTGCTCACAATGGAAAGCAACACGAGGAAGCGTCACTTCCTTGTCTACCCGAAAGAGCGTCACTTCCTCATGTAAGGAAGGCGAGAGGAGTCAAATGGTGCATTCAAGTGCGCTCAGTTTGTTCGAGAACCGAAATTTGTTCGTCATTCGAGGCATAAAAAAAATCAAAATCTTTGGTCAAAAACCGAATTGGTCGAGAACCGAGGTTTGACTGTATTGCTTGTGAGAATAACTATTTTGCAATAAAGAAGCCGTCAATTTACAAGAATATATCAATTTCACAATTCAAAAGTTGGGGAAAAGTTGGAATTGTACGAGTATACAGCTGCAATATCGCGAGTAGAAAGTCGTGTTGAAAAAAAAGTTTGCATTTTCAAAAACGAATAAAGTCAACATATTTAATGTGACAAAAATGTAACATTTTGGAAAAATTTTGAAAAAGTCTATAATGAGTGAGTCAAAATGTGGCAAAAACAAAGATTGAGTCTCTTGTGTTTTCTGAAAAAAAAAAAAAAGACATGGGCCATTATTTTAGGAAGGTCTGACTTTTGCCAGATTTAAGTTGCATATCAGGAGGACAATTTACGTGCAGGTTGGAATATTACAACAACAGAGTCAAGACTGTGCGAAAAAACTGTTGGGACTTTAACAGAATAAACATTTTTTTTACAAGTATGAGAAGGGTTTGTGTGTAGCCAGCTTTACTCAAAATCCCTCAAACTCCCATTGTTTGAATTTCCTTTATTTTTATTGCTAGTTGGTTTTTTTTAACCGCTTCATTTTTTTGAAAATTGCTCGAAAGAGCGTGCGATGAAAAGTTTCATGAGCTCGTCGGCACTGAGTGCGAAGGACACTTTAGGTCTGCTTGCATCCCGACCTAACGCTCCTATTTGGCCTTTGGTGGACCTTGGGAGCGGAGAGGAGATTGCTTGTGACAGAAGAGTGTCCCGCAGCACGAGAACCCCGCTTCATTAGCACGCTTCACTACGCCCCCGTTGTCAGATGATTTCTTCCGTCGTCCGCTGCAACTTCAGCAGGAGGCCACTCGCGGGGGGGGGGGGGGGGGGGGGGGGGGGATCTGACATCCTGGCGGAGGGCAAAATGGACTCTAAGGTGTAGGAACGTGAGATTGTGAAGACACGCATTGCAGGTTGCCTTAGTGGTGCGTTTGTGGGGTGGGTGGGGGGGGGGGGGGGTGTTAGATGAGGTATGGGTAGGGGAATCAAAAGTGAGGGAGGAAATAATGAGAGCGCAAAATGAAAAAAAGGCTTCCAGAAAATTGAGGAAGCGTACGAGATGAGAGAAAAAGAGAAAAAAGGATGAAGCATCCGAAGCATATAAATGACACCCCCCCACCCCTCCCACCACCACCACCATATACGCACCCCTCCTTCCCCACCACTTCCACTGCATTTGGATTCAAGACCTGGAAGTAATGAGGACGACCAGACAACAGAGGGCCTTCCATCTAGCATATTAAACCTCATTGTGTCCAAGCCTGCTTTCATTTTCCGGGATAGAAATATGGAGCATGGCGTGTGTGTGTGTGTGTGTGTGTGTTGTGTTTGTGTGTGTGTATGTGCGCTTTTTTTAAAGCCACTTTCACATCTGTCATGCGATAACGAATCCAGTTCATTTGATGTCCAGTGTTGGAAATGTAAAAAAAAAAAATGCAAGGGGATGAAGGGAGCCAAAAGCCCCCCCCCCCCCAAAAAAAGTTATACAGTCAAACCTCGGTTTTCGTCCATAATCCATTCCAGAAGGCTGTTCAAAAACCGAAATTGTTGGAAAACCGAAACCCCGCTCTTTTTAAAATAAAAAATGTTTACTGAACACGTCTGCTCACAATGGAAAGCAACACGAGGAAGCGTCACTTCCTCGTGTAAGGAAGGCAAGATGAGTCAAATGGTGCATTCAAGTGCGCTCAGTTTGTTCGAGAACCGAAATTTGTTCCGTCATCCGAGGCATAAAAAACTCCGAATTTTTGGTCGAAAACCAAATTGGACGAGAACCGACAGGCATCATCCTCAAAAAACCGAACCCTGAATTGGTTGCCAGCCAATGAACAACCATCCACGCTCACACTCATACCTAGGGACAATTTAGAGTGCCCAATGAGCCTGCCATGCATGTTTTTTTTGGAATGTGAAAACCCACGCAAGCCCGGGGAGAGCAAACTCCACACAGGGAGGCCGGAGCTGGGATCGAACCCGGTACCTCTGCACTGTGAAGCCGACGTGCTAACCACTGGACTACCGGGCCGCCCGGTTTGACTGTATAAGGCACACCAATAAGCATTCAATTTTCCCAAAAGCCGACAGTGTGTCCGATAATCCGATGCGCCTTATAAATGGTGTGAACAGTCTCTTCAAAGTCCCCATTGAGTTGTTTCTCTGTTAGTGTTCCTCTGACATCTCGTGGTGATTATGAGAAGGAACCAATTGTAACCTAAAAGGGTTCTGCTTGACACTAATTGACATGTGCATCCGTTAACACACACACACACTCACAGACAACAACTTTGGGAGCTCTGCACAGCCATTCTGAAACGAAGATGACACCAAAAGCATAGTTAACTACTGATTCTTAATTGTAACGTGATTGTATGATAATAAACCCTTTCATGAATCCTGTAATCCGCTAACATGATAAACGGCCGACTCTAGTAACCGCTGTCACTGACAGGGTTAAAAAATAAAATAATAAAATAAAATAAAAAGAAAAATGAAATTTCCATTCTGGCACCCTGTCAATCAAAAGTGGGGCTCATGCTCTCAATGATGCCAAGTTGAGGCGTACCGCACGCTTTGCCTCTTCATGTCCTGTGGATTTTCACTTTTGTGACGGGGGGAAGGGAGGAGGGGGGGGGGGGTCGCTGTGGTGATGTGTTATGTAAGGAGCACAGGAGGAAAGAGAGGTGGTGGGCGGGGGTCCACACACACCGTTCATGCTCAGGCTTATCACCCGGGGGCCTCTGCAATGATCTCAGCAGTGCGACTGATAAGAAACACGCCTCTCTGTGTGTGAGTGTGCGTGTGTGTGTGTGTGTGTGTGTGTGTGTGTGTGTGTGCATGAGAGAGAGAGAGCTAGAGACAGAGAATGAGAGATGGAGAGGAAATTTGAGTGTGTTTGTGTTGCTGCCAGTGCGAGCCAGCTCGGAGCGTGTTTTTCCTCTTTGTGCACACTGTTTTCATCACGCTTACAAGATCAATATAAACTGGGATGGATGGGCAGCAAATACGAGTGGCATGCAAAACGTGCCCAAGTACAAATAGAAAGCAGGGGAAGAGCGTCACGATTGCGGGAAACGTATTGATGTTGTGCACACGAGGGTGTGCGTGTGTGTGTGTGTGTGTGTGTGTGTGTGTGTAGGCTAGTTTGCCATGGTGGGGATTTGAGGGGGTTGTTCTATAAATACACCCGGTGCTGGAGGAGAATCTAGGCTGCACACACACACACGCACACACACACACACACACACACACACAAAACGACACACAATTGCACACACGCATGCCAACATACAGTCCTGACAAAATGCTCAGTGAAAGCGAAGAGAAGACAGGCTCAAGCAACCCCAAAGAAGGAACGATTTGGAATTCGGTTGACATGTTTCAACAAGGGTAGCACAGTGAACTAGTGGTTAGTGCATCCATATCACAGTCAAAAGGTCTCAGGTTCAAATCTTAAATTTGCTTGTGTGGGTTTTCTTCGCTTTCCTCACACAATCCAATGCATTTGAAGACTATAGTTCAGAGATGGGCAACTGGTAGCATGGGGGAAAAAATTGGGGGCGGGAGGGGATTTATTTTTTTGCAACCCCCCCCCCCCCAAAAAAAAATCTTCCAAAACAATGCTAATAAAATTAATCATATATATAACAATAATTTTCCATGAAAAATGGGGGAAATAGGCAGGGGGTGGGGCAGGAAAAATTAATCTATAAAAACATCTGTGAATATGCTAATCCACGGGTAGCAATCCGCAAATATGCAGGGGTCAACTGTAGTTTTAAGTTGTAATATCATTAGGGACCACTAGATGGCACACGTGTCATAGTTGCACTGACTGGCTCTTATACTGCCCGTATTAAAAAGTGATTGGGCCTAATCCTTTCTTGTGGATTTGGAATGATATGCAGGACAAACATAGTACCTCAATTATTTTACAATTATAAGGGAGTTGATTTTTGTGAGAAAAAAAAAATGCACAAAATGAGTCCTTGCACGTAATGTTGGTTTCTTGCCCAGCGGTTTTGTGCCAATTTTAGCGCCTTTAGCTTTTTTGTTTTTGTTTGCTTGAAAACCTTGGTTGTTGGGTTAGAATAGTGGATCTTTGAACCATGCATTGAAAAATGTAATATGAAAAATGAATGATATTAAGTGCACAGAATTTGCACATATTTTGTCCATATTCAAAATAGCCACTTTTGTCATACAACTGATCAGAAATCGCATAGTCCTATGCAGCCGCTCAGTTTAAGTTGCCCATCCTTAGTCTAAATTGTCCACAAGTGTAAATGTGAGTGTGAACTGTTGTTTGTGCCCAACAATTGGCCGGTGATCAGTTTAGTGTCTTCTCTGCTCAAAAGACAGACAGGAAATACTTACGGTGGTGCAGCACATGAAGACAATTACGAAGGTTCCGATAATTCCACCGATGCCAACGAGCCAGGTCATCCTGAGGAAAAGGATGACGCCAAAGATGTTCTGGATGCAGGGCAGGTAGACGCCCATCAGCGTGCCGAGCTGGGGGACCTGCCGGGGGGGGACACAATCGGTGCTGGGGTCAGAAGAAGTCACGTATACAAAAGAGAGAAAATATATGGCGGATGCTCGCCTAGGAATAAAATAAATAAGTGATTCAGGATTTTTCATTTGTTCTCATATTTTTCTGATTTTACCATTTTATCTTGGAAAATTCAGGCGTTTTGCTCAACCTTGCACATGTAGAATGTAATGGGCCTTTTGTGCGCCACTGTGGGATGCAAAATGTTTCCTCTCATTTTCCTGCCGACTGAGAGTTCACACAAATTCCCTGAGCATTCTCTGGACCACAGTGAGCAAATATCAGACATGCAAACCTGTCCGAAACCGAAACAAGGTACATGATGAAGGTATGTTACAAAAACATTCAAAACTATATCAAATAAGAACATATCATTTCAATAGATGTGAATACAGGTGTGGTGAGTGTGTGTGCATGTGTGTCAATGTAGTAGAACAAACTGAGTGTGGTCGCACTCATGAAACTGGAAGGTAAGTTGGAATATTGTGGTGTCCTTTCGTAGATTCGACTGGGGTGGAAATAAAGGAATGAGTGCCGAAATGCAATGTGCATGCGTGGTGCACACCAGCATCTCCGTGGGCGCTGAGAGTGTGAAAGCAGTGCACAGAGGGAACATTGGATGGAATTTTTTTTTTCCTGGCCAATCCTAGCTGCATCCCTCAAATGTATCAAAATCAGGGTGTTCCGGGGCGCATTACGCCCGGAATACCGGGCGTAATACCATGCTTGGCATTGTTGAAACGGAATGTTCTCTGTTCTCCATTTTCATTTCATTCCAAGCTGCTCATCCTCATTGCCACACTGTAATCAACCACTCAGATTTTTCAATTGACGGGTCCTTGTGGAGGAGCGCGGGGTTAAGATATGAGCTCTTACACATCAGCCGTCAGATGTTTGCTTGTATCGCGCGACATCAAAACAAATCTGTTGCAGCTGCACAATGCGGCTCATGAAGAGGTGGGGTTGGATTTTTTTTTTTTAGTAATTGTGATCTTATCCAGAAATATCAAAGTGGATGAATGTGCTATTTTTAGATGCTTGATCCGGGAAAAGAAAAAAAATATATGCCGTGACACTGGCAGGCGAGGAGGTGTATCTATTGTTAGGCTTTTCGAAAAGGAAACAAAGTTAAGTCAACACGTCAAGATAGAATAGAAAACACGGAGTAATCACTGCACATGACTTTTTTATGTGCTCTAAAAGATGCAGAAATGTGATATTTATGACGGGTCATACACAGGACAGCTCATTGTAGACAAAAAAATAAAATATCAGGTAGCACAAAGGGCAATAAACGTTCCTTTACTTAAAATCAAATTCAGCAAAGATCCGATTATGGAATATCTCTAATTTGTTCAGCACTTCCAATTTCCAATCCTTACATGGATTTCGGTTGATCCAAATACACCGAAATGAGACGATAAAAATATGGATGTGACCGTGAAAACATCTCTTCATCTAATCAACCATTTCTGACCATTTTATACTCTGCAGGTTGTTGCAGATGACAAATGGCGATAGACGTGATATTTAATAAAAGGGATTTGCTGAAAATAGATCGGAAAAATGTGAATGCTGTCATTTGTGAAGAGTCAACCATGTGTAAGCAGACCCTTGCAGATTCTCTCTTCATCCTGTCTGGGGTCTCAGTTAAGATGTTAAAAATCAGTATGTGCATACCCCGCTTAACCCTCATGCAGTATTTTTAAGCGGCTGCATGAAGGGTATTACGTCCCAAAAATGTCCCTCTTCCAATGTGCAACAACTTTTATCACTTTTAATTTTTCTTCACTTTCAACCCCTCAAAATGTTCAGTGGGAATTGGCCAAGACATAGATATACATCCTATGCAAAATTTCAGCTTCGTGGAGTTATTTTTCACTGTTTTGTCTGTGGTGTCCATTTGTCCAACAGTCCAAAATCGTCCAAAGTGTCCGAAATGTCCAATTTTGGGATAATACTGCATGGGGGTTAATTAATTAGCAGATGAATCACATTTGAGCAAAACATAATCATTGGGGTATCACGATAGGCGAGCTATTTTGATACAAAGCTGAAGCAAAAGATGTGTGAATACGGTTAACGGAGAGGACTATCATCGAGTCTGATAGCAGGAACCCGTTTCGACATCCACAGAGTTGATGTCGAATGAGTACATGATTGAAAAGACTCTTCTATATGGAGAAGTAGCGGCGGACAAATTGAACACTTGTGTATGCATTCAATCAGTGAGCTGGGTGGGAGGGAGGGGACATGCACTCACACCCTTATCAAAAGTGCTGCTTTTTTTCTATTTTCTTTCAATTGGTGTTTCATTTGCGGACTGCAGTCCTGTTCACACACTCACACACACACACACACACACACACACACACACAAAATAGGTTTGGTAAGCGGGCCGGGAGTCAGCAGCAGCAGCAGCAGCAGCAATGATTTCCCGTGGGAGCTGGCCACCGTGAGCGTAGGGAGGGCAGGCTGCTACACAGCCACAGGTAGGCCAGCAGGGCACCACTGAGCAAGCTGCGAGGGAACAGCTGCCCACCGAGGGGTTTGAGGGGGGGGGGGAGTCAGGCCACAGAATGGATGGCTCAGGTGGGTTAGATGCGCACCCTTTCATAAATTTGCCACAGCACTAAATCCCACTTCCTCACGCTCGGTCTCTCGCCACGAGCCTCTCGCCAAACTGCACTTTCAAGTAAATAGAATTCAAAACACTTCCTCTTCGTCTCATTTCAATGTTGAACTACTTTTAAGTATGGTGTGATTTTCACAGGTGTTTTCAAATGAATGGTTCTGGTTTTCTCCACTTTGGCTTTGGTTGTGCCTGTGTGCCGCCTCTGATACATATCATTGTCCCTTTTTTCAAAAAACGACTCCATTGTTTGCATCTGTTTACCATCTCTGGTAAGCATACATGCCTCACAATGTTTTATTTTTTATCACACCTTGCAGGCGAACAGTCCTGCTTCCTATTTGCCTGTGGACATCTACGCAACTGTGGAAACCAGCACTGTTGACAACCTTGGACCAACAAATAGAGATCGCGCTGAACTCCATATCCTTGGTGCGCAACGAGGTAATGAGGAAAAAAAGAGGCCGAAAATGGGCGACTATTTACAAATCCGCGGGCAATAGATGAGTAGATGCCCCAGAAAGTCAGGATGGAATGAGCGCCATCACATTAATGACTTCGGACGGGATTGTTCTGAGCTGGAAACCTACCGGAGGGCCACTGCTTGGATCGCATGGATATGGGGGAAGTCACACCTCTGCGGCACATTCTCGTTGGATTTCCAATTTGAGTGAGGGAAGAGGATGTAATTAAATGACGACGGGATAAAATGGAAGGGAGGCGGTGGAGAGGGGCGGGGGGGGGGGGGGCTGAGGGCGAGCTTGTAACACCGCCGCCACGCTTGGCTGGACAAACAGGAGTCGAGAGAGCGAACGTGTTCCTGTTCGGGTGTGCTGAATTATTCAAGAGATGGCAAGAGGAGAGGCCAACCAAACTCAAACGTACTGAAACGAGCCAACCGACATAATATTTGGTCGGCTTTCCAGGACGAAGCTAAGGCAAAAATCCTGCGTTGGAGTCTGATAAAACTGCTGTACCACGATTGAGCAAACTCAACTTTCCAGGGGCAATCATTGAAACAGAAATTAATATCTTGTGGACAGTATAAGCAGGGGGATAGGGACTTAGCCCTTCTGCAAACAGCAAAAATCTACAAATACCCAACCCCATCCATCCATCCATCCATCCATCTTCTACCGCTTATCCGGGGCCGGGTCGCGGGGGCAGCAGCTTTAGCAGGGAAGCCCAGACTTCCCTCTCCCTAGCTACTTCTTTGAGTTCTTCCTGGCGGATCCTGAGGCGTTCCCAGGCCAGCTGGGTGACATAGTCTCTCCAGCGTGTCCTGGGTCGGTATATAGAGCAAATACCCCAAATCACTACATTTCTATCAGAGAAGGGTATATATCTTGATGAAATGAAGCTCCTCACCTCACCTCAAAAAAATCAGGAATAGGTGAATTTGCGAATATGCCGGAAAACTGTGCAGTTTGAATCGTACGGGCGAGCGCGTTAAACTGTATTTAATGCTCGCGAGTTGAGAACGACACATTGTTTCTCCGATGCGGAAGGTGAACATGAAGGCCAAAGGAGAAGATTTGCAAAATGGGGAGCAGGGCATATGCACAATTTATGATTTCAAAGATTCAAAATCCATGTTAAAAGGCTCAGCTCGCTGAATGTTTCATGATGACTGAAACACCATTTTTTTTTTTTTTAGTTAGTTTAGTGACATAAGAGCTTGGCAAAATGCGAATAAGCCGTGCCGTTCTTAAAGAGGGAACTACTTTATTCCTGGGAACAAGGTTTGTCCCATGGTAGACCATAGATGAATGGATTGTGTGTGAAAACACTTCCGGGCCATATATTTAACCCTCATGCAGTATTTTTAAGCGGCTGCATGAAGGGTATTAAATGTCCCAAAAATGTCCCTCTTCCAATGTGCAACAACTTTTATCACTTTTCATTTTTTTTCACTTTCAACCCCTCAAAATGTTCAGTGGGCATTGGCCAAGACATAGATATATACATCCTATGCAAAATTTCAGCTTCGTGGAGTTATTTTTCACTGTTTTGTCCGTGGTGTCCATTTGTCCAACAGTCCAAGTGTCCGAAATGTCCAATTTTGGGATAATTACTGCATGGGGGTTAAACAAAAAAATGAAAAAGAGGAAGTACAGCTGTAACTAAGCATGCCTTCCTGTAGCAAATTATACGCTGCTATGCAAACTAAACCTCAAAATATTGTTCAGCTGTCCCAAACCAGGCTAGACTTAACTCCTCCCTGACATACAACATGTATTTCTCAGTCAAGCTGTATCGCGTCCACATATGCCTCTGCCACCAATTCTTATTTAGACAGGGCTTTGGTGCACAAAAAAAACACTTATAGGTGAGGTTTTCAGCAAATAGCTGGAAAAAGCATATCGGGGAATTGTGAATTGCGAAAATATGTAAATATGCGTGGGATGTCAGTACAGTCCTAAACCGAGGACCCCCTTTCATGAAAAATCAACATCTTAATCAAGGCTGATAACAGATATTTCGCTAGAGGCCCACCATGTCTGGAAAAATATTCCCATGAGGCTGTTGAGAGGACAATCAGCGCCCGGCGAAATGTCAGTTTAGCAGCCAACTACACTCGGACGCTGCGCAAAACAGAAACTGACATTAATCAAGATAGATGCTTATGAAAGGCTGATGATGGGAATACTGATCTGATGCACTGGACTAATGAGGAGGTGGAGCAGCAGTGGATGTGTGTGCGCGCGCGTGTGTGTATGCAGGGGTAGGGGTGGGGGGGGGTGGGGGGATTAGTGCACGACAATAAAACACAGTGAAGGGAAACGGCGTTAATGTGGAAGAACACGTTGGCTGTAAAAAGATGAGTCGGAATTTATAGAATGACGTTCGAGCTCTGAACTAGAAGATTATTTAACCAATGTGTGAGTGAATTTTTATGCTCGCTGGACACATCATTAGGTACAACTAGAGAGCCTACAGTTACAACAAATATGTTAATTTTGAGATTTTATATTTTATACATGGGGCAATACAGTGCACCCCTGATATTTGTGGGGAATGGGGACGGGGCCAGCCAAAAGACAGGAGGAAAATAGGGGACAAGGATCCCCCCCCCCCCCCCCACCCCAATGTGAATAAAATATTGAAAACAATGTGGAGAAAAAAAATTATTTGAAAATATGAAACCACGGGTCCAAACAGAGAGTATGCAGTGGTCCAATGTAATTGATTAATTGTGTTTGTGTGGGTTTTCTCCGGGTACTCCGGTTTCCTCCCACATTCCATGAACATGCATGGCAGGTAAATGGAACGCTCTCAATTGTCCCTGGGTGTGAGTGTGGATGGTTGTTTGTCTATGTGTGCCCTGCGATTGGCTGGCAAGCGGTTCAGGGTGTCCCCCCGCCTACTGCCCGAAGACAGCTGGGATAGGCTGAAGCACACCCCCCTTGTGAGGATAAAGTGCATATAAAAAAGGTGAAAAGGTCAACTTTTTTTTAATGCACTGAATTTAAATTAATTGGTCGAATTTGGATTGTTTTATTGCATTGCTTGTCCAAAACGTACGCGTTTTAAAAATGCACCAGATCACAGGGCAGTTTGCACGTGAACTTGCCCGACCTCTCGACATCTTATTCATGTCAGAGGACAAGCAATCTACTAATCTCGCCTTTTACACTGCAACACAAAGAAAAGCCATCTCCTTCTCCCCTCCTGGCTTGCTACCCCCCCCCCATCCCTAAGGGTAGTCGATGATGAGGGAAATGGAGAGTGGAGTGCTGAGCAAGAAATGGAGAGAGGAGGTGATCGGCTGTGGAAAGCGAGCGAGAGCGAGAGAGAGAGAGGGAGAGAGAGATACACCACAACAGACCGCCTTAATGAAAAGCCTCTCATGGTGATGGGGAGATTGCGGCTTGAATGGGCCCCTGATTGGCCGAGCCGCAAAAGCATACATTCTAATTAATGTATTGGCAGGGTTGGGGTGAAAGGATGGAGATTAGATCTGCACCTCGGCTTAATGGACCTCAGCTTCTTCCAGCAATATTCACACCGTGGGTGGGCAAACCTTTGCGATCATCACATTTCATTTTTACAACGGACAGATGCCTGGCAAATTAGAATTTGAGGTCAAAATGATCATGGTTCAAATGTGTATGCAAAACAGTTTATTTAATCATACAATAAAGGACTACGGATGGGAACTGGTAGATTGACTGATTGACTAACCAATTATTTATTTAAGTAAAATAGTAAAATATTATGGACTTGCAAAATAATTGATGCACATCAATTATATCAATTCTAATGATCTTTTTTTTTTTTGTTGCCGGAAATAACTATGACACGATTCATGATAATGAAAATACCCCGTGGATCGTATTAAAGAATGTAGTGGCCATAGATGGCCTGCAGGCTATACTCAGTATATTTACACTAAATAATTGACTATTTAAATGGCTGATTCACTCAAATAGACTGAATGAATCCACTGTGAATAATACTGTACTTTGTACAGTGTTCCTTAAGCGCAACGTCGTCTGAGTGAATACTTTTCTCACTACCTCGGGCGTTGCATCTGGCTTGCTGCGGAATTGAAAGCAGCAATTCAATTTGTCCAACGGTTGTCTTCATGTTGCCTTTTACTAAACTGAATTCCATTGGTTTAGATTGAATGAGGCACAGTTCGGCCATTTATTTTCTTAGGCGCTTATCCAGTGTTGAGGGTCACAGTTGAACCGCAGTTAGGCCAAATGCTCTTGTCTTTCCTCCACTATGCAGAAAATAAAAATATGACTAACATTTCCGACCACTGTTGTCATTTTTGCGAGTCGCTTTTTGGGGAAAAAATATTTGCTGAAGGGGTTTAATGGCTAAATATAGCAAAAATGTTGCTGGCACAACATGTAGCTTTTGCGTGCTAGCCCGCTTGTACTCGCGTCCACACGTATGCACACAAAATACTGTTTTCATGTTTACTTTGACTTCATGGTCACTTTGAGGGGCCGTTCAGAAATTGTGGGCTGGACTCTTATAATCCCAGGGCCATACTTTGCCCAGTTCTGTCCTATAGGATACCTTAAGTGTGTCGAAGGAGTTACGCAGGGCTCCATTTCAAAGCCCTTGATGGTGTTGAACTATTATCATGTTTGTCGCATCATTTTTCTCTTTTCAATACCGCTTATAAATATTAGGGTCGTGGGTGAGCTGGAGACAATCCCAGATGACCATCAAGGTGGAGTATGTACAATCTGGAATGGGCGCCAGTCCATCGCAGGGCACATATAGAATAGATTCCATCCATGCATTTTTAATAGTGCTTGACCTCATTAGGGTCGCAGGTGAAGCGGAGTCTATCCTAACTGACTTTTAAAGAGAAGTGGTATACACATTGGAATGTTCGGCAGTAAATTGCAGGCAAGCGTATCAGTGGCATCAGGTAAAAACACAGGAGGACACACTGGCTTATCTACAGAACTGATCAGGATTTACACTAAAGGAAGTGTCTGGTGTACCAGACAGAAACGTCTAAAGTTGTCATTGGGTTCAAGGTGAGGACGATGGCGGCCCGTGGGAATTGACGTGTGACAAGGAAGGAAAACATCATCAGGGACGCTGATGAAGCACCTGGGCAGACACCAGGGGTCAAAGGCGGCGGAAAAACTGTCAAACTGTCAACATTGCAGAAAGCAAGTCCAAATCAAGTTCCGCCTCCAATGATCCAAGCTCTTCGTTATGCGCCTTGTTATCTTGCTTTGCCACCGTGGCTAAAAATGCATCCGGCGAACAAAGTCCCTGAGAAGCAAACTCCTTCCTGACAGAAATCGTTCTGGATAATGTGATGGCGACTCATTAGTGAGTGACATTTAAGATGCGACACGGGAACACAAACCGGGGATTTAGAATGCCATGTGAAAGTGATTGACGGCTTCTAAACTAGGAGATTTTTTTTTTGTTCTTATCACTCGGTCGCTCAGCAGAGTTTCTTGAAATGTATTCACTGCAAAAGCTAATCAAGATTAAATATCTGAAATCAAGGCAATATAAATTGGTTGTTCTTTGTCTGAAACGGTATTTCTCATAACCGGGCAGTTAATGTGGACAAGTGGTTCAACTGTAATTGTCGATCCTTTCATCTGTCACAAGTACATATAAGCAAATGTAATGTTTTCACATAGTGGATCTGGGACTTTTTTTTTTTTTTTTTAAGATATTGCTGACAATAATAATGATTTTGGCGATCCTCATTTTCATACTGTTTCATCTCTACTTCCAAATACAGTCAAACCTCGGTTTTTGAACGTCTCGGTTCTCGTCCAATTCGGTTTTTGACCAAAAATTTCAATTTTTTTATGCCTTGTATGACGAACAAATTTCAGTTCTCGAACAAACTGAGCGCACTTGAATGCACCATTTGACTCCTCTCGCCTTCCTTACATGAGGAAGTGACGCTTCCTCGTGTTGCTTTCCATTGTGAGCAGACGTGTTCAGTAAACATTTTTATTTGAAAAAGAGCGTGGTTTCGGTTTACGAACAATTTCGGTTTTCGAACAGCCTTCTGGAACGGATTATGGACGAAAACCGAGGTTTGACTGTATCATTAAACACAACCTTGTCAAACAAAGCAAAATGTGCGATACCTTGATGGGTTTCTTGCGGGATGACTCAGCCTCATTGTTCTCTGCCTCCTCGTGCTCCTTGCTCCCTTGCGGCAGGTTGGAGTAGTTGGCCAGGCTACTGAGCAGAGACGACACCATCGGACTGGTGTCCATTTCCTCCTATACACGCACAAGGCAACACAATCATCATTGAACGCAGCCTGGAGGTTAAAGTATGTATTCATTCAAAGGGCATTTGCATTAAATATTGCACACATTGATTAAAAAATAATCAATGTCACATGATCTTGCGAATAGTAGGGTTTTTTTCTGGATGTTGGTAATATTCTGTCCAAACCTAATTTTGCCTCCCACCCTCAATAGTCGCCAACTGTATTAAACACGGCCTTTCTTCTATCCCAAATGTCATATGGCAGGGATCATTTCAGGATATTTGTGCAGAGGTTTGTAACAAATTGCCTCCTTTACACGTTGATCCCCGCACTCGTGAGAGATTAGCTTGCATTAACCCGACGCTCCCGCGCGGCCTTCGCGGTGTTGTTACCGACATCGATCAACCAGGGCCGCTGTTCAAAACGTGAGACGGATCCTGTTGCGCTGCCACGCGGGTGTACATGCGGCGCTTTGTGCGGGTACCTCGAACAGGGCCATGTTCTTGCCATCATACTGCTGGCTCTTCTCCGCTGCCGCATCGCTGCTGTTGATAAACGGGCTGCTCTCTTTGGGGTTATTGTCACCTGAAAGGAGAGAGGAAAACAGGAAGTCAAACACACATGGCAGACGAGTTCAAGGAATGCTCACCAGGATACAGGTGGAGATGCCAAAGAGTCCACAGTTGGACTTTACAGGGA
Source organism: Hippocampus abdominalis (assembly GCA_018466805.1). Classification (NCBI taxonomy): domain Eukaryota; kingdom Metazoa; phylum Chordata; class Actinopteri; order Syngnathiformes; family Syngnathidae; genus Hippocampus; species Hippocampus abdominalis. The sequence continues at coordinate 2,900,039 of CM031707.1, read as the reverse complement.
AAATGAGTGCGGCTAATGAAGCGTGTATATGCAATATGCTCAAGTCTTACACAGTGCATTCAATGCACAGGCCCAAACTGCAGCATCACATCATCAATCTTGAAAGGGGCCACTATTTTGCAAGGTGGCAGCTAAGGAAAAGTGAAAAAGTGGGGAAGAAAGTGGATAGAATAAGTCAGTCTCTGAGATGAAGCCTTTTATTTGGATTTCTCGCCATCGTATTTCAAGTGGTTCAACATTAGTCCGAAAAAAAAACCCCGTCCCTCACAAATGTTTGTGCGCTTGGTCTTGTCCGCGCCTCGGCCCGAGAGCACTTACTTGGGGAGACAGCAGATTGCTCTCCCTCTCGCTCTCAGCCCTCAATGCCGCGAGACCAGGTTATTTATAGCGGCGCCGCGGTGACCATGTGGCATGACGCCGGCCATGGCTAGACACAGACCAGCAAATGAGTCTCACAGACGAGGACAAAAGAGTGTGAAAACGCTCAGACAGAAGAGTGGCGGCTGGAACGCAACGATGGCCAAATAACATTATGGGAGACATGGGGAACATTGTACAAACTCCACACAGGAAGGGATCGAACCCACGACTTCTGCACTGTGAGGTCTACGGACTAACCACTCGACCACCGGCCCACTCCCTTACAGTGTACATTTAAAACTTTGTTTCAATTTAGTATGAAGAAGTGCACTATATACTCATAGCTGAGTATACTTTGAAAACTATACCTCACATATAATATTTTTTCGTAAGGGATCAGAGCTGATTTAGCTAGCTAGTTAGCATTCTAGGTAGTTGGTTTGTTTGTAGGTAATTATCTTGCTAGTTCACAAGTTTGTCAGCATGTTTGTTCGGTAGGGAGTTACCTTCTTAGCAAATAAGCGCTAAGCATGTACTTTGGAAACTCAGGGTGCACTAAAAAACATGGGCTACATTCGAATATTAATGAGAATGAAGCGTGTTTTGCTTCTTGGAACACACACACATTCTCGGCATAGTGCATGGGTGTCAGAGTGAATTTCTGAATGCACTCTTAATTGTCTTGTTAGTTAGCTAGTTAGCATTTTTAAGTAGCTTGGTTATTAGTGTGTAGTTAATTTCCAGTTTATCTGACTTTTTTGTTGTCTAGTTCACATTTTAGTTAGTTAGTTTATTAGCTGGCCTGTAAGGAATCTTGATTCTAACATACATTTTTAAGATGTTTTATTTTATTTTTTTGTATAGCTCATTCAGGTTGCTGGTTCATGATCCTCTGTTTTAAGTGCTAGCTAATTTCTTGTCATCACTGTGATAATGTGCAACAATTTCTGGCTCTTGAAAGTTGATTGACATTTGTGGATTGAGGGACGTAGGGCAAATCCAGTCAGGTAAACCATCACTTCTGGCCATTGTCATTAATAAGAGATAAGAGCCAACATATGCAAATAATTGGTCACAATTTGCCATGTTAAGGAACCGTTGCTTTGTTGTTTGTAGCTATTAGCATTTCTTTCAAGATCAAAGCATGTATAATGTTGATCAAGAGAGCTTGCGGTCTGATGAAAGGGACAAATAAATGATGTGATGCACACAATGCGGAGTACATGTGAAGGTCGCATGCCCCCAAAGAACATGTTTCTTTACGGCTCATTTCTTGCTGCTCCCTCACAATTAAACTCCATCATTGCACAAATGATGGACGGCCCATTTCAGGGAACATGACACAGCTCAAGAAGAACTCGCCTCCCCCTGAGCGGCTTATTGTGCCGCGATCTCATGGGAGGCATCCAAAATCGGCTCATGCTGTCAAAGCCTCTTGCTATCGATGATGCAAATCCACAGATTTGAGGCTCACTGCGAATGGGATCCTCTTATGTAAAAAAAAAAAAAAAAATGTTTTTTTTTTAAACACAACCCCGCACAATTAAAATGTTTCTTTGAATACCACTCATTTTCTGTAACGTTTGTCCTCATTAGGGTCACGGGTGAGCTGAGGCCAAGACCAGATGTCTTTTGGATTGGCCGTCAGTCAATCGCAGGGCACACAAACATCTATTCATGTTCATGTTGACAGCTATGGACAATTTAGAGTCTACAACGAACCCGACATGCATGTGTGGAGTCCATCCCGGTTGACTTTCACCCTGGTGAACCACTCAATCAGAGGGGATGTAGATGAATGACCACTTGCCCTCAGTAGGGGGCGTCTTTTGGTGGGGAAGATGAGGACTATCTGGTGAACACTGTTGAACCCCCCCCCCCCCCGACCCCCCACCCCAACATGTGTCAACAAAATATTTGTTGTTGACACATTTTAAAAGTAAAAGTATCTGTCAAATATCTGCACTGTTATCGGTCAGGGCCGACACTCATGGTAAATTGAAAACGGAGTGCAACTTAGATAGCGGCGCTTTATCTACACCATATGGTGTCCAAAGCCTCGCATTCACCCATTCTCACATTCGCACATTCATACACTCATGGGAGGCTGCCGCCAAGCAGGGCGCTGCCAAGTCGACCGGGATCAAATTTAGGGTTCAGTATCTCGCTCAAGGACACTTCAACATGGTCACAAGGGTTGAGGATGGAACATTTCATTGTCATTAGCTGGATCAGTCCCCCCCAATTACATTAAGACATTAAAAATGGCTGCGGGTACACCGTTCAACTACGTCATGCATACTACAGCGGTGAGCTGAAATGAACTGCACTTGTCATCTGTTCTCAAAAAAATCGTAGGTCGCTCTTGTGCGAAGGTGCCTTTGTTGATTGTCGTCATTGTTGTGAGTGTGTTGACGATCTTCCGGGCAACCCGCCAAAGCAGATCGCAATGTCCCAGACACGCCATCTACTCAATTTAAGCTTCTCCGAAACATGCTGACTCCCACATCTTGTCCATTATTCAATTTGTCACACAAACCTACATTTTGGGGTGCATTTTAGGCTTTAGCAGTAGATGAATAACAACACCATACATATCAATAAGTTATACAGTCAAACCTTGGTTTTCGAACGTCTCGGTTCTCGACCAATTTGGTTTTCGACCAAAAATTTCCAGTTTTTTATGCCTCGGATGACAAACAAATTTCGGTTCTCAAACAAACTGAGCGCACTTGAATGCACCATTTGACTCCTCTCACCTTCCTTACACGAGGAAGTGATGCTTCCTCGTGTTGCTTTCCATTGTGAGCAGACGTGTTCAGTAAACATTTTTATTATAGAAAGAGCGCGGTTTTCGAACAATTTCGGTTTTCAAACAGCCTTCTGGAACAGATTATGGACGAAAACCAAGGTTTGACTGTACATTGTTTTGTTTTTTTAATGACACAATTTGATACAATAAAGCCCGTATTTCAATGAGTCGCAAAGGTTTGAAAGTGTCTGCACGTTTTTTGTTTTGGTCAGTTCAGTGTTGCAAGCTGTTGCAATGACGTTCGCCAGACATTTCCAAACAGTTGCAATGGTAACAAGAGGTTTTTCTTCTCCCCATCAAATTTTGAACAATTTCTTTGCGACAAGAAAAATTAAGTATTGGGAATTTTGTTAGTTGCATTATATTGAGTCAATCAATCAGTAATGATCGTTGGGCAGACACATGTATACACCGATTACATTGTCACACCGCTATTTGGCAGGGTTAATAGAGTTCATATATTAGGTCAAGTCAGACAAAAAGACGACATAAACAGACTACTGTAGTGGAGTGAATAGAATAATTGTTGGTCCACAAGTGCTTCCCCCTCACAAGTACTGTGTTTGCACATTTTGTGGCTCACGAGCCCAGTTCACAGTTCTCCAGTTCTTTGGACAGAGCCATGAGGGAGCACTCGTCCAGAAGTATTTGAATTTGCGCTATCGACCAGCGCTGTGCGCTCGTGAAGAGACTGAAAAACTAACAATAGCCATTATTATGGGAAGGCGTAAAACTTTAATGCGTCGTATTGAGTGGCAAAATAGTCGAAACACAAACAAGTACGATGCAATGCAATTGTACGAAACAAATTGGTATGGAGATGTTACCAAGTGATGCTTCTCACCACAAAAATAAAATAAAGACCTAAAACATACCTTAAAATGATCTAAAATGTAATGAATGATACATCCTTGCTCATGATAGTGATACTTTAAATATTTCAATAAAACTGCTGACGACACTTTTTTAAACCATCATTACTACTAATTAAGGCATATCAATCCGTTAAAAGGTCAAAATGAAATATATATATACATATTTCACCTCTGAAAGTAGAAATAGAAAAAATGAAATAGAATTAAACATTTGCCAAATTAATACTCGCTCTCGAAGGCAGGATGACTTTGGAAAATTATGCGAATTATGTGATAATGGTGTTGAATTTTATAACACATACACAGATATTGTTTGAAATGTACACATCAACTCCCATTTTATTTTATACATATATATATATACAGTATATATATATACATATATATATATATATATAGTTACACGTACACACACACAAAGAGATATATACAGTATTTATAGTTATTTAGTTACTAATTTCAGTAATGCTCTGTTATTGTAGCATGAAATATTTATTTATTTGTAACTATTACACACTATATTTGTTCATTCATTCATTCATTCATTTTCCGAACCGCTTGATCCTCACTAGGGTCGCGGGGGGTGCTGGAGCCTATCCCAGCTGTCTTCGGGCAGTAGGCGGGAGACACCCTGAATCAGTCGCCAGCCAATCGCAGGGCACACAGAGACGAACAATCATTCACGCCCACACTCACACCTTGGGACAATTTAGAGTATTCAATCAGCCTGCCATGCATGTTTTTGGAATGTGGGAGGAAACCGGAGGACCCGGAGAAAACCCACGCAGGCCCGGGGAGAACATGCAAACTCCACACAGGGAGGCCGGAGCTGGAATTGAACCCGGTACCTCTGCACTGTGAAGCCGACGTGCTAACCACTGGACTACCGGGCCGCCCTCTATATTTGTATTATAAATATTTAATTTGATGTCTTTGAGATACGCACACGGCGACGATACTTTGGCAATATATTGTGCGGCCCTAATTTTTCCCAACAGTATTGTCATCATAAAACAATTAAAATTGTTTCAAATTATTTTTGTTCCTATTAATACTAATTTTCATCATTTAATCAACTCAAGGAATTCAAATGAACAGAAAATATTAAAAAACACATTTTAAATATACAATCATGATATTTTTAATCCTGCAAATAAACTTAATCTGTTTATCCTATTTTTGGGGAGACCATCCTCATATTAATTACTGACCAAAAAAGTGAGCATTATTAATGATCATATCACATCCCACAATATTTGATACGGCTCAGGTATCGGATCTTATACATGTTGTGGTCCTTTAATAGTTAGCATGAAATAAAAGAGACATTTTAAGATTTGAAAGCAAAAGAGCAAGAAATGAAGTTGCAATTGCTGGCCATCCCTGCTTACGATGCATCACCGAGTTCCGCTGCTAATTCTGTTCACAGGAGTACACCAACACTCTTGTCTGCCAGCAGAGAGGCTCGAGGTCTCTTCTGACTCGCCCGCTGCCGGTGGAGCGACGTGAAGGATTAAGGTCACCTTAATCTAAATTCCAGTCAAATCGGGATTGAAAATATATTAACATGTAGCCAGAGTGATCCTCGGGACGTTCTGACAACACAGCAAAGAGCTTTTTTGGGGGGGTTTATTAATCATAGAGGCAGATCACAAGGATAGTTTGATGAAAAATGTTTTGAAAAGGGCGGCAGAGTACTGAAGTGGTTCGTATAGGTGGCTCACAGTTCTGAGAGTCTGGGTTTCAATCGAAAAGATGGACTTTCAGAGGAACTGGTTGTGACTTGCGGCCAAAGACTTGAAAACCAAAAACTAGCAGTGTACCTGAATGAGTTCACTGAACAAAAGTGCAAACTAGTTTGAAAAGGAAAGTAACTTTGCCACCACTGCCACAAAAGTACTTCACGAATGTTTGTTTGAAACTGCTCTATAAATACAGTTGAGTTGAGTTGAGAGTTGAGAATAGAAGCGATAGTGGCGATCAATATTTGGATTCCAGTTCAATCATCTTAACATCCATAGCAGTGAATGAATTGAGGGGGGTAATTTATCTTGCATCAAATCCTGCACAAGTGAATTACACACTTTGACAGGCACAAACAGAGTAACGTGGGGAGGAATAAAATAGAAACAGCATATGGTTACGTGCCCACATCTGCCCACACACACACACACACACACACACACACACACGGTCATAAATAGACTTTTTCTTATTTCCTCGCTGCTTCCCAGCTGCTGTGGCGGCAATGGCAGAAGCACATCAGAGACAGAGCAGCATCCTTGTATAAGAGTATTTTTTTTTTTGTCTCCCCCACTCCCCCGCCTCCTTTATTATTCTCGGCCGAGATGCATGTTTAAAAAGGAATGTTTTTGTCACCGTTACTGTTTGTGACTGCAGGAGTGGACCCCTGCCCTTATCAGTATTCAGGCTGCCGCTTTGGCTCAATATGAATTTTAATGCCTCGCCGCCTTCCCTTTTGACAAGGGTCACTCCGCTTTCCCTTCAACTTCTCTGCCCGCTTCCTGATTGGCTTGCTGGCCCACAAAGGAGGCAGGGATAAGAAAGCACACGGCGGCTTTTCGCATGTTCTCCAGGTCTTATTCTCAAATCTCATGAGGATGAAAGGGTGAGTCTCTGTCCGCCCTCGCCGCTAGCTGGCTGCGAGTGTCGGGATTAACTTGGATTTAATGGAGGGTCAGCGCTTTAAGAACGCCTTCCAAACAGCACCCTCGCTAATCTGGAGACGGAAATAACAAATAAAGGTGACTAAACCGCCTTGATTTAATCTACAAAACAAAATAGTGCACATATACAGTAAAGTTACACCAAAAGAAAGAAAGAAAGAAAAGCCTAGAGATACCTAAATCATATTCCACAAATGCAATATTAATCAGAATGGCGTGTTTAGAATAGTGTAGGCTTGTACAACAGATTATTGTAAAGAACACTTTTGACTTTTGGCTGTTCAGTCGATTAGTGTCATATTTGAACGGATTTTATTTCTTTTTTAACCCCCATGCAGTAATGATCCCAAAATTGGACATTTCGGACACTTTGGACGATTTTGGACTGTTGGACAAATGGACACCACAGACAAAACAGTGAAAAATAACTCCACGAAGCTGAAATTTTGCATCGGATGTATATCTATGTCTTGGCCAATTCCCACTGAACATTTTGAGGGGTTGAAAGTGAAAACAATTTAAAAGTGAAAAAAGTTGTTGCACATTGGAAGAGGGACATTTTTGGGACGTAATACCCTTCATGCAGCCGCTTAAAAATACTGCATGAGGGTTAATGCATGAGAACCCTTTGCACTGAAGAAAAATCGCAGTTTGTTTGTTTTTTTGATTGTTCAAACAGACATGCACATATTTGTCACATATTTAACCCTTTTAGGGACTGCGGTTACTACAGTGTACAGCGAATCATATAATCGGGTTACAGCTTGTTATTATTGGTGCATGAAAGGGTGGAAAAGGCTTTTTTTTGTTTTTTGCAGTACATCTGGTTAGGAAGTGCATGATTCTATGGGGACCCTGAGTAACGCTGATGAAATCTGGTGGCACCCGCCGTTATTTAAATTGCCAATCCCCGAAGTACATCGTCCCTTTCATTATTAAAATTAGGAATTTTCCACTTTTGAGGTCTATTTTTTATTGCGAAATGGTTGCCGCATTCATAATTACCATTGGATATCAAAAATTGCCATATTTTGATATATGGATTGTCCACCCAATAATGACACACTTCACAGAACTGACTTGCCATTTCCATTAAACCTCGTCATTCAGTGACAGGATTGATTTTAAAATCACTCGTGTGATCAAACCACTTAATGATCGTGGGTGCTTTTACATCTTGTGCGATAAAGACGTAGATGAGCAGAGATTAGTCGATTAGCCGGTGTGTAGAATTTTTTGCGCCACGTCGGACGTCAGCACATACTCGAGAAAGAGTGGCAAACACTCAGACCATCACAGCGAAATCATGTTCGAGCAACCTTTCCGGATAAAGTTTATTGGAATGGGAATAACCAGCACAAAGCAGAAAGTGATTTTCCTGTAAAAGAGGCGGGGTTCTGGGGCGAAATTGGTTGTTAAAAAAAAATATATATATGGGAAGATGACTTTGTAAATCGCATCTTAAAATCGCAATCTCAATATTGAGAGGAAAAACAAAACAATCGCAATTATGTTTTATTTTTCTTTTAAATGATCATCCCAACCTAATATGCATATTTTTGGAATGCGGATGGAAGCCCGAGTAAGCGAAATCCCACACAAGGGCAGATAAAAAATGAAATCTTGATATTGGAAGATCAGAACTGAGATTTGAACAATCAATTTCACAACGAGTACACCATGTCAAGCCATTTCAGCATTCCAAACCAGACTGCGGCAACCTGACCACAACTGGAACATGGTTTTCATATTAGCAATTCAATGTTCCAAGCAAAATCCGACATCGCTGTGCAGTCATTCCTCGGCGTGTTTGTGCGGTCACCAGAATGTGAACAGGACCTGGGAACGCTGAAGCGCGGCCAAAGGAGACACCACCCTACTCCGACAGAGCTTGACAATCGGACTCCTTCAAGTGGTGGTGGGAATGTCGGTTCTCGCTCCAAAGGATATAACAGGCCTGGCCGGAGCAACTCCGGATTGCTACTCGCTGCTGCAGTAATTGGCCAGACCTGGCGAGCCCAACGGTGGCTTCAGAGAAGGGGGAAAAAAAAAGGGGAAGGTAGCGATAGTACCACGGAAGGGTCAAAAGATTTGAGTGAGAAGAGAGGGGTGGGCTTGGATGAGGCCAGATTACTTCTGCATTATTTAGGGCCCAAAGAGCTGCTAAACTGTTTTTGTGCTGCATATCCTCAGCGAGGCAAAATGTTGCTGCACTAACGACACGATGCTTTGAGGTCACCTCGACCCTCAACTGTGCCCTCGTTAACTATAGGCACCATCATTAGCCAAGTGACCGGAACCATAGCTAAATCAAGCACACCTGAAATCATACAGTTTAATCCTGCCAAAATCCTTCCATCCATTTGCTCGATCAATCTTCCTTGTTAATGTTGTATCCCCACTGACTTGGCGAGAGAAGTGGGTTCGACAATTTTGACCAACACAAGCAGAATTTAGTAATGCGACAAAACAAAAGGTTACAAAAATATGCCCTGGGGTGCTGTCCCAAGTGGATTATCAGCCAGCAAGATGAGCATGAGCCCACCTAAACTAAATCCTGCCACTAAAACGTTTTTTTTTTTTTAGAGGAGCTCGGGGGTATTTTATGTTCTAAGCATCGAACAACTTGGTACGATGAAGAAGTGACTTTCAACTTTGTAAACTGTACTATGTATACAGTATCTACGACTATAAATCGCGATACAGTATGTAGAAGTTGTCTATGACTTTAACTAAAATGTGGGACTATTTTCATAACATTCTTTTGCAGAAACTGCTAATGTTTTTCAACAAATAATATATTATGGACACTTACAATACAATACACTTATGACGTACGAGTCTGGGGTTAAGATGGCTTGTTTTTGTACAATGTTGAACTTCACACTAGTGAGAAGACGCTCATACACGGCGAAACAATGGAAAGGACTGGTAAACGCACACACAGTCACACACACACACGCACACACACACACACACACACACACAAGCAAAGGAGCCTTCTTCAGTCTGCCTCCGACAGATAAGCCTGCAGCATTCTGAGATTTATCAGGCGTCTCGGTACAGGTGCATTACCTGGACGACCCACTGAAGTCCCGTTCATTTACTGATAGTGTGCACAAAGCGTGTGTGTGTGTGTGTGTGTGAGTGAGAATCTTGGCTTTTTACTCGTGTGTGACTGTGTGTGTGTGTATATGATCGCTTTGCTCAGAGACCCACCGCAATGCTTGGGGAAGGGAGGGTGGGGGGTGGGGGGGTGGGGATCATCCCGTGGAAGACGGGCAGATCTTTGAGGATATTTCCAGCCTCAGGCAGAAGACTAAATAAATAATGAAACAACTGGTTAGCAGTTACGAGTTGAAAGCTTCCAGGCCTTGCCTTTTTCCCCCTCGCCCCCTCGATGATGACGACGAGCTAAGCTGTCACCTGGAATCGCCATTCCAACATCTGTAAAACTGATTGGAAAATGATGATATATTTACGTCATGCGTAGCAAGAACCATTTTCTCTCGCCATTGAGGTTGTGGATCGAAAAAAAATGGCAAATTATGTACACTGGTCTCATTTCGTTCAAGTCACAAAAACCTGGTGTTTCAACAGTACACTGCATATAGCGTGGATGCTCGTCTGCATTACATGAAATATTCATTTCGCAATGAAGCCCAAACGCTTTCTTGCCCCCCTTTGGATTTTCCGCAGCGACTCACACAAACCCCACCTCTTAAATCACATGACAAAGCCAGCTCAGGGACTTTATCTCCACTTTGGCCGGGTCTAGGCAAAAGTGCTTTTTGAATAAAACGGGCGTAAGGAAGGCTGGAGGCAAAGGAGAAATGTAAAGAGGTCATCCCTCCATCTTTACCCCGGTGTGATGTGTTGGTACGCGTCCTGGTGGACCCGCGCGCTCAAAGACAGCAGCCTTTGTGTGCCTTTGATCACATTCATGAATTATGCAGCTGCTTATCCTGTTTGTGTGGTGGCCAGGGTGTTCGGGTACGTTGTGTGTGTGTGTGTGTGTGTGTGTGTGTGTGGACCCAAGCCAAAGACTTCGGTGTTTAGTGACAATGATGACTGATGCTGGTCTGCCCTTCCCACAATCTCTCCTTTACACACACACACACACACACACACACACACATATGTAGGGAAACTGAGTTACAGTGACTGATATCCGTCCTTGGTGGCTCTTTAGTCTCTCATCAGTCATCACAATCTGAGCTCACCAATGTCATAAAAGGTTTGAAAGCAATGGTTCATTTTATAGTACGTCTTTGGGCATGATTATGGATGTAAATTGTGACATGACAAGTTTGGAAAAAAAGAAATCAATTTTTCTTGGTCCATCTCTATACATGAACCATTTTCAATGTAATTGCAATATTTTTGTGTTTCAAAAAGCCAAAATTATCTGTAACATTTTGGTCATACAGCCCTCATATATTACATAGATTCACTGTACACAGAGTAAAATATTTCCTGATTTATTTTAGTAAATAGGATTCAGGATTAAGAGTAGGATTTACGTTGAACTAAAGTACAGTTAAATAAAATAAAAAATGAAAGCCTACAGTGGCTTGAGGCGCGCTGGCTCACGTGCTACAGTGGTTGTCTCACAACCTTGAAGGTTGTGAGTTCGAGCCTCATTCCTTGTGACCATGCCAAAAGTGTCCTCGGGGAAGACACTTAGCCCCAGTTGGCCCCCGATACTGCATCACTTGTGGGTAAAATGAGGAGACAGTATTAAAGCGCTTGAAGTACCTCGATGGTAGAAAAGCAGGATACAAGTGAATGTCCATTCTCATTTAGCATCCCCTTGCACTCCACTTTGCATGGTGAATCTTTGAAATGATGGTAAACATTTGATGCCGTACTCTGCCTGCAAAAGGTGGTATAGGCAAAAAAAAAAGTTTTTTTTAATTGACGGAATTCGTCAAAGTATGAGCTTTAGAATCCAGAAATAGTTCAAAACAAAATGGCAGACTTTCTGCTCCATTTTGGGAATAAGTCCTTGAGACCTTTTTCATGTATCCTAATATGACATGGTAATAATAGACATGGCTAGCAATTTCGGGGTCAGTTGGCGAAACTGGCTTTGAGGGGACTTTTTTTTTTTTTTAAATCTAGTGGGAACTACTGAGTTAATTTTAAGTAGGTCATGTTCAGGACCACTAAATCACATTCCATTTCACAAGGATACACTCATTCAAAAATGGATGCATTTTCAGATCAGTTGAGGACACCCAAAAGGTGATTTTTGCATTTGTAACCTTTTTTTTTTTTAAGCGTGTCACAGTGAGGATCTTCTGTCATTTGAAAAAAAAAAAAAATCCACTTCAGAGGCAACACTCTATGCATCTTTTCAGGCAAAATGAACATTTCAGATTACGCGCTAAAAGCAAAAGGTAGGGCGATAAATAACATCTTTTTGTCAAGTCACGAGTAGATTTCACTTCTGTCAAGTGACTAGCTCAGACATGTTAGGAGCTCAGAGACGACACAGCAGCTCGAATTTAAAATGGACATGCATAATCCCAGTGTGAGCCGCCATCTCGGTACATACGTACTTCTGAGGCTGATTACGCAAGACGATGCTTTGGGGAAACTGTGTTGTTTTGGTCAAACCGAGTAATTGTGGACTCTTTTCTGGCGGAATCCTACAAGTTTTCATGAAGTGACCTGCTGTTGCGGCACGCCACATGGGAGAGGACGTCTGGAGCTACATCATTACACAGCGAGGAAATTTCCCCCAAGGGAAAAGATGCTGCAGTGCATGCAGACAGATGGACAGCCAATTCCTGAAATATGCAGCAGTTTGCAATGTGTCAGAACTGACATGCTTGCAGCTCGGCCATTTTGCCAGGTGAGTTGTTCGACCAAACACCGCTCACAGGACATCTAGTATAACAACGGCAAGAAAAGAAGATCTAACGCTGATCACGGGGAGCCCCTAACCAAATGGACATGCCCTGATCAGGTCATCATAGGGATGAAATTGATCCTTATGACCTCCTCCAATAAATCCAATTGATCAAAAAAATTTTTAGAATTTGACCAAAATACTTGAAATTGAGATTCTGACCTAACCTCAACACCTTATCACAACCACTTTATGACTTGCATTTTCTTGTATGAGGGTGACAACCAACTCCAATGAAAGTCTCTCCTAGTCCCCAAACATTTTAACCACCCATACAAATACCAACATTTGCTTTTTGCGCACAAGACCGACCATCACACCTTGGCGGAGGGATGAAAATGATAAGGGAAAGAATATGGAAGTGTGACTGCGGGGAGAAAAATGTCATAGAGGTGCCGCATCGGATACGAGTTCAGAGGCAACTACTGAACAGGAATTGAGAGAGCGATCAAAAGGAGGGATCTCTTCTTTCCAAACATGACTTTTCTCCATGACGCCACGCTGCTACACATTCATCTGAGGCACAAAGCATGAGTCTCCCATAACCGATAACACAATTGAATCCAAATTTGGAGTCTTAAGATAATAGTCTTGAACATCATCTCCACATCCATCTACCCTATCATTTGTCAATTGGTTCGAGCAGGACAAGACAGGCTGCGCGAACAGTTGCTGTCTCTCAAACTAAATGAATGGTGTCTCATCCACAATTTTTTTTAATAAACAGATGGCAGGCATATCTAATGGTGCAGTCGGTTAAAACAGTGAGTATTTACATAACTGAATGTGAAATGCGCGACAGTAATATCGCAACTTGATTACCTTGAGTAAGTTGATACAGTGTGCGTCAATAGGGCCAAATATGTACTGCTACACGGGATCCGAATGGCTTAGAGAATGTGTTTACCGTGTCACATACACGACACATATATGCCAAATAAAAAAGTGGACAAACAATGTAGGACAAAATAATCACAGCGGTCTGTGGGCACCGGGACTTGTACAACACAGCCGGTTTCCAATATGAGCCAAAAAGGAGAAGGCTGAGGCTACTTGGCGTAGTTGGTTAGAAAGAGTATGGAACTTGTTTACAGCTGTTGAACAAAGAAGGAAATAGTTTCAGCAAAAGCTTTGAAGACTTTTTTGAGTTTATTTTTTGTTTCCCAACGCATTTTTGCTATGGCAGGGGGGCAACTGTAGAGCAACGGCCCAAGTATATATATATATATATATACACAGCCAAACCTCGGTTTTCGAACGTCTCGGTTCTCGACCAATTCGGTCTTCGACCAAAAGTTTTTTATGCCTCGGATGATGAACACATTTCGGTTCTCGAACAAACTGAGCGCACTTGAATGCACCATTTGACTCCTATCGCCTTCCTGACACGAGGAAGTGATGCTTCCTCGGGTCGACGAGGAAGTGACGCTTCCTCATGTTGCTTTCCAATGTGAGCAGATGTGTTCAGTAAACATTTTTGTTTTAAAAAGAGCGTGGTTTCGGTTTTCCAACAGCCTTCTGGAACGGAATATGGACGAAAACCGAGGTTTGACTGTATATATATATATATTGCTCTGTCATCTGATCGAATCAGTTATCAAGTATTGTTTTGTTTTTTTCAAACTCGCTGATCGCTAAATGACCTCAAAAATCCAGATTGCGTGAAGCCTACTTTCAACCTTTAGCCCAGAGGCCTGATCAGAACCTCTGAAATCCACACTCACAGACTTTCATGTCCTCTCTCTCTAGGGAAGGTTTAGAGTTAAGTCACTACTAACAATCAAGTTTTTCAGGATAACGATGCTTGAATAGTGCATACGAGATCGTGGGTTTGATGCCATTAAGATTTATGAACCAATGAGCTCCACTGGGGCTATGAGCAGTTCTATTAGGGAAAGAGACATGTCCCTACCAAGATGTTATAATGCTTGTCTTCGATGTTGAGGTGTGGCAGCAGCAGAAGCAGCTGTAATAGCAGCCGAAAAATTGCAAGGACTCATTTCTGATGTCATGTTGAGTGAGATAACCTTGGCTAGTCTTATTTGGATGCTCGTCACCACCACACTTTGCTGCATTCTTTCTCATCTCTAATGAGACAAGACCCCGTGATAAATCCAGCGAGTCACTAATCTGCCTCAACTGCCAAATTCCTCCACCGCGTGCCTCATGAATACCGAATGTCAAACCATGTGTGCATCTCGAATAATGAGCATTTTAACGACAGCCCATCTGACTGCATCGCTAGCAATGCGTGTGTGTGTGTCTGCGTATGTGTCTTTGAGTGAGCATCGCACGTGTGTGGATTTCAAAGGTAGGCGCTGACCCATGATCGGCACAACTTCACAACCTGTCTCAGTGACGGGACGCAAGCAGAAATGAATAAAATATGATAGGCTGTCACACATAAGTCAACATGGGGGGGCGGGGAGACAGATGTATATGCCAGATGTAAGCATGAGACAAGAAGAGCTCCTTTGGGGGTTTACCTTGAAAACTGGCACTATTTTCGAGAGGACTTTCTTTCTAATTTAGGGGCGCAGTGAGCTGAAGCCTATGACACCTGACTTTGGACGAGTGGCAAGGTCCACCCCGGACTGGAAGGCACAGGCTGATACTCTAACCCGGAACCACAGGACTGTAAGCGGACATGCAAAACACTAGTGTACCATACTGGCCAGCACTAACTTTCGAGGGTCCTATCGCAAATAAGTGAAAAGCCACACGTTTTTGACACCCACTAAATGTTTGTAAGTGCCAATATGAATCATTTAAAACAGAATTCTGTGCAAAAACATGACCCAGAATAGCTGTAGTCTCATTTCAAACCCATCTGAAATATTCAAACCAAAGTCTTATGGATTATTTGATTAAAAAAACTTCAATTTCAACAGCACTTTAACAACAATCGCAGCTGTAAAGTATCAGTCAAAATGCATGACTTCAGCATACGGTCCTTCCTCAACCCCAATTCCTGAAAAACCCCAAATACAGTCAAACCTCGGTTTTCGAACGTCTCGGTTCTCGACCAATTCGGTTTTCGACCAAAAATTTTGAGTTTTTTATGCCTCGGATGACGAACAAATTTCGGTTCTCGAATAAACTGAGCGCACTTGAATGCACCGTTTGACTCCTCTCGCCTTCCTTACACGAGGAAGTGACGCTTCCTTGGGTAGACGAGGAAGTGACGCTTCCTCGTGTTGCTTTCCATTGTGAGCAGACGTGTTCAGTCAACATTTTTATTTTAAAAAGAGCGTGGTTTCGGTTTTCGGACAATTTCGGTTTTCGAACAGCCTTCTGGAACGGATTCTGGACCGAAAACCGAGGTTTGACTGTAGCTGTCTTTTTTAGTGACTAGGCAAATATGCATGCGTGGAAGTTATCATACTTCTAGTATTCCATGTACTAAATATATTTTTCAAAGTTTATGTGGTATCCAGAGACGAAATGACATGGAGGTAAAAACGACAAACAAATAATAAGCAAGTCCTGTCCGAGTGAACATCCCCCATAGCTGAGTCACCCGTGACTGATGTATGGTACGCGCTGTTCTGTCCCTCGGCTTAACCTTTCCCCATCCGTAAGACGGCATCATCTCCCCAATATGTTTTCCGTGTCTAATCCCCTCTTTGCCCTCTGGAAGGAAAAAAAAAAATCTCTCATGTCCTAACCCCTTAATTCCTTCTGTCTCTGCTATCGTCATGTCAAACCACCATCTTCCCATCTCCCATCTTCCCCCACATGTTTCATAAGCAGCTGCCGAGACGGCAGGTGAAGGCAGATGTGGTGCCGGTGTCGCAGTCCAGCCAAGTACAGTTGAGCTCTTTTTGAGCACACATCTGTCAGGGCCCCTTCAATGTGCAGCTTAACGGGGGCAAGCGGCTTTGAGCTCAAGGGCAGCAGGCACGCATCCCATTTGTCTGGGATGTTCAATGCTTCAATGTAACCAATGTAAAGGAAAGCACAATAATGAATGTGACATCTGACAATGGAACTAACTGTAGACAAAGACGAATAAGCGCTGCATCATTAATGTAGACAAATATTGTACAAAACAATCCGGCATGGATATACGGTGAAGGAATAGAAAGTGAATTAATGCATTGGAATTAGGGTTGACATACAGGTACAGTCAAACCTCGGTTTTTGTCCACAATTCGTTCCGGAAGGCTGTTCGAAAACTGAAATTGTTCAAAAACCGAAACCACGCTCTTTTTAAAATAAAAATGTTTACTGAACACGTCTGCTCACAATGGAAAGCAACACGAGAAAGCGTCACTTCCTCGTCTACCTGAAGAAGCGTCACTTCCTCGTGTAAGGAAGGCGAGAGGAGTCAAACGGTGCATTAAAGTGCGCTCAGTTTGTTCGAGAACCGAAATTTGTTCGTCATCCGAGGCATAAAAAACTCGAAATATTTGGTCGAAAACCGAATTGGTCGAGAACCGAGACGATCGAAAACCGAGGTTTGACTGTATAAGGCTAGGGCCCTACGATTGGCTGGCCTACTGCCCAAAGACAGCTTGGATAGGCTGCAGCACGCCCCGCGAACCTTGTGAGGATAACCAGATCAGAAGATGGATGGATGGATGGATGTCACTAAACACCAATGTGTTTTTTTTGTTGTTTTTTTTTTTTAAACTCTTAAGCAAGAAAAACGAGCTGTCATGGAAAAGATCAAAAACGGTGCAGTATTTTCACATGGGCACAGCATAGCACTCACAGAAGTTAGTATTTACGAGTGCGCACGCATGCTCCCGCACACACACTCGCGCTAGCACACAGATGTGACACGACTGCCGTCGCTTCCCCCCCCCCCCCCCAAGTGTGCCATTGGACCTGGATGCAGAGGACAGGGCCTTTGATATGGATGTGCATGTGTGTGATGCTCCTCGCCATCCCTTTGAAGATGGAATGCCAGGAAGAAGTTGTCAAAATAAATAAATAAAGGAAGCTAATTACCGCAGGCCACGAGGCCGCACGCGTGCACGCTTTAGGAGCCGGGCTCGGGCGCAGCTGAAGCTCAAAGCGTCGCGCCTGAATCTGAATCTGTTCGGAGGCGCTTCCACGACCGCGGGCTCCGCGCCGCAGCACACACACCTCCCTCTCTATCCCCCTTTTTGGGTCGCTATGTGTGTTACGTAACCTACCTCCTGAGTGTGTATGTGTTATAGTGTGCGGGTTCCTCTTCTTGTGTAACCGTAGTAATGAAAGATATTACAAAAAGCTCCATATTGGAAAAGTGGCATGCATCTCATTTAGACTAAGTGACATCACACACCACCCCAGCAGGCCCCACCTCTTAAAGACACATATTGAACACAGACACCACAATACGTCATTTTGCACAACTTTCAGTCTTGCAAATGTTTCCGGTTTAAATCAATAGAAAATAGCGCGTGCCATCCAAAGTTTTCTTTCTTTTTGCTGGCCAATAAGAGCAGTCATTTTTTTTCCCATCCCCTTAGCTGAATGAAACACAAATATTGAAGACAAAATTCAAATATAGTCAGAGGTCTTTCAGTGGAGCTCTAGTTGGGTCTCTTTGAGCTCGTGTATATGACTGGCGTGAGCTGGCCGGCATGACGGGCTGCTGCACTGCACCAACGGCGCCTTTTCGGGAGCGATGGTGTGTGGCAGGTAAATAGAGGTCACTTTTTGAAAGAGGATGACAGAGGAGGACGCATGAGAAACACACACACACACACACACACACACACACACACACACACACACACACACACACACACAATCTGCGCCGCTCTCCTCCAGAGGTGATTTATAAACTGTGTCCGCTTTGCAAGTGTTTGCATTTGAGGGAGGATTTTTGATGTATCACCTGAGAATGCACCGGCAACCCGCAAGCTAGAACTGGGTGTGTTTCTATCGCACTCAATCCAATGTGTGTGTGTTGCGTGTTGACTGAGAGGATATGATTAAGTTGGATATTCATCAATCAATGTGCGAGGAGGACAGTCAAGAGTTAGCTTTCTGTCAATTTTCGCACTTGTCGAAGAATACATACCAATTGAGCTGATTTTGAGCCAGATTCATCCCCTATCGATCAAAGGCAGTAAAGACATGGCCGTCCGATATCTCCAGAACAGTGGCGTTGAACTCATGATTGTCGGGGGCCACATCATACTCATGGCTTCCGTTATGGAGGTGAACCTAAATAAAAGAATGATGGCCTTTGCTCATTTTTTTTTTAGGGAAAAATGCTCAAATTTGGCCCAATTGACAGATGGTGTGTACTTAGATGGAGGTATGCCTCTTTGGGTTACAGTTAGTTATTATGTAGTTAGGTGCGAGAACCGCAAGGGGCAATAATCCATATCAACAGGAAGCTATCACTAGGAACTAGAAAATTTTTAAAAAATCAACCCATACAAATTTGATCAAAAGCACCATTTGCGAGCAATGTCCAAAGCTGAAAAACTTTTCAATGCACTGAAAAGACTCGACTGTTCTATATTTGGCTCTGGAGTCTTGTCCTAGTTTTATGCCTTTGACGGAAGCAATAAGTGATTCTGAAGATGACGAGACTTCATTTCGAGTCGCGTCTCTCAGAGCTTGCCGGCATCCAGTCCTCGTCCTCAGCAGAGCTTCCAAATGAATCTTTCAGATTCCCTCAGTCAACAAGCCCAGCCTGATTAAAACGAGAAACGTGGTGACATGTCACCTCGGCTTACATTTGCCAAAGGGGAGAGATACTTTGTGACTCGGAAAGTTCCGTATTGCGTAAGGAACTCAATGACAGCAGGGGGGATCTTAAAATTTAAGCGACCTTGAGCGCTGCGTTTCTTCACACGTGGTCTCCACAGACCTGAAACACTCACCTTGTAATCCCTTTAGCACCTGGGGTAAAACCGATCGACTCAGGAACACCTTTTTACACATAAACCCGAAAGAAAGTGTGTTCGCAACATTTTTCCCGGATCCTGATCAATCCGTTCCAACCCGAATTTATTCCGGTCACGGGTGAGCTGTAGCCTATCCCAGCAGACTTTGGGTGGGGAAAAAAAAATCAAGGTTCACTATCACAAGCTATATGGACTAAAAATCATTCATGCTCACATTAACACCGGACTTGTTGCCAGCCAATCGCAGGGCACATGTTGACAAATCAGCCTTCACATTCCCATGGACGATTTAGCGTCCTGAACGAACCCAACATGTGAAATTCCAGGCAAGCACAACGAGAATAGAAAACAGAGGAGGGCCTGAGCTATGAATCGAACCTCGTACGTCTTGATTATCAGACAGATGTGATGACCACTATGCCTCGGCGCAAGCGCTTTCCTGATCTTTATCACTCAATCTGATTCTCAAGCCACTTTCCAGCTCCTTACAGATCTGTATTAAATCTTCAAATCCCAATGAATCATTCCTGAATATCCTGGTCTGAATCACTGACTCCTGATTCTTGTTTGTCTTTCCTGATCCTTAACTCATTCAGCACCAGCCAAATCTGGATCAAGTCTGAAAAGACGTTTAAAAACGTCTTTGGGGGTGAATGAGTTAACAGCAGTCATTTATACTCAGCAAAATACCTGTTTTCATTTTTTTTTCATATCTTCTTGGAGACTTCTTGAAACTAAATGCTCTCTCCTGGTCTTGATCCGCATCGAGCTTAACCCTCATGCAGTATTTTTAAGCGGCTGCATGAAGGGTATTACGTCCCAAAAATGTCCCTCTTCCAATGTGCAACAACTTTTTTCACTTTTAATTCTTTTTCACTTTCAACCCCTCAAAATGTTCAGTGGGAATTGGCCAAGACATAGATATACACCCTATGCAAAATTTCAGCTTCGTGGAGTTATTTTTCATTGTTTTGTCTGTGGTGTCCATTTGTCCAACAGTCCAAAATCGTCCAAAGTGTCCGGAATGTCCAAATATGGGATAATTACTGCATGGGGGTTAAATAAATCCCCGATTCCTTTTGGGGGCGTTGGCATTATTGAGGCTATTGACACATAGCCACAAATATTAATTACACCATGTGCCCGTTCAACTTAACGTGTTTGAGCATATCTGAGCAATCCTTTTGGAGACGACATGGTTGTAGATATGCGTCAGTTTTCATTCTGATGTCTGAGTCATTGATTAAAGTGTACACTGGCCTCCACTCCTTAATGCCCTTGACAAGGCTTTGCTCATCCACAATAGTAATGGAGCATCCTGTGTTATCCCCCAGTCACATGTCACAACTATTCTACTTCATGTCTTACATTGTGTAGAATTCATTCTGTTCGAATGACAAAAAAAAAACACCCAGAAAACACAAATGTCATGGAACACAGTTTCCAATAACAAGCTAGCATTTAGATAGCATGGATGGTTGGATAGACACATGGAGAGATAAGTTGCCTAGTGGGTAACGTAGGATGGATGGATGGATAGATAGATTGGTAGGTAGAGAGAGAGAGAGACAGCAAATCGGTATATTGAAAGACAGATA
This sequence comes from Hippocampus abdominalis, assembly GCA_018466805.1. Lineage (NCBI taxonomy): Eukaryota > Metazoa > Chordata > Actinopteri > Syngnathiformes > Syngnathidae > Hippocampus > Hippocampus abdominalis. Next base: position 2,878,933 of record CM031707.1, on the reverse strand, counting down.
GATGCACACATGTGTAAATATGTATATAGAAATCCATTGCGAATGCAAAGAGGACATACATGTCATGTCATCAGCCTTATACTCACATTGAACAGCTGTCTCATCCGACTTCCGTTTGTCGATCTGAGGGCAAATGAACTACTGGATAAGAATGTTGTTTCGTCTTCATGACTCATTTCATGTAGTCCTAAATAATCCTCCCCCATGTCGTGTACAATTAGCCCTGCGCTGGTGGGCGCATGTTCAAGCATGGTCGTGCATGACGGCGCATGCTCCAAATAGAAGCAAGACCCCCGCTCCCTCACCTCAGGATTAGCTGCAATGTCTTTTCTTTTCTTCCCAGTGGTTCGCTGCGTTTGTTTTGCGCATGCAGATCGCGTGACCTTTTGCAGACGGCGCACTAACAAGCCGGGACGCCGGGACGCCGGTCCCCCCCCCCCGTCGTATATGCCGCCATGCACATTCGGTTAGACCAACGAGGTTACTTTTTTGCTTTAATACCCACAAAATGTTAACGTGTCACACCAGCAGCGCAGTACATCGGCGTTTACTAAATGCTTTCATCGTCTGCGACAAAGAGAAACGCTTTTCTTTGAATTTCAACGAAGCAGCCTCGGCAATTCAGAGGAAGTGTACAATCTGTAAAACGACTTTACTTGGCCACATTATCTCCAGACGTTTTCCCCAGAAGATTGTTTTTCTGTAAGGCTCCATTCTAATGACGAGCAATTCTCAGAGGGTGGGTGGTTGGATGGGTGTATTTCTCCCAGAAATGCAGCTAAGGCACTCGCGAAATGATTGCGAGGCTGCTCGGGAGGAAAAATGGAAAGGGGGCGCATCTCATTTCAGACAATTGTTGACTGGAAGGTAGGTGGGTAGGTAGGTCGTTAGGTCGGTAGGTAGGTAGGTAGGTGGGTGGGCAGACAAATGGATAAGCAAGCCAATGATTCAAATCAATTTCCATTTCGTTATCATTCAACTTTTCTACTTTTGTATCTCTGGTACGATTCATACACACACACACACACAAACACAAACACAAACAAGAAGCAAAACAAAACCAGTGTGAATACTATAGGTGCTCACTAAAGTTTTCTGACATTTTGGCGTAATTTAGGACATATCCTTGGCATATACGGTATATTATATGTACGGTATTTTGTGTACAAACATCCTCCCAAGGAAATCTGACCGGGCATCTGCTGTGAGTTCTCTCGCCTGGGTGCCTGGCCGCATGGCCATGCAGTCTTCCTGATGTCACTTTCCATCTACGTTGCCATTACCCGCAGGAGGCCGCACAGCACATCACTGCTTTGCTCGACACGCTTGATTAAAACTGCCCAATTAGCATCTCTGCAGTTCCAGGAAAAGTGCCGTTCCGTATGAAAAGCCGTTATTCGATATCCTTCACATGCATCTTACCTAACCCTTTGTTCCCACTAGTAAGACAATTCAGCGCACCAGCAGAACGTAGGACTCAGTTAAACCTGACTCGTAAACTACTGTGTTGTGTACGACTTGGCCCAACTAATAGTCATGTACTTTGGCACGCACAAGTACAGTCAAACCTCGTTTTTCGAACGTCTCGGTTCTCGACCAATTCGGTTTTTTTCGACCAAAAATTGGAGTTTTTTATGCCTCGGATGACGAACAAATTTCGGTTCTCGAACAAACTGAGCGCACTTGAATGCACCATTTGACTCCTCTTGCCTTCCTACTAGTAGGACACAGTTGTTCTAATAGTGTGAAATAAATATTCCACTACTGTGCTGAAATGTCTTGCTCGTAGGAAAAAAAAGAATGTACTAGTATCTGAAGCTGGGTATGAATGACACCTAATAAATGCTCTAACGGCCTTCCATACTAGTAGCACAGCTCGTGCACATCTTTGCCTCACTAGTAGCATTTAGTTGTCTTACTCGTATGCTAAAGTTGTCCTACTTGTGCACAGAACGTCATACAGTAGTGGAAGCAGTCATGGAAAAAAATAATAATAAAACAGGCATTCTATTAGTGTGCCTAGTTATTCCACTAGTTTTCTGAGTTGTCTTTACTAGTGAGGACGTAGAGTGTAACGTATGTACAGTACTCGGGTACATGGCCCCGAAGCTGGATATCATATCGAATGAATGTTCAAACGGCTTTCCATAGTTGGGACTATGACCCCAATTCAAATTAGTCTCCAGGCTCACCGTGGCGCGACCACATACAGGCTGCCCGTGAATCACCGAGTCCCCCCCCCCCCCCCGCCTCGCAACGAGTCTTTTGGTAGTCAGCACTAGTGAGGAGATAATAACAGTGTAGCACATTGCAGCTATTAGGATTTACACGCGGGCTGCGCATGGGTGGCTGGGGAGCAGCGGGCACACGTTAGGGACAATGAGAATACATCAAATGCTCTTATTGGAGCTCATATCTGCAGTATTGACGCCATCCCCACCTAATGGCGGCGGCGCTAAGTCAGTCGATCGCTTTCATCGCAACGACAAGGAGGGCTCGCGGAAGGGAAAGATGGTCGAGAGCGAAAAGCGATCCAAAAAAAAAAAAAAAAAAAAGAGGCGGCAGGCAGGTGAAAAGGAATGCAAAGTCATGTTGCCATGGCAACAAGACCAGGATGGAGGCTGGAGATGGAAGGGAGTAAAAAAAAAGGCGGGCGAGCGCGCGGCTCTCCCAGCCTCCTGGCGGCGTCTCGCCGAATGGAGCGGAGCTGACGAATTAAGCGGTGGAGCGCAACGAGGCTTTTTATGCGTCCACCCATTATCGAACGATCTATCTATCCATCCATTATCCCTTGATCCAACTATTTCTCTCTCTTTCTATTATCCATCTCTCTATTGATCTATCCATCCGTTCATCTACCTACCTACCTACCCATCCATCCATCGATCTATGCCTCTGTCTATCGCTCCCTCTCCATGTATTTGTTGATTTGATTGACGTGTTGAACATAGACAGATCTTTGTTATCTATCTATCGATTCCATCTATCTATTTACTAGCAGTATACATCTCTCCATCTGTCCGTCCATCCATCAATATGATCAAAATATCTATCATCTATCATCTATCGCAGTACCTCCAACCATCCATCTACTCGCTATTACATAGGTTCACATATTCATATTTGTGTCCACTGTAGCACATCTAACATTTTGCTGAGTGAATTTTAGGGATAACCCCTAAGAGCGCAAACCACAGAAAAACGAGCACAGTGGTGTCAGCATGCAAACGATGACACCTGAAATAGAACGCGTACAGCAATACACCTCATTTAAAATCCCGTTCGCATAAGCGTGAGGCTCTAAATTCAACAAATGATGAATAATTGATGTGTTTATATTTGATTGCGTGATTCATGTGCAATATTCGCCAGAATAACGAACGCCTTTCCCGCTTTGGGCTTTTCATATTCACTCACGCTCTGCACAAACATTGTTCACATTTGCATTTTCACAGCTGAATGTTTTTTCTTTTGTTTTTGTTTTTTGGTTTGTTTTACAATTCAGTGGTGAAGATGAGTGGCCGGAGCACGTTGAAGAGGGCAATCGTGTTGTTGCCTGTGCGGAAAGTTGGCGAGGAATTTGAGCAAGGAGGGTGAGATGAATTTTGTATCATTTGTATGCTTAATGTGGAGCTGCTGCTGCCACTGTCATTTGCAGAGGCTGTCGTGGTGAGTAATGGTGGCCGGGAAGCAGCATTAAAATGTATGACGATACGTTCACCTTAACTCATTCACTCCCAAAGACGTTTTTAAACGTCTTTTCAGACTTGGCCCAGAATTGGATGGTACTGAATGAGTTAAGTACAGTGGAACCTCTAAAGTGGAATCTTCTAAAATATGGCTCAAAATACCCAAACCCGACCATCCAACCCCCCGCAGCCTCATGCTGATCCGTGACCTCACTATTCAGGAGATTTACCGGTCGTTTCTACATTCAATGTTACAAATGTTTTTTATTCATTTTGATGCCAGTCTGTCAAAACTTGGCAAAAGCGATTAACGTAATTTCCGGACTATAAGCCGCGACTTTTGTCACACGCATTCAACTCTGCGGCTTATTTAATGAAGCGGCCTATATACCGACTTTTTTAACGGCCGCCTGTGTACCGTCTTTCTTTGTAAATATCTCATGTAACAATATGGGCACCTGCGGCTTATAGACATGTGCGGCTTATGTGTGTACAAAATGTTTTTTTCCTTTAAAAATGTAGTGGTGCAGCTTATAATCAGGTGCGGTCTATAGTCCAGAAATTACGGTATTCCTAATATAATGCAGAAATGTACATTAAGATTACCAATGGTTGATTTGATCCTTGAAACGCAACCACCGACACTAGGGGGTGCCCTGGAGCGGAGAAGCCATCAATTATTCTAACCGCCGTATTAAAATTAGCAAGCCCGGCGGCTGCAGAGATGTTTGCCTAACATTTGCCTCCATGCCATCTGTGTCCATGTTTGTAGGTTGGGAGAGGAGCAGCTACTTAGTCGAAGGAAGAACGGATGCCTCCGATTTCTTTGCCAACTGAGCATTAAGGCACTAACGCCTACATATATTGTAGCCCCCTGCCCTAAAAGCCTAAATATGAATTTGATGGCCTCATTCAGTCAGAGACGGTTTGGCCACCGAAAACCCATTAAGCCTGTCAGGCCCTCCCAGCTCGGTTCATCCCAAACACGGATGCTTATTATTCCCCGTTGTTTGGAAGCCAGTGTGACAGCTGCCATAGAGCAAAAACAAGAAACCCCTCAAGGCTTCCGCCTTTTAACTCATATATTTTTTTTCCCTTTCTTTTCCTCCCTGTCCATCAGAGCGGGAAGCTGGGAGCGCTCACTAATTCACAATCTTCCCCACCTCTCAAGACCAATGCTTCACCATCACAAAAGTCCCGGCAAACAAATGACTGACTCCAGATGGTAAAGTAAACCACACTGGATAAAACAGAGCATGGGGCCTGAGTCGCCTGTTTTTCTTGTCAAGAAAATTGGAGGTGGACGAATGGGTTACAAAGCCATCGGCAAAAGCCTCGGCGAGAAGGGGACAACTATTCACCATCATTGTTCAAAAGGGGACGATACATGAAATGACCATCACTTGCCTTTAAGTCTGGAGCTCCATGCAAGATTGTTCCTTGTGGAGTGGGGAGGATGATGAGAAAGTTGTAAAAGGTGATTATACTCAGCTATGAATATATGAAAATAAATAAATGAATATGTAAGCTATAAATGTAAAAATAATATAATAAAGTGTCACGAGATGGCTCATGAATTATGCGATGGTATCTATTTCCAGAAGCTTTTAGATCGCTTAGCAGCCTTCTAAAGATGCATTATTGAATGGTAAAGGCCCGAAAAATAAATGCATTATTGGGGATTGAAATGGTGAGGAAGTATATCGTTTTTGTGGTGTGTGTGTGAAAGGAAGCTTTCTGGAAAAAAATTAATTGCTTCAAGTCAAGCTGGATGGAACCAGTTCGAGTTAATGCAAAGAAGATGAGTCCATAGAACACAACAACAGGTGTCTGATGAGCTCTGCTTTGTTTGTCCGACGTGCTCGTGGCAAAGGTCCCTTGCCAGACCAACCGTCAAAGCAAATATTTGAATCTTGAGTTGCCAAATGGGCCGTAACCTCAAACAGCAAGTAGCTGACACATTCAGACCATGTACCTTCTTTGTCGAACATAAATAGTCTGAGGCTAGGGAGGAAAAATGCAAAACGACTGCGATGTGGAGAAGAAGCGTGTGGCTTTCCATCTAAGGTTATTTTGCACGTACTATTTTGCGTAAATGTAAGCAATTGTACGAATTAAACACAAGGCTGCTCAGCGTTCAATACAAGAGGGTAGAGTCAGAAAATCTTGATTATTTGGGTCCTTGAGGCTTTTCGTGTATTATTTTATGGTGGACTGTTCAATTTTATGTTTATTGGTCAAATAATTTTTTTTTAACTTTACAGTGTCGCTGGTGAGAAAATTTTGGGGTTTGGGACCCTTAGAAGACTTATTTATTTATTTTTTTAACCAGGAGTCAATTGCAATTCATTGTATATTTGAGCATGGTGTAATCAACATGAAAACCCTAGAGCGGTCTCTGGGTGAAAAACAAGCACGATGGTCATGACAATGCCAAATAGGCTGGAGGTGGGTTAATGTTGTCTCTGGCCCGTAATTCTGGCAGAGATGCCTGCACGACAAACACTTCATTTCCAATGACCAAAGAGCGGGACAGGAAGTACTATTCATGCAGGCATATCTGGCCCAGACACTAGCTTGGCGGGAACTTGAAATGACATGAGAAGGTGGGAGAGAGGGAGAAGAGAGGTAGGGAGGGGAGCTTGAGGTATCTAAGTGGTCAGCATTGCCAAAGGCGACACTGCACTCAAGGGAATAGCGCGTGAAATTTAAACCGAGCGGCATAAATATTTGATGGGGGAGATTGCACATTTCATCTATACGTCCACTTAGCCTGCTCCTGTTTAAGCGAAAGACGACCAATCTACCGCCGCCGCCGCCGCCGCTCTGATGCGTTTTCGAGTGGTGTTTGATTGCGCCGTCATCGCGAGTTGTGAAAAAATATCACATGTTTTGACACATGCTTGAATTATGAATAAAAGTGCTCATAGGGAGAGTCAGCACAGTTCAGTGGGAATGCCAAAAGGTTGCGGTCCAAAAAAAAAATAAAAAATCAGCAGTACATCATAATTTATTTCCGAAATGAATGGCTTAGTATAAACAGCTGTTATAACTAATGACATAAATGATCACCATGCAGGTACTAACTCAGTTTTTATTTTTTGTTACTTTCTTTTGTGGTTTGGGATTACAGATTAAACAGCAGCAATTACAAAACAAACAAGGGGGCAAAAAAAATCTTTGGATATTTCGCCATGATTGTGATTTGGCTACACTACACTTGTCAATTTAAAGCAATAGTGACAAAACACCGAAAGGTCAGGCGTCATCAAACTACAAACTTAAAGATGGAGTTTTTTTTTTTTTTTAAATTGTATTTTATTATTAAAGAAACCACTGTGCTAGACTAAGAACAGCCGATCAGACAGAAGGCTTAGTCGACAAAGAGTGACCGCAAACTGAAAACATTTAGTGCTTCAGTAACACTGCGTTAGAATGAATCATGCTACCAATGTAGCAGCCACGGCTAACGGCTTGTGTACAGTGAGACGCGGCTGGGAAAATGATGAGTGAGTTGTGCCCTGCAATTAGCTGGCAACCAGTTCAGGGTGTCCCCCGCCTGCTGCCCAAAGACAGCTGGGATAGGCTACGGCACACCCGCGACCTAGCGAGGATAAAATGGATCCGAAAATGGATGGAGGGATGGATGGAGTCAGGAAATAAAAGCATACATTTCGTAGTGGAGAGTCAATGTGAATGTTGTCCGAAATATGAATAATGAAATAAACTGCAGATATGTGAAAATTCTATTTATCGAAATTAGTACAATATTTGTACTTATTTACATCACAAACCTGAGCTTCCATTTGTACATTATTTCAAAGACTTCAAATCAGGCTATGCGTAGATTGAGATATAGATCGGAGCGTTTATCTAATGACACCTTCGTGTCTGAACGGTTGTTATCGAAATATCCTACAGCATGAGGGAGGGGGAAAAAAAAAAAAAGACAATTTTCCCCAAAAAAGGCCGTTCATAGCCTTGCCGCTGGAAATGGTCAAATTACAGTGAGGCTCTTTGTGTGAACCAGTAAGGTCTCTCTGCGTTTATCTGTCGCTTCAAGCAAGCAAGGATCAGGAATCGAGGAGGACTAAAATGCCTCAATGGCGTTTCTTATTGCGCACTCATCAAGATTGAGTAACAGTTTTTTTGTTTCCTCAACTTGATGGGGGGGGGGGGGGGGGGAAGAAAAAAAACATTGCGAGATCCCGGCACACATGAGGCACTCGGTGTGCATCCCAGGGCCGCACTGCCGTTACATCGGCGCCTAAAAGGTAGCTGGCCTTAGTGAGAGCAAATCAATGCGCAGCTTTTCATTACGCTTCCATCGCCTCACTTGGTTACGTCAAACACAGGTGGAAATTAAGAGACCCGTCAAGGACTTGGGAGGCCGTCTCTCTGGCAACAAGAGAGCGTATACCGGCTCCATGTACAACGAAATCAAATCTTCCATGCACATTGTACAACATGTAGGCGACATGCAGTTTGTCTTCGTGAGGGTCAACATGTGAGTCAGGGCCTATCTCAGCGGATTTTTTGGTTTCGCTATCCAATTGTCTAGCGTATAGCGACGAATAAGTATTCAGTCTCACGTCAACACAGAAAGAAAAGTTTGAATCTTCAAATAGATGAAAAAGCACGTGTAGGGTCTTTCTCCAGTCACATCTGTCAAGAGATGGAGAGGTGGGGGGGGGGGGCTCTCTATTGTAAAGTTAAACACTGAAGGGCAAAGTACAGTCAAACCTCGGTTTTCGTCCATAATCCGTTCCAGAAGGCTGTTCGAAAACCGAAATTGTTTGAAAAGCGAAACCACGCTCTTTTTCAAATAAAAATGTTTACTGAACACGTCTGCTCACAATGGAAAGCAACACGAGGAAGCGTCACTTCCTCATGTAAGGAAGGCGAGAGGAGTTAAATGAAATTTGTTAGTCATCCGAGGCATAAAAAACTCTAAATTTTTGGTTGAAAACCGAATTGGTCAAGAACCGAGACGTTCGAAAACCGAGGTTTTGACTGTATTTTTAAACAGTCGAATGTCCCGCCTCTAATGCATATCTTTATTCTAAAAACAATTTCATTGATTTTTTTAATTAAATATATTTTTGAAATCGCCCAATTAATCGGTTATCTGAACTTTATTCGGCCAAATGTCGGGATCTGCATTGGCCTCAAGAAACCAATATCGGTTGGGCTTTATTGCAAAAATTCACATTGGATATCCAACCGCAAGAAAACACGACTTTAGTAGCGAGCAATCCCTTTTTCTTCATCCATCACAATGTAATAACACCACTGAGTCCATTGCAATATAGCCGTTTAAATGGCGCAGTTTCACACCATGTCGGCGACGCAGTGACAACCTCAGAGGCCGTTTTCATTTACCGTGAAAGGCAAGGCTTTTTTTTTTTTTTTTTTTTTACACAGCCATGTCGCTCTCTTTTGATGATGAAATAAATGCGAGCGAAGATGAAGGTCCCCGCGTTGGGCTTGTTTGGGCATGATTCATCTCTCTGCCTCTCTTCCACCAAGCCCTTCTTTCCTCCCTTAAAGACCTCATCCGTCCTGCCATCTGGTGGAAATTTATTACCTCAGGAAACCTTGACACCTCCCAATTTTGCAATGTATTTCCGACAGAAAAAATTATGAAAAATCGAGATAACCAACAATGGAAGTCTTTCCTGAAATCAGCAATGATGATACCTGCCCGTCTTTGGTTCTAATTAGCAAACTAGAGCCATTATATCCGGTCATCCGCCACTGACATGAGCCACACTCTTAATTAGGAAGGAAAATCTATTCATCTGGCGCCACCAAAGACATTGTATGAGGTGTCGTCTCTGCATTTCATTCATACTCGCCTTTAAGAGAATCAATTGAGCCCCACGTAATTATGACCTTTTTAAGGGTTCGAGAGAGACTGTGGTCGTTGCCAAACTGACTCAAGAGCCGAAGAGGAAATAATAAGAGAAAGACATTTGTTTAACGGCGGCATATGAAAAATGTCAAAATCAAACCATTGGTAATCACTGTCCTTAAAAAGTCTGCTCACCAGTTAGCTGTAAAATTAAACAACCAATTATATGTTGCGAGTCATTCTACCCCAACTGTTATGTAACAGTGGGGCATTTACATAATAACCGCCCCACGGTGAAAAAGAGATTTCAGTGCATCCCTAAATATAGAGTCCTTTATAAATAAATAAATAAATAAAAAAACACGAGCAAAGAGCATACACTGCAGGTCAGCCGATACGATTAGCACATCGGATGTGGCAATTACGTATTGAAACGGTCCTATATTGCCGGACTATGTGCGTCTACTCGTGTGGCGCTAATGCACTTAAGTGAAAACTCACGTTTTTGTCCACGCGCTATAGAGAGACTATTAACTAGTACTTTCGTGTAGCCAACTCTCTCACTTCCACTGCATTGGCTCTCGCTCGCCTGCCCCGCACGTTCTGTCTATTCACAGCAGATAAGTCGCAGGGCGGAAAGCCAGAGAGTAATGACGGCCGGCGTGCACAACAAGCGTCTCCTGAAGAGCAAGAAGGGGTAGGAAGGAGAGGCGGGAGTTGATGGGGCGGGGGGGCGGGGGTGGACGCCTGGGGAGCATTTTGCCGTTCGTATGCAGTCAGCTATGACTAAAACATGATTACAACTCTATTCACGGCCATGAAAAGAGCGCAAACTGGATGTCGAGAGGGCACACATATTGCTGTAACTTCCACTAACAACCCAGGCTGAACTTAGCTTTCATCGAGAAATGGAGGTGTATTACTTAACGATATTTCCTTCACACCAATTGCTACTTTCCTATCAATCAGTCTATGCGGAATCTACACCAGACTTAATGCACTTAATGCACACTGAGTGGCCATGTGGATGCAGTGTATTCGCCAACTAACAACCCAGATTAAACTCTACACCTCTCCGACAGACGAGGAGCTTCGTCTCTCAGACGAGGTGTATCACTTCAATATACTACCTTGACAATAATTACTACTTTCCTATTAGTTTTGACACCATCTTGAGGCTTTCTGGGGCGCAAAAAGAGGCAAATAGCCAAAAGCTGAGAATAGGTTCCTCAGGCAACAACGCAAATTGTTGAATCCACAAATAGGTACTCGTTTATTTTAGAATGACATAATATTTACATATCAATCTTGTGATCATGCAGAACAGCGCAATCCTTCTGGTCACAATAACCGTGATGTGAAAGGTTCATCTGTGCAAACAAGACGTCTCCACCGCCTCAGGCTGTTACACCCGAGCATGTAATGAATGCCATCAATCAGCACCACGGAAAGCGGCACGCGTACAGCAGAGTGAAATGAAAACATTCAGGACCGCGGACAGCGACAGAAACCGCCGCAGCTCGAGTTCGACAGAGTTGAAAAGACCCCCGCGCTCAATCTGCACAATGTACTCGTGAAAACACGTTTCCCCAGGTCGTTTATTTGCTCGATTGGGATGGATGGAGACATTCTCGCGACTTTTGCAAAGTTCAAAGTTGGGGGAAAAGTTGACAATCATACACTCGTAAAACACTATTTACTGTAAAAATGGCGGCATGGTAGGGCGACTGGTTAACATATCGGCCTGACAGGGCAGAGGTGCTGGGTTCGATTCCGGCTGCGGCCTTTTCCTGTGTGGAGTTTGCATGTTCTCCCCATGTGTGGATTTTCTCCGGGCACTCAAGTTTCCTCCCACATTCCAAAAAAATGCATGCGTAGGTTGATGGAACACTCTAAATTTCCCCTAGGTGTGATTGTGAGCACGAATGATTGTTCGTTTATGCGTGTCCTGCGATTGGCTGGCAACAAGTTCAGGGGGGTACTGCCCGAAGACAGCTGGGATAGGCTCCAGCATGCCCGCGACAATTGTGAGGATAAGCGGATTAGGAATCGGATGGATGGATGGATGGAAAATGGACACATGTTACAATGTGGTCTTATGGTTGAGTTCCATTTGTATGGCCTTAATCTTACATATATCACTAACCTACACTAATGCAGCCGCAAAGTCACGATTACAGTACATATATGTATGGAAAACACTTCTGGAACCCCCCTCCCCCTGAAAAAAAATGTGCGTATCTTGTTCTAAGTCCAAGACACACTGCATTTAGTAACTATAGACAGAGTAGAGTAAAAGTAGAAAAACCAGGAGTAGGTGAGCTTTTCAGTGGAATTTGTGAATAGCCAATCGGAGCCGCGTTTCTGTTGAGCTGAACTTGTCAATGTTGAGATGAATTTAATGTAAATGCTGATTATGCTGGTTTCAAATGAGGCAGCAATACTAATTTTAGCCAGGAAATTAAACTGCGCGCTAGTAAAAACCTGCAGATGCGGGACTAGCTAAAAGCGGAGGGGGCTTTAATTCAAATTGAAATGTGTGTGTGTGTGTGTGTGAGAGAGAGTGTCAATGAGGATGCTAAAAGATAGCAAGACACGGCAAGGGCCAGGTAGGGGTGCATATGAGGCATCCTCTCTGCATGGGTTATCTACCTTGCATTAGATAAAGACGCACTGCTTACAAACGAAAAGCTCCGATGTGCAACAATAGCCTCTCGCTAGATAATCAGGCCATGCCACACACCACCCAAATCATCAAGCAAGAGCAGCATCGTCACCTCAGCACCACCCCGAGCTTGAAAAAGAAAAGAAAAAAAGAAAAAGATGCCTGCATGAAGTTAAATATTCATGCTCCATAGCTGGTCTATTTTTATCATTAGGCCTTCACAGGTAGAGGCAACGGATGGCGCCCTCATCCGCAAACCTGTCTTCGCACCAGATTGCTGAGAGCCCAAATTCAAATTTAAGAGAGAAAATAAACACGTCACAGCCTGTTTGCTTTCATGTAAAGGAAGGTGGGGGGAGGAGTGAGGGCGGAGGGAGGAGTGTGTGTGTGTGTTCTTGCGCATAGTTCTCATTTGAATTTAGTTGGATGCAAGAAACTTCCAAATGAATCAGATAATTTGAAAAAAAAAACTACTGAATGTTTGAAATATTTACATTTTCATCAGATATTGTGGTTTGTGTGCATATTTGTGTGTGTGTGTCTGTGTGTTTGTGCAAAGACATACAGTACATCATGACACAGGTTGGCCCGCATAGACACGCGACTGGAATGGACTGGATGGAACGGGGTGGGTTTGGGTGGGTGGTGGGTGGGTGGGTGGGGGGGGGGGGGTGTCCTGATATTTGACAGCTGTGGGCAAGGGGATTAGTTAATACGGTCGGTTTGTGATTGTGTGTATCTCTGTCTGTTGGTGTGTATGTACCGGATGTCCACATGAGCGCCATATGGTGGGGGACCATTTACACTTGCTGTGGTGGCCAATCTACTTTGTATTTCATATCAGGGGCCATTGTCAATAAAAAGACAGAATACATTTTTTTTTTTTTAGATACAATGTAACAACAAAAGAACATAAAATGTGGAGAAAATACTGTATGACGTACATCGTATGTGGGTTCAGTATGTGCCTATAGCTAAAGATAGTGAAATTCTGCCACATTTCTTCCCTTGGGCCGTATAATGCACACATCTGGTCATACCTGAAGGAGACGGCTGGCGGCTCAGTATCCTGCCGTAATTGTACCGGTAATCATTCTTCACAGAGGATAAAGAAGATACAGTATGCCTCTGCATACTGCGAGAGTTAACCGGTCTACACATGCTGTGCCATGATTTGTGCTCAAATATCCGTTGCATTAAGGCTTATAACCCCTGCAATGCTGATCCTATTTGTTGGACCCTCGACAGTGGTGAGCATTATTTGTTAATCATAAAATAAGCAGACTTTTACAAGGCACAACATGTAATTTGCTTTGGCTAAACTAAACTGAATTAAACTAAACTAACTAATGATGGTAAACTTCAACTGGGAATGGCATTTGCAGGTTAAAGCCTCTTTTTTTTTTTATTTTTTTTAAAGAATTTCTGCTTGTTGTCGTGAGTTGCCATCATATAGAGCGCATCTCAAATTCTGGCTTGCAAGACGAAGAAAAAAAAAAAAATCACCTGAGCGACGACTTGTATCTCCAAAAACTAAATTGGGGGCACTGTTGGTTTACATATTCGACCGTATTTGTGGGCTTTATATATAATTGCACAGCGGACCACATGAAATCCCCCCCCCCGAGATTCCACATATGGCCCACATGCCACACGTTCCCCACCCACTCGGGCGACACTGCTGCATGACCACGGCGGAAATGATTTGCGTGTGTGCCCAGTGTAATGCTCTCACACTGGCGCGTGGCGTCATATATATGGGACGAGCACATTACTATTCTTGTCACAGCATCCTTGCAGTAAGAGGAAGGATGCGAGCGGGCCGCACACATGCATACATTTTTTTTTTTTCCCACCACTCCTAAGCCAGCATACTATGCGCAACATCCACCTAAACTTGTCATGTCATTATATAACCCCCCTCGCATGGACAGATTGGAGCACGTGTGTGTGTGTGTGTGTGTGTGTGGGTGCATGTGTGTGTATGTGACACATCCCATCACTCACCCTGGTTTTGCGCTCCCCCGTCCCCCTCCTCCGTGTCAGTCAGGTTGTTAAGCATCCCGACGAGGATTCTGCTCGTCTTCTCCTGGTGCTCTTCTTCTTCTTCTTCTTCTTGTGGTCAGTGATGGAGGGGCCGTGGGGCAGCTCTCCTGCCGCAGAAATGGCCAGGCAAGGCGGCGTGGAAATGTGCCAAGCCGCTTTTTTCTTCTTTTTTTTTTTTTGGTCTCTCCCTCCGCGCTCCTCTTCGCTGGATGCTCGAAGAGAGGCGGCAGAACGGAGAGAAGGATTTTTTTTTTCCTCCCTCCCTCTCTCTCTCTCTCGTTAGGTCCTCCTCTTGACGTCTCTTCTGTGGCTGCCTTGTAAAGCGTGACTATCTCACTCGCTCACTCTGTTGCTCGGCCCGATCGCTGTTGCTCGCTCTCTCTCTCAGTGGTGGAGGGAGGATGAGGAGGAGGAGGAGGAGGAGGAGGAGGAATCTGCAGGAGTTTGGCAAAAAAAAAAAAGCTGCACTGTGGAGCTCATGGCTCGACTCACCTGATCGAGCTTCGAGGGAATTCATCAAGAAAAATGACTTTGACGACAAGTATGGTTTATCTGGTCACATCACACTTGTTGCTAGGCAGATTTCACAGGGTTCAAGTGTAAATGCCCCAGAGCATGACGAACACCCCCTGCCAAAAAAGACATATGGTCTTTGTATGGCAGGCTTGGGGCTTCCATCAGCATACCCCTGGCCAAACTAACTAAAGCACCAAAAGATAGCCACGCAGACAGAACATGCACCAAAAAAACTGTAAATCTGTAATTCAAATAAATGACACAATCAATCGAAAATAATTTTAGAGCAAATGAAATGAAATACATGATTAATATATACAAATAAACATCTGTATGTCCGTCCATTCATCCATCCGTCCATTTTCCGATCCGGTTTTGGGGGGGGGGTGCTGGAGCCTATCCCAGCTGTCTTCAGGCAGTAGGCCGGGTAGACCCTGAAGCGGTTGCCACCCAATCGTAGGGCACACAGAGACGAACAACAATCAGCGCTCATACTAACACAGAGGGACAATTTAGAGTGTTCAATCAGCCTGCCATGCATGTTTTTGGAATGTGGGAGGAAACCGGAGTACTCGGGGGGAAAAAAAGCAATTTGTCTTCGGTAGTACAGGCTACACTAGTATAATCAATAACAAGCAGCTGTGATACCATGTGCAAAGTATCAAGCACAGCTAGTGATCAGTGGTAGAATACAATACGATAACAGTTGTGCAGTTGGTGCAGATAATCATTGCAGCATTTGAAAGTGACCAGTAGCAGTATTTGTAGAGCAAGTTTAAGTGTGCGATTGAAAAGAATTGAAAGACCTCGTTTTGATCCTTTATAATTCACCCAGCAATATATGTCGAGGGAAATGGATGGAGATATTCGGTGTGTAGATGGAGATATCGCACGTTCACTGAGCACACTCGTAACAAAAGGTGTTTACGCCCAAAAAGGCTTTTTGTTCCAATCAAAAAGAGGCAACAACACCTTGACGCCTGGCAACAAGTCCCTTCATCAGGCTGCTCTCTCTCTGTCTTTCTCTCTCTCTGTCTATCTACATCATTAATCGTCACGCCGCAGCCAACGTTGTTTGCACAAATTGCATGCGCAAATTGGACATCATTTAGGCCCTGCTTTGCTCAAATATGCTCCATACAGTGTTCCCGGACCTTCGATGGTAAGTGGATTTAGATGAGATGTGTCAAAAGCACAGCCCCGGGGGTCATTTATGGCCCGCCATCCATTTTTCAGCGGCCCACAACGTGACAAAAAAAAAAAAAAAAAACGAAGCAAAACAAAAAACAAAACAAAAAAAAAACAAAAACCCAAATATGACATTTGACAATGGCCACAATGTTAGTTAAGGAAGGTGAAGGTGGGCAGAATAGAAAGGGACAGTGTAAAAAAAACAAAAAAAACTCTCTATATTTGAAGATACAAATAAACAATTGATGATTAAAAGAATAACACAACTTCAAAACACTGGAGTAAAAAGGTGATTCAATTTTAGAGGCATAAATAGTTTCATTCACTTTGTGCTCTGTTGTTGATTTATGAAGACGTCACATTAATGATCCTCAAGTAAGTGTTTGAAAAATGGTCACTTGACTCCAGTTTGTTCTTTTTCTGGCTCTGAATTGTGAGATGGTATTCGGCTGCTGATGTTGAGTGCAGAGCCGAATCGACTCTGTGGGCTAGACGGGGTGTTGGCCACCCCAAAAACTCCTCAACTATTTGCTTTTACACCTTTAACAGAAAGCTGATGAAATTAAGTAGACAGTACAAACAATATATCATTGCTGACTTGACCTTTAGCGTGTTTCAAAAAGTTGAAGAATTTTTTTAAGTGGCCCTTTTACCCTTTCATTTTTCTGTATGCGGCCCTCAAACAAAAAACGTTTGGACACCCCTGATTTAGACAAAGTAGAGGTTGCGCAGCAAGATTAACGAGGGTTTAAAATGCATATTAATCCACCGGGATTGCAATCTTTGGCCACAATGGTAAATGGGATTCTAGTTAACCCTTTCAGGGAGAGCGGTTACGACAGTGGATAACTTATCATGTTATCAGGTTACAGGATGCATCAAAGGGTTAAGGTAAAATTGAACAAACATTTTCACAATAGTTAATTGTGGACGTTTCATCGTCCTCACAATTTTGAACTGAGCTGTTTTCTATTGGCTCCTACTGCCTGCATTGGGCTTAGTTTTTAGGGGCACTCGGAATAACTGAGCAGCACATTTGTATAATGTTCTGCGATTCGGAATGGTTCAAGTGACGCAATACACTTGGAACGTACCCCCGAAATGAGGGAACGGCATTTTTAGGGGTGATGAAGTTTACGGCGCAGTTGGAAATATTCTCCAAGCGTGCACAGCTTCACTCCGACCATTCGGAAACTCAAGAGCGTTGTCAAAATGTGCCGTTCAGGTTTTCAAAGTGCACCAAAAACCGAGCTTCGGTACGTACCCCGAGGCGTTCCACCTCGGGACACGGTGCACCAGTGCATCAGGCAGTCCAGGTGCTGAGTAGTTTAGTATATAGGTTGCGTTTGGAAATTTATGAGAGGGGAGTTGGCTCTGCCTCTCTGGATCCACACACTCGCAGAGCAGTGCACGGGACTCCAAGTGAATTTCGAGACGCAACCCTTATAAGTCTCGCTTTTATAACAAATCAGATTTAAAACTAATATCTCCTTTAACCCTCATGCAGTATTTTTAAGTGGCTGCATGAAGGGTATTACGTCCCAAAAATGTCCCTCTTCCAATGTGCAATAACTAAACTAAAAAAATTTCACTTTCAACCCCTCAAAATGTTCAGTGGGAATTGGCCAAGACATAGATATACATCCTATGCAAAATTTCAGCTTCGTGGAGTTATTTTTCACCGTTTTGTCTGTGGTGTCTATTTGTCCAACAGTCCAAAATCATCCAAAGTGTCCGAAATGTCCAATTTTGGGATAATTACTGCATGGGGGTTAAAAAAAAAATTTCTTGACTGGTCTGACTTAGACGGAAGAAAAATAGCAAGAAAACTGTGGCGCATGAAGTTATGGTCACGACAGAGTCTCTGACTGCGGCAGAATAACAAAAGGAGTTACACCCATATACACTCTCATAAGATCCTGCTATGAACATTGACAGCATCGAACACTTCCAAAGCTCATTTAGCATTCCGCGCTGGACTTTTCTCGCATTCTCCTGCAGCCAGTTACGTTTAATGAATGCATCCTCATTCATTTTGTGCCAGCGCCATTCCGTGCACATACTGCTGACTCACTGGGGCGTCAGAAGGCTTTCTTATTTTCTGAAGAAGCAACTTAACGCTGTCTTGTCTCCTAACAAGCGCCTGTTATTGGATTAGTCCTTACAGCACACACACAAAAAAAAAAGCAGCACTCCAAAAATGTGTTTGGTTCAATTTTGGAAAGGGCATTCTTTGAACGGTAAAGTCAACGGTGAATCATAGGTAGAGGAGTCTCTTCTACAAAACCAAATCCAATGACGTTTAGTCATTGTGTTACAATGAATAAAAACTGAATACAATGTTCAACCTCTATTTAGTTCATTACATAGATAAGATATTTTATTGTTCAAACGATAAACTTTGTTTTTAGCAAATAACCCTTAATTTTGAATGTTATAGCTGCAACACATTCCAAAAAAGCTGGGAAAGGATCGGGTTTACCACTTTGTTACATCATCTTTGCTTTTAACAACATCAAGAAAGGCCATCAAGAAAAATGCTTGAACGTGGCGGAATGAGGGGCAAACAACTGTAGCTTCAAGGTTCTTGGATTTGATTGTGCTGTGAAAAATGACAAATGGAAGCATCCGTCCATCCATCCATCCATCCATCCATTTTGTAATCCGCTTATCCTCACAAGGGTTGCAGGCGTGCTGGACCCTGAGCTTGTTGGCAGACAAACGCAGGGCACAAAAAGACGAACAACCATCTGGACTCACAATCACAGCTAGAGACAATTTAGAGCAGTGGTTCTTAACCAGGGTTCGATCGAACCCTAGTGGTTCGGTGAATCACTCTCAGGGGTTCGACGGAGCCTCTGCCATGGTAAGTAAGACACATGCGACTCAACACGTCAATTAATTATGTCACGCCCGCTTGGTAATCGCTGGCTGCAGATGATCCCGTTAGATTGCTTGTCCAATCAGTGCTGCGGGAAATTTAGTTCGCTCAGTCGTCAATGTGTGACTGTCGTGATAGTACGTCGTACAATTAAAAAGAACAAGGATGCATATCTTGTGAAATTGTATTGACCTTTTTCTGTTTTTAGTAAATGCGTTTGAATTTGTAAAAAATATACTTTTTTTTTCACTAATGAAGGGCTCGGTGAATGTGCATATTAACTGGTTGGGTTCAGTACCTCTAAGTTTAAGAACCGCTGATTTAGAGTGTTCCATTAACTTGCCATCCATGTTTTTGGAATGTGGGAAGAGTACCCGGAGGAAACCCACGCAGACACAGGGAGCCCATGCTAACTACACACAGGAAGACCAGAGCCGGAATCGAACCCTACACCTCTGCAGTGTGTGAATCCAACGTGCTTACCAGTTGGCCGCCGTGCTGCCGCAAATGAAGCAAGAACTCAAATCAGGCTTTATTGACAAATAAGAGACATTTTGCCCAAGTTATCTGCGATTTGCTGTGCGCATGACAAGCTGCAATTCATGTGCAAAAACACTTGCCAGTTTTTTTGTTTTTTTTTAAACATCACATTTACTTGGCTAAATTTACCTAACCTTCCAGAGTGCTTTTAAAGCATCCTGAACTTTTGAAGCATGCTCCAACCCTCAGCGGGGAACGCCATTATTGTGCGCCGATGTCATATGGACCCCAGCTGAGGTCATATCGACCCGTTCCCACCGGAGACTCAAACACTCCATCTTTCTTCCCAACAACTTACTCACTCTGCTTCCTGAGCTACCATGACCTTCGTCTTCGAAAAGAAGGTGGAAAAATAAAAAGGAAAGCGGAAGAAAAAAAACAGAGAGGAGACCCAAGAGGAAGTGATAAAGGGAACCATAAGGGACACAATTCATAGTTACCTCTCACACAAAGTACGGAACAGCTTGCATAGGCACTACTGAAATGCTTCCACACGCGCAACGGAAATTTGTCTTCTTTCACACGCATAGCAGAAACTCCCTCACACATACTACTGAAACACTCATAGAACATCTATTTCAGTATCTCATTGCATTTTTCAGTGTGACATGCGAGCATTACAGCAGTGTGTGGGGGAAAATGTTTCATTTGTAAGTGAGAGAGCAGTAGAGAGACTTAATTCAGATTTAGCTCTCACAAACACTACTGAAACACTCTCACAGACACTAGAGCAGTGTTTTCCAACTTTTATTGACCTAAAGCACATATTTTATGTGAAAAAAAAATCTCAAGGTGGAACCCCTGAGCAAAACAAAAAAAGTAGATAGACAATTTCTGTCATTTAGTCAAAGAACATTTAATAAATTTGCCTGTTACTAAATGTGGTTGGCATAGAAAAATGATCCAAAACATTGTTTTTATTTGTAAATATTTTTCTGTCGAATAATTGACATAGAATAACATCCCGCAGCACACATGATGATCTCTCACATAACACTGGTTGAGAAACACTGCACTAGAGAAACACTTTCAGCACAGCTGAAATGACCTCACACACAAAAATGAAATGCTTTTGTGCGTGAGAGCATTTCAGGAAGTTGTGAGAACATTTCAGAAGTGTTAGAGTGTGTCATGCATGAGTATCGGGGATATAAGGATTACCTCTCACGTTTATAACCGAAACGCTCTCACACTCACCGAAACAGTCACAACTGAAACACTTTCATACACCACTGAAATGATCTCACATGACTGAAATGCTCTCACCCGTGACAGCGGTTTAGTAGTGTGCATGAAAGTGCTTCAGTAGTGCATATGAGGGTGTTTCATTAGTGTGTGTGTCACGCATGAGTCCTCGCATCACGTTAGTCATGCGCCGACGAGATTTTAGCGTGCTGAGCTGGTCTGCAGTTGCGAGCTAACGGCGGAATGCAGACTAAATATTCAAATGTGCAATTAAGGTGCTGCAGCACTGAATCATGCACAGAAACATTAGCGGACACTGAATAAGTCATGACACGTGTTTTTCTGCGAGCTTTAGAACAACTTTTGGGTGTCAGGGAATCATTTAAAATCTTACATTTTGCTGACTAAAATATGAGAAAACTGTCAACAGATTGTGCCAGTTTCTGGGTTAGTGGTTTCTCTTGCATTAAACTTTGCTTTGATACATATTTTTCATTCAGAGTTGCATTCTCAGAGTAGTAGCATGCGGTGCAATGAGATCCACTGAAAGAAATGCGGCAAAAGATAATGGAGTATAGAGAAAAGACATCTGTAAGTATTGTTGAGTGCTGTTTGTTTTTGTTGCTGCTCAATGCATCTTAAAGTTGCAGTTGTTTGAGGGTTTATAACATTGGTGGCAAACATACGGCCCGCGGGCCGGAACCGGCCCCAAAGGAGGTTCGATCAGGCCCGCAGGATAATTTAAAAGTGAAAAAAATGCATAAAAGCCAATATTTGTAATAAGGTGCAATTCATGGAGTACCCACTAGGGGACACACTGTTTTGATCAGCGAAGAAGACAACAGCAGCTTCAGTCTGTCACTGAGACAGACTCAACACAGCAGACGCTATCAAGGACATGTGAATACAATCAAACCTCAGTTTTCGTACATAATCCGTTCCAGAAGGCTGTTCGAAAACCAAAATTGTGCGAAAAACGAAACCACGCTCTTTTTAAAATAAAAATGTTTATTGAACACGTCTGCTCACAATGGAAAGCAACACGAGGAAGCGTCACTTCCTCGTCTACCCGAGGGAGCGTCACTTCCTCGTGTAAGGAAGGCGAGAGGAGTCAAATGGTGCATTCAAGTGCGCTCAGTTTGTTCGAGAACCGAAATTTGTTCGTCATCCGAGGCATGAAAAACTTTGTACAATCAAAAACAAAGGCAAGTTATTTATAGCAGAGTATGGTATCATTTTACTGACACGGGTGTGTTGGCATGACACAAAGGGGAATTGGTCAGCACTCAAAACAGATTCACACACACACGCAACAGCACAAATCCCAGTCAAGTCGTAAATGATGTCTGCAATATTGTAAGCGGTGAAATCTGGTGATTCGCTGTTCACATTGCAAATTACAAAGTGCAACCTCCAACTGCGAAGGGAATTTCTTCCGCAGTTTAACACATTTAGGCCAGTTACTCCATCACACACTTTTAGGAGGAGGAGTCATTTTATACGCCACAAGGTACAATCTAAACGTTATTAGGCTCCAAGGTAAGTGTTCATTCAGTGTGGTTTATGACAGTCGGCGGCTGATATCGTCCACTACGGTGCCCGCTTCTGCCAAAATGTTAAAGAACTTTACCGCATTGGCGTTAATTGGCGTCGTTGAATCAACCAGCTGTTGTTTTGCCCTTCATCAAATCAATCAAATCACACGTCAGTCCCTTGTGTTGGACACGGGCCCGACAACACCGACTGTCATTCGGTCATTAAGGGACATGACTGGATCTAAGGGTGACCAGTGAGGCAAAATTGACAAACTTGTCCATTAGTGAGCAAAAAGCAACCAACAGCAAGTTATAAACATTGACGCGTTAACGTGAAACTCTCTTGCCGCTGCGCTATTTCCGTGTTCAACTGCGAAACCAATCGCCTTAAGTTTGAACTCTGCGTTGGCAGCATGTCTCGAGCAAGGAGCCATTTTGGGGGGTCGAAATATTACCGTAATGACCATACACAAGGCGCATCGGATTTTAAGGTGCGTTGTGAGCTTTTAAGAAAATGGAAGGCTTCTAGGTGCGCCTTTTAGTGCGGAAAATACGGTAATTTGTGTGAATTTACAGGAAAATTACAGAGAATCAAGAGAAAAGTCATAATTCGCCCTCTGGCATTTTATGATTCCAGCACTGGTGAAGAATTGCAGTGTGTGTGTGTGTGTGTGTGTGTGTGTGTGTGTATATAGACTGACATGCAACCACAGGAAAAAGGTGAAACTGACAGAAGTATTGAGCTTGGGCGGCAGGCGGTCGGTACTGAGATGCTAGATAAAGACGTGACGAAAGGAAAAAACAGCAACCCGACGCGTCTTGTTGAGGAGAGAAGCGGGGAGGAAAAAAGGCAACTCAAAAGTGGATAAGATGCACTCGAAGGGGAGCCAAGTATTTTTTTTTTCTTTCCAGAAGGTTGTTTGCATGTCCCATCGATCCATCTCTGGCCCCTTCAGCATGACTGCATTCAGTCTTGATTTTATTTTATTTTTTTATTAATTTCATTTGGTTCCAAGGAGCAAGAGGGAGGGGGACCAGCAGGAGGGAGGATGTGACCCACTTTTATCTTCTCCAAAGAGAGGCAACACGGGGAGAAAAAAAAACAAGTCCGTCATGGCACCTGAATGAGAAGCGAGAGCAAAAAAATCAAAAGGCTCCAAAGAGTGGTCGGACATGTTGTCGAGAGCATCAAGGTGCTGCTGGCAGATCCTTCATGGCCTACGGGCCCTGCTCATGTTATCTACAACGGAGCAGTTTTTTTTTTTAAACGTCACAGAGGAGACACTTGAGCAAGATGGAACATCTAACGCAAGCTAATGTTTTTGCTTGGGGGCCAAACAGACATATGAGGAGAGGGCTGCATAGCAGCATTAGCTAGAGTACGGTCTCTATTGCTTTGCATTTTCACCACCCACAAGAACACAAGTTGTTCAGACACTCTTATAAAGGTGACCTAAAAGTCATGACACACTTGTGAGACGTCAATAAATTAATAAATAAATTCGCAAACCGGTGAATTTGTGAAGAGCCAGTTGCAAATCGAGAAACGACTGCGATCGTTTTTTTGCACTGCGACGACAACCTTTGAATCTGGTGGGGTCACTGCTTCATTTGGCCCTAATGGATGAAAATCACCGGTTTCTGACGGCTTCTGTTTGTCGAGAGCTGTCAGGCAATTTTGGTAATCATGCGCTAAGTGTGACCGTTATCAACGCCAATGAACACAGAGTGTAACACCATGATTGTCATGTTGTGTAATAATGCGCTGCCTTGCCTCGCAGTGCAAAAAGCGCCGTTGCAGCTTTTGAGGTGTGTGTGGGCTTTAAGATTTATTTAGACTGCACTCGCGGCTGCTGCCAGTTTCACACACACACACACACACACAAATAAAGTGTTGACAACGTTGAACAAATTTGTTTTTGGCGCCGCGCATACCATGTTCCCTGATACCCATTAAATTACAAATTAACCTTCATCATTTACACCATTCTTGTGCAACTGTGACTCAGAGTAAGCGCTTTCTTGTATGTGAGTCAGTTATACTGTATGAGACACTTAGTAAGATGCCTGGCACACATATCAGTGGAAGATCAGATAACATTAACATTGTTTAAACGCTCATCAGATCAATCTTAACCAAATATTTACAAAGATATTGAAGTTGAACATTGATGATTGTCAACCCGAAGCATTTTTTTTCCAAGCAAATCGTAGGGTTTTAATCACTCTTAATTCACACCAAATATATAGATACTTACGATCATTTTTGGGGCACATCCCATGATTGGGCCTTGGCTAATTTGGATCACAAAACAAAATGGCCGACTTACTGTTCAATTTCGGGGAGATTCAAATTCAGGGATACCGCCAGAGATCAGGACCTGGTGGTTACAATTTGCTCTACGTACATAAAAGGAACAAACATCATTTTGCTTGTGGTATGAAAAAAAAAAAGGGATGTAAATGGCTTTGATAAGTCCAAAATGTAATGAGGAGCTTCCACTTCAGGGTGTGCACTGAGTCAAGAGTGTTTGCAGTTTCGCACAGTCACATCCTAAACGCCATATCGGAGCAGAAGCTTATCCGAGCACGGAGCGGCCAGGTGCGACGTGTGTTTGTAACGCACTAGTTCGCTGCGAAGGGCCACGGGATGTGACAACCAGATCTACTGAGCCTTAAAAAGGCAGCCGTTCAACCGCTCCGCAAACTTGTCGAGCGTACTCAAACAGGGCATACTGGTTTTCGGAGCGAAAGCAAAAGCTCTACAATTTGGGGAAGAAACAACTTTTTTCTTAGGAGCTCTCCCTGAAAAATCTAATTTGAACTATTACCATTACTTCAGCTGAATGAGCAGCTCACTGATCAACAATTCCTGGTGTTGTTTTTTTTTTCTTTCTTTTTTGGGATACTACTGCAGTTTTGACTCAAAGTCGATAATCACAGAGGAGGAAAGTAAAATTATGACAACATATGGAAATACAATATGAGCAATACCATTAATTACACATCCACATTTTTAAGCAATTTTTTTCAAATATTGATTGGGCCGTCTATCTACCTTTTTTCGCATTTTAAAGCAAAAAATGTCAAATACTTCAACTGCATACTTTGGCTCGATAACGTTAGTCTCTCATCGGGCTGGTGTCCTTCCAGGGGCAGCGATTACTTCAGTGTACAGCTTATCATGTTATCAGGTTACAGAGTGCATGGAAGGGTTAACTAGTTCCTGTTGAACAAACATGAAAGTAAAACGTATCTTCGTGTTAGCCTGTGAATGACAAAAAAAAAGCCGTCGTTTTGTCTGTCTGGCTGGGCATGAGACACTTTTTTTATTCCCTTGACTTTTTCGCCCCCTTAACTGTATAATACGTGGTCAATCTGTAGCTTGTTCCATGTCGTTTATTATTGAGGGTGGAATTTAATTGTGTTGTAAAGCTGCGCCATATAAACGCTCCTCCCATGGCCATCTCAGTCCCCAGACCTAAACCCCATTGAAAACCTTTGGACCCAAGCCGCTGGATGATGATTGCGCAAAGAGGACTGGTCTTTCTATTTCCTCCCATCTTGAGAAACATCGTAGAAGATTAGGTGCCGTTTTCTTGGCAAAAGGGGGGCTGCACAGAGTCTTAACATCGGGGATGAATAATAATTGTGGAACACATCTTTGGATGTTAAAGAATTATTTCTAAAGGCGGGGTTTCTTTCCCACTGAACAAATGCACTAGATTGGATTTCCCTTTTTTTTTTTTAATTTGGGTTCAATTTGAGAGTTGAAACCAAATTTGTTTAATTGAGAAAACATCTCAACCAGTGGTGCAAAAAATGATGGAAGGCGATGGGCATAGCAAGCTAAAATAAAGGCTAAGCATCATTAAAAATCTGAAGGATGGATGGTTGCTTGTCTGGGCTGTGTTTCGAGGGTGTGGCTTAAGACAAAATGTAAATTCCACATGAAATAAAACGTGTTTCGCCAATGGTACGTTGCAAAACAAATCTGTGAGAGTTTTCAATAAAAGATAATCACGAAGAGGCATCCATGCGAATTCTTTTTTTTTTCTCATCCGCTGTCTCTGGCGAATTTCCTATGTGGGCTTTGGCGCGCTCGGGAGCCGCATGAAAGGTCAGCTCATCACTCCCTGCCGCATGAAGTAATCCCATGTCCACTTTTACGCCCTGCTGATTCCTCCCTCTATTCCGGTCGTTTCGTGGTGCACCTGTAGGCCAAGCGATGCCCTTTTGACATTTCCACCAAAAACACCCAAAAAAGGAAGTAACCCTCATTTGTGTTTTTACACGCTCCTATCTGCTGGGGAATGAGAGGTTAATATCAGGCAGATACTCTTTGACACTAATGTATGATGCAGATGTGGAGACAAATCATTTCAATTCTTCAAATAAAGTGAAACTCCTCTACAACGAAATCTACATGGGTGAAAATACCCCCTAGTGTGAAAAAAATCTTCATGCATTAACACCATACCCACTTTCCTGTTTCAAATTTGCGACAGTGAAAAACCCCCTGTTGTGAAAAATTTCTTGCTGCAAACATGATTTCGTTGTAGAGGAGTTTCACTGTAAAACTACCATGACTGGAGCATTGCAGTCAAAAAGGATTAAACATGTTTGGAGATTTGAAATGAACCTGTTTGAGGTGATGTTCGAGTGAGTGAGTGACTGACTGGACACTCTGCTGCAAATACTGCCATGGGGAGTCTGCATTTTGTTACCATGACAAACAGCGGGTGGGGCTAGGGGATTGAACAGACAAGTAAGAACTTGCAGGAGCAGAACCCTGTTGTGTTAATACCCGAAAAGCTTTTTCACTCATGGAGGCAATATTTAATACATTGAATATGTTGGGGGGGTGATTGCTACTTATATACACACAAGTGTTTCTCGAAAGGTATGGTCCAAGGAGATGGTCTCATGCTGACCCACTTTGAGGATCCATATTTTCTTCCCTTTGCAATCAATCACCCAATTTCATTGCTTTACAATATTGGAGACATATCGCAGAGATAAATAATGTTTTTAAAAAACAGCTTCAATTAGATTATTGCAGTTGTTTGTTTGTGTGTGAATGTGTTTTGAGAGCTGAAAAACAGCCATTGCGACCACTTACTCTTTGTGACATGCCAACATCCATCCATCCATTCATCCATTTTATGATCCGCTTATCCTCAAAAGGGTCGCATGGGGTGCTGGAGCCTATCCCGGCAATCTTCGGGCAGTATGCAGATTACACCCTGAACTGGGTGCCAGCCAATCGCAAGGCACACAGAGTCGAACAACCATCCACACTCACACTTACACCACAATTTTAGAATGTTCCATTAACCTGCCATGCATGTTTTTAGAATGGGAGGAAACCAGAGTACCCAGAGAAAACCCACGCAGGCACGGAGAGAACATGCAAACGCCACACAGGAAGGCCGGAGCCGAAATCGAACCCTGCACCTCTGCGCCTCTGCACTGTGAGGTCGACGTGATAACCAGTCGACAACCGTGCCGCTTTTAAGGTAAATACTCAATTGTCGGCGACACTGAAACAAAAACCTTCCATTCATTGCGACTCCCATTCCACATCCTGCTCAATATGGACTCCATTACAGTGGCGCGCGGGAGCAAGTTGGGAGCAGGTGCCATTTACGCCACACATGCTCCAATTTGCCACTACTTTCATCTGTGTTGTTTGTTCTATTTCCACGGCAAAATGAGCAGCGCACGACCCGGGGAGAATAAAGCGGCGCAGGCTTGTTTTTTGTGGCTGGGCTCTACTATTTCTGGACATTTAAGTCTTTGGTTTTAGGAGAGGCAGTGGTGGAAAACGCCGAACACACTCACACACACACACACAATTCCACAGCGACGAGAATATCCACGTATCGCTTTTGTGTCTCACTTGGACGACGTCCGAGTGTGATGATGAAGCATCAAAATGCTTCGCAGTCCAAAATAAGGCCTCCCCGTAAATAGAATTAAATCATGTATTCTACGAGAGGTTTTGAAGTAGAACTTTGGGCTTGAAAGGAGACGACTGTTTTAAGTCAATGTTGTTATGTCGACAAGGTTTGTCTATTTAAGAATTAAAATAGAAAGAATAGGTTGAATATGTTTTTGATGTCTTTGTTGTGGCTGTTTTATGTTTGTTTGTTTTGCCTTTGTTCCAATGAGCTACGAAGGTCCGCTGATGAATCAACGTCACCATGAGGCATGTTTGAAACGTCCCCATTTCACTTGTTGACATTTTTTATCCATCCATTTTTAACACCGCTTATTCCGAACAGGGTTCCAGGGAGGGCTGCTGGAGTCTGACCCAGCTGACTACACCGTGAACTGGTTGCTAGTCAGTCGCAAGGCGCATAGAGAGACAAACGAACATTCACACTCATATCCACACCTACCCATTACATATATGTATTTTTTTAAATTTCGGATTATGTTTTTCTCTTCTCCCATCAATGTTCTTATGTTAAATGTGATCTTTAATCAACTATTTAGATGTGTATCTGTCAATAAACACTAAGACCAATCCATTGAAGTATTTGTTTTTTCGAACGACATTATTTTCAAACACACGCGTTGAAAACATGCACCGACTGGCTAGCAATTTAGTACTGAACTCCTTTTCACCCTCCCAGGCATCCAGATTTTCAGGGCGGGGGTTGCAACTCAGGCACGCTGACCCCCAAGGAACAGTTTCCTTACTGATGATAACTCTGCTCGTTTCTACCACGGCAACATGGAGTTAGTCATTAAGCTATGTTTGCAGCCCCCCCCCTCCAAAAAAAAATAAAAAATAATTGAGTTACTGGTTGCGGGTGATGAAAGGCATTGCTCAACATTAAACCAATCATGTACTTTTCCAGGGAAATTGGCCGATCGATCGGAGTGCCATTATTGAGTATCCATCCAATTTCTACAGCGTTAATATGGCGGGCGAGAAAGAGCCAATCCCATCTGAAATTGCGAGAGGGGCAGGGTATACCCAGGACTGGTCGCCAACAATTCACAGCGATTGCCGATTTACATAATCCAATTTCCATATACACATGTATACATCTAATTATAACTGTATGACCCTTCTTTGCTGATTGGCTTGGGAAATGACCTGTCTGTGCATTGAAACTAAAGTCTAATTCCAAATATGGTTCCTTGGATTCCAAGAGGCTCGACGTCAGCCTCAGTACTCACTTTTGTACATGATCCTGATACGATTCGTTTAAAAAACAATCAAGCATCATCTCAACCCACAAGCGGTCAACCTAATAAGCCTATGACGGAGGTGGCCCCGCCCTCTCCCACTGCCGAGACACTGTGATTGGATCAGTGTACACCTCTGGCTTATGATAGGTGATAATATGCTATTGTGAGTGGATAATGTCGGGGTAATCTGGTCCACAAATCTCCATCAGTGGTGTGCCTCCGCCTGGCCTCCGACTCTCTTAATAGATAACACGATTACAGCTCGCTGATGCAATTACCACTTTATCATGGTGCAACATTGTGGGGGGGGGGGGGGGGGTTCCCCCCACAAGAGTCACTCATGCAGCGGGACTCAGAGGTGCAACATTTCCGTGTAAGGCCATGAGAAAAAAAATGTGAGTAGTTTACATCCCCCCAAAACTGGTTAGAATTGCCTGTATTAATAGTTTAAACTAGAGATGTAATGATAACGGCCATGTCGCAATCCTAAATTTGCCGCAAGATTAAAAGCTGCACATCTGTTAAACGGGCCAGATCGTTTTCCATTTGTGCAGTTCCAGCACTCTATGGTGGTTCGTTTATTTGGTGCAGTTTCATCTGAATTTGGCATGTTGTGGCATAAACATTAAGACCCACGCTTTCCAGCGAAAGCAGGGTGTTATTACCTGTTTCTATTAGCAGCGGTTAACTTGTTTTTACATTTACAAAATGTGTTGAATGGTCTGTCGCTTGCAAAGCTCTTTTCTACCTAAGGTACTCAAAGCGCTTCACAGTTACCTCATTCACCGACTGATGACACAACATCAGGGGCAAACACATCTCATTGTCTGTCGATATGAACACAGTCGCATTCCCGCCACTACTCTTAAATCGAATATGGGATATCAACATTGCTAAAGTTGATTAGAGACTGTCGGAGTCTACACAGTCACTGTTAAACAAAACCCTTGAAATCCATTTGGAGACCGATAATGCAATTTCTTTCCCGCGAGTCGCAATCCAAGGTCTCTGCCATCTGTCCGTCAATAGACAAAGGACAAAGAACTCAACACTGGACATTCCCTTGTTACACTCAAGTAGAAATCGCTCCCCCGTTTTTGGGCAGTGGGTTGAAGATTGGTAATCTTTTCAACAAACAAACACCAAAAAAAATACATTTGATTCATCTTTCAGTTACAGCAAATACTACAGTGGACATCTTATCATGTTATCAGGTTACAGATTGTCATTATCGGTGCATAAAAGGGTAAAGGTGAATCCTAACCCCACCCCAATTGATCAAGGAAATGGAGTCAAATGGGCCTCCCTGTCTTTTTTTTTTTCCTGACTGAGATTTGCAGGCCATAATAAACTAGCGTTCAGGTGTTAAGTCCACATAAGCATTTTAAAGCGCTATATGAGCATGTGCGGTACAGATATGTAGCTTTGGGGGTTTTTTTCTTTCCAACGGCCATTCGTGGTAAAAGAAACAGACAGTTGCGATTGCACATCTTCCACATGATTCTAGAGCAGGGGTGGGCAATCCCAGTCCTGGAGGGCCGCTCTCCTGCATATTTTCCAAATCTCCCTGTTGCTACACACCTGATTTGAATGATCAGATTATCAGTAAGCTTTGACGAGGCCTGATATTGAGCGTTCGGCCGCATGGACGTCAAGAAATGTGACGTGAAGGGAGACATTTTGACGTCAACTAACAAGCAAAAGTGACAAGACATGGCGAGAACTCGGCCAAGAATCAGTCAGCCAAAACTGACAGGACACATGATGACGCAACACAGGATATGCTAAGAGGAAACACACATTGTCCCATGCGTGGGTGGTCCTAGCACAAAGACCCGAGCAGAGTGGAGATGCGAAACGGTGCCTCTTGTGAAACCTCCCGACGGATCAGCACTCCAGGCAAGACACTGTGACATGATGACCTGCAGGTGACTGTCCCATCTGCACCGCCGTTACACAATCCGTCTTCTTGTTAAAGAAGCCACTCTACCAAAATAGGGCCCAATGTGTAGAAATGTTTAAAACCCAACTTGAGACTTATTTGTACCCTTGCATTTAGTACAATATGTACCAAAAAATAAATAAATACGAATATCATACATGTAAGTTCATACCCCTCGTGGCCAGCGTACACATATAAAAGCTTTACTTCCATTACCTTTCTAGTACAACACATGTTCCCTTTCCCATAACAAAAGAAGAAATTGTATGAAGAAATGCAAAGAAATTGTGCGCTGGACCTCGCAGAAACAATCTATTAACACTCAGCTTCTAGTTTGTTACACTGGAAGGTAGAAAAGAAGCCAACTGTTGCCTCGGAAGTCACATTTTAAGGCAAATCAGCCCTCTTCAAGACAATCATTCTTCTTCCGAACCACCCCAAGAGGTTACGTTCGGTCTGAGGAGGTAAAGCTATTCAGGATGAAATAAAACCTAGGCAGTGGAAAATAGGTGGCAGTGGGGAGAGTTTTCATCCTCAATCAATATGATTTGATTTGGGACACAGCAGATCAGCAGTCATGTCTTGCTATGCTCGAGGGAGGTTCGCTCTCATTGGAGTATCCACTGTAATGCGGGATCAATAAAAATGGCAAATGAAATGCGCACAAACAAGAAGGCATCGGATTCAGCATGTTTCTGACCCAACCGAGCTCAGAGGGTATGGATGAGGAACTGATTTAGTTTTCCAAACTTCAGTCAACGTGGCTGTCCAACAGCAAGGAAACATGGAGGGATGTAAGACGGTGATGCTTAGTAAGATGGGAAAGTGGCAGGGGTAGTAGACATACCAAGAGTGGAAGATAGGGTTGAGGTGGAGAGAATTTAAACCACGATCCAGATCGGAAGAGGCTTGCTGTTAGGAACGGCTAGTGTTTGGGGCTCCGCAGTGAATATGACGGAGATGTTGGGTAAAAATAGCCCAGGGAAACGGGGCAGGAGTCCTCCATGATAAATAATACACAAAGGAGCCGAGGGGATGAGGAGGCTGGTTCTCTTAGGTAATATTCAAATGACTTACCGGAACCTGCTGTCTCAGGACCCTTATAGAGTACGACAGTGGAAAAAGATCAAGGATTGTCAAGTTGGTACTTTATATTTATCATAAAGAAATATAAATATTTCAAGGTTCAAGATGCAGTCAAGTGAGACCAGAGAAAAGAACATGTTCCAAAACCATCTGGGTCCTCGATAAGTGCCAGGATATGAGGGGCTTTTATAACCACAATATCCACAGAGACACGGGGGCCTATACCATGCGGTCTTTACATTAAATATTCACAAAAGGGAGAAAAGTGATTGCGCAGCATGGATTCCCCCCCATGGATTTGCCTATGAAATGGGTGGGGAAGTTTGTTTTTTTTCTTTTCCGGGTCCAGTTCTGATTTTACCAAGTCCTCCAAGAGCCAAACTAAAATAGAAAAAATATGTACCGTAATTTCTGGACTATAAGCCGCGACTTTTGTCACACGCTTTCAACTCTGCAGCTTATTTAATGAAGCGGCCTATATAAAGACCTTTTTAACGGCCGCCTGTGTACAGTCTTTTTCTTTGTAAATATCTCATGTAACAATATGGGCACCTGCGGCTTATAAACAGGTGCGGTCTATAGTCCAGAAATTACGGTATGTGTCGTATTATACGTTAAGAGCAGTGGTAGGTTTGTTTTGAGGTCATTTTAACAGTTTCTTTCTAAGTTTGCGGTCCGATGATGCTGTGATAAAATTGTGTTTTGGGATTTTAAGAGACAAATGAGAACACTAATCCAGGTCAAATTTATAAAATATCTCCCTCTCTCTCTCTCTCTCTCTCTTTCTCTAGAGAGCAGCAACAGCAAGTTATAACATTGACTCGTTAACGTTGAACTCTCTTGCGGCTGCTCTATTTCCGTGTTCAACTGCGTAACCCTTAAGTTTGAACTCTGCGTTGTCAGCATGTCTCGAGCAAGGAGCCATTTTGGGAGGTCGAAATATTACCGTAATGACCATACACAAGGCGCATCGGATTTTAAGGCACGCTGTGAACTTGGAAGGCTTTTCGGTGCGCCTTATAGTGCGGAAAATACGGTATTTGAAAATCCTGTTACCCAATAACAGCGCTCAGGCCAAAAGGGGCACATTTGGGTAGGTTGCGGCGTACGGCAGGCTCGGCCACCACCATATTATCCGACCCCAGATGCGTAACAAACAAGATCCTTCCTCCGCAGTAATTCCACCCCGCTGCTTCAAATACCAATGGAGGAGCCGCCGGTCGCCATGGCAACGGCGCTCCTGCCCAACCTAGCGTGCTGTGGATCTCTCTTGTTCTTGCTTCTGTCTCTCCAACTCATTCCTTTTCCGATGTGGAAATAACCCCAGCGTGGATCTGCTACGTGTGATGGTATGGCTAGATGCGATTACATAATTCTTCCATGTGTGCTCCTGTCCCATCACGTTTCATCAATGCTGGGTTTTCTCTCACTCTCAGAAGCACTGACCTACATGTACGAAAGCAGAATGAAAGATTTTAAAGAAATCAAGTCTTTTCCTCCTTGAGGGTGTTTTCATTTTGCATATGTGTGTTGGGCTGCTTGTCCTGTTCGATAAACTGCTAAAAGAATGAGTGGGACACTTTTTTTTCCACAAAAGCACAAAGCAAACATGCAATTAATTTGTGGCCAACAGTCTATTTTCATCATTGCATAGTGGTTCCCTGGGCTGCACTGCTTCCAGAATCAGACTCAGAATTATCGTTATTGACCAAGTACAGTCAAACCTCGGTTTTCAAATGCCTTGGTTCTTGTCCAATTCGGTTTTTGACCAAAAATTTCGATTTTTTTATGCCTCGGATGACGAACACATTTCGGTTCTCGAACAAACTGAGTGCACTTGAATGCACCATTTGACTCCTATCGCCTTCCTTACACGAGGAAGTGACACTTCCTCATGTTGCTTTCCATTGTGAGCAGACGTGTTCAGTCAACATTTTTATTTTAAAAAGAGCGTGGTTTCGGTTTTCGAACAATTTCGGTTTTCGAACAGCCTTCTGGAACAGATTATGGACGAAAACCGAGGTTTGATTGTATGTAGAACCCACAAGGAATTTGTCTCCAGGAGTATCTAATCTGCCCAAAGTGCTCAGAGTAAATTGCGCTGGCCGATGTTACTATGTACAGTCAAACGTCGTACAAACGTCGGTACGACGTTGACGTAATCAGACATTGAAAGACGGTACTTAAAACTACAACAAGCCGTGTTGTGGCTCTGACTGCCCTTGTTGCGGTATCCACCTCTTAATGCCACCCGGACTGAATTTATATGTCAAGGAAACTTATATAAGGAAACACTGCTTTGCTAATTTGCAATTAAAGTCACACACAACCTGAAGTGCCTTTGTGCGTTGACGTGCCTTTCCGGGGCATAACCTAGTAAGTGACATCAGGAGCCGCAGTCATTCCAGTTGGGCCATTCGATAAACAAGTGAAAGTGCGGAGTGACTTGCTTTCACTTCACACGAGCAGCGTCATTGCTGAAGCTTACTTGTAAGTCAAATTTTTAGCTTTTAACGCCATTTAAAATATTGCCAGTTCATAATCGCACATTACTAACTGGTTGAGACATTCTGAAGTCAGGGAACGGCTGTTTTAGAGTTTTGGCCTTAAATGGAGGTCGGTGATTGGGTTAACGCCACGGCTCACCACTGGTCCCAACTCAAGCGCGTCCCAACAAGCTGGGAAAGGATACTGCTTCTTGTAAATGAACGCCTCCACCCTCTTCTATTGTGTAATTTAACAAATAACACGGGTGCCTCCACTATACTTTGACTGCCCGTCCCCCTACTTAGTCACTGGCCTTTTTCCACTTGGCTGCTCGGCTGTGGTGCCCACCACCCGAGCTCTGCTGTTTCTCGGGCCGTGGCCCTTCCTCTCCGCCTTCTGCTGCCCACGGCCAAGCACGCTCTTGCTCCTCTGCTACACCTTGCTGCCCCTCAGCAGGCTTCTCCCAGATTCCGATCAAAGAAAAGTTTGATAGCGAGTGTCTGTGCTGTCAGCGAATTCTCAAAGCTGTCAGGAGATGTGAGAGACACTCTCGCTTGTGCTTTTTTTCTGCTTCTTGGCCTGGTGCACCAAGACAGCTATTGATTGAGGATTGTTTTTGTATTTACAGGTGAATAAAAAACTGGATTCCTCGCCATTTCAAGAAATCTAAATATGGATCATGATGAAAAGTTTATCATTATATCCAACGGCACACCGTTTACAACCTTTTAACTTTAACCTGTAAACCGCGGTGATTATGTGTGTGGTGTTCCACATGTTATATGTTAATACGACAAACTATAAAAGCAGTAAGCGCACACATTTTCCTAGTCATGTGTAGGGTCTTGGTTAAGATGTTGAAAATCAATATATATATATCGCTGATTTAAGTCGAAACCTGCAGTTGACCAACCAACGACTGCGTAGGTCACGTTCAAAGAAGCCGCCGCCGCTGGACAGATGCTGAAGCCGAATAGCTCACCACTGGGAGCATGTAGCCAAGAAATGCATGGCCACATCTTAATCTGTTTTCACAGCTCAGCATATTTAGCCAACAGGATTACAAGCATGACTATCACGGCGCGCACACGTCAGCAGAGAATATCAAACCGTTGTTTGCCGAATGCCTAAGCCTCTTACGCGCATGCCGCACGGGAGAAGCACATACCAAATTATTGGGAGGTGAGGGAGCTACAACCGGAGTCGGGAGGTGCGACACCTCCAGAGAGAATAGAGCAGTGTGCTAATTTGCACAGTTCATTACTCTTTCAATCAATGGTCCGACTTGTTTTGCTCAGGGGTGGAAAAAAATAGCTCGGGGGAGCTTAACTATGACATGTACATGTGCCTATACTACAATATGTAAGTTGTCAATGCAAATCTTGATGGTGCTAATGAGTAGGAGTGGATACAATAGTACAGCGAACCGCCACTTTTTCCACAATGCACAAATTCACCGACTCACAACTAATTTTTTTCCTAGTCATAAATGTTGTGCTCTTTCTGTAACAAAGGAAACATACAAAGCAGTCTCAAAGAACCATGCCCATAATTGAACAAGAAGTAGGACATTTTTCATCGAAGTGGCCATTTTGACAAATTTCAGAGATCATACGCTGACAAATAACTTTTACGAGATTCGCCTGAATAATTCTGAGATGTATGGTCCACAAACACCAGGCGGCCTTCTGAAAGAACTTTTATTTTCAAAATCAAGTGTATCTGCTGGTGTGTTTGAACACCGCTCATCTTGGTTACGTGACACCACAAAAGAAGAGCACACAAGTATGCCATAAAAGGTTGGGAGCTGCTGTCCTACTTTGCAAAGGTTTGATGATCATTTTGAGGAATTGCCATGAAAAAGCAGGTACGAGGGGCCATTCTTCGCTGCTTGCCCCTTTGACAACTACTACGATTTAATTGAGAAGCACTGAACTACCAGCATCCATCCATCCATCCATTTTCTGGTCCGTTTTATCCTCACAAGGGTCGCGGGGGTGCTGGAGCCTATCCCAGTTGTCTTCGGGCAGTAGGCGGGGGACACCCTGAACGGGTTGCCAGCCAATTGCAGGGCACACACAGACCAACAACCATCCGCGCTCACACTCACACCTAGGGACAATTTTGAGTGTTCAATCAGGCTGCCATGCATGTTTTTGGAATGTAGGAGGAAACCGGAGCACCCGGAGAAAACCCACGCAGGCCCAGGGAGAACATGCAAACTCCACACAGGGAGGCCGGAGCTGGATTTGAACCCGGTACCTCAGCACTGTGAAGCCGACGTGCTAACCACTGGACCACCAGGCCGCCCGACTTACCAGCATTTACCACTTAAATTCTAATACGAATTCCGTGAAAACGCACAGTATTCATTTATTCCCCAAAACCGATTTTTCTCATTCTGTATAGGTTCTTCTGACAGCATAGCTTCGATTATGAGGATGTTCCATTGAGTCGTCCAATCCGATTTCAGCCTCTTTGTGCTGCCATGTCTTTAGCAGTGGGTCTGTTTCTTTAATCGATTGAGTTTCAATTCATAGCCTGCAATGGCATGGGCATTTTTACACCCTCTGATGGGTTGGTCAGAGCAAAATTTGTTATAACCACGTTTGACTCGCGTACAAATGTTGACTCTGAACTGCTCCAGGTTTCTGTGTTTGTACCATAAAGGCGTTTTTTTTTAAACTTATAATTTGATTGTGGTGGCAGTAAGAGGTGGAATAAGTGTGGCCACTAGTAAACTGCAACAGCGAGTTCAGCTCTGTCACGCCACGCATTAATGCCATGCATTAAAAAGCTGACACCAATCAACGCAAATTTGACGCTGTTATTTAAGAGTGCAATTACTACAAATTGTTGCTTTGACATCGCTGGTTTGTGACAAGCGTAACGTCGGAGCAGGGATCCTACACACAGGATGAGAGTAGGCGAGCCACTGCTGCGGCTTTTGTTGCTTTTGCTGCTATCGCTGCCGCCGCCGTTGTTCTCGTTCTACCACAGAGGCAGCGAGTAGCACTGTAGTGAGATGAATCACTCGATCAATCTCCCACGTCGCCCTCGCTTGCCAAGGAGAAACCAATCAGCGCGGCCCAGAGAAGTCAGGAGCGAAGGAACTCCGCCGGACCTCACTGAGCTAATTACATCCGCGGGAAGAGTGTTTTCTTTCATTGTTTTAAAAAAAAAAATAATTTTTAAAAATGCCGTTTTGTTTACCGTGCGGCGTAATCCCACTCTGTAAAAAGCAACAAATAAGCATCCCTATTCGATGGTCTCCTTGACAACACGGCATCCTGGCACATCCAATAATAGAACAGTGTGACGTGGGATGCTCTGGGCTTTCTTTTTCAGAGGAGACAAAAGGTAGAAGAGAGGATACGCGATCCACTTTTAACAACTAACTGGAAGAAGTCCATTACCGCCCTTATCCCGTTGGACCCCGAGGGTTGAGGGAAGACCCCGTTAGATAGTTACACCACTCCGCCCCGTAGACCCCCTTGAGCAGAAGCTGCAGTATCGACGCGGCAATGGGGAACGGACGATAAATACTCACCGCCACACATCTGGTGGTGTGGAGAGCGGCGCGGGGGCCGTAATTGGTCAGCTCTGATTCGATTAGTGATGCACACAAACAGCCGGGACATATTTCAGTCGCTCAGTGCGGAGCTAACGCTGAAAGATACGCCTCGACATGCTTCTTGTCACCTAGACCGGGGACTTGTTATTTATTTATCGCAAATGACGGATTTTTGCTCATCTATCTATGGCAGTGACGTATGTTGATACGGAAAAGAATCAAAATGTTCTTCTACCAAACAGAAGAAGGTACAATGAACAGGTTCATTGCTGCCATTCATACAGCCGAATAATAGTTGTGTTCAACTGAACGTGCGCAGATTTGACACTAAATTCATGGAATGAATTGAGATGGGTTCTCACTTTTCGAGCATACTGTCCAATTTTTGTGAAAATTTCATTTTCGCTTCGCTCCTTAGTTGCATTACGACATGTTTAAGAGTAAACGGTGATGCAATCTCATTATTTCAGTCGACTGTCTTATTTTTGTGATTATTTTTTGTTTGGAGGTGTGTTCATGAGATTTTTATCATGCGAAATACTGTGTATGCCTTGGCCCAGTAACTCAAGCTAGTTTTAAGAGCAAACCAAAAATGTAAACGCATGCTCGTCTTATTCACCTCCAATTTAGCGTGTTTCCGAGAGCATCCGAACTGATTTTGGTGAGTGGTAAACCCCAGCTTGGTTGCCGGTAAATCGCAGTGGGACTTTTCAAGACTGTATTCATTTTTTTTTTTTTTTTAATCTGTTTCACGGGAAGAAAAACAATTAGAGACCCGAGTTGCCCACAATTTCCAGCACGGTAAGTGTTTTGATTGGGTTTTTGTTTGTTTGTTTGTTTTATGGTTAAATGGTCAGCAGGTCACATTGCCTCATGAACATTTTTGGTGCACCCAAGAAATAAACATTACAAGATGGACAAAGCAGTGATTCTTACCTGGGTGAGACAGCACTGAAAAGATCATTTCACGCTGAATAGTGTGCACCTGAAACACGCATAAGTCGGTTTTATTGGGTGTTTATCATTTTCATTTATTTTTTTTTTAAATATATATTTGTGCTTTTATTGGCGTCGTAACTTGTGTTTTAACGCTTGTAAAGCCAATTTGGTCGTGCTGTTCTTTTAAATATGCTCTATAATTAACATTTTATGAGAATAGAAGTTATTGCAAGTGGTTGCTGATGTTCAGGCGCACGGATGTAGCTCCCATATTCTAAAAAGATAGATGGCAGGTTCACTGAAGTGTCAAAATTGTCCGTAAGTATGAATGTGAGTGTCGGTACAGTAATTGTTCGTCTATGTTAGTTCTTTATAATTTAATCACACACAAAAAAAATCAAATGCAAAAGGTATGCGTGAAAATTTTGGGGGGCTTGTTTTGTCATTTTTCTTCATTTAATTTGACCTTTGCTCCTCAGTTTCTTACTAATAGGCTCTGAAATGCACTTTGCACATTATTAAATATGTTTAAAAATGATCACACACTCATCTTTTATGAGGTTATTATTGAAAAAAAAGTGAAAATTCGCTCCCAGGGTAAGACCAGGATTTTGATCATTGTTGGCAAATTTGTCTTTGAAGGAGCCCTGGAATTGGTCAAAATGGCCCTTTTATGGCTGCTTCAAACCAAAATGGGTGACTTCCTGTTTGTTTTGCCGGCATGGCTCCTTGAGACATTTTTGTGGCTCTCTTCCTGATAGACAAGTCAACCAAATCTCATGCTGTTACAGTGACACTGACTTTGGGGGCTGAATTTTGGAGTGAAGAGGTGAGGAATTCGTGTTTCTTGGCACAATGTCGATTTTTGTTGCCTCTTCCACCCACAAACAATGACAAAAAAAAAATTACATTGTGTCATCCATCTGTCTGTAATATGTGGTTCGAATTTGGGAACAACTGAACTAAATATCTCGTACGAGTTTCTCTATGAAGGAACCCTTGAAATGGCAAAAATGGGCCTGAAACGGCCATTTCAAACACAAATGGAAAACTTACATCGGACTTTGTGAATCTACTCATAACAGACATTCTTACCAAATGTCACATTGCCAAGTTGAACCAGCTTCTTTAGGCCAGACCCAGAATCTTTCTCGCAAACGAACGAGATCATACAAGAAAGATGAGGATGCTAACTGCAGCCTCAATCATCACAGACAGAAAAAAAGATAAAAACACAGTGAAGAACAGCGCCAACAACTCTGCAGTATTTTGTCACCCAGCAGAGTGCCAAACAAAACGTGTTTGCGAGAGCCGTAGTTCAGTCCGTGAACATAACGTGTCATATGCCATTGCGGCAATGTGGCCAATCCGTGCAAAGTCTTGACAGGTCCTTTTAAAAATCAGCCGGAAAGACTAACGCTGACCTTTCGTGGTTGAAAGCGGCAACGTCGCCATGACACGTGCACGGGAATCCATGCAAATCTCCACACAAGAAACACACAGCCAACTATAAGCATGCACCGACACACAGAAATGATGTAGTTGTGTTCAGTGATGCGCATACACACGCACGCATACATACACACACATATCATCGACCACCGCCCAATCATGCAATCCGAATCATTAATAAAGCAAGCCCGTGCCTGGAGAGGAGTTAGAGTATGAAAGACAAAGCGTTATGTAACGTATGCATGGAATTCTAAATCGGCAGACTCGGCGGCTGTAGCTTTTCACAAGTTGAAGTGTTGGCTTTAAATAGCTGCAATTGAAATGAGCGCCACTGGACACTGTGGGGGGAGCTAATGTGCAGCTTGTAAATACAACTGATCAATTGATATAAATCACCATTATGCTGCCAGTCATCATTTTATGCATTATGTTATTATCACAATTAATAGATAATAGTAAGGTCTAACTGTAGATCATGGAGCTCCCTCTACTGTTGGAATTGATGTTTAAAATAATCTGGCAAATATAAATGGACAGTGGTAATCAAGGGACAAAGGACATGAGGAGAAACTTAATTTAAAAAAAATAAAGTGTCCATTCGTGTATTTCAATGGCCAACAAAAGTACGTAACAGAGGGATGCCACGGCAGTCAAAGATGCTCTTCTTCTTACTACAAACTCGAGCTTTTTGAAATCAATTGACTGTTGCGCGGGCCCCTGTGCCGTGATGATGATTGAGACATTGTTTATTTTAACCCTCATGCAGTATTTTTAAGCGGCTGCATGAAGGGTATTACGTCCCAAAAATGTCCCTCTTCCAATGTGCAACAACTTTTTTCACTTTTCATTTTTTTTCCACTTTCAACCCCTCAAAATGTTCAGTGGGAATTGGCCAAGACATAGATATACATCCTATGCAACATTTCAGCTTCGTGGAGTTATTTTTCACTGTTTTGTCTGTGGTGCCCATTTGTCCAACAGTCCCAAAATCGTCCAAAGTGTCCGGTATGTTGGAGCAGGAAGACATATAAAACAGCCAGAGTACCCGGCTCCCGAGGACCGGAATTGCCCACCCCTGATCTAACTTCATCCATCACTATAAACGCACAAAGACGGCTGAGCTACATTAAGTTCACAGTTTAGCTAACTAGCCAAACGTTAGCACAAGTTGTAGCGTTGC
The DNA here is from genome assembly GCA_018466805.1 of Hippocampus abdominalis. Taxonomy (NCBI): domain Eukaryota; kingdom Metazoa; phylum Chordata; class Actinopteri; order Syngnathiformes; family Syngnathidae; genus Hippocampus; species Hippocampus abdominalis. Next base: position 2,836,965 of record CM031707.1, on the reverse strand, counting down.
CACAACTGCAGTAACATGACTAAGCTGAAACAACAATGGAAGAATGTACATCTGTTGAAAGGTCTCCATAGTTGAACTTGACTACACTAAAGACGTGCCATTAGTGCAGATTTGATGCACTGTACTACTGGCGGCTTCCTCGTGTAGATATTAAACTTTGGCTCAAACACAAAAGGCACTTAGAGAGCGACGGCAATAAATCCGCGACTTCATCATCCCTGACCAAGTCGGGGAATGTAAAGATTAAAAGGGCAGACGGGACTGAGGTGGTTTGAATGAGAACTCGGCGGCCACGTGCAAATCATTACTCGACGGAATGCATATCTGACAGCTTCAATTGCATAAGAGCTGGAACATTGACCGTGATGAATACAAATTGCTTTTAAATGAGTAAATACAGTCGGAAACATGGATGCGTATGTTGGGAATGGATTTTTCTCTTTTTAAGCTCAGGTGACTGACATTTACATTGCGAGTGGAACTTCGGACAGTCTTTCCCGCATATTATTGTGCTGGGATAATGCAAAAGCATCCAAACCTTTTTTTAATTGAGGAGCCGCGCTCTATGCAAAGTAGTTTGGCACCATGCTGCAGCATCAGCAGGTGTTGGTGACCTCCTTTGTCTTACGACAGCCCGTTGCTTTTTGATCGCAGGCAAATTAGGACAAGAGGCCCAATAGGAACACCGTGTGATCCTGAAATCCGCATGCCGTCCAGCCGAGAATAAAAGGACCCCTTCATCAAACATGTTTAATCAATGCCGACCGACGGGGTCCATTGACGTCGAAGAAGAAAACTAGGACAGTTGCCTTCCTTGATAAGTTTAAAAAAAAAAAAAAAAAAAAGAAGCAAGCTGCAGCATGGAGCGCGGGGCAAGAGATTGCTCTGTGCCTTTTATACCCCTTTCCAAATCGGGCGCAGCTTTATTTGAAATGGAAATGGTCACGGCGACAGTTGGGCTCATTCTCACGGCTTTGTCTCTGGCTACCGATAAGCCTCGAGAGGGAATGAGAGAGACTTAGAGAGACAGCGAGGCGAGAAAAATTGGGAGTCTAAAATAAGCGTCCGCGAGAGCGTTTGCCTGCAAGATTGTGAGAGAGAGAGAGAGAGAGAGAGAGAGAGAGAGAGAGACAAACTGATACAGAGGAAGAAGGGGAAACCTCGTTCGGCGAGGCTGTTGCGTCTTCCAACGTGGCGATGGAGCCACTGCAATGCACCAAAACCAAGGGGAGCGAGGTTGAAAGGAGTGAGGGGGTGGGTAAGCGAGACGGCAAGGAACGATAGACGAGAGACTGGGTAAAATACAGAGAAATGGGATGGGGTTGGATGGGGGGGGGGGGGGGGGCTAAGGGACACTTGTATCAGGAGAAAGAAAGGATTCATGCAGGGGGGGGGGGGGGCAGACACGGGGTGCGATGGCATGCGTGCGTGGCATCAGTCCACATGCTGACAATTTGGACTGGCAGAGAGGTGGGAGACATCAACATGTCAGTATCGTACTTGTAAGGCAGGAAGTAAAATCTGCTCATTTTTGAAAGACCAATGTGGACTTTTTTGATGAGGCCGATGCATTTCCCATCCTTGGCAAAAAATAAAATTCAGATAACCTATTAAGCGGCCAATTAATGACCAAAAAATATGGATAGAATGTCTAAAATTATGTATTTGTTGGTCCCTGGATGCATATAATAATAAAGATTCATTACAGACGGAACATTTGGTTGTTTTACAATACTTGGTCCTTGAGTATTTACTTTATGACAGACAAAAAAAAAAAAATCAATAGTTGAATGTTGAATAGCAAAAGAATTTGTGCAGATTTGAAAAGAACGGATATAAGCTGATTAAAATGAATTAATTGATTGGGCCCAATACTGTAGTTTATATTAATTACAGTCAAACCTCGGTTTTCGAACGTCTCGGTTCTCGACCAATTCGGTTTTCGACCAAAAGTTTTGATTTTTTTTATGCCTCGGATGACGAACAAATTTCAGTTCTCGAACAAGCTGAGCGCACTTGAATGCACCATTTGACTCCTCTCACCTTCCTTACACGAGGAAGTGATGCTTCCTCGTGTTGCTTTCCATTGTGAGCAGACGTGTTCAGTAAACATTTTTATTTTAAAAAGAGCGTGGTTTCGGTTTTCGAACAATTTCGGTTTTCCAACAGCCTTCTGGAACGGATTATGGACGAAAACCGAGGTTTGACTGTACTTCATAATTTGTTCGACACAAATCTTATAACTCCATCTACTTTTATAGACAATTTCCCAATAACATTTGCGAACTGAAATCCATTTTTTGTTGTTGTCTTTTTAATGAAAAATTAAATAGTACTATAATGTCCAAAACTAAACGAAATAGAACAAAATGCAAAAAAAATACAGTAAACTAGCACATATTTGGTTTGGCATTTCTCTATTCGCATATCTTTGGGAGGAATCTATCGTCTGTTAATCGCGAAAAATTTTGGGGGCTCCACTCAACTAGTTGACTTTAAAACAAAACGACCACAATCAGTAAAAAAGTCTCAGGTCAGACCAAAGCCAGGTCTGACACAAAAATGAAATTAAGAATAATAAAAATAATAGTTTGTGCCTTGGCACCATTTTGTGTCACCTGGCTCCAAGGAACTATGTCGTAGTGAGGCAAGGAGCTCGATTTCAGTCAGGCACTAACTAGCCTTGTCTTACAGCGACAATCACTTTGTCGCCACCTTGTGGTATCTGTAAGCGAATCAAACCTTTTTGGTTGGTCGTCCATTATATGTGTTTTAATAAATATAAATACAGCCATACCTCGGTTTTCGACCATAATCCGTTACAGAAGGCTGTTCAAAAACCGATTTGTTCGAAAACCGAAACCAAACATGTACAGTATTTGGCAAGGTAACACAGAAATAAAGATCTTGTTATTGTTTACAGCACGAGGCCTTCATCCCCTGCTACCGTCAGCCTCTCCTTCCGGCATTAATAAAGCGAAGCTGTCAAACAATCCTGCCTCCGACCATCCAGAAGAGCCGCGGTTCAAACAGCCTCATGCTTTAGGAATGACAAAGTTCAATAGCGAGCGCCGCCAGCCGGAACTGTCACGTCTGCAGTTTACTCGGCCGACAAATAAATGACTGCGGGACAGAAAAGAGGCTGGTTGGAGGGCCTCCTTCAAGCGCTCATTGTCAACGGCGTTGCCTCCACTTTTGGTCAGTGAGAGATAAAAGGGAAAGGTCACGCAGACCTGAGAGGGAAAAGGGGAGACAGCTGAGCGGCACACAAAGGCGGGAGATAAAGAGCCTGTCGTCGCTCAATAGAAGCTCGGAACCTCTGTGCTGACTCGCGAGGCTCCCTAAACGGCCGCTGGTCAAAAGGCCAAAGTAATGAACTTGTACTTGACAATGATTTAAATGCACTGATTCCCAACAGCTGTCCGTGAAAGATCATCAGGTTTGCCATGAGAAATGATCCAATTAACACGGAGTTGGCCCAAAAATGAGGATGCATGGTGGTTGACTGGTTAGCGCGTCTGTCTGACAGTCCAGAGGTGCCTGTTCCCCCCCTTTGTCTGCGTGGATTTTCTCCGGGTACTCTCACATCCCAAAAACATGCATGGTAGGTTAATGGAACACTCGAAATTGTCCCTAAGTGTGATTGTGAGTGTAGATGGGTTTTTTTTGTCCGTGTGTGCCCTGCAACCAATTCAGGGTGTACCCCGCCGACTGCCCAAAGACAGCTGGGATAGGCTCCAGCACACCCGTGAACCTCGTGAGGATATGCGGATTAAAAAAATGGATGGATGGATGAAAATGATTGATTGTCGCTAAATATTGTCCATCAATCTGTGCCGGCGATGTCATTACACGCAGAGCAATTGTGGAGGGGAAGTGCAATTAACCTGTTGTCATTTGATCAGATTGACATCGCAACACATAAAGGCTCAGAGCGGTGAAGCCGCAAAAGGAAGACAATAGACACCTTGGAATGAATGGGAACGTCACGAAGATTTGAATGTAGGCGGGTGTGTGCATCTCTCCAACAAAAGACGCTTCAACACGCATCTTTTACGTTTCTGCCATACACCTAAATTTGGGTTTGATAGGAAAGTCATTGCTTCTGACAGTATGAAGGCCAGCAGAGAAGGCCATCATTTAAACAGCCTCTGATTTCAAATGTTGCCCTTCCTTGATGCTTCAGGACGTGGCCGATTGCTGCAGAACAAGCCTCGGGGTCCCCGAGTAAGTGGACGCACTGACCGGTGAAGGATGGTGAAGGGCTTGCGGGGGGGGGGGGTATTCTACTTCCCTCTTCCCGACTTTGGCCCATGTTAAGTGTCTCTGGGGTCTCGCCTTGCGGCCCGCCTCCGAACGACGAGGATTTTACCACTTTCTGTCCATTTTTTTCCCCGAGCCATGAAGCACATACACAAACATCCATAAAGTACATACTACATGCAGACACAGCTCCCCCATAAACCCCCAGCGTGCACTGTTACATAAACACACACACACACACACACACACGCATGAGGATTTCTGGATTCACTCCCCCTCTTCTTCTGCTACCCTTTCCCATTACTCTTCTCACGGTCTCTTTTACACACACACACACAGTTCCCTCAGCCATATGCTTAGCACGCACCTTCTTCTATCTCTCTCACACACACACACACACACACACACACACACACACAATCCAGACGGTTGTGTAATTTACTGGTCTTCTGCTCTCTCTCTCCCCCCCCCCTCAGTTTTTTTCCCCACATGATTCTGAATGACACTTGCTGCCTGCAATACAAAAACATTGCATCGGAGTAAGGAACATCAGCGCCTCCTGTCGTCTTTTTTTAAAAATGCACTTGCAATTAAAGTAGATTGATAGCATTTTTTTTCTCAGCACATTTGTCTTTAAAAACCTCTTTCGCATTTACTCCAGATAGTTGATTTAACAGAGATTTCAAAACATTCAGCATTGACTTGCCATCAAACAAAGAACAAATGAGAATACGCCAGTCACGCTGCCGTTTAACCCCATGCAGTATTTATCCCAAAATTGGACATTTCGGTCACTTTGGACGATTTTGGACTGTTGGACAAATGGACACCACAGACAAAAGTTGTTGCACATTGGAAGAGGGACATTTTTGGGACAATCCTCGTGGACCTAATACCCTTCATGCAGCCGCTTAAAATACTGCATGAGGGTTAATCAGCATCACCGCCCGTCTTCGAGCCTGGATTTAACATTGCAGTTCCAAATTTGATATATCTTGGTCTGTGTGTTTATTTTTCACATATTTGCTCATAAATCAAGGCTAAAAACCTTCTCACTGAGCTAAATTTGTCTCACGAAATTTGTGATCAAATCTGAGGTGACTGAACGTCTGGGACCTTCAACTTTGTATGTCACCCTCGCAAAACACTATCAAACACTAACACACAAATGGTTTGACACTTTTCAGGAGCAGGATAAATCGCAAGGTGCCCTTAATTCTATAAAGAGTAGGGCACTTGGCCCTATTTTCAATGCGTCGGTGGCGCCGTCCACCTGGCTCGGCAAAGATAAATTTGAGATCTATTTGAGGCCACTTCAAGGTCAAAGGCATTAGAGACGGATGGAGGGAGAAATGGCGATGAGGGCAGACGGAGAGGATGGACTTGGCGGCGAGACGCTCGCTCACATCTTGGTGCAAATCAATGGAAACAAAATCAAGGAACAAGAATCCTGAGCTAAAACGCCCCGAATGTCAGTGGCGCACTGAAGACGTTTTTACTAAACCAAATGCCTCGGACCATATTTGTTGAATCAAGAAAATCACATAAATAGAATCTGCCATACAAAGTGAATTAGAACCAGTTCAACAGGCGAAAGTGACATTGCATGCTTTTGTTGAAAGCGACGAATAGTTGCTACTGATACATTTTTCTCACAAATCAGGCTCACTGAAATATGCTGCTTTAGACTGTGAAATTGCTCATGTGGTTCGGATGTCACTTCGTCCAATACGCACTAACGCCAAGGAAGAAAATACAGGTCCTTTAATCTAGCCTTTATTCTCTTGGGGGGGGGGTTTCCCCCCATTTGCACGCTATCTGAGAACGTATCTAGACTGATACAGTTAGTCGTCCATTATTAAGTAAAAAGTTTTCATTTTTTGTGTTCATAACCGAGCAAAGTTCTGTTTTTAAATCTTTTGGCCTGAATATTCGATTTCGATAGCTGCAAGCAGACCTAAATGGACACAAAACGAAAGGCCGCCATTGCTTTAATACTTTGCTCACAGAGAAATAAAAGAGGGGGGGGGGGGGGGATCTAAAGCTGGCGTTAATGGGAATCCGCCCGCCTAATCTTAAATGTCATTAAATGTAAAAGCCTCCTTCTGAAACGCATTGATTCATTTGTAGGGACGCCCGCTTGCTCTCGACTGCAAAACGAGCGCCTGCTCGTTTTGTATGCTAATCTCGGCCAACACTGATGGGAATTTGGGGGAGCCTTTCAACTCGTAACGTATTACGGCTGTGCGTTTGGTGGCGGCGGCGGCACAGCAAAGACGCAGAGCAGGAAAACGCCTTTGTTTACTGCAAAAGCGAATAATGGGCTCGTTGTGATGAATGCAATTTGCCATCTGTAGGCTCCCGAGATGTTCTATTAGCTGAAAATGCCATAGCGTACATTTTGTCATTATTCTGTGTCGCCTTTGCCATGTTGCCTACTCTTGCTCCTCCCCTTGCTCTCCTCTCTGCAGTGCTGTTGTGTGGCAGGAGGCGGGGCCAAACTCAAACACACCCTCACCTGTGTCACATCAGCTTTTTGAATTGAATTGAATTGAATTGAATACAACTTTATTGTCAAATGTGCTGTACGTATGTCGGTGTAGCTTGAGTAGGTGGCAGCCTATTTAACCAGCTTCTACAGTTCTGTGCTGGAAGAGCCTCCATGTTCACGCTGCTGGTTCTGCCTGCCACCTACTCTAGCATCAAGAGTCGCTTGGTGGTCTAGTTTATCTTTGTTGTCAGAAGAAATTTCCCAGAAGGTCATTTTTAGTTGTTACATTGTTTTCTTGAGTATAGAGTAGTTTTGTTTTGGAGTATATTAATTTTGTGATGCTACTTTTGTGGTTATTATTGAGTTACCTTGTGTGTGAAACACGATACATAGCGGTCTTAAATATCTCCGCCTTCTGCCCATTACTCTCTTTTTTTTTTATTAGTTAAATACATCTCATGTATTGTATATGTGATGCTTCTCTTGCTAGCAGATGGGGGAGGAAAAGAACCTAAAAAATAATTGACAAGAATGTTTGAAGAAAGTACGTTTTCATCTTCATACACGAGACGTTCGGGAGCAAGCGTGGTCGTATGGAAAACATCGAATGGCGTGGGAAAAAAAAGAGGAAAAAAAACATGACCCGAGTTATCTTTCCCGAACAGTTTGAAGTGAAGGAAATATATGTATCTATGATCACTAATCAAGTATTTAATTACGCTCCATTCTTGACATTATTTTCCTTATGCTGCTTTCGGTCGGCAAACTTGGCACACTCTGCTGCCCAGACTGAAGCGCGGATTACTGCCAGCATGTTTGTAGCGAAAACATGGACTGGTATTCTACTAATAAGTGTTTTCTCTATGATTAAGTGGAAAGATTATGAATATATTCATTAAATGATAATTGCAAACAAATAAGTAAGAGCGGGGATGTGCAACTTGCGAGCCGCAAGCCATACATTTAGCATCCCTTTGATTAATTTAAACCACAAATGTCCAAGTCAAGGCCCCGCGGGCCACATCCGGACCGCGAGAAGGTTTTCTACGGCCCCTTGGGATGATGTTGATTTATGGTTAGAACCGGCCCGCAGAACTCAGAAAGCCGGCAGCCCGCAGATCTTTTACACACCCCAGTACTACATTTCCCACAATGCAAGCAGCACAAAGCAGTCGGCCGCTTCATTTCAAATTTATTGGTGTAGCAGTCGTTAGCGTAACAGTTAAAGTTAACTTTCAGATCAAAAATGGCAAAACGGAAGGTGGACACCGAGAACATGAATGGTGAAACAACACATAGCAATAGTCACAGTCATACAAGTCTTTATCCTATGCAAAAAAAAAAAAAAACGGATAATAATATAGCATCTAAAATTTAGATGTCCTGCCTGTTTTCCAGCTCTCCCAGCGGTAACACACCTGATTCAAATGATCAGCTCATCAACCAGCTCTGGAGCAAGATTGATTAGAGCAATCCTGATGATGTGAATCAGGTGTGTTGCTCCTGATCTAAATGAATCACTGTACTGTAGCTGTGAAAATCTTCGTTGTTGAGTCTTTTAACCTGTTGTGGCCAAAACACAATCACAAGGGACACACATTGGGAGTGTTTTGAGTTGCATGCATCGTCATGGAATTAAACTCGTAAGTAAAGTCGCGACAATAATAATTATTTAGTATTACTACTATATCAATAACAATAAACCGATTATTATTCATTACTATTATGTGGGTTACTACAGTATAAACGGGATTTACGCTTTAAAACAACACGTGTTCGTGCAACAAAAAGCATTTCAAGTAATGCACAACAGGCAGCAGTAACAAATGCAGCGGCAGGGGGCGTGGGGGGGGGGTATCATTTGTCATCTTAAATGTCATCTTTCTTCATCCAGATGGTGACCTTTTTGTGGCCCATCCCACGTTCAAGTCACACATCTGTGCTAGCATGTGGCCTGTAGCTATGCGAGTGTCCTACCTTTCAGAGTCACCACCGTGGACGTCCACGCCTCCGTCTCCACCGCCGCCGAATTGGCTCCTTCAGCCCCAGCTGCATCGTCCTCCGACTCGGCTCCGCTCGGATGCTTGTCGCCCTCGCCTTCGCCCTCGAAGAGCAGGTTCACTTCCCCCTGGATGTCCGCGGGGAGCCCGACATCGTCGCTCTTGGAGACGGTGAACCTCTGGCTCATGGCTGAGAAGGCGACACGAGGGCGTCGGGGAGTGCGAGGGTTCTTTTGTCTTTTTATTTATTTTTTTTTCCACACCGAACAAAGCGCTCCTCGTTCGGCTTTTTCTTCGCTCCGACCGCTCGGTGTGTGAGTGACACCCGGGAGAAGGTTCGCTCCTCGTCAGGTGAGAAGATGCACAGTGGACCGATTCATCAACCGGTGCCCGCGGTCTTGAAACGAGGCATCCGGGTCCTAATGCCACCTCAAATTAAGCACCGAAAACACGTTTTGATGCTCTTTATTGACGATGTGATTGCAACTCACGCAGGACCACGCTATATGATGTCATAACGTTTTGACTAACACTCAACGTCGCCGAAAATAGGTGTTGCTGCGCAACCACATCAGCTGGGCAAGCGCGTGAAGTCCAATGCGGCGGGACACTTCTTTAGGTACACTTTACCGTCGAAAACAATGCAGACAACGTTTCAAGATTTGTATGGAATTTTAATTTTGCAATGGCTAAAATATTAAGAGTATGTTTTTTATTTAACTTTTTTTTGTTTTCAGATTTGCGAATATATTTCTAAGAAATTCCACGCAATCTCAATATTACCTGTATTGTACAAAAGGTACACCAGGGGGCGCCATTTAACCGCACTTCGCATTTGTCAGATCTTTTCTGGTCTTAAACGGGAACTCCTGTTTACCACGGTCCTTTTTCTATCATATGTCTTGCGTTAATTAGATGTCATACAAGCTTTTATAAACAAACACAGTGCAAGCCATGTAACTATGCTGCTCTTTATAATGTAGTCCTAGACAAAGTCCACGTGTTTAAAAAGACATGAAGTAAATTATAAAATTTTTTTCCAAAAGATGGCCAATTAGTGTACCTAGTCATCAGGCAATCCCGGTCAGGTCTTTCCAGATGATCTGGTCTCACAGGACTGGTCCTGTGCTGCCCCCTTGTGGCTTGACAAACTTCCGTTTAGTGGCATGAACCTGAATAATTTATTTCTTGCGTCGTTTTTTAGTTGGTGTGTTTTGGATTTCTGCAGGGTGTTTCGCGCGCGCGTGTGTGTGTGTGTGTTTTGTAATGTTTGCTTCCACTTAGTTGTGCTGTTGATTGCAGCATTTCTTGATTGCTTTTTATCCATCCATTCATCCATTTTCCGATTCACTTATCCTCACAAGGGTCGCGGGGGGTGCTGGAGCCCATCCCAGCTGTCTTCGGGCAGTAGGCGAGGGACACCCTGAACCGTTTGCCAGCCAATCGCAGGTCATACACAAACGAACAACCATCCACGCTCACACTCACATTTAGGGACAATTTAGAGTGTTCAATCAGCCTGCCGAGCATGTTTTTGGAATCTGGGAGGAAACCGGAATACCTGGAGAAAACCCACGCAGGCCCAGGGAGAACATGTAAACTCCACACAGGAAGGCCGGAGCCAGGATCGAACCTGGTACCTCTGCACTGTGAGGTTGAAGCGCTAACCACTTGCCAACCGGGCCGCCCGATGTCGTTTCACACACACACACGCACCCACTTTTCTTGGACTTATGTTTTTTTTTTTGTTCGCATCATTGTACATTATATTTCCCTAATTTTACTCTTCAGACTAAATATAACATGCAAATATATTTGTATTATGCTATACTAACGTTTATGGTTAAATTACAGGTTTACACCAATTCCCTTTTCATTTTGACGGACAAAACACACGCTCACACACTTCTTGGCAAACGTGCGTACAAAAGCAACACATGACACTTGTTTTGAGTTCATCTCTCTGCACATTTCAGGTGAATGACACTTGGCTTGACTCCAAAGCAAAGAGTGTAATTGGGAAAGTAAAGTTACTCCTGCGTGGCTTTGTTACAACACTTGGCACACTTGGCTGTGTTTTTGTGTGCGGCTGAAAAAGGCGCTTTGGGTTGAAGCCAAACAAGATGCCACCGCTGAATCTGTGTCACTCATACGAGAGGACGAGGGCACCATGATTGGATGGGGAGACTTAGGCCTGGTAGGATGGTCAACACCACTGACCAGCGTTTCTACCTCGAGATCGTGAGCGGAACAATTCCTCTTTTCAAATGCAAGGTTTTTGTGATGTAAAAAAAAAAAAATTAGAGCAAGCCAAACCATTAATATAAAAAATACACAATTGAATTGAAAATAAAAGGAAATCTTTTGAAGAGGGTAAAAAAAAAAAAGATCGTTCTTTCAGTGGGGATTCAACAAATTACAGTCAAACTCATGTTAAATGTGATTCACCGCACATCTGCGACCATCGCAAGCACCCCTGGTTCACCCCAAATTAAGTTCAGATGTTCTCGTAGGTTTTTCCTGACCTTTTTTTTTCCACTTTCGGGGAGAGCCGGCAGGTTTTGTGCTAAAACAGTATAATGCTGCCACCACCATGCTTCATTGTAGGTATGGCGACGTTTTGGTGAAGAGCCGTGTTGTGTTTGCGGAAAACATACCTTTTCGAATTATGACCGAAAACTTGGTTTCATCCTACCACAACACATTTTCCCACATTTCATATGGGAGATTTCATATGTATGTGTTTTCTTTGTTTGATGGTTTCCTGGCCTGCCACTCTACCCCATTTCCGATATATTTGAAGGAGATGTGAGCTTGTTGTCACAAATACTAAACAGTACAATCAGTACTTGCCAGAAATTCCTGCTGCTCTTCCATGTCCCTGTCGGCCTCTTGGCAGCCTCCATGAACCGGTTTTCTGTTCTTTTCATCAGTTTCGGAGGAACATCCAGTTCTTTAATCATGGCACAATTGTGGCATATTTTCTTCACATCATAATGACGCCATCATTATGACGGTAGTCACTGTGTTCTATGGTACATTTTAATGCCACGGAAATTCTTTTGACTGACTGCTAACTTTGAACAATAAGATTCTCATGATCATCTGGAAGCTCATTGCGGACCATGGCCTCGTGTTCGAAAATGTGATGACCAAAATGTCTGGAAAAGATTATTAGAACAGTTGAAATTCGTTTAGGGCTAATCAGAGGCACTTTAAATGGTGGCAGGTGTGCACTGATTCCCATTTAACACTAGTTTGAATATGACTGATTAAGTCTGAAGACAGCCGCATACTTACCTCTCAATAACTACCAACCTATCGATGAGGGGTGGAATTTTTTGAAAACCGTCAAATTTCTTCAGTTCGACAATTTTGTTTCAGTTCGCCTGCGTTTGTCCCATCGCACAACTCAATTGCTTTTTTTTCCTCACGAGCGCTCCGTCAAGATGCTGTTTCGCAAGATTTTACAGCTGGGATGAACAAACTAATTTTATTGAAAAAACCAAAATCATTTTAATGGATGTGTCGATATCCATACTTTTTTTTAAATGTCAATCCTAGAGACCCCACACGTCAAACTCAAGGCCCGGGGGGCCAGATCCGGACCGCCACATCATTGTATGTGGCCCGCAAAAGCAAATCATGTGTGTCAACTTGCATGATCCTTGCTCAAATCTGTACCGAAACGTCAAATTGTCATGTGTTATAAATAACATTGAGATTTAGCAATAATTTTGTGACTCTGTTTACACTCACTTGAACAATAATTGGCAAACATAACTAATTTTAAAACTGGTAATCCAGTCATTTATTGTGTACGGTAATGCGATGAGACAATTAGACAGTTTTGGTGCTTTCACTGTTTTAATGGCCCTTCAAGGGAAGATGTGACTCCAAAGTGTAAAACTCTATGTGTAACTCTAGCCAATCGCAGGGCACACAGAGACGAACAACCATCCGCGCTCGCACTCGCACCTAGGGACAAATTAGAGCGTTGAAACAGCCTACCATACATGTTTTTGGAATGCGGGAGGAAACCAGAGTACCCGCAGAAAACCCACACAGGCCCCGGGGAGAACATGCAAGCTCCACACAGGGAGGCCGGAGCCAGAATCGAACCTGGTACCTCCTCGAAACCCACAACCTCGGCACTGTGAGGTTGACGCGCTAACCACTGGACCGCCGGGCCACCCTTACTCTCAACCATATTTCTCCCGCATCGCAAAACCCTGCATAGGCTTCTGTACACAGGAAAAAACAATGGTGGTCGGGTAGAAAGGTCAAGTGCAAGTAAAGGTAGATCAAAGACTCAAGAAGCCAGATCAGCTCCCTTCGAGCCAGCATAGCGTGTTGAGTGGATTGGACAACACCAGGGGTGGTCTGTCAATCAAAGTGTACATTTCAAAATTGGCGAAAATAAGAACAACAACAAAAAATCTAATTTAGAAAAAGGGACAAAAACACTCTTCTTATCATGTACCATATCGATTATATAATTAGTTTTGTAATTTAGGATTGATAGTTTATTTTCAGTTGATATTTTAACATTAGACAAAGCTCTAAACATGATCGGAAATATTATTCCTGAAATCTGATGTCTTTTCACATGTCCAGGAGACAATGAACAAGCCTTCAGAAAAGCTCATTTGATAAAAAACGATAAGATCTTTGGAAGGCCGTAAATATGAACGTTGTTCCATTCACAATGGGCGTCCACGTGTCCCTCTAATTTCACAATAAGCCACTAGTTGTACTGGCAGAGGACCCACGATTGCATAAAAAGGATGACAGGTGGCCAAGAAAACACACACACACACACGTACACAGACACACACATAACTGCCAAGCGGTATAATATTTAAGTGATCTGGTCATGTTGACAGACAGACTTGCTTTAATGACAAACAGACATGCGTCTCCTCCAGGGGCCACAAAGACGTCACCGGATCCCGACTTTCTCCAAAGGATGCTAAATGGTAACACAGCTCATGTCAAAGGCATCAACATCACAGCTGTACTTTTTTATTTTTTTTTTTACCCGGAGTTAGGGGATTCGTAAAGTGCATACAACAGCATCCTTTTGGAATGTATCATCCACCTTTCTTTTAGCCAACACTTTTATGGGATAACGCCTACAGAAAATCTGTAAAAAAAAAAAAAAAATTAGACTCAAACAGTATGGTGCCCTATTTTCAGGAAGTCTAGTGCAAAGGACTGTCTAACTGTTCACATGGGTCGTGTTTTCTTTCTTTTCTTATTTTCCTAGACTCGCACAAGTGGAAGGGGTCATTTCGTGCTGTTGTGGGACAGAAACAAAGGCGGTCGAAATGGCTCCCCTCATTCCAGTTAAAATCTGGGCTGTCGAAGCGCCAATGATGCTTGACGTTGTGAAAGCAGAAATTGGCTCGCTGGGGTCTCTGCATGAGATTGGCGCACGCAAAGTGGATTTGTGAAGGTAAACTGTCAGATCTACGGATTATGTTGTCGGCCACATATATGATTTGGGTAATTAACACCGCCTTGCACCACGATTGTGCATCCGTGTGTGACAAGCCCCATAGTTCGGTGGAGTGGTGCCCCATATTGCTGCCGTGTGGTCAGCAGGGCGCTGAAAAAAAAAAAACAAGAAAGAAAGTCCACTGCCTGGGAGGCCGAGCATGTCAGCGCTGCCCGCTTCCTCATTCGTGATCCATCCAGTTGATTAGATGCCCCTTCCAGACGCAGATATTGATTGATTCATTCATTCATTTAAAGGATAATACCTGGCCAACGTTACAAATTTCTTCAGCAGAGGTGAAAGCAAAATGTCACCACAAAGGAGTTCTTGTGTCCCCTCACGCGAAGAATCCAGCACATTTGTGATCGGGTGATTTGTCTTCTTCGGATATCCGTAGCAGAAAGATGTCAGCAAAACACGTTAGCCTCCTGTAAGGTGAGGCATGATCCATCATTATTATTACTATTGATGTTTTTTTTTTATTTCTCATTCTTATTATCTGCGATAGGCTGGCAACCAGTTCAGGGTGGACTTCGCCTACTGCCCCGAAGACAGCTGGGATAGACTCCAACACGCCCCGCCACCCTTGAGAGGATAAGCGGATCAGAAAACAGACAGACGGACGGACGACTATTATTATTGTTATTTGAAGTGTCAAAAAAAAAAAATAGATGAAGTCAAGAACATGCACTTGCAGCAAAATATCAGAACACAGTGGAGCAAAACAAGTAACTGGAGCACTGTGAAATATTATTTATCATCCAATAAAGTGTCAGTGATGTATTCCTATTTTAACAAGGATATTTTTACAGTGACGCTAATTCCCGATCAGAGGCCGTGTGCGTCTGTGTGTTTTCCAGAGCATAACAAGTTTACGGCCACAAAGTGCAGAGCAGAGTCCTTTGGCAAGCAGGCCTTGAGGAGGTGCTTCAGGGAGAAATCGATGGGGTCCAATGAAAGACAGTGGGTGGCAAAAACAGCCTTTGGAAAGGAGCGGGCCACACACACTCACACACACACACACACAAATGATTACACAGTGGGTTAATGATCAGATGGGCGGCCTCATCGATGTGTAATAACATGCATGGAGAGGTCAGTCGCTTTTTGGCCCCATTGCCCTCCTGACAATCGTATGCCGTGAATGCAAAAACACACAAACGTCATGCTCACAACGTTGGACAAAAACAAAAAATAATATTTTCGACAATCTGTAACCTCATCTTGGGAATTCTTACTTGACAAAAATTCCCCCTTTTTTTTTTTGTAGTTCCCATGACAAAAATCTCCTCAAAATGAATGGAGAATACAGCCAATCGTCACATCAATGTAGTTTACCCATTATTACAAAACATCAATGTTTCAGATTTCAAATCCATTTTTCCTCGCAGGAAATAATTCAAACTGTTGCTTTTGGTGAAACGCTTCATAAATTCACAACACTCTCAACAGTCATGCAACTGTAAGACGTTCACTCTGATAGTTGGAAAAAAAAAAACAACACTCTCTGAGTTGCATTAACAGTCACTAAATGCCAACTAAAAATAAAACTGATCGTGAATTTGTCATTGCTCTACTTGCCCTATAAGCTAATTCACTCGCTCGCAGTTTCATCGGTAAACACCAAAAATACTGATTTAAATTCCAGTCAATGGAAATCACTTAAATTTACTGTACTGTACTGTATAAAGCGCCAGTTCACAACAGAGGTGATGTCAGGTACTACACTCCTCATACATTAGAGAAAACCAACTGGACCAATGGGGTTTCACGTTTTTTGCCCTATTTCCTGTGCAAAGAGTAGCCTAACTGTCCATGGAGGGAGTTTATTTCTTATTGTATTCCGCTAGACTTCGCGCTAGTAGAATCGTACATAGGGGCATGTTATGTAATAGTTTGTTTTCTAGCCTGTTTTATTACTGGCCTGCGATGTCTTCTCCCACATGCAGACACACGCACACACACACACACACACAAGCAGTCCTGTTTCTGTCACTTAGCACATTAAATTGATTTACACTCATTTCTGGGAAACCAGTGCATATGCTGTGAACGTACCGCGCCGGTGAGTCACAGAGAAAACGCCATGATTTATGATGAAAAGGCAAAGTTTGGCAGCGACCGATGTTAGGAGTAACAAATGGTAATCCTACAACGTACAATAATGGCGCACATGTAGGAACCAGGTGGAAGTGTATGCATAAAAAGCAAACATGCCACTTGTAAGTGCATTTGGAAATGGAGGCGTAAATCTCCAGAGGATCCAATTTTTTTTTATTTTTTTTGCTTATTTATTACCAGTAGTAGCGTTTCATCCAATCTTTATTCGCCAGTGATTTTAACGAGGGACAAATGTTCCATGTGGAATGGAGTCTTCTTTTTTTTTTTTTTTTCTGCACCACATCAAGACAAACATAATGTATGTTTGAAAGCACAGTTTATGTTCAGGTCACGGTTGGGTTCACATTTGTACAGAAAGAAACCAAATGCAAAACATTCAACTGATTCCCGATGTGCAGACATTTTAAATGAAGCGTAAAATAACTGCAATCAGCGCGCTGTAATTAAACTGTGTAGTAAATTCCCAAATTAAGACTATTTGTTTGACAATGAAACAAAGCACTAATATCTTAACCCTCATGCAGTATTTTTAAGCGGCTGCATGAAGGGTATTACGTCCACGAGGATTGTCCCAAAAATGTCCCTCTTCCAATGTGCAACAACTTTTTTCACTTTAAATGTTTTTTTACTTTCAACCCCTCAAAATGTTCAGTGGGAATTGGCCAAGACATAGATATACATCCTATGCAAAATTTCAGCTTTGTGGAGTTATATTTCACTGTTTTGTCTGTGGTGTCCAACAGTCCAAAATCGTCCAAAGTGACCGAAATGTCCAATTTTGGGATAATTACTGCATGGGGGTTAAAAATAAACAGTGGCTAAAATCATTCCCATTTTGTCAAATGCAACGTCATGACTAGGGAACGAACGATGAAATTCAAAATAAAATTCAGTCACAAATAACATATATAAATCTTTTCTTTTTAGGAATGTGCAGCAAAAGGAAAACTGCCAAAAAAACTAGAAAAATAAATGATTAACCATAAATAACTTCATTATTTTTTTCTTTTTGGGTAAGCGCAACATTCATTCATGCCTTCTTTTTTAGGAGATGATCGACAAAAATGAACTGAAACAAAACATGTACTAATATATCATTTGAAAGCCTAACATTTATTTTTGGGGAAAGTACAACATTTTTCGGTTGTCTTCTTTTGAGGAAACAAACACAAGGCCGATGGAAGTTGGCTTCTAATTTGAGTTTCACTTTGTTATTTTACGACTGTATTTCACAATTTTCCTGATGCGACAGTAAGTACTGTTAAAATTTTACTTGAGTGTTGGTTCATATCACAGCTCTACTAAGCATGTAATACATAGAAGTACAGGAACTGTTCATGCATGCATGTTGTGAGGTCTGTCTGCATGTCCATGTGTGTTTGCGTGCGTGCGCAGGCATGTTATCCATCCATGACTTTCTCTGTTAGCCCACACCATATTCCCAAACTTCCTACTGTGTTTTTTTTTTTTCCTCCCCACGTCCTTGTTTTCCCCCTATCATCTTTGCATTGTCTTTCCAAAGTCCTCCTCCTCCTCAACCGGGGGCGCTCGTTACCACATCTGTCTGGACGCGGTATTGTGCGGGGTGTCGCCCTGGGGTCATTGAGGCCTGATCAAACGTGGGAGCTTTAAAATCTGTTCAGTGCACTCAGCGCTCCCCCTCGCTTGTTTTGGAATTTGTGTTAACTGTCGTGTGTGTGTGTGTGGGTTTTTTTTTTCCGGAACGTGTGTGCGCATGTGTGCCTGTGTGTGTGTGAGCGTGCGTGCTTGTGTTGTGAGGCATAAGGAGAGCGTGAAGACTGCTGCTGTGAGCTTCTGAGGTGAGATATTCCTTGGAAAGGAGCCAACTTGTAGAGTTCAGAGGGGTCCTTGTGTACCCTGTGATGAACTCTTGCGAAATCAGTGCCTGCGTGTGCGTGTGTGTGTGTGTGTGTGTGTAACAGGTATCCCTCATGTTGTGGAGTCATCATACTGTTGACATACTCGCTTTGTGTTCAACAAGTCCCACTAGTGTATTAACGAGAACACCTGGGAAGTGACATTAAAACTACGCAAAGTGTGTGTGTGTGTGTGTGTGTGTGTGTGTGCAAGAGTGCATGTGTGGGTGAGGGGGTTAGTGTGATGTCGGTAAATGAGTGAATGAGTTCAAAAATATGCACTGGTCGACCTCCCTTGTGCCAACAAGATGGAAAGTGATGCCCCTTATCAACCCACTCACCCCAGCACCACCCGCACTCACACTTTATCCTCGGCACTTCTTTGTGTGTGTGTGTGTGTGCGTGTGTGTGTGTGTGTGCGCATGCGTTCAACATTGTTCCAGTAATTGTACAATCCTTGCGTGTGTAGTGTGGTTTTACAGTGCCTATGGTATTAACAAGAGGTTTTATTGTGGCTCACAAAGTGACAACACAGAGGCACTTTAGAACACAATACGATCACCAGATTGCGACGACATTCTCCGAAAATTAGACGGCATTGGCAAAAGAAGTTTGGCAATATAGCGTGACCCATCTGTCCAGGATACCTGTTTCAGATTACGGTTCGGTTTGGTGAATTGACTCTGACAAGCGCTGTGTCGAAACCAAAATGGCTGACTTCCTGTTCGGTTTCGAGCCTTGGTCTTTCAGACTTTTCTATATGTGCTGTTTTGATCGACAAATTTCGTGTTGATTACTGAAATTGGTTTTAAGGGATAATACTTTTATCATTCCAAATCCTCGAAATGATCATCACACTTTGACACCAAGCCAACATTAGATGACATAGGCAAAAATCTTGGCAATTTAGCTCCGCCCATCTGTCAAGGTAGGACATTTGCTTCCAATTTGGGCTCATTTGGGTGGATTCAATAATAGGAGTTTATCTAAAAATGTGCCCAAGAGGTTTCCCAAAATGTCTACTTCCTACCCCAAAAAATAATAAATACAGTCAAACCTCGGTTTTCATCCATAATCCGTTCCAGAAGGCTGTTCGAAAACCGAAATTGTTCGAAAACCAAAATCACGCTCTTTTTAAAATAAAAATGTTTACTGAACACGTCTGCTCACAATGGAAAGCAACACGAGGAAGCGTCACTTCCTCGTCTACCCGAGGAAGCGTCACTTCCTCGTGTAAGGAAGGCGAGAGGAGTCAAATGGTGCATTCAAGTGCGCTCGGTTTGTTCGAGAACCGAAATTTGTTCGTCTTCCGAGGCAATTTTTGGTCGAAAACCGAATTGGTCGAGAACCGAGACGTTCGAAAACCGAGGTTTGACTGTATGGGTAAGCTTCAACTACGTGGCCACTCGAATGAATTGGGGATGAAGAAAAAAAATATTGACCAATTAAGGTACTGTTATTAAAAAAATGAAACCAAGAGAAATAACTTCCTTCCCTTAGTCTTAACCTCGAACCTGTACTACTCAATTTGAGATAAAATTATTTTCGAGAGGAAAGAACCCTGAAAAAATTAAAACCAAAAAACCGGTCTCATGTGGTTGCAAAAGTGTGCACACCCACTTATAACTGGGGGTTTAAACTCGTGAAATGGGAGGGGGCACACTCCTGCCACCATTTAAAGTGTCTCTGAATAAAATCATATATACAGTAGTTCAGAATTTCTAGTCGGCTTTTCCTGACACCTATTTCAACAGCACAAGCAGTACTTTCCAGAAATCCCCGCAGCTCTTTCAATGTCGCCATTGGTAGTCTCCCTGACCAGTATTCTTCTCATCTTTTCATCAAATTTGACGTGATTTCCTATTTTTTAAGAATGTCATCAATTTGTGCCCTGACAAGGACTTTTTGTTTCCTGTCGACCAGCATGAAGTACGATTAACATGCCGCCCTAAACTTTACCACATGGTCCCTTAGCCTTTGAGAAAAACAAGACAGGATGCCACCTGCACTTCAACCGGCTCCCCAGACCGCAAGCCAAGTCAAAGCAAATGTTAATCGGCAACGTCCCACTTGAGATTTGTCATCAGTTGGAGGCTTAATCGGCTTCATCGTCCTCTTGATGACATGAAAGTGATTCGAAAGGCAAAGGGGAAAGGCGAGTAAACATCATCTGCTTTCAACATGGAGCTGTCGGGACAAATCACATTGTGATAAGCATAACTGCCTGTTGCACTGGCCCACATGCGGATACCTCACACACACTTTTCCACTGGCGGTCTCTTGATGCTAACAGGAGATTTATTTGAGCCTCGAGATTGTCTCGACACGCTTGTTTTGATGGTTTTCACATCGACTTCCGAGTTTCCCGGCGCTGGTGTTTACTACGTCAGCCGGCAATGAAACTCGATCGCGTTACTGTAGGCTCAGGAATGTTTTTCAGCCGATGAGTAGCGGGATGTGTATTCGCACCGTTGGGCCTGTTCCTGAAAAGCCCCCCCCCCACCTCTCCACTCACCGTCCCTCCACCCCTCGTTTTAGGGCTCCGCTGTTTGCTCACTCTCACTTTATGAATCAGAAGCAACATGTTTTCCAGGAAAAGTGTGAGTACGAATGTGTGTGTGTGTGTACGTGTGTGTGTGTGTGTGTTACAAGCCTTGGCCCCGACCAGTCTTTATTTTTTGTCATTTTTTGTCGCCCCTCAATAATGCCTGGAGTGTCTGTGGATATATTGGCTACTGTCACGCGACTATGTCGCAGCCATGACAAGCAGGAGCATTTCATTCATGGGAAACAATTAAGGTAGAGTACTCCACTCGTGGTACGTCGAGGGAGTGCTGACCTTCACATGCCGGAATTTAAAGGAAAACACATTCCTCGTAAAAGACGTCAAGGGGCGAGATACCGATACGGTACAACTTTAGAAACATCTGTTTTCCCATAGCAAAATAATGGACAGTGAATTCATGCGATGCGGGATCACAAAATCGGTATAAACAGCACAGCCAATGAAACATTTTTGCATTCCTTACTGTCTTAAGACATTACCTACTGAAAGAAATATATATATATATATGTATAAAAGTAAAAATATTCACGCTAAGAAGATGCCTCACACATGCAAAATGAAGAAGGGACCTCTTGAAGTAACATTAGTGTTGTGACTGTTTGTTCCTCCTTATTGTTTTAGTTGCTATGCAGTTGCTGTGGCTCCTTTATGCTTTGTATTTTATGTATTTTAAGTCATATTGGCTTGATGTCTCACAGTATATAAACTTACGAGCTTTCTACCAGAGTATCAGCTCTCTTTGTCTTCTGCATCCAGCCCTGCCCTCTGTAGTCACTTTGTAATACGTGGATAAAGACCTTTACTTTTCAACTTTCAACTAATATTATCTCTGCACTGTGAAGTCAACGTGCTAAGCACTCGACTACCGGGCCATCCCATATATATATATATATATATATATATATATATATATATATATGACGATCCAACACATAACTGCATGGTGTAAGATGCTGGCAGGGAAAGCCTACATGGAACGCCATAACCAGGTGGCTGGCATAGTCTACCATAACATCTGTGCGGAGTATGGACTGGAAACCCCAAGGTCAGAATAGGAAACACCCCGAAGGTGGTGGAGAATGACCGAGCGAAGATCCTGTGGGACTTCCAGATCCAGACTGACAAGATGGTAATGGCGAACCAACCAGATATCGTGATTATAGATAAAGGGCAGAGGAAAGCCGTTGTAGTGGATGTAACGGTCCCAAGTGATGGAAACATCAGAAAGAAGGAACACGAGAAACCCGAGAAATACCAAGGGCTCAGAGAGGAGCTGGAGAGAGCCTGGAAGGTAAAGGTGACAGTCGTGCCTGTGGTGGTCGGAGCACTCGGGGCAGTGACCCCCAAACTAGATGAGTGGTTGCAACAGATCCCGGGAACAACATCGGACATCTCAGTCCAGAAAAGCGCAGTGCTGGGAACAGCAAGGATACTGCGCAGAACCCTCAAGCTTCCTGGCCTCTGGTAGAGGACCCGAGCTGACGTTTCTATGAAAGCAAGACACACTCTACTGTATTGCTCTCAAAGTCAAATATTGTATATTGCCTGTGTTTACCTTTACCTAAAGCATTTTTCATTCCTCGGTGGCGCAGGATAAATCACAGTCGACCGCCTCGGACAGAAACACCGCATTATGAAGCCAGTGGGCGTGTACTATGAGAACCGACTTAATCGCCCTCTGACAAACATAATCCTACACTACTGCTGGATTTATATGGATGACAGCTTCAAAAATTCCCTGATGAATCAGAAGGTCTTTAAAGTTCATGAAGTTCATTCTTCTTGGTGAGGTTCTGGCGGGAAATAATGATCCCTGCTGAAATTGAACGTTTGCTCACTTCCAAAGAAATGAAAGTCTCCATTTTTATGGTTGTTGTTTCTCGTTGAAAGGAGGCTTTCATCCAAGAAATGACAGTGCCCCGGCTGCGTTTATTTGCCCCTCAATGCCTTAAACCTCACTTCACCCCAAAAATAAAATGTTTCCACTTACATGGTTGGCTGTGGGGATGTTTTTCTTTCGGTCGTACTCCCATTTTCACATTTGGCCTGTCAAATTGATGCCAAAAAGCTCAACTTTGGTTTCGTACTCTCTCTCACAAGCATTCTCTGAGTGAGTCACCGGCAATCTTAAAGCGGGTCTGAACTTGTGCCTTCTTGAGCGGCGGGGGGGGGATTCCAGTCCACTGTCCACCATTTCTTCTGTGAATGAGGTTTCAATTCCCTTCTGAGAACAATACAAAAAGTGCAGAGACAGACACATCGTGGCTGATGACTCGGCATCAAAATTCACACCACCTTCAATAAATAAATAAATAAAGTAAATCTTCAAGTCGTGACCACTTTTATTTCGATTGATTCCCTCCTGTGAATGCCTAACAGTTGCTGGGCTGACAGCACACTGGTGCATGCTGACATCCATCAAAGGGACTCGTGTTTATTGTGATAAGATAAGGGCAGGCAGGCAGCGGGACGATGAGTTGACGAAGGGAGGCCGCGGGAGTACACTCTGTATCTGGGGGTCAAAACTTTGACAAATTCACCCCGCGGGCTCAGGTCGTAGTGTAGCCAAGTGCGCCAACGATGTCAACAACGAGTTGACAGCAGCCACGGTGGTAAAGGTGACATAACGGACGAGGGACACCGTCACGTGGTGTTTATTTTGGAGTTGTTAGGTTTGATAGGATTATACAGGGGCAGCACGGTGCCCTAGTGGTTACCCTGTCTGCCTCACAGCTTGGCAAATTCAGGGTCCCTGTATGAACTTTGCGAGGTCACATTCATCAAAAGTGTTGGTGGAAATTGTGTCACGGTTATTTGATTAATATTTCAAGAAAACTTTAGAAGGATGGTTTTGTGAAGAAATCAAACAACAAACATTCAAATCGAAAGTTGCCAGTGGTTTTTTTTTTGTGCCATTTGATTGTGCCATTCAAAAATGATGGCAGCGTGGCGGTGCCGATGTGGAGTAAAAATACTTGCACTGGTAAATATGATTTACAAGTGGATTTGAATCGATTTAAATACATTCAAACACACTCGCAAGTGTAGAGAATGTATTTGTGTAAGTCAAATACTACAAATCTGCCCTGCGATTGGCTGGCAACCAATTCAGGGTGTCCCCCGCCTACTGCCCGAAGACTGCTGGGATAGGCTCCAGCACCCCCCGCGACCCTAGTGAGGATGAAGCGGTTCGGAAAATGGATGGATGGAAATACTACAAATCAGTGGCGGATGCTGGTCTGTCAAAGACGGGAAGCTCAATTTTGGCCGACATCATAAAATGTGTCCGTTTATTTATACGTGAATTCTACTCTCCGTTCCTTTTCAAAGAAAATGATCTGTGACCCTGTCATACCAACAAGGCGTCTTTTCCAGGGACTTAATTAGTGTCCTACAACTACAGGAACTACAATAAAACCCACCAGAAATAAAATATTAATTTGTCGCTAGTTGTTTACTACAAAAGTGTCGCTAAGATGATCAGGAGAAGTCTCCAGCTCAACTCAGAACAGAATGCGAATTGAAAAATTGCTCACACGGATGCCGACACTAAAAGGTCGGTGATTGGCCATTTCGATGTCAATCAAACTGGCTCAGACAGATCATCCAATCTGATGCAGAAAAGCCTGGCGTCCGGTACCCTCCCACTGCCATCCAGTCTCACAGACGCCGAGCGTCCGTGGGCGGGACAAAAACCAGCTTATACCCAATGACTCGTCTCCGTTCAACGCATTGGGACAACCTACCCTGAACTCTCGAGACGTTCGACGTCCGGGCAGTAGACGCTCTGCGGACGCTCAGCGTCCACCGTTTAAAGCACAGCGAAGCTGCGGGAATGAATGAGAAGGGAGTCGCGCCGTAACCAGTAAGAAGAAGCTGATTCGGAACAAAAGTTCAGGGATGAAATGAAATGAAAGCGATGTTGGATAGTCACTGATGGAGTAGTGGACACTCGTCTGACTTGTGAGCGGACAGCGTGGAATCGGTTCCCACTCAGTAATGGTGTGGATGTGGGTGTGAATGGTTGTTTGTCTCTGTATGTACCCTGTAACTGACTGGGGACCAGTTCAGGGTGTAGTCTGCCTTCCGCTCGAAGTCGGCTGCGATCGGCTCCAGCAACCCCACGACCCTGTTCAGGATAAGCGCTGTTGAAAATGGCCTGTTCGTGTGTTCATTCAAGACATTGTCAACTCGTGGCATGCATAGTACAGCAGATGTTTTTGCTGGTCCATCTGAATGTGGATCTTTTATAGGTCCAGGTTGTCCGTTAAAAGCTGTTTTTAGTTGATTGCCGTTGAGTAAACGTACCCTCGGTTCTTTTAACTGTACCCTCAGTGACCTTTGTATCCGCGCTTCACCTCAGTCACCCCCTCAGTGTTACACACTCCAGCGGCCGCAGCGTTCCGCACACCACCTAATGGAGATACAAGAGATAAGACGCAGTCGTGAAATCCAACAACATGTTTATGAGGATGGTTTTAGTGGCGCGTAGGGAGTGGAGGTGGACGTGTTGTGTAAGACGGCGGCGGGGAGGAAGGCGGAGCTCCTTGCATTACTTCACCGCTACTGCTGTAAATATTTTCATTCTGACTTTTTTAAAGGGGGTGGGCTTTGGAGCCATGGGGGCACCTCACATTCCAGGTCAGCGCTTGTTGTGCGAGTGCTCGCCGCCGTGACTGTACAAAAGCCGCTACAGCAGCAAGAACAACAAGCCGGCTAATCGCCCGCCCCCCCCGTGGCCTTGGCGCCATTTTGCCACAAGCGTGGGGCAACGTGAATGTGCGCTTGTGCTTTCCAAACATGAATGTGAATCTTTGTGCGGCGTGCTTTGCCTGCATAACCCACTTAACCTCACCCCCCCCCCCACCCCCAATCCCCCCGCATCTGGTAGAAGCTTCAAATAAACCTGATCGGCGAACTCACTGACCTGTCAGTCAATTCGGACACGGTTTGAGTCATCAGGTTTACGTGCCTGAGAAGGTCAGTTGGCCTTCCTATCTAGAACCGCTCTCACTTATCATCCAGCCTATCAGCCGACGTTCATCTGTGGAAAAAGCACACGACAGGGTTCAATCAAAAATGATCAGTCATCATCTAAAGCGCATGTGACAATCTCAAGCTGTAGCACATTGGTCACAAATCGCATTCCTCTGGCTCTCTTGGCCCTGTTTTTACTGCCTAAGCAAAAGTAAAATCTGAATCAATCGAAATCTCAACTATGGTTTATTTGACATTGCACTATTTGTCTTTTTTTGAAGGCATCGGCAGAGGTTGAAAAAAGTAGGCTTATACTGGCAAAGTAAGGGATAGAAAGCACATAATCTCGTATTCAAAGCAAATGACAAAGAGTAAGTCATCACAAAAGTACAAGTCGCAAAGTAACCAGTAGACTGAACAGTAAATTGAGAGCTTTGTCTTTCAGCTCAGTTCTTTTTTGACAGTGACAGACTGATTCGAGTCTGTGTGACTGCACCAAGCCACCTGCCGATGTCCTGCTCCATTCTTCGTGGACAAGACACCACTTGCACTCAGAACTGTCAGAAACCGGATGCCCGCAAGTCAGGGATAGACCTCTGCCGGGACTATTGCCCCATTACAAATCTGTGCAGCCACAGTTCATTTTATTTCCATCCATCCATCTATCTTCCGAACCGCTAGATCCTCACTAGGGTCTCAGGGGGGGTTGCTGGAGCCTATCCCAGCTGTCATCGGGCAGTAGGCGGGGGACACCCTGAATCAGTTGCCAGCCAATCGGCAGGGCACACAGAGACGAACAACCATCCACGCCCACACTCACACCTAGGGACAATTTAGAGTGACCAATCAGCCTGCCATGCATGTTTTTGGAATGTGGGAGGAAACCGGAGCACCCGGAGAAAACCCACGCAGGCCCGGGGAGAACATGCAAACTCCACACAGGGAGGCCGGAGCTGGAATCGAACCCGGTACCTCGGCACTGTGAAGCCGACGTGCTAACCACTGGACTACCGGGCCGCCCGTTCATTTTATTTGAGATTCTAAAATATTGCTCCCTCTGTCCCTCCCCATGTCAACCCCCCCTTGAGACCAAGAAGAAAAAAAAAATCTGAGAGCCATCACTGCTGCAACGCCTCCGCTGTACCAGGAAAATTCTTTCCAACAGCATCAGCGACAAAAGGCAGCGTTGACGGAGTGAGTTCAACCCTCACTGCAAATAAAACCCACTTACTGCCAGTAACGTGGACCAAACACCGCTGTCCATAATAGGGGGTTTTATAGCCTTTACTCCCAGAGGACCCCCACGGGACCTCCCAAAGGACTCCCTCACAGGACTCCCCAAGTAACACGGTCAAACGCCTTCTCCAAGTCCACAAAGCACATGTAGGCTGGTCTGGCTAACTCCCATCAACCCCTTACGGTGTACACGGAGGAGCACTTGTTGAAACGGCAAAGATAATGGTGGCTTTGCGGAACATTAGGATTTGTAACCGTCTGTTTTATGAAGATATTGTCATTCACGATAAAGGTTCATGTGTACATCACCAAAGAACATTTTGTGAGGAATAGAATTGCACAACCCGAGCATTTGACAAAAACAGTCGGTGTTTTGATAAAAACAGGAACACACATTTACTGCGATAAAGCCTCATTAATCACTCATTGTGCTCAAGGTCAGCACCAAGGCCATTGCGTAGTTTGTATTTGCTTCCGCAGAACAGGCCGAGAAAACATGTTTTTTTATTTTCCTCTGCGACGCGGGGGCGGGCTCGTCGCGTGTCAGCAATCCGTGACATTGCCAGAGTTACCTCAGGTTCAGGACAAGGAACACGACCCGGCCCACCACAAAGTTTTGGAGACGAGTTGTCTAACAGGGCACCCTGGCTCATTTTGCCCGATTGCCTCATATCAAGGAAAACAAAAAAGCGTTCTCCCTTTGCAATGTTTTAATTGACTGTAACGCGCATGAAAGATGTTTGGAATGTATCACAAAGAAAATCTGTGTATGGAGTCCTACATTGACATCAAAGGTGCCGATAAGTACCATCCCGCTGTCAAATGTAGTATCTTTATATTTTGGAAATATAAGGATACTAAAGTACTAAAACTACTTAGCAAATAAACTTTTTTTCCCCCAGATAACTGCAAATGTGTCAGTTTCTTACTAATTTGCATTTTGGAGAGGGCGGAGGGACAAACACCCTACGAAATCATTTTATGAGCGGGCTGACTGTCAGATGTCATATTTCTACGTTGATCATCAAATACTTTAAATGAAAAAATGTTTTTGAAATGGACTAAAACCACGATGTGTCATGCAGAAACACATTTTCCCCCTAATTACCCAAAATATGACAGTTTCCTACTACAGTGAAACTCCTCTACAACGAAATCTACATGGGTGAAAATACCCCCTACTGTGAAAAAATCTTCATGCATTAATACCATTCCCACTTTCCTGTTTCAAATTTGCTACAGTGAAAACCCCCCTGTTGTGAAAAATTTCTTGCTGCAAACATGATTTCGTTGTAGAGGAGTTTCGCTGTAGCATCACTTTAGCAAGTCTTTATCATGCTAATTTCTCCATCAAATTTCACACATTAAAAATAAAAATATAGATAAAACCCACTATGTTTATCCTATATTGTATACTTCTTCACTTAACCCCAAAATGTGTGAATTTCTGAATAGTACGTACTATATCCTGTTCATAAATGCAGTGCATTGTTATTATCCATTACTTTTACACTTTACAGCATGGGAAACTAGTGGCCCACAGGCCTCGTGCGGCCACACTCTGAATGGCCCCTTGATTAATTACAAATAAAAAGTAAATTTTAAACAATTTGACATTTTTTTCTGATTATAAATTAATCAACATCAATATTCTCTTTGTCCCTCTAGAGCAGATGTATTTATTTAATCATATGGATTTAGTTATATTAATGAAATTTTATTTTCATGACTTATTAAAGTGCAAAACATTCGACCAAACTCTAGGTTTGAGGCAGAACAAAAGATATAAAGCATAAACTGGCCACATGACCCAGATTCTGCATACAGTATGATAATGTAATTCAACCACACGAGCGGTTCATTCATTACACACGCGGCAATGACGTAGTGTCACCTTTCGTTGACCTCTCTGTTAGGTTACGTCATCTTTACTGGACGTCTACATAAAATAAAGAGGCGAAAAGTGTCGTCGCATTTCCCCAGATTAATTCCACCACCTCTTGCATGGCTCCTCTGTCTGTATAAGATGCTAAAAAAAAAAGAGCTTGTACATGTTGGATCATAATTACTTCCATAAACACTGCTGTGTGTCTTTGTCTTTTGCGTGTCACTCGACATCGTGCTTTGTGTGCATGCGTGTCACACATTCGGTTGATATGCAAGGACACATCTGTTTTTGTAACGGGAATGAGAACATAAAAAGAGCTGATTTAAGAAGAAAAAAAAATCTGAATTTGGCGTCACATCATTCAGTGTGAACGTTGTTAGGGTTTGTATGTGACCCCAATTGCACGACAACAGGCAAGTATGGTGGAAGCCAACCACCATAGCGTTGTTTATTAGAGTCTTTGCAATGTCACTCAGGGTGAAGCACGGAGAATCCACAGGGAAAATGTGGACACAAGAAACAGAAAACCTCACTCAGGGAGATAACTGGGACTTACTTAAATGTTCATGGGGGGAGCACAAGGAGTCCACAGGGAAATGACCACACAGGAAACGAATACTGCAGGTGGTGCCAACTAGCTCACTACAAGTGGTGACAGCACACACCTTTGGGAGCCAATTTATACCAGCCCAAACGAGCAGATTGGCAACAGGTGGGTGACGAGCTGACGAGTATCAGGTGTGAGGTGTAGGGCACCCTGGCTGAGGAGGCTGGGTGCCCTTTGAATGGCAGACATGTCAACTAAGACATGTCTGCCATTCAAATGATCAGATCATCAGCAAGCTTTACGGAAGCCTGACATTGAACCTGTTCATTTGAATCAGGTGTGTTGCAACAGGGAGACTTGGAAAACATGCAGGGCGGCGGCCCTCCAGGACCTGAGTTTGACACCTATGGCCTAGAGTAAAACATAAGTAGCCCAAATAACTTTTGGAATAATATGCAGTACAAACATAGTACAAGCGTAGGGAACTATGGTTACTCAAGAGCCATATCCTACCTGTTTAGATCTCCAGTTAGACTCGTCCCATTGATGGAAGGCCCCAAGCAGACTGTTACACAAAATATTGTTTCCCTTTCCTTCATCATTTCAGGTAACCAACAGCAGCACATCAGGTTTTTGGTCATTTCTTCCCCTGTATGTATTGTGCTTGGCTTACTCTGATCATAAATTCATAACCCGCACATAGACTGGGTGTCTTCATCTTGAGTTAGTTGGAGCACTTCCTCGAACACTCATTGTCTACATTCTGCGTCTCCAGTTCCCCATTCTCCTCCCAACCTTTCCTTGGTTCCCCCTGAATATCATGACTTGGGGGTAGTATTTAATAAGTCTCAGGCGCTTTCTCTGCCCTCTCACCAACTGTACGATGGTACCATCAACATACTGCCCAGAGCCTCCCTACCCTTCAGTGGACTTTACAACCTGGTCATGGAAAAATATATCAGTGATGTTTTGGCTGATGGACCCATCCGTCTCTCCTCCTCTCATCTCAGAGCTGGATTATTCTTTGTGACTACATAGTCAAGACCGTACCACCGCATGTCCACCTTAGATGACTTCAGAACATTACCAATGAGAAAAGGATCGGCGCCAAATTACTCAACTACCCGTAAGAACAGCTTTACTCTGCTGCTTGTAATGAAGAAAACGGTATCCACTTCCCCTCATCGGCGCCAAATTACAGTGTTCAACTAACTAAAGTAGATCCTTGCATTGCTTAACATGTGGTTTCCAATATTTGGTGATGCTCCCGGTGTGTTCCAAACCCCATTAAGGATATTCTTTCAGATATGCTTAAACCGTTCAGGTATGTTTATCTCAATTACATTTTCATTTTTTTTCTCGAACCCCCGAGGCACATATCGAGCATGTCAGATTAGTTCTACAATGCCTGCTAGAGGACTAGCGCTTTGTTAAAACAGAAAAATGTGATGATGGTGCTGTATTCTCTTTAATAGTCTTCTCGGCTACTTCCTCGCCAGGTTCATCTTAAGCCAGATCTCGCAAAGAGTGAGACCGTGGTTTATAGCCCATTCCCTTCCTCCGACAAGGAGGTCAAACAGTTCCTGGAATTTGTGAACTTCTACGGGAGGTTCATCCGTGCCTATGGCAATGTCGCCTCAGCCCTCACCCAACTCAGCTCTACAACCTCTCCATCCGCAAGGATCCTCAAAGCTAACACCACATTCAAACACGACAAACAACAGTTCATCTCTGCCCTGGTCCTGCTCCCACGCAGGCCCGGGGAGAACATGCAAACTCCACACAGGGAGGCCGGAGCTGGAATTGAACCCAGAACCTCTGCTGTGAGGTCACACACTGGGAGGCCGTTCCGAGGCTGTTCGAAATTTGTTCAGAAACCGAAAACGCTCTTTAAAAAAAAAAAAAAAATCTTATTGAACTGTGACAATGGAACTACAGAGGAAGCTTCACTTCCTCATCTACCTGAGGAAGTGTCACTTGAACTCACTTCCAAGTGACGCATTCAAGTGCGCTCAGTTTGTTCAAGAACCGAAATTCGGTCATCATCCGAGGGATAAAAAACTCAAAATTTTTGTTCGAAAACGGATTTGGTCGAAAACAGACGTTCGAAAACCGAGGTTTGACTCTATTACAATTTTTTTATACGTTATTGAGAAATAATCTGCAGATAGATGAATGTATGGGTGGGTGCAAGTGTGCAGGGGTTCACTGTATTGTACAATGGTTGTTGTCATGTTCCTGTTCTTTGCCTTGCCAGCAGGTGGCAGACTTAGCGGACTTGCTGGCTGCACACCTGCTGCCAATCTTCCTATTAGGGAACTCTGTATTTAAGGACCCACAATTTCCATATGACAAAGTATCATTTTTGGTTTTCATTGTGAAAATATCAACATCTTGGAGTCTAATAGAGGTGAGGTGGTTGCCAAAGGAAAGTACTGGGACTGGCACTGGACAAAGTTGTTTCAATAGTGTGCTCAACTGTCTCTCTTGTTGTGGGGTGGGGGGGAGACAAAGTGTACATTGGTACGTAGACACTAAGATGAATATGAATTATATCAAATACATGTTGAAATGACGTTCCATAATTATGAGTGAAAACAAATGAAAACAATCATTTTCGATTCTTACAAAACCAGGAAAACCACCATTTTACAAACGCAAGAAACCCACTACGTTCTCTTTACAGACTCAAATATTTGCCCATGGTGCGTGACGACTCAATGTGTGTAGTAACATGTTTCCTTGCCAACGTTTCGTTTCTCCCCGATGGGTGCGCGCACCGGGCCACGCGAACCGCGTCACCTCCACAGTGGCTCGTGTTTATTTATGAAGCCAAACAGGAGGGGAGGGGGGGGGGGGGGGGCTGAGTGGGTGGGTGCGGGGGTCGCGAGGGGGCACTTCCGTGCTCTATCTGAGGCCATTCGATCCTCTCAACGTGGATCCATAAATGAATGGTGAGCTTTGCGGCCACACCATGGCGCACAGGGCCCTGATTGGCTCGGTGCGAGGCCGGAATAAACCCAACCGGCGTATATATGCGGCGGTGAGGTGTGACACTTCCAAGAAAGCGAGCAAAGCCTCCCACCTAAAACAATAAAGAGACAAAGAGAGAGAGAGGGAGTGAAAAGAAAAAGGTAGAAAGAGAGGGTCAACAAAAGTTGCGTTAACAGCACAACTCTACTCAGGGCGACAAAAGGTGTAGGATGAGGGCGCAGATACAAAAAGTGCCACAAATCGTGGAGCTGCTGAAGAAGAAGTCCGTCGGGCTACAGCACTTCAAGCCCACATCCTCGGTGTGCGTCCTGGAGGAGAAAGATGCTGTGGAGGTTGCGCGGTGCCCGCACGCCGCCTCCTCCTCCGCCTCTTCCTCCTCCTCCTCCTTCTCGGGGGCGCACAGTCTGGATGCCATTCCCGGACCGACCAACTGGCCTCTCGTCGGCAGCCTGGTGGAGCTCCTGCGAAAAGGAGGACTCACCAGACAGCACGAAGCACTGGTACGCTCGAATTCACCTTACTTGTATTTCATTTGCTCTAATGGATTTTTTTTTTTTTGTTGTTGTCTTCCAAAGGTGGATTATCATAAAAGGTTCGGTAAAATCTTCCGCATGAAGCTGGGCTCCTTCGAGTCAGTGCACATCGGCGCGCCCTGCCTGCTGGAGGCGCTCTACCGCAAGGAAGGCGCGCACCCGCAGAGGCTGGAGATCAAACCTTGGAAAGCCTACAGGGACCTGCGCGACGAGGCGTACGGGCTCCTCATCCTGTAAGTCGTCGTGGGATGACTCGCTTTTTTGGATCTGGATGGCTTCGACTCTGTGGGTGATCAACATTTCTTTTAATTAATTCAGGGAGGGAAAAGACTGGCAGAGAGTGAGGAGTGCCTTCCAGCAGAAGCTGATGAAGCCGACGGAGGTGGTGAAGCTGGACGGCAAAATCAACGAGGTAAGGCGCCGATATGAAAATATCATGTTTAAATTATTATGTTTGATATTGAAGAACTTTTTTTTTAAAAAACACACACATTACAATTATAGGTGATGGCTGAATTTGTGAGCAGAATTGGAAAAATCAATATTGATGGCAAGATTGAAGATTTGTACTTCGAACTCAATAAATGGTCTTTTGAGAGTAAGTTTCATTCTATTGAATGTTTATTTTGGGCTGCAAATCAGATACATTTGTATGAATGAATTTATTGCCATTTCAAGAACAAAAAAAATTGTTTTTGATGTGATTTATTGGAACGAATTTATTAGGGATTAGGACTATGTCCAGTGTAAGACATCATTATACACAATGGGAAACCCTGCTAGATATCATTCCACATCCAAAGATGAGCATTTTTTTTTCTTACTCCGGTACCAAAATGGAACCCTGCAATCATGTTTCTGTTGTTTGATTCAGCCATTTGTCTGGTGCTCTACGACAAGCGTTTTGGTCTGCTGCAAGAGAAGGTCGACGAGGAGGCCATGAATTTCATCGCTGCTGTCAAAACGGTGAGTGCACTCTTAATTTTGCCAAGGGGGGAAAAAATCAATTGGAATCAGGTGGATTTTCTCATCCACTTAATTTGAATTCATGAAAATTAAAGAAGGTGAAGTCATTGGACATTCGACATTGTTTTACTAATTTGTTAGACCAGCATGTTAAGGTTCATGCCAAAGTGATTTCTACATATGTGTTTGTCATAATTAAAGAAATCACTGTGGTGCCACTCTAGAATTAAAATGAGATGTTTTGTTTTGTAAAAATGTCAACATTTATTATTATTCGTGAATTTTCTGAATGTACAGTTTTTCTAAAAAAAAAAACAACAACAACAACCACATTCTATTCACTATTCACTTGAATTTCTGAAGAGAAATTGCATTTGCATTCAGTGTTTAAAACGGTCAAAGGTCAAAAACTTACTGCAATTGAAAGCACCCACATGAATGCACTTCGTGATAGGTTTTCTTTTTGACAAGTGGTCTTACAAATCAGACTATAAGTGTTATTCCTGCTTCCGGCATTACGGTAAACATCATGGCAGGTTCGTCCAGGTTGTGCATGAAAAATTGAACAACCGTTAACTCCCAGCAAACTCAAGTCAGTAAAGTGCAGTCAAAAATCCGGTAGGTGGCAGTATTGTCTATCATCTACAATACAGTGGACCCTATCCGGTTGAGTCTACTCTATGGTGTAGTACTGTACTGCTTCTATTGACAGCTAAACACGAGAGCATGACGTCCCCACCATTGTACAATGATCTATCCGCACGCCGGACTCACGCCGGCTGCGAGTTCGTCGGGTTCACCCAAGCCGAGGTCAACTGAACTGCCGCCAGTGAAGCCGGTTACTGGGGCAAACCGATACTGTCAATGTACTATCACAAAAGGGGTGGAAAAGGGGGTAGATATGGATGAGGGGGAAGTGGGATGATAGGAGCGAAAGCATTGACAAAGACCACTGTGATCAAGGAAGGTGATGATTGGATTAACTGACTGGACTTCAATTCACAGATGATGAGCACGTTTGGCATGATGATGGTCACGCCTGTGGAGCTCCACAAGAGTCTCAACACTAAAACATGGCAGGACCACACCGCCGCCTGGGACCGCATTTTCAGTACAGGTACACAAACACGTGAAGATACTGCAAAATTGGTAACGAAAAACACGCGCCTTTTAGATAGAACCCAGTGAAGAGGAATATTGCCAAAGCATTGCTCGATCTATTCGTTTTTGATATAAAAAATATTTGAAATACAGAGACCAAATGTTTGGATGCTACAAGATGGTAGCAAATTACTTCAAGTGGACAGGACCATAAAACATCAAAATTCATGCTTCTAGAAAGTACACAATAAGGAACTCATAGTACAGTAATGATTATTACACTTTGTCATGAAGCTCATCAATCATATTAGCTTGCATGCTAGCCAAAAGAACATGCTATGCACGCAGCATAAAAGGGGATACACAGTTAAAGAATAAGTAAATTCAAAAAATTTCTGGACAATAATATGTTCTCTGCACCCCGATGAGTCTAAACACGGCATTTTGATTAATATTGCTTTTGTGGAATATGAATATTAAGCAGCAAAAACAAAACAAAAAAACACCCTTTTATTCTCAGTGGGCGGCCATTTTGCCACTTTTAGTCACTCAGGTAATGACTAATCTCGACTCAGTTTATAAACGTCACAAGACCAGACTCGGAAAACAGGTGCCCCATGATTGGCAACCCCGATTCCCAGGTCAACATTCCTCCCACGCCACGTCGGTACTTTTCAAAAAAGGCAAAAACATACCAGCTTTTACAGACTGTGGAAAAAAAAAAAGGGGACTTCACTTGGTCAATGTTCAGTTTTAGTCAGGTGACATCAGTGAAGCGCACATGAACTGGATGCTCACTTTTTGTGTGTGTGTGTGTGTGTGTACTTGCGTGAACCAGGGTTGTAGTAAACTGCGTGACCCACGAGAGGACAAACTTGCCAAATATTTGTCGTGACGGCAGCAATGAGGTCGGCGGGGACGCTGAGCACAGGCCCGCCGAAGTAGAAAAGTTCAGTGATGACATTGCGTCTCAAAAGCGGACATTTAAAAACAACAACAACAACACACAGATCATTCCAGAGAAATGTTCGCCGATGATATGGTATCTGCAAAGCTGGCAAAATGGCTTTAGTTGGACTTGACTATTTCAGACAAAAAGTTCAAAAACTTCCCCAAGTTAATGCCTGTACTCTCTGCACTTACAGCGAAATACTTTGTACTAGTACTACTACCTATCACGCATGACATTATTACAATTATTTTTGCAGAATTCTTTTGATGACTATTTAATGGGATTCCGCTCTCTTGCTTCAGCAAAAGTTTACATCGACAAGAAGTTGAAGCGAAACGCCCCCGGAGCACCGGATGACTTAATTGGCGAGATCATGCACCATAGCAGCCTCTCCAAGAAGGAGTTGTATGCCGCCATCACCGAGTTGCAGATCGGTGGCGTGGAAACGGTGAGATGCATTTTCATACCACAGAAAAAAACCCTTACGCTTATTAACAGAAGACTTTGAAGATGTAGGTTGTTTGGAGAGATTCAAAGTCAAAGATACTACAATAAAACTTGATGGGGACTCCAAGTAGAAGCCGGAGCTCACATGCATGTTATTGGGTTTAATAATTTATCCAATTATTCACTCAGTGCCATAGTTGACAAATGACTGAAATCTAACGTTTGCGAGCTGCAGCCGGAATTTGAAGCATGTGGAAGGAAAGTTTTTAAATTACCGTAATAAAAAAATGATGCTATGAATCTCAGCTGTCTGCCACATAGCAAGAATTTCAACAAGAATCCATCCATCCATTTTCTGATCCGCTTTATCCTCAGAAGGGCTGCGCGGGGTGGTGGAGCCTATCCCAGCTGTCTTTGGGCAGTAGGTAGGGGGACACCCTGAACTGGTTGCAAGCCAATCGCAGGGCAGCAAGAATTTCCACTAGTCACCCCCCCCCCAAAAAAAAAATCTGAGATATATCGATTGAATACTGTACTCAAGTGGCAAAGCATTACTAAGTAACATCTTCACCTTTCGCCTATTTCCTATCCTTTAAAAAAAAAATAAGGAAGAGTGGTGGGACAATTTTCTCCAAAACAAACATGCGCTACAGTTCCAGTGCCTCAAATGCGCCGTATGTGTGCAGGGTGAGCGTAACTGAAGGGGCCTTTGAGGAACCTGAAACATTTCTTAATTCCTGTCGGAACCCCACAGTGGAATGCACTTAAAAGGGGGCTGCCTCACCATGCTATGTCTCACCCTTTCCCCCCCTCCCCCCTCCATTTCTCTCAGACTGCCAACAGCATGCTGTGGGCTATTTTCAACCTGTCACGTAACCCCGCCGCCCAGAGGGAGCTGCTGAGCGAGATCACAAGAGTGGTGCCCACCGACCAGCCCCCATGCGGGGAGCACCTCAAGAGCATGCCCTACCTCAAAGCCTGCCTCAAAGAGTCCATGAGGTACAATGGCACGTCCTAACACATGGGAAATCCCTTTTTTTTTGTTTTGTTCCCCTTGAAGGCTCATAATTTGTGTAATGAATGAAAAAATATATATTCAATTATCATTTGTAATGCTAAGTCACTGATGGGGTAGTTTTACACCTGCCTGGCTTGTGAGCAGGCAGCGTAGGATCGGTTACCACTCAGGGACGGTGTGGATGTGGGTGTGAATGGTTGTTCGTCTTTATATGTGCCCTCAATCAGTTCAGTGGAGTCTGCCTTTTGCCCGAAGTTAGCTGGTTTAAGCTTCAGCACCCCCGGTGACCCTGTTCAGGATAAACGATGTTGAAAATGAATGGATGGATTGGTAATGGTCAAATACTTCAGTAGAAAGAAACCACTCATAAACTACAAGTTAACACTTTTTCACTGTAGCAAATTTGAAACAGGAAAGTGGGAATGGTGTTAATGCATGAAGATTTTTTCACACTAGGGGGTATTTTCACCCATGTAGATTTCGTTGTAGAGGAGTTTCACTGTATCATATTTGATTGTATGATAGAACTAAAGTCGAACTACTCACCCTTTCACTACATAATGAAACAAAAATAAAGCCAAACTGCGCTTTTACTGTTGACTGAAAATAAAATGAAAGTACTCAACCTTCGGTATCAGGCAAAAGCAAAGCTCACCCTTTAACCATATACTGTAAAAAACTAAAGTCAAACTGCTTGGTGCTAAGGCAATAAATAAAGTTAAAAAAACAATGTTAAGATGAATTAATAGGTATGTTGGATTCATTTAATCGTTCATGTTGCACTCAGCACGATTTTATTGTTGCCGTCCCTCATTCCCTCTTTGCCATCACACTGGTATACTGTACTTGGATACATGGGAAACACCAAAGACAAAGCATTTGAAAGTTTGCATTGGAGGTCAAATCGTGCAACTGTAGTTACTGTAACTCAAGACGTGACCATATGCATCCCGTGAGCGTCAGCCGAGATTCTGAGAAGTACCACGGAGATTAAGAAGCCAGAACATCCCTCCCGCACATGACCGCGGCTCGACAAAAACAAGCTCCGTGAGATAGGACGGCATGGCCGGGCTCTGATGCTTTTCTTCATGTGCAGTCACAAGTTGTCGATCGTGTTATTGAGCGCTCCTAAGTACGTCACCCAGGGAATGGATATGACCCCCGACTGGAGATTAAACCGGCGCTCCCACTGTATGGAAAAAAAACAACAACAAAATGACCGTGTGTTTAGCTCACATAGAACAGCTTAGACATGCTCCATTAGACTTTCATGAGGCCCAATTCCCATGTTGTGCTCTTTCTCCATTTTATAGGTTATCGCCGTCCGTTCCGTTCACAAGCAGGACCCTGGACAAAGACACTGTGTTGGGAGATTACGCCATTCCCAAAGGAGTAAGTGGTTTATATGCCATACACTTGACATGAGCAGATTATGTTCACTTACATTTGACACGTCTGGAGGAGGCATGTTGGAGGGAGTGTACAGTTCAAAGTCCAGATGGAAAGTTTAACGTTTTTAAGCCACCCAGATGACTGAGACGCCAACAAAAAGAGAGAGAGAGAAAAAAAAACAATCTTTACACAAGCACATTGGTAGTTTTTATTTTATCTACAGTACAGCTCATTAGGTGAGCTGGAGCCACCGTTTTTCCAGTCACATCCAAAGGACAATTTTG
Organism: Hippocampus abdominalis; assembly: GCA_018466805.1. NCBI lineage: Eukaryota > Metazoa > Chordata > Actinopteri > Syngnathiformes > Syngnathidae > Hippocampus > Hippocampus abdominalis. The sequence continues at coordinate 2,797,812 of CM031707.1, read as the reverse complement.
AGTCTTCAATTTAACGGTTCATTCAAACTCCACACCGGAAGGCCAGAGCAGAAATTCAAATCCAGAACGTCAACAACAAAACAAACCAAAAACAAACAAAACAAACAAAAAACCCCAATAAATTACTTTGATTCTCCCATCGGATTTGTTTCTACTTAGTGTGGCCCCAAGAGAGCTTTCTGAAAACAGAAATTAATGAAACTGACCCACGGACACTTCATTAAGTACACTAGTACTTGTTAGTTAGTTAGTTAGTTAGTTAGTTGGTTAGTTGGTTAGTTTGTTTGTTTGTATTTTGAGAATGATACGAAAGGGCGGGTTCACGGTTCGAATTGAGTTTTTGCTTGTGTGAGGTTTCTCCGAGCATTCTGACTTAGTCCCAGCATTCAAAACAGTTTATGTTCAGTCAACTGGAGAATCTAAATTGTTTCGCGGTGTGAATGTGAATCCTTCTTTTTGTCTATATGCCCAGATCGGTAACCAGTCCAGCATGTGCATCAAATTTTGCGCCAAAATTAGCTGGGATAGACCCCATCTAACCCGCGACTCTAATGAGGACAAATGCTATAGAAAACTCTGTCTCTGCCCTCCAGACGGTTCTGATGATCAACAGCCACGCCATTGGCGCCAACGAGGAGTACTTCAACGACGGCAAGGTCTTCAAGCCCGAGCGTTGGCTTCGTGAGAACAGCACCATCAACCCCTTCGCCCACGTCCCATTCGGCATCGGCAAGAGGATGTGTATCGGCAGGCGGCTGGCCGAACTGCAGCTCCAGCTGGCGCTGTGCTGGGTGAGGCGCTCACGTTCGAATCAGTAAAAAGCAAACCAAGTAGTACAGAGACAAAAGTGAACGTTTCACTTTGCTGGTTGCCGCTCGTGGGACGCTGTGACACGAGATCATCAAAAAATGATCCGATTTAATTTAACAGAGAGCAACCACTGCCACAAATAGCGAAAATCCACGAGTGAGTCACACCGCCCCCCAAAAAAGTTTGTAAATACATATAGACGGTACAAGTGGGCGTCAAAGCGCTTTTTGTCGATTAGACAAAGCTATGGCCTGACTAAATGAAGCACTCACACACACTAAAACAAACTGCAGTTGCTTGCCACAACGATGCCACCAGATGGTGCAAAAAGCTATATTTTTATCTGAGCTGTGGCTTTGACCTGAGCACAAAAGCAGTGAATTGCTACTGTAGCTGACAATACCAAAGTCAACCTAACTGCTCGGTAACTTAGGACAACTTGTTTTGGTCTACACAGAAGTATTCACTGACTCATTGTCTTTTCCCGTCAGCTGGTCCGAGATTACGAGATAGTGGCAACGGACGAGGAGCGGCTTGACGTGATCCACTCGGGATTGTTGATTCCCAGCAGAGAACTACCAGTCGCCTTCATCAAGAGATAGAGGTGAGAAAAGAACACGTCACTTTTGGTACATTTACGTTTCGCCTCTCATCCATGGCTTGATAGGACAGCATTAGCCTGGCTGTTGTGTACAAAGTGAAACCATTTGTGGTTTGAGTGGGTACCACGAAAAGAGCGGATGAAAATGTGGTTTTCTACACCAACCCCCAGGCCAGGGCCACCTTACCTAAATGAAACCAATGACTACTTTCCTATGAAATCAAATTAGACTGTCAGTATGTATGTACCCTGCTTCATCCGTAACTTCTGATTCCTCTTCCAGGCGCGGTATTCCTTCAATGGAAAGACGGTACCTCTGTTGGACCACTGACTCCCTGTATTGCTGCTCTGTAAATAGAAAGACAAAAAAATTGAGAACCATGTAATCACACCATAAATACCTCAAATTTATTTAAAAGTATTACTCAAGACTGTTGATGGCTAAAGTAGCAGTTATTGTGTACAAATTAAGCGTAGGCAGCTCTCTTTAACTCTATTAACGTCCTGTATGTATTTGTTTGTGCCCGTGTTTATTTCCATTGTGTATATTAAGTGCAAGTACAAGGTACAGTGATCCCTCGCTTACTGCGGTTAATAGGGACCAGAACCCTCCGCGAATGAGGAAAATCCGCAAAGTAGGTGCCCCCCACCTATGGATGTACAAGTATAGAGTATGTACATGTGTATGACTATATATAATATTTATATTAAATTGAATGGTATACATGCATGTAGAAGTAAATGTTTGTTGTAATTAACATTACTTAATGCTATTTACTATATATATATATATATATATATATATATATATATATATATATATATATATATATATACATGTATAAGATGTATAAGTTAAGTGAGGTTAGTGTATAAATGACAAAATACAGTAAACATAAACATGAAATATACATGTAGTACTGTATATGTTGCTCTATGTGACCCACTGTTGTTTTGTTGACTTTCGCTGCCTCTCGCGGGCCTTTTGCGGCATTTTCGCAATATTTTTTTTTTTTTTAAATATTTTTGAAAAATCCGCGATGCACTGAATCCGCAATAAGTGAATCGCGAACTAGCGAGGGATCACTGTACACTGGTTTATGTATGACCTATTTTATTTTGCGGAAATAAAAACATGAATAAATACAACATCGTTTTCTTGTGCTTTTCAAACGGACATTATGTATCCATTTGAATGCAGTAAAAAAAAAATACAAAGCATGAGGATTTATTTTACTTCTGAGAGATCCACAGTGAAATAAGCACATGAAACCGTGAAAAATAAAACGGTTTCTGGTAATTATGCAAATTATATATTTGTATTGTAACTCAAATATATATTGTAACTACATGACACGATTAAGTGGCTTACTAGGGCATCTTTGAGTGGTTTGTGTGTGTGAGGCAAGCAAACGGTGACCACAAAGGTCCAAGAAATGCAAGTACAGTATCTTTACTGCTGTACTTAAAGCAAGGGGAAAACTGTGTTTCATAAATCTGAGTTTTTTACTTTTTGAAGTGAATCACTGAAACATTTCGACATTAATCTGGTTTGCCATACGTACCGTACATTAAGATATATAATGACGCCCTGTGCTTGACCATATAACATTCCAATGCAACAAAACCCTGAAGATGACGAAACATCACATACGATTGGACATTGTTTGAATTACTTCCCACGATTAGGATTAAACACGTCTCAGTGAGTCTGTCACAATAACCAAAAGCCTATTTACAGTCTCCGAATTATCCTATGAAAGTAGATACTGTTTGAAAGGCTACTTGACCAACCAGACGTGTAATGCATGCAATTTAGGTTGACTGTAATACAGCATGTGTGTATATACTGTATGCTAATCTTCATCCAAGGACTGACATCAGTAAAATAATGCCATACAATCATTATTCTACAGGAGATTTGAATGCTTAGTTTAAGAAGGGGCATTCAGAGTAGCTAATGTTATAAGATACTGTAAAAAAATACACAATTACAGGGGTTTAAGTATCAGTGATTGTGGAGGGTGAAGGTTTCACATCAGTCTCATGTCTGGTGTTTAAATGCAATAACTCAGTTTTCAACACAGGCGAAATAAATCTATCCATCCATCCATGATCTGAAACACTGATTTCTCACGAGGGGTGCTGGAGCTTATCGCAGTTGTTTTTGGGCAGTAGGTTGGGTCCGCCCTGAACAGGTTGTCAGCCAATCGCAGGGCACACATAGACGAAGAACCATTCACGTCCACAATCACACCTATGGACAATTTAGCGTGTTCTATTAACCGGCCATGTATGTTTTTGGAATGTGGGTTGAAAAGGGAGCACCCGGAGAAAACCCACAACATGCAAACTACACACAGGAATCAAAACCTGCACCTCCGCACTGTGAGGCGGACGTGCTAAACAGTCGGTCACCATGCCGTCCTTTAATAAATCCAACGTTCCAAAAGTCAATCGATGGGATAGATGGTTGCATGGATCGACGGGTTGGTAGGTCTGTCTGTCGATGGATGGATGGACGGACAAATAGACAGATGGAGGGACGAAACTGAGAGGTAGGCATGGACGATGGGTAAGTAGGTTGAGCAAAGAGCAAATTCACGTATGAATAGATATGGATGTGGAATGGACGAGAAAAAAAGTTTAAGATGTTGCATATTAGTTCATAGTAAGGAGTACTTTTTTGCTTCAGTATTTGAGAACTTTGATATGTTCCACAATGGGCAACATTTGCATACATACTGATTTCCATAATATGGATGATTAACCTAATGAATTTATCATGTCATGTAACATCACATAATGCTGATACAGGGGAGTGATTTTTTTTCTCAAATGTAGTAACTGATGGCTCACATCCTCAAAATACATTCACTGTATTCATCAGTCGTTGATGGTATAGTCTCTACACCGTAGTGGGGCAATCGCCTAACTTGTGAGCGGGCAATGTGGGACCGGTTCCCACTCAGAGACGGTGTGGATGTGGGTGTGAATTCCTGTTTGTCTCTATCTGTACACTGCGACGGACCGGCGAACGGTTCAGGGTGGAGTCTCCCTTCCGCCAAAAATCACCGAGGCTAAGCACCCCCACCGACCATATTCAAGTTTGGCGGTGTTGAAATTGGATGGATGTAATAATCATAAAATTGGAAATTATTTTTTTTGCAGCGCACACAAGTTCACCTAATTAAAACTAACGCCACTGTGCAATTACTGTACATTGTTACTTGGTAAGTACTGTATTCAGCACAGCCACTTGAAAACTAGTATAACGCGAGAAGAAGTTGTGCAATGCTGCCCTCTAGGGGTCATAAAAAAATCGCTACTGGATTAACTTTAAAAAAATATAAACATCATTTCACATTCAATTTAATTTTAACAACCTCATTAAAGATCTCACTCAAGGAAATCAAAACAGTCAAAATGAAGAGGGCATACATGCACGCACACTCACGGACGCTACGGGCGCGCGCGCACACGCGCGCCCACACACACACACACACACACACACACACACACACACACACACACACACACACACACACACCCAAAGCAGTGGCAGGAAGTTTGCTGTGAGAGTCAAGCACCTCCGCACCACTACAAAACATATCACACATTATTGACTCTTGTCGTCGGGACTTTATTAGTACAGTACTTGGAAATAATATCATCAGAAATACATCAGAGGGTGGACATGACAACTGACATCTGTCAGGAAGAGTTGGATTTTTCAGATTTGTTTCTCTATAATCCACCTGGTGAGGATTTTGCTGCTGGCTATATCCCAGGTGAGCATTCATTAAATTTCATACGACATACCAAAATCAGTGCATATTGATTAACCGCTACAATTAATATTTAATAGCTTGTGTGTGGATACATTTTCTATTCGTGTGTATGTAGGCTATGTTTTTAAAATTAGTATCTGTATTTTCACATAACCTGAACCCCTATATTCTCATCATATAGAATAATAAACATTTGAATCGTATTTCATGAATTTAGGATTGGTGTGGGGACTTTGTTGGACACATACTGTATAATTCACAGCATTTCACACACACAAACACACACACACACACACACACACACACACACACACACACACGCACATTGCTGTCTGCGAGGGGTGCATTCAATTTCGGTGAGTTCTCATGGTATCATTTTGAAGCATTAACCTCCTACAATAACGGCACCAGAAGTCCGCAGACCAGGAAGTAGACTGCTAGCTAACAGTCATAGTGTAAACATGCCACTTCTTGATTTCCATTAACAGTTCAGCATTTATGAAGGTCTCAATGTATTGTAGATGATGTGGTCATTATATCAGCTGTTACAAATCTGAGGTGGCGAAAGCAGAGGAAACCCGTTCCGATTTTTAATATCTTTGTTTCATGTACAAGGCTAATGGTTAGTTTATCTGGTAACTACACAACCAGTTACCCATCTACTTGTGTCTCGCAATAGCATGAGCTTCAGGTCAGTGTCGAATCATTCTAACTAACGTCACAATCACGTTTCCGCGGCTCGGCCCAACTCAGCTTTAAAGATTTGCCATCGGAAATATTTTACAGGTATAAATAGTATTAACAGGCAGCCCAGTGGTCCAATGGTTAGCGCGTCAATCTTACAGTACAGAGATGCAGGGTTCGATTCCGGCTCCAGCCTCTCTGTGTGGAGTTTAAATGTTCTCTTCGGGCCTGCGTGGGTTTTCTCTGGATACTCGGGTTTCGTCCCACATTCCGAAAACATGCATGACAGGTTAATGGAACACTCTAAATTGTCCCTAGGTATGAGTGTGAGCGCGAATGGGGCTGGCAACCTGTTCAGGGTGTCCCCATCCAACTGCCCAAAGACAGCCGGGATAGGCTCCAGCAACCCTTGTGAGGATAGATCGGATCATAAAATGTACGGATGGATGGAAATAACATTAATGATTGTCGGCCCTGACAGTTTTGTGAGCCGATCAGGGATGATAAATCACTCTTGACTCACCCCACACCACAGGATAATCGGTCAAGATAAACTAATAATCTGGGTTTAGCTAACTTTATCACAAGGGGAGGCCCAGTTTACCCCCACTTAAAACATACAGTACTTTATTTTATTGACCAAATTGGCTTTAGTTGTTCAATAATAAAATCTGAGGGCAAATGAGTATCACTGGTTATGTTGACAGATGATGCCGATCAGTCCGCCCTGCTGGAGGTCAACCATCACACCGGATTTATTAAGGATCCCTCCTTGAATAGCCCAGCTGAAGAAAGCTCATCAGAGATCTTGTTCGACTCCATGGGCCTGGCAAGAATACGAGGGATCATCCCGGCTCCCAGCCCAAGGATTGAGATCACTCCATCGGGGGACACTCTCACCCCTCAAGCCTTACAGCAGAGCCCTGGCTCCAAAGCCCTTGGAGCCTACCGGGAGTGTGCAAGCCCTGCTAGTAGCAACTCCTCCACAGGCTGGCCAGCAGATGGGTACTCTCCATCAGTCTCTCCAAGCATCTCCCCTTCCAACAAAGGCACATGTGCCACGGATTTGTCCACCATAGATCTCGGCCCCATTCTCCAGGGTTTTCAAACATCTTCCACCCACTCCTCTCCAGGTAATAGCTTCGGCAATGAGCTCCTCCTCCTGTCCCAGCACCAAGTCACCCCCTCACCACTTGTCCACCGGCGCTGCCGCTCAGCGTCGCCACAAGGCAAGCGCACCCACGACCAGACCCTGCCTTATCCAGGGGCCACTCCTGTCAAACAACGCTCTCGGAGCCCGAGCCCCATTGCCTCGCCCTCCAACCTGCTGGGCTCCTACCCACTTCATCAGAGCCGGGTTCCAAGCGAGCACCAGACCCAGGCTCAGGCCTCTGGGCTTTGCCCAGAAGACAAGGTGAGCAGCCTCATCTTAACTCAAGATGTGGTGCAAGGGACAAATGTGCCAAACCCAAGGCCAGATTGCTTGTACAGCGAAGGTCACGAGCTGCAGAGGGTTGGCAGGGTAGGAGCTGAAGTGAGGCCCGGCGGTTTCTGTGTACTCCCAACTCCATGGCCTCATCATCCAGTCCACTTTGGAGCATTTGGGTGTGTTATGGTTCTATCTCAAATTTAAAGAATATCAAGTATCTCCTTTCTTATTTGTCCTTTGTTCTTAAGAGGTCTTTCCTTAGTACCTCTACCCCCTCTAGAGAGGTCATTGCCCAGTCAGTCAAGTCAGTACGAGCTGGTGATCACATCCCAGCCAAGGTCTCACCACAGGGCTCACTACGAGACCGAGGGAAGCCGCGGACCTGTCAAGACACCAAATGGCGGACACCCTGAAGTCCAGGTACTTGATTTGATCCCTTGAAAATCTTTGTGATGTTTGATGCTTTGAGCATCACGCAACTAAGATGGAAAAAATATCACTCTCACTTCTTGTCTCTGCCATCCGTTGATTAGAAATAAGCAGAAGCGAGATTGTGCACACACAAGAGCATTTCCTGCAAGAGACGGTGTCTTTGTAAGACAGACAGTCATGCAAATTCAAATTATCCATAGTCCCACAAAGTCCATGATCATGATATGCCTGTTGAACCTGGTTGTAAACACACTAGCGGGTTCAAATTAAATGTAAATATTGCCGACTGGTCTGGCAAAGGAATTATTGAGCTGTTCGTACTGTTTTTCCTGGCTTGACGCAAGGTTTTCGTGGTGTGAAGTTGTTCTTCGGTTTCTCAAATCAATGTCTTTTGTCAGTGAGCCACTTTTCAAGCGTGACTCTAAACTGCTTTCATTGCGGCCTTCAGCTCCGCAATTATCGGGGCACAGCTCCGCTGAGTCTACAGGTCTTCATCGGGACAGCCGACGAGAAGCTGCTGAAACCGCACGCGTTTTACCAGGCCCACCGCATCACCGGGAAGACCGTGACTACGCCTAGCAAGGAGAGGATGGTCAACGGGACCAAAGTGCTAGAAATCACACTCCAGCCTCAGAACAACATGAGAGTGGTGTGAGTCGCCTATGTAAAAATAGTTCCCAGAGACATTCAAATTTGCTGAGGTTCATTGGCCTCCTCAATGTCTGTAAGGTTGTTTAAATCAGAACGAATGTGGCCGCGTACACCACCAAAAACATTTTTTAATGTCACTGCTGATAGAAATGTAGCATGCAACACACAGAATCCTGTTTTACTGGTGGACTTTTGTTATGTTTCCCAGGATCGACTGCGTCGGAATTCTGAAGCAGAGAAATGCTGACATCGAGCTGCGGAATGGCGAGACTGACATCGGTCGCAAAAACACTTGCGTACGTTTGGTGTTTCGCGTTCACATACCGCAACCTGGAGGCCAAGTGGTGTCACTTCAAGTGGCCTCCCATCCAATCGAATGCTGTAAGGATGTAGCAAAGGATAAGTCATTGTTGCATTGGGTGTGATCACATATATTTTTGACTTGCCTTGAAATCGAGACCTTAATTCAAGTAAAACTTGTACTGCCTATCGTATAAGGGTCCTCAGTTTATGATAGAGGTCCATTCCAAGGGCAGCGATTTAACCTGAATTTGTATCCAATTCAGAATGCAGTATAGTAGGGCGACGAATCGAAAATTTCTTCATGATTTCGATTTTAGCTTCCCTCGATCTTTAAAATGTTAAAGAAAATGTGCCGAAAAGAGCATGCACAAGTATCCAAAGTTGGGAAAGTACCCTGAATACACCATGGTGCTTGCCTAGCAAGTGTGTAGCGTTTGTGATTGTGTTGCCCCAAAGCATGCTTTAAGGTGTTTAATGACACTCAGTTGAGTAGCTTACTGTAAAACCAAACACACAATACATTTCTACACGCTATGTATTTAAATGCCAAACATCACTAGTGCTAATGCTAATCCGATTCATATGCTAACGCCAAATTAGCATCGACTTCGGGAGTGATAGTCCTTCAAATAACGAAACTTTCACAGTCCAATGCTGTTGAAACACATAAACACGGGTAAAATAATACTACTCAAAGGCACAAATTCATCCCAATCTCTGAAATACGAGTTCTTTTAATAGAGTTCAATCGCAACCTCTTCTGTTGTCATTCAAACTATTACTCCACCCATGCATGACAACAGGCTGCCCCCTGTGAAACATGCAAGAACAGCCAGTACAGGTATTTTTAAAAAAATTTTAATTGCTATTATTTTAGTATACTTCATTCTTATTTTACTGGATTATCTCAAATACGTTTTCTCGTTGACCTTTCAAATTATATTTAAAGTTGAGTTTTAAAGGATTCAAGGAATTTTACCTTCCTCAAAATTGAAGGATTCAAAGAGCCAAGGATTTTATTTAGTTGTTTGTTTATTTGTTTCTTTGTTTGTTTCTTTCTTTATGTCGTACCAATACATGGCAGGGCATAAAATAGAATCCCGGAGTCCTAAGACTTTTTGTAGTAACGTATCAGGATAAAAATAAATATGATACAGACATGAAGGTTGGGCTTTTCAAGGCTTTAATGTATGCAAAGATGCAAGGCATCAAAGGTGCGGATGTAGAAGAATGAAAAGGCAAGAGGAGTTCATAAGTTCATCTTGCCTTCTTCTGTATTCTGCATTCTGTTCAATTGTGTGCTGTCTGTAACCTCGAAACATTACTTCTTGTAAAGAACGCCTATTCTGGGTGTTGCTATTACTAAGTTGTATAATAAAAACTTTTTTTTTTCTTTTCAGCCCAGCATTCAGCTCAGGAGATTCCCTTGGTGAAGACGCAGAACCTGGACCGATGCTCTGTACTTGGTGGGCAACAAATGCTCCTAACTGGGAAGAACTTCACATATGACTCGAGAGTGATGTTCTCAGAGAAAACACAAGGTCAGACTTTAGTGAGAAACAGAAATGTGATGTTAGGTCTTAAATCACTAGGATGTCGAGTAATCATTTAAAAACAGAAAGAACCTTGCAATTTTACTGAGCACAGACACCGGAAACGTGTCTAACCATTAAACCAGACTTCTTTTAAAGGAGACACGGTAAACCTCTGAAGCAAATGACCGCACTCATTTTTGATTCTGTTCATACAAAAAAGAAAGGGTGCACCACGTTGCCATCCATAACTTACATTTTCAAACTGTAGGTTACAACACCTTGAACATCCTACATCCATGTTTTAAACCGCGGGTTAAATATCGATGTTTATGTACTCCCAAGAAACAGGCCGATTTTTTTGATAAATAGCGGACGAGTGTAAAATTTGACATGGAAATGTTTAACTCATTCAGTACCAGCCAATTCTGGACCAAGTCTGAAAAGACGTTTAAAAACGTCTTTGGGAGTGAATGGTTAATCCGGCTCATGGCTTTTTTTTGTGAGAATGAACCTAGCCTATTGTTGACAACTAAATGAAGAGCTTCATGGTTGCGTGCATGGGTTTCAGTCAACAGGATGTGGTAAGAAACAGTTGACTTGGATTTAAAAAAGAAAAGAAAGAAAGATAGAACGAAAGAGAGAAAAAAGCAAGTTCAGGCGAGTTAATCAAGTGGGCAAGTGGAACACTCAACAACAAAGCGAAGGCAGAGTTCACTGTTTCAATGCATTTGCATGCCAGCTTTTCTCTTCAAGTCTATGTTCACTTCTTTCAGATGGCCAACAAATTTGGGAGGTGGAAGCAAATGCAGACCGAGAAAAAAGCCAATCTGTGAGTTTGCTTGTCGCCCCACAATAATCGCCTTCCTGACGTTCTCATGTATATTCAGCTGGAAGACAATCTTCCAACGCCTCCAACCACTACCGTTTCATCATCTAACATTTTTACTGTCCCTTCCAGAATATGTTGATGGTTGAGGTCCCTCCGTATCGAGATCGAACCATTTGTTACCCAGCCAAAGTCAACTTCTATGTCATCAATGGGAAGAAGAAGTGCAGTGAACCTCAGCATTTCATCTACACGCCCATCATAGGTATTTATCTCAGCAGTGAATGGAATGGAGTGAAATAAAATGACATGGGTCCACGTATCCCTCATTGTACAGCAGGCCTCTTCCACTGGCCGGCATCTGAGCAGCTTTCTTTTTTTGTACCCCAGACATTAAAACAGAGCCGCTGGATGACTGGCAGGTGAATTTGTGTGATTACGCCGACACTCAGTTTCGGTCTGACACACAAGCCAAGTTACCCTTTCATCGGTTGGAGAAGGAGAGCAGTCTTCAATCATTCAGTGTGCTTGCATCAGATCCATGGGATTACCAACCAATCTTTTACCAATCAAGGAGAGGCGATCTAATCAACAAACCAGATCTTTACCACGCTCAAAACTATGCTACCACTGTCCATGATAGCATCGTTAAAGCATCAATCCCTTCCTCTGTCCATGACTCACTGCATCTCCCTCAGGGTTCCAGTGTCAAAACCGTGACAGCCAAACTAAATCAAGGCCCTCAGGTGACACAAACATTCCAGGCCTATTCATCTACAAGATATCAACATTCTGTGCAAGTTGTACCGTCTGTACGGAAGTCGGCGCCTTTCAGATTTGTCCAAAGTGACAGTTGTGTGAAGTCTTTAAGCCAGACCGGCTCAAACGCAGCCAACCAGGAAGCTCGGACTCAGGAGCGGATTCCAGTAAAAGAGGAGGAGCTCAGCTGTGCCTACCTGGAAGACGGTAAATAAATTCGTCTCGCACACAACAGTGTTGTTTCAAAAGGGAACCCAATGAAATTAACCCCCATGCGGTAATTATCCCAAAATTGGACACTTTGGACGATTTTGGACTGTTGGACAAATGGACACCACAGACAAAACAGTGAAAAATAACTCCACGAAGCTGAAATTTTGCATAGGATGTATATCTATGTCTTGGCCAATTCCCACTGAACATTTTGAGGGGTTGAAAGTGCAAAAAAATTAAAAGTGAAAAAAGATGTTGCACATTGGAAGAGGGACATTTTTGGGACGTAATACCCTTCATGCAGCCGCTTAAAAATACTGCCTAATACATAAGCGCAAGCCAAGGACACTTTACAATTAAACTTCCCAACGTTTGACAGCAGAGAGACCTGGCGATGTATTTTGACGGCTTTATTAGTTTATCCCGGCACTTCCGGCCTTCCTCACTTCGCGCAGCCACAAGATGTAATCAATCGCAGGGCAGCAATCACCCGGTTTATACCTCTCGAAAGTACCTGAAGGCATGTACGGCAGCGCAATTAACACTTTCGGGGACAGCGGTTACTTCAGTGGACAGTTTATCGTGTTATCAAGTTACAGGGTGAATCAAAGGGTTAATGTTTAAGTGATTATGTTATGTTATAAATTATGTTTTTAAGAACAAAGTCTTTTGACATTATACTACATAGCAATAATATATGTAGGTCTTACTTAGTTTGTATGGTTCCAAGAGCCAAATACCACAAATACAAAGTAGGGACTAAGATTTTGAAATGTAGTCTAAAGATAACTACAAAACCTGAGGTGTCTGATTCTTGCGATCGAGTCTGCAAAGCAAGCAGGAGCATTGCAAGCGTTTGCTTGCAAATCCTGAGTTGTGGTCTACGAGGCCTCTGGTTTTGACTTTCCTGTCTGTGTCACTCTCGCTTTTACTAATTCTTTCACTTGTCAACTCACACTTGCGGATGTGTTATGAACACTGTCTTCCCCAAGTCAAGAAAGCACCGTCATAACAAACGTTGCAAGTCCTGCCGACTGATCTCATTGTCTGAGAACCAAAATATGTAGTTGTTATCTTCCCTGTGGGCACAATAAAGGGAAGTACTGCATATATGCAAATACAAGTAGCCAAACCGGTGTCAAACAAAGCCGTAGTATCTATTTAGTGTTTCGAGCAGACTGGCAGAGTGGTGCAAAGTCTAATAACATCCATCAGTGTCGTCTGTTTAATTCCTGTTCATCCATCAGCCAAATAAATATAAAAATAAATGTCGTCTGTTTAATTCCTGTTCTTGAATCTTTTCAGGAATAATGTATTTTAGCAACTACAGACATATGGCCAAATAAATATATAAATAAATGAACATTGGCATCCGGTGGATATGAATGTAACTGCAAATATGTCAAGTTGAATATTCCTTGTGGGCTTGAAAAAGAGTTTGAAACTCTACTTTGGTTCGTTGTTTTGAATGCTAAAGTTGCTAATTGCTTTTGGCAGTGAATGACATCATACGAAGAGACCTGAGAGACCATCACAGTGACGCTGGAGGCCTGCGGCATCCCCGACTTTAAGAAGAACCACAACAACTCTGGATCACGACATCATTGGGAAAAATTAATCCCACTATAAATGCCACTCATCACCGACATCGTCAACTTTTGCAATGACTTCTTGATGTTGTCATGAGGATTTTTAAGTCAGCTTTTACAAGTAGTCCCTTTCATCTGATTTTGATTATGTACGTGTGTGTATTATGTATAAATGAGGTGTTAAACTCCTAATAATCAAAGCATGCCTGCCTATATGCAGTATATTATTTTGTGTGTGTGTGTGTGTGTGTGTGCACACACCTGCTTAATTCTACGAATTTAGCCTGAAGTTGAATCAAGTGTGACAAACCTGTCTGTCAATTACAAATAATTTAAAACGGTGCTGAAAGCGAACTGGCTTAGTTTCATCTGGGGTTGTCAGATTCCACAGCCAGGACCTGTTTTATACTTACGTAATTATGAAAATGATATGCCGCAAAAGACTGTTAAATAAATGGCTAATAAGTGTTTGAATAATATTATACTGAAGATTAATGTTTATTTGACTGTGTTTGTATCAGTTGCAGATAACCAAGAAAATTTGTTTGAGGGAAACTTAGAAATGGCAAACATTTCGCAAAACGCCATGATGCATATGACATAACCCTGAAGATCAGTGAATTAACAGTGATGACAATTGAGGTTGTACCCGCTCAAGAGCTCAACAGGAAGTTTGACACAATGCCTGGTGAACAGGAAGTAAAAGACACCAAGACAGTTTTCACTGCCAAAGCGAGCGAACAAAAGGCTAACAACAAAAGAGAAACCATCAAAAGGACGCAGAGACTCAGAGATACAAAGTTACCAGTGAAGATTAGAGTGGCTGAAGGGACAATTATTAACTCTTGCACAAAGCCTGAGACTCTCATAAGGAATGAGAATACAAATAAAATACTATAGCAACATTTAAATACAACAAACAAAAACATTGCAATAACAGTCCGTGACAAATACAAGCGAAGTGACCGTGAAGCACAATTCCACATCCCACCGTTAGAGGACGACATTTGCTAACTAAACGACAACCAGGCAGCCCACTACAAACCGGAAATACGTTAGGAACGTTACGCTACTTCCTGTGAAAAAGGATTTGTTGTACAGTATTTTAATCTGTGGGCCAACTTTTCTCAAAATTGCTTTGTGTTCTACGGGTTTTTGCTTTCCCACGTTTTCATCCACAACCTATTTGAAACAAAGAACCATTTTCACAGTTCTGGTAAGCTTTAATTGGTAAGAGTCTTACATAGTGCAATTTTAGCCTTGTAAACGCAGTTTTGTTGCGTTCAGGGGATAGCTAGCAGCGTCGTAAACTAGCATTGGTTGGATATTGACAGTAATTTTGGGCATTCGGGATCGATTTTGGTCTTATATTGTTCGACAAATAGGTCAGGAATGTAGTGGAAATGTTTTATCTTATCAGTATACGCCTTTCCCCCCAAATCAGAACAATATTCCCGCTTGTGTTCAGGATTCTTAATAGTCTTTCTCGTCACATCGTGCTATTTCATTTACCGCAGCCTCTTTGTTGCGTTCGGGGTACTCTTGGTAGTGTCGTAATTTACTTCCCACAGGACAACGTCTTAGTATACGAATGTATTTTTTAACAAACATTACAAAATAATAAACATGACTTGTCTAATTCGATTTCATCTGCATTTTTAGTTGAGTTTAGTTTCTGTTGTCCAGGAATCTATGAAGTTTTTCCTTTGTGTTCCTTAGGTTCCCGAAGGTAGCAAAAATGTCTGCAGAAATGGACTTGTCTCCCCCAGAAGTTCCTGAACCAACTTTTCTCGAGAGCCTCTTGCGCTATGGCCTCTTTCTTGGTGCCATCTTCCAGCTCATCTGCATCCTGGCAATCATTGTGCCCACCTCGAAAGGGCACGAAAAGGTATGAACATGCTTTTTTCCTACCCTTGTACGGATGTGTAAACACAAGTTAACCACTTAAGTTAACGAAAATCAAAGGCATATGTTTTTTTAACCATTCATCCATTATGCAAACTGCTTATCCTAACTGCTTATCCCCACAAGGGTCGTGGCCGTGCTGGAACCTATCCCAGCTGTCTAGCAGGGAATATATAGACACACCTCCATGCAAACTCACAATCACACCTTGGGACAATTTAGAGTGTTCAATTAACTGACCATGCATGCAAAAAAAGGACTTATAGTTGAGAAGATGATTTGTGTTTCATCATCAAATCTCCATCCATCCGTTATCCTACTGTCTGTATGTATTGTACTGCCCCTCGTGGCCAATGTGTGCACAGCAGAACAGCACAATGCCCTCTGAATTATCATGATGCACAAACTGTTAATATTCTTCATAGTCTATAAAATTATTATAATTGTATGTTTGTATAAAGCACAATACTGTAAAGAGCTATGGCTATATATATATAGATCCACTGGTGAAAAGGACACTTTGATTCGCTCCTCTTTCATCTATTACGGCTTCAAACAACAAAGTGTATGCAGGAAAGTGGTTAAGATTGCACAATTGTCTGTGTTTCATGTGTTGTCTTGTATATTTTGTATATGGGCAACTTTTCTTTTGATGGCGGCGCGGACAACCGCAGCGGCTCCTCTTGTTTTATGTTGAGGGGGAAGAAATTTCATCTGTGCTGTATGTTACACACACGTACAGCACATATGACAATAAAGTGTATTCAATTCAATATATACACACACACATTTTCTTTTGCTTTAAAAAAAAACAATGCAAACGTTTTTGTTGTGAAACAGATTAAAAGCATTTACATTCATTTTAGTGGTGATCAATGATTTGCAATATCAGTGTTTGAGTTACGAGTATGGTCACGCAACTAAACTCCTAAGTCAAAGCACCACTGTAATATGGACGACAGTTTTTTTAATCCTTTTTTTGTATTTGTTCTGCGTGTGTAGGAGGAGACCGAATCCACCAATGGCAAGGCAGCAGATCATGCGAAGAAACCCAAAGGCGCAGTGCCTCAAATTAGACCGAAATCCAAGAAGGAGAGCAAAAAGAAGCGATAGCTGTGCATTGCCATGAAATTGTGTGCTTCATATTTTAATCCCTATTGCTCTTCAATGTCACTCCAAGTACATGAGACACTACAGTTACCAGTATTGACATTCTGTTTCGTCTGTGTCTGCAACCACAGTTTTTGTCATTTTTCAATAACAGCCATTCATTTTTTAAAATAAACTTTGCAATTAAATGCATAGAGTGGCCATCAGAGTTCTTTGAAATAACGTGGTTTATTTTACAGCAGCTCAGTGATGTAACATCCTGACTTTTTGTAATAGATCTTTCCCAATGCAGGTGACACTTTCAGAGAGAGACTTTCCTCATGATTGAGCACAATCTAGCCTTTTACATGTTGCCGCCCTCACTTTGTGTCACAATTAGGTGGCTACATTTTAGTGTTACGGCAAGCATTTTAAGGTTGTGATGTAACATCTATCGTCTTGGGATGCGGAAAAGGAGTCCGCATTTGTAGGAGCCTTTGACTGAAAATGTCCTCAAATGAATCGGGACACAACTATTGACTCATTTTGGATGGCATGACTTCCTGATAAGCATAGTTGCAACAGGGGAGTAGATTGTTTTGCAGCAGGAAAGCGATATTTAATGACACTCACTACGAACATAATGATTGCGGAATTTTTTTTTCTCCATGCCATTTTGGAGTACATATTTGTGGATGAAATGATGTTGTTGGGGTTTAAAAAAAAAAAATCATGGTTCTAACTTCTATTAACCGGTATTTGTTTTTGGAAAAGCATGCTGGTGAATAATTAAATGCCATCACGAAGGGGCCAGTCATCTTTGCAGTTTTGAGGGATCTCATTATTTAGCTCTATCAGTCATGAGAAAGATAGAAAAGAATCTCCAAAGCATTAGATTTATTAAACATGGAACACACTGACGACGGTCATCGTCAAGTGGAGAAAATATTGCACAACAGCAACATTCCTCAGAACTGGATGTTAATTCAAAACTGACAAAAAGAAATTGGCCAGCGACTGCCAAAATGTTGACATAGATTCAAGAAGCTTCAGGAATTTCTGGCAAGTACTGGCTCTTTCGTCGATGTGACAACAATCTTCCGTGCTCTTCATACAATATATCTGGGCTATGGAGTAGTTTGGCAAGATTTGCCTTATCTTACAAAAAAAAATTCCAATCCTGCCTACATTTTGCAAAAAATACACTTGGAATCTCCCAAATGCATATATGGAAAAAAACAATTCAAGTCTGATGAAACAGAGCTTGGACCATTAGGCCACAATTACAAAAGGGTATGTGTTGCACAATCGCAAAACAGCCAATTACAAAACAACACAATACCTTCCGTAAAGAATATTGGTGGGAACATAAGTCTTTGGGGTTGTTTTTCTTTGGCTTACACTGGGGACTGAGTCAAGGTGAAGGGAATTAGGAAGAGTTCCAAATACCAGCCCCTATTAGCATAAAACCTTCAGGCTTTTGCCAGAAAGCAAAAAAAAAAAAAAAAAATCAGGAAAAGCATACTAAAGCATCTTAACTGCGTTTGTGATTCATCAAAGGCACTTTAAATGTGCTGACTCTCATTTAACATGAGTCTTACCTCCAGTGGTCAGCTCTGAAGACAGCCCGGCCACTTACCATGAGGTGTGCACACTTGTGCAACCACAAGCAAGTTATTTTTACTTGCCTTCTCAAAACTGTATTTTTTTTTTTTTATTAAATTGAGCTGTATAGATTATATAGGTCACGTGATCGATGGAAATTGTTAAAAAAGGAAAAATAACAGCATAATTTCTGCTATTACAAAAATAGGGCATTTGAACGGGTGGCATCGACTTTTTATAGCCGCTGTAGGTAGGTACGTAGGTAACTAGGTGGATAGGTTTCTAGGTAGGTAGATAGATGAATGGATAAATATTTGCGGATTGTGGTGTGGAATATAAATCAATCCCGACCACTGGGAGGGATTTTTTTTAGAAGAGCCGTGATGTCTTCTCCACACTCGAATCAGCACGCCTCCTCCTATCGCGTCGACACACGGACACGCCGCTAGGGCTACTCTCCGTAGTACGTAGTAGAAGAGGCAGCTTTGTCCGCCGGCCCACTGACTGACAATCGGCGTGTACTGTACCCAATGCGAGAAAAGAAGATGCACCCCACTCCATGACCTCCGCTTCCTCTTCTTCTTCCTCCTCCTCCTCCTCCTGCATCCGATTGTATCGAAATTCGCTAAATGGGATTCACCAGCGTTTCCACAGCAACGTGCACTTATTCGTCAAATGAGGACGAGCGAGAGGATTTATTAACACGTCTCTGATTTGTGTTGGGCTTTATCTCAAGAAAAAAAACGGTGAGTCTGTTTGTATTATTATGGGCATGGAATTTATTCATTTTAAAAAGCGAGCCACTGCGTCTTTTCTCCCTCAAACGTGCTTAGAGCGTCCATTCAATCGGCCGGTTCCATTCAGGCAAGCCGAGGGACCACAAACGTTTGTTGTCGTGTTTCCGACACCCCCCTCCGAGCCTTACACACACAATAAAAGCGACGCGTATCAGGCAAAATATCACGCTTGTACGGGCTCCCGTGGTCATTTCACGGCGGGGGGGAAAAAATAAAAACACTGTGGGGGAAACCGTAAAATTAAAAAAGACAACAATCCATTGAAATTCAAAATGGAGCAGCACCTGTTTCGACTCCTCTGGTCGAATAAACAAGCCTCGGCAATACTTTCACTCATTTTTTATGTATGTGGTTCTGTTAATTTAACGCTGACCATTTTGCATGTTCTGGAATGCGGTGTCCATATGTAACATTTTTATTATCTTTTTTTTCCAACCCCCCCTTCCAGTATGTGATTTTGACAGCTGCTACTCCGGCTGGCAGCTAGCACCCCACCCCTTCACCAACAACTGGGCTGTTTGAAATCACTTTCTTTTCATCACTGTATAGAACACTATTATGGCTAGTGGATTTTGTTCTTCTGCTCTAAATGATGTGTAGTGAACACATAGGTTATCCTCCACATGCAGTCGTTTCTTCAATGTATCCCAAAATGCATCTTGAAAAGTAGTGAACAATCAATTGGTCACTTGAAAAGCAACATAATGATATAGTGTAGTGTTTTTTTTTTTCTATTTCCAGGGTATTGTTTGATTTTCACCTTTACAAATTCATGAGCTGTAGCACAAAAACAGGCCAGACAAGTTTGATGAATGCGGTCACAAAGATACACAGTGGTAACTTCGTGGCAATTTACGAATAGTAAGCAATTAAAAAAAAAATAGGTTTGAAGCTGAGCCACTCCTTGTTAAATTTTACTGTCAAACTAGTTTTGCGATAGTAAAGTCCGGTTCGATTAAGAGGAAGTCAAGTTCAAACATTTTCTAGCTCCGGTCGATGCAAACGTTGATGTTCATTCTTTCAGAGTTTGAGCGGCTCTCATTACTCCATACAGGGATCATTATGTAAAACACACACTGCTAAAACAAAACAAAACTGAAGTTGCCAGTAACAGTGGCAACGTAAGATGCCTGCCCTCTGGCTTCAACCGCACGGGGCCAATTGTTAGTCCATTCATATGTAAGTCGGTGCTGTTTAACCTTGAAGCAACTGATGTTTGAACAGAAATGGTGGTGCAACACACGCAGACATAGAAAACAATAGTCATAAACACATGATACTATTTCTCGGTGGCCAAAGATCACACATCACAAAGAGCATCACAACCACAGTGAATTAATCATCAAGCACAAAATGCCTTATTCTTTGCATTATATTTAATTGTCTTTACTGTATGTTTTTATGAAGTACAATATTAGAGTGATATTTTTTTTTTTTAAAAAGCATTTCCAGCATTTCAATTCATTCATTTTTTAAGGGGGAAACGTGGATTGAATGTTTATCAAGGTTTTTGAAATATTGGGGGGGGGGGGGGGTGTCCCCCCCCCCCAATGCATTTCAATGGGCATCAATTATACACAGATGTTTGCTTTTCCCTATCCTCCATAAATAGTGGGCTCCACTGCATATAAACATCCCTATGTGGCATACGGCTTTTTACTGTACTCATTGGTGAACTCTATAATCAGTCCCTGTATGGGGATTAGGGAGTAGAGAATGAGTGAATGATTCCGCACACGGCCGCAATAATTCTATGGGAATTTAAATTCAAATGATGATTCAAATCCATTTACATTTACTTTTTTTTTTTGGCTGGGATTTGGATGAGTTCCAGCTCATTTGCATGAAAGGAAAGCGGATTCGAGGCTAGGCTCTGAATGAGATGTGTGAATCACCAGAGCGGTGTGATGGTGAGGTAGGGGACACACAACATTGGACTTTTGGTCACCTTTTGTCTTGCAAGGACCACAGTTGTAGGACTGGTTATTTGTTGCTTTTTCCCACCCCCCTATTTTGGCTGTTGAATTATCATAGAAGGATACGTTATATTTGTGGGGGAGAGCAGTCACTCGCCCACTTGAGACTGTCTGTAAGGCTTTTACTGTGTCACTGTTCAGAATGGGGATGTGAAGGTGACCGCACAATTTTCTATCTTCAGGGGTAGTCTGTGGGATGACATTTTGCGGTGTCCTTTTCACTGCCCGTTTAAGCCTTCCTTTTTTTTGCGTATTTTTCCGTGTCACTCTTTCGGTGTAAATGGCATTCATAATGATTCAGAGAGATAAAGTCAACCAGGCACATTTCTGTCATCGGGGGGTTCTATTGATGTAGGATGACATCTATCTATCTATCTATCTATCTACCGGTAGTCCTTTTAACATTGCCTGGAAGAGCCCTCCCATTTTCTTCCCATGCTTTTCTGTACAAATGGCAACGACATTGAATGAGAAGCAAAAGTCAACCCAGTAATTTTCAACTTTTGGAGGTAGTATTGTTGGTGCCCCGTTTATCCTGCCTGGAGAAGGCATAATTCTGTCTGAATGGCACTGACACGGAATCAAGGTGTCAGTGCCATTCAATAGTTTCAGAGCTGTAACCGATCCAGGTAAAGACTTTAATATTTCCACCTTTTTTTTTTCATCTCAGTGTTCTGTGCGAAACCGCACAAATGTGGAATTCGGGCAAAGTCGACCTGGCAATTTTCCACCCACGGAGATCGTATCAGTGGTGAGCGACTGATTTCAAGAGCCATCTTTGTTGCTTTTCTATGTAAAGGGCACCACACCGAAAGTTAAGCCGACAATTTTCCGCCCTCAGAAGTAATATCATCAGACCTGTCATAGGTGGCGCTACGCCTGCAAAGGCCGTCAGATGTCCGCCTTTTTTCCCCCCAGTGTTACTGTTCCGTCGAAATGGCATACGCACAGAATCGGGGGGCAAAGTTGATCCAATTTTCCGCTTTCTGAGGTATGAGAAGTGCCGACAACCTTTGTCAGAGCATCCTTTCCGCTGCCTGAAAGGCTTTTTTTTTTTCTGCATTACTATTCTGTACACACAACACCAACACAGAATCGAGGAAAGAAGTCAACCCAGCAAGATGACAGAAAGGCGCGACTGAAATCTTCACAGTCACTTAATCAACTATTCTGCCCACCCACACAACGCAGTAGATTTCCACGAATTATTTCCATGCTTGTTTACTTCTTAACTGGTCTCGTCAAATATTGACACCTCAGTTCACATGTTGTCACTTATTGACAAAGAGCGCGGCACCTCCGCAGTGAACTCGCATTCAACCTCTGACCTCCTTCGTAGAATTAGTAACCATTGCACACAGGCAACACTCGCAGCCAAAGCTTGCACTCGCAGATGGTCGGAAAGGGAAGTGTTGTTTTAATCAGGCAAATGCCAGCATCCTCTGCCTGTCTTCCACTTTGTGACGGGCTGCGAGATAGAACTTTCTAAAAAAAAAAAAGTCCTGAAGGTCGGCAGACAAAATGAGATTGGAAAGCACTGGGTTGCAATGCAGTGTTTCATTTTCGCCCCAAACAGCCCATTCTTTGTCTCTCTCTTGACTTATTGACATCATTGTAAAGATGTGTCCAGGTAATCAGGACACATTTGATAAAAGTCAGCAAAGCCCCAGTTATCAGATGACTCTAAAAGACTATACGGGCCGATTATCCTGAAATGAGGGCTGTGTTATTTTTTTTTCTCCCCTATCTGCTCATAAAACGGCCCGACAATGTTAAACTTAAACACTATTTGCGATCGCAAATTCTTATGTGTGTGCTAAGCGGTCAACGCAGAGTTTGTCTGATCCACTGACAGGTAGCCCGTTAGCTGCTGCCTTACACAAACGGAAGAGAAACCGGTTTTGTAAAAGTCTCACAAATCATTCGCCGCAGTAAAAATGATCAGGATTACAAGATTAGCCTGTCTTCCTCCACTGCTACTCTTTCTTCTTTGTATTTTCCGACAGTCTGAGTGCCCTGCAGCATCATCCTACCTTCAGTCAGTCTTGGTACTATGACAGATAGAAGAAAGAGTCGCAATTACAGTGAATGTACAGTGAAACTCCTCTACAACGAAATCTACATGGGTGAAAATACCCCCTAGTGTGAAAAAATCTTCATGCATAAACACAGTTCCCACTTTCCTGTTTCAAATTTGCTACAGTGAAAAACCCCCTGTTGTGAAAAATTTCTTGCTGCAAACATGATTTCGTTGTAGAGGAGTTTCACTGTATTATGTGTGTGGTCTGCGGTGTTGGTCATCTCAAATAAATTACCGTAATTTCTGGACCATAGACCGCACCTGATTATAAGCCGCACTACTACATACTACACAAGGAAAAAAACATGTTGTACACACATAAGCCGCACCCGTCTATAAGCCGCAGGTGCCCATATTGTTACATGAGATATTTACAAAGAAAGACGGTACACAGGTCGGTATATAGGCCGCTTCATTAAATAAGCCGCAGATGTTAAAAATGAGTATACAGTTAAAACCCACTTTAGACCTAAAATGCAAACATGTATGTGAATGTTTTCATCTTGAGTCGCCACCCCACCCTGCACACCCCCTGACTGCGACGCTCTCATTGGACTGCAACATTGGCAGCGGCGACTTCCTTCGCTCTCTGCAGCAACTGTTACCGTCTGTTGTGACTCATTCACGTTTGTCACGGCCAAATGTTCACATCGGGATTATAAATGCTGGATGGAGGAGTATGGGGGGGGGGGGCGGAGAGGGGTAAAGAAGTCCACAGTTCTGTTGTCTTGAAAAAAAACTAGGTAGAGTTGCATCATGCTGTTTGTCATTATAATAACCAGTATACCCATTGGGTCCGCTTCTCCATTCCTACACAGCAGTAGACAAGTTTCAGAACTGTCAAGGTTAGCTGTTATTGAACCTTGATCACTGTTGATGATTTGATGATCAGACAAGCTTGAGAACTGCAGCAATGGTGACTTATGATGATAAAACACTCTGCATGTTTACATGAAACCTTCAGTGGCAAACACAATTCAGTCTGTGATTCTTGTCATCCTTTAAAAACACTTTTTTTCATGCATGATTACATTTTTATTATTTCCTAATTCGTATGTGCAATTTAATCCATCCATCCATCCATTTTCCGAACCGCTTCATCCTCACTCGGGTCGCGGGCTGCCACAGATAATAATAAAAAAAAAAGACGCAGTGTAGTCAATATAATTTTCAGACCAGTTAATGAAAATGTCAAAGTTGGCTGCCAGTTCAGGGATTATCCACCTTCTCTGGCAAAAAGTGAGTTGGAACACACTTCACCTCACCTGCAACTATGAACAGGGCAGCCAGTACAAAAAGTGGTTGGATTAATGGTTCTCCATCTCTTTTTGTGCCCAGTGTTCAACTGGCAGCCCAAGATGTGGTTTGCCTTTTGCCCTAACGGAAGTTGGGATAGTCTCCAGCTCACCTGCAAACACGATATAGAAAATGGATGGATAGCTTTTGATACGTGACACATTTCACACATTCCAGTCCATCACTTATTGTGGCTCGTCGCTGTGTGACTCACTGTTGCACTCACAAGGATGCCTTCACCCCCTGAAGGACGTTAAGACCACATCTTGGCAAGAGTTGAATCAAATCTCTGGAGAACGCACGCCTACATTCTCTCACTTCATCAGCAGGGGTCCCTCCTTATCGTTTGACATACCTGTATCATTATGCGTGTATGTTATATTTAAAATAAATTCAATCTAAAGCCCATTGAGCTGTATACACCAGCACCCCCGCATTCTTTTTAGGGCCCGGAGGCACTTCCTCCTTCCTCGTTTGTTAATAGCACTCAGTCGGAAAAAAAAAAAAAAAAAAAAAAAAACCCACACGCAAGTGTTGGAAAAAGGATGTGAGATGCTACCGAGGTTGAGTGCGAGAGCTTCCCAGAGACTAGGGAACAGCTGCTCATACGCACACACATTGGTGCAAACACTGTCTGGAACTGAGAGTGCCTCCATCCAGAGGAGGAACAAGGCTGTTTTCATGCGGGTGTGACTGTCTCTGTTTCAGCCCGCCTGAAATAGCCGGTCTCGCAATGAGTCATCTTCAGCTTCCCACAGGGAGGTCTGCTCTTGTGGTGCGAACACACACATCCATACATATAGACACACACACACACACACGATGTCACAGCTTTCTGGGGATGCACTTAACTTGTCTTTGTCGCTGCTTGTCGGGATGACGCCGGCATTCTCCACTGACTGTAATGGATATGTTCAGGACAAAGGAGCTGGAATTTCCACAAGGATTGCATTGTTGAGACATTCGTCGATTATTCCCTCCTACCTCGTGTAAAACTATTTGGAAGAGAAGTTGAGCACATGTAAGATGGGCAACATGTTTCTACGGTGATAACATTGCACTCCTGACTAGTTGAGTGGAAGTTTTGCCAGCCAATCGCTGACACTCATACTCACACCGCGGGACAATTTCGAGTGTTCAATCAGCCTGCCATGCATGTTTTTTTGGAATGTGGGAGGAAACCGGAGTACCCGGAGAAAACCCACACAAGAGAACATGCAAACTCCACACAGGGAGGCCGGCGCGGGGATTGAAACCAAGATCTCTGCACTGTGAGGGTAGACGCGCTAACCACTGGACCCACCGGGCCGCCCCTCCCCTTCAAACTTACCCACTAATATGAAACAGGATGTGGAAACCAAGTGCGCTGTGTTTCCCCTTTTGTGTTAAAACAGTGAATAGTTGTGGTCATGGGCCAGTACATACGTGTGTGTAGAAGTCATGCCAGGTAGTGGTGCATTTACCCTTCATGCAGAGAGCTACCAGTATAAAAATGTAAAAGGGACAGGGCCTACGGAAAGTGGGTGTGTACATGTGTTAGTTGCGGTCATAGATTCTCCCCTGTAAATTGTGTACATCTGAACCGAAGAGGAAGAACTGTATGCAAAAAACAGACAAATTGGGTTTGCATTTACGTGTTAGAATAATCATAATTGCGCTCCTCTATTGGACACAACAATCATGCCCGAGAGTAATAACGTCCCCTAGCTTGATTAACTGTGCAGTTTAAAACGGTACTTTAGAAGAACAAAGTACAGTCTGTCCTCTGTTCATGACATGAGTTCTCCTCCTCTGATGGCGATGTAAGAATTTGTATGTAACGCATTGTAGTCCGTCACAAACCGACCCTCTCACGGTGGTCAGAATTACCATAAAACATTAAGGGGGAGGCTTTGCGCATTCCAAAGTTGTTGCCAAATACCACAAGGACAAGATGACGTCGGCCATTTTTCCATGGATTCAAGTGCTCGCATTGATTACATTAAAAGATCGTCCCGGATTCACAAGCCTTGTCTTCACCTAAATTTAAGGGTTTCTTTTTTTTTTATCGCACTCCTTGTCTGAAAATTGTGCAACTCTATTAACCCTCATGCAGTATTTTTAAGCGGCTGCGTGAAGGGTATTACGTCCCAAAAATGTCCCTCTTCCAATGTGCAACATCTTTTTTCACCTTTAATTTTTTTTTCACTTTCAACCCCTCAAAATGTTCAGTGGGAATTGGCCAAGACATAGATATACATCCTATGCAAAATTTCAGCTTGGTGGAGTTATTTGTCACTGTTTTGTCCATGGTGTCCATTTGTCCAACAGTCCAAAATCGTCCAAAGTGTCCGAAATGTCCAATTTTGGGATAATTACTGCATGGGGGTTAAGTAGCATGCTACTATGGTAAAAACAAAAACAAACCCCAAAAAATGCCGGCAAAATAAATTACTTGTATTGTACCCAAGCAAAACAATCATGGATGAGCTGGTTTGCCAGTCTAATTATTTTCATGAACAAACAAAAGCCAGTCAAAATTTCCCTGGCAAACATACTTACAGGCACAAAATCTAACCGCCATTGTCCTTCCAAGTTGTAACTAACTAGCTTGCCTCACCGCAATTTCAACTCTCCTTCTGTTTAATGCGCATTGATTCGGTCCAGATTGATTCGACAGACGGCAAACGATCTCGTCCGTCTGCGTGTTGACACTGTCAAGGTGTCCTGGCCGCCCCGTTTGGCTATCAAACCGTTTGAATGGAACCTGGAGCCGCTCCAAGGCTTCTGTTTGGTGGGGCCTATATAAATAAAGATGTATTGTGTTGATAGATGGATGACACTCAAGAGTGGAGTCACACTGCTCATGCCGTAGTAATGTTTGAGGTTTTTTTTGTTTTTTTATAGTTTCCGTCACAGTGAACTGTGAATATCGCTGCATCAGTGAACTTTGTACAATTCAGTCTGCTCATTAGACAGGAACTGAAAGGGACTTTGATGGCTCGATTACAAATTACTTATATATAGCATGGTACACTTAAATAGTATTGCGGGGTAGGCTTGTATGCAAATACAAGTTAAATCGGGAAGTCAATTGAAGGCCTTGATTTTTTTTGTCTTTTTTTATCCCCTTGAGATTTATTGTTTCTATGCAAAAAAAAAAAAAGGAAGTGGTCATGACAATCGAGGACGTTTTTGCTGCTCTTTGTTCCATTTGCGTGTAGAATTAATCCATCATTAAATTTCTCTTCTCTTGAACGAACGGGTTTCAAATTTAGTAAAACCGAGCTGAACCCAACATAAGTTGGAGAAAGACTCGTCATCCTTGCTCCCAACAACATCCTGACCCATCACTGGCTGTCATTCCAGGTCTGCACATGGGGGCTGGCAAGAGCAAGCCCAAGGAACCGGGCCAGCGCTCCATGAGCGTGGACGGCACCATCGGGACCGGCTCGGACAGCGGACACTTCCACCACCTGAGCCCCGCCCAGCAGACCCAAACCCCGAACAGGAGTCCTGCGGTGGGCACGGGGCGGCGAGGTTACCAGGGGTACCAGCATGCGCCCACCAACACCCCTGAGCTTGCTCTCTTCGGAGGAGTCGACCACACGGGCACGGTCACTTCACCGCATAGAGGACCTTTGTCAGGTATGCTTTCCATTTACATTGCGTAGCACCAAATATTTCTCCAGTCTTAGAAGGGGACTCATCTGAGCCACCGTATTGTTCCTAGGGGAGCAATTATTTCATGGTGACCCACAATGACTTTTTTTGCTGGTTGCTTGGTAACCCCCGAGTGAGAACCAGAAGCTCAAATTTTTTTTAAATGTTTTTTTTTTTTTTTAATACTTTGTACGACATGCACGCACGCACACACACACACACACACACACACACACACACACACACACACGCAGTTAAAATATCATCTAGATTTAGAAGAGGATCCGTCTCGTGGGCTTCAACTGTGGAAAAAGTCCGGGTCATTTTTGGTCAAAGCTAAGCGAACACGCGCCAACATTTTGCTGCAGGTTTTTGACAAGGAAAAAAAAACAACTTTCAATGTTACCTAGTGGAGTGCACACCTCTACCTAGAGCCCGCAAAATGCTCTTTCGGATCAGTAACTTTGCATATCTGCTACTTAATGAAACCAAACATCGTAGGTACATAGGAGCCTCGTGCCCTTAAGGCAAAAAAAAAATGGGTGTCATGAATAATATGCACAAAATAGTGTCAGGCCAACTTAATAATAAGTGAGGTCTGGGCGTGGTCAAGGTTAGGTTGTGCTTTGTTTTTTTCATTGGCTTTTTGGCCACATGATTTCCACATGTGATTGACCCTTCCAATCAAGGTGTGTTAAAAAAAGAAGAAGAATGGAAACCGAAGTACACTTTTTGTTCTTTGTTGGCCCATTGTGCTGAATTCTGCTCACTCACAAACGTCAAGAGAAAAATGTTTGCTTTTATCAATGTCAATTCTCTGAAATGTTGAGTCACGTCGACAGCGGAGGAGGAAGTACTGTTTTTTTTCCCCCCTCTCCAACCTTCGGCTGTGAAATAGACTTGAAAGCTCTGACGTTAAAAGGCTGCTCAGTGCTCTGCAGACTTGACATTAAGCCTTAATGTGTCTGGACTGGCCAGATGGGTCAGCTAATATTGCTCCATCCAGTGAGCAGTCTTGAAGTGAAGTGTCTTTTTGCTGTCTCCTCACATATATTACACATCTTTCAAAGGAAGTGGCCAAAAGCTGCTCAAATAGCATGCACAGACCGACAATCGGGCCCAATTTGAGTATTTCCTCCTGTTCCGAACAAGGTCAGCAAAGGCCAGATCATCGTGGGATGTCTTGAAAAGATCCTGACCGATTATCCTGTGTTGTTGGATGTTTTAAGCGTAATTTCCCCACCCGCAAGATCAAACAATTCATAAAGCCAAGTGAACATAAAATGGAGTAGTTATGTACCCTACGATAGACAGTACATGGAGCTTTGTCCTTCACACGTTATCGGTCACCTGCAGTCTGCATGTCAATATTTCTCATCAAGCCATGACAAATTGTTCTATCTACACATAGAGTGTATGGAAAGTAACTACTATGGATTCATGTGACATTAGAATTAAGTGCCTGACAGGGTTAATATTCATGTAGTTGTAGTTAACCATCTTGATCCCTGCGGTTTCTTGCAGGAGGTGTCACTACGTTTGTGGCTCTGTATGACTATGAGTCACGGACAGCATCCGATCTGACCTTTCGGAAAGGCGACAGACTGCAGATTGTCAACAACACGTAAGAACCCACAGTCGGCCTTGTGTGTTTGATTTCCCCACCTCCTCCTTTTTGATACCGCAGATTAATGTTAACATATTTGGACAATGCATGTTTGCTGAAACGCACCAAAACAAACTGTAAACGTTGAAGGATTCTGTCATCACACTTCTTGCTAATGCGTAGACTCGCTGGCCGCGTCACTTCTGTCGATACGTATGTGTAATCAAGTGAGTTTGACTTCAAGTGTATGAACAAAAATGAAAATAAAAGTTTGGATTTGTTTTACAATACAGTGGTGCCTTGAGATATGCGTGGCCCAACTCGCGAGTTTTGGTTTTTTCATTTTTATTTTGGATTTGCACATT
Organism: Hippocampus abdominalis; assembly: GCA_018466805.1. Taxonomy (NCBI): domain Eukaryota; kingdom Metazoa; phylum Chordata; class Actinopteri; order Syngnathiformes; family Syngnathidae; genus Hippocampus; species Hippocampus abdominalis. The sequence goes on along the minus strand of CM031707.1, from coordinate 2,767,828 downwards.
TTAGATTGACTAAAAGTACAAGGTTTTCAAGTGTTGTTTTCCTTATTAAAAAATACATTATAAAAAGGTTGGGTTTTTGAGGAGGCTGGAACAGATTAATGACATTTGCCATTCATTTCAATGGGCAGAGATGATTTACAATTTGGTGCTATGAGCATGGTCACAGAATGAATTCAACTCTTATCTGAAGGCACTATTGGACATATTATAAAATATGCAAAATGAAGTGCACTGTACACGGAGGTATTTTGTAGTTTTTCAGCCCTTTCATGTCGACTGAGCAAATATTAGAAACATGTTTCATTTTGATGCAGTGCAACTTCAATAATGTAAATACAGATGCATCGCTAAATTAGAATATCTTGGGAGACTCAATTTATGTTACAAGCTTTATTCAAAAAGTGAAACCCTCATTATAAGGATAAATGCTTCTCTAAGATCGGCAATCGAACCAAAGGCCGTGTAAGGATTAATTTTTTTCTTCAACTGGGTTCCTTTCGTAGCTTCCTGCCATGTTTTTTTTTTTCCCCTGTTCCTTTATCTGCTGGTTGGGATGACATATTAGGGCTGAACAAAGATGAATCTATAATATTCGAAGTGTATAAATAAAACATCAAGTGCATCCACAACTCTTGGATTGGAAAATGTACACTAGGATGCTCCCTGGGTCTTCTGTACTGAAATGATGTAACATAGTATGTCGGCCCCGATGTGTCGTCCCGCCGCGTGTTCTCCGCCTCCGCTGTCTGTCTGAGTGCTGCTCGCCTTGCTGTGTTTTGATGTGTCTGCTGTGTCTGTTATCTCTCCCTCTCTCTCTCTCTCTCTCTCTCTCTCTCGCTCCCTCTCTGTCTCTATCTATCTCGCTCTCTCACGCCTCATGGTCTCTCCTAGGAAAAAGTACAGCTTCAGGTCAGTAATCCCTTCCTGCAATAAAAAGACAAATCCTTTGCCACCCTTTTTATCCGCACTAATGCTGAACCACGCTGTAATGTTTGCACAGAGATGATGGGCATGATAAATATGTTTTGCACATAACCATGTAACAGATAGTTGCTCATTAAATGGAATGAGATTCCCCAGGCTGGCAAAGTACGTCAATACATCTGCATTCCCTGAGTCATTATACATTTTGTACCGCGATACGACTAATGCATCAAATGTTGAAGCACTGGACATGTCAATAGAATGGATTGTTGGTTAGTCAAATATTGACTAACCAAGGCTGAGCAAGTTAGTGCATCATTTTATCTGCATCCACACCATTTCTGTAAGTTGTGTACCCCTGCCGGTTATCGCAGCGCGAAACTATAAAACAAGACCTTTTGTAATATATGGAATTTGTTTCCTCAGAGTGGCGATGTAAGCATACCAATGTTTTTGTTTTGTTTTTTAGTTTGGAGTATAAATTATTTTTTTAATCGCTGAAATGTATTTGGGTGCTCATCCCCAACATGCAATAAAATGTCCAATAATTACTTCCAGTCAAAAAACTGCTTTTCCTCATATCACTCTGGGAACTGCAGCGAGTGGCTCGGCATGTGCTAAGCTTCCTTTTTCCTTCTCTTCAGACGGCACTTTTCTGCGATGATGAGTCAAGGTGACTCAGTCTTAAGATAACTCTAAAAAATAAATAAAAAAATTTTAAAAATCGGTATTGCTTAATCCTGGCAGCTTGTTCTGTCTGCGCAACTGACCTTTAGAGTCACCTAACAGCTATTAAAGCCACACAGAATGTCGGAGGATAAGGAGGCACCTGTGAGTTTTCCATAATTTCCTTTTTTTATGTTCTTTGTCTGCATTTGCCATGACAGAGAAGGGGACTGGTGGTTGGCTCGCTCCCTGACGACCGGAGAGAGCGGTTACATCCCCAGCAATTACGTGGCACCGTCAGACTCCATCCAAGCGGAAGAGTACGTCTCACCTGATAATACTGCACTGTATAGCAACGCCTTGCCTTTTGGAAGCAAACTGTACTATTTCTTCTGTGGCCCACTTTTGGCAGGTGGTATTTTGGGAAGATCACTCGGCGAGACTCAGAAAGGATCCTTTTGAATTTACAGAACAGACGAGGAACCTTCCTGGTGAGGGAGAGTGAGACGACAAAAGGTGAGACTCCACCAATGTCTGGTACTGTATACCGGATAAAAGAGGGCCTGAACTCGCAAGCGCAGTGGCATAAAAAATTACTGTCACCAATGGCGCCTAGCCAGCAGAATTCTTAATTTGTTCTCCGTCCCGTCTGTAACTCCAAACATTCATAAGTTGAGGTAACTTTTCCATTGAAATGAATGGAAATCCATTCCAACCCCTGTGTGGAGTTTGCATGTTCTGTCCGGGCCTGTGTGGGTTTTCTCCGGGTACTCCGATTTCCTCTCACATTCCAAAAACATGCATGGCAGGCTGATTGAACACTTGAAATTGTCCCCAGGTGTGAGTCTGAGTGCGGATGGTTGTTCGTCTCTGTGTGCCCTGCGATTGGCTGGCAACCGGTTCAGGGTGTCCCCCGCCTACTGCCCGAAGACGGCTGGGATAGGCTCCAGCACCCCCCGCGACACTTGTGAGGATGAGCGGATCTCTCTTTCTCTCTCTAATATATATATTGTGTGTATATATATACTGTGTATATATATATATATATACATATATATATATACAGTATATATATTGTGTGTGTATATATATATATACTGTGTGTATATATATACATATATGTATATTTATATATATATATAATATATATATATACAGTATATATATATATATACTTTATATATATATATATTATATATAAATATATACTGTGTGTATATATACATATATGTATATTTATATATATATAATATATATATACAGTGTATATATATATATATACTATATATATATATAGTACATGTATATATATATACTGTATATATAATTTATTATTTTTTGTAATCTTGGGGAAAAGAACATTGCATGGTATTGTGTGCAGAATTTCAAGGGAACTATGAGTCGATTTTGGAATAAGGCTGAAACATAAAACAACATGTGGAAAAACTGAAGCTCCGCGAATACAAGGTTGCTAATGACAACTGCTGTCTGTACAATTCCCACATTAAAAAAAGTCGGCTTCCTATTCAGCCCCCATCTGGGCAATTAAATAACGAGCAAGTAGGAAGTCATGACGTTGTCTCGCCAACCCTGGTGGACTTCTGTGCGCATCACACTTGATGCAAAGCTACCGAGACGTTAAGTGAGACAATTTGTACGAGACACACGCTCGTAATGATATCAATCTGAGGCACTCGCACGGGCCCGTGGCGCCGCGCCTTTGTTCTCCAAGCCTGTGGCGGTGTTTCTACTGGGTTGGCAATGCCTGTGACATACAGCAGCACTTTGGAGGCTTGGGGAGGGTGTTTGTTTTTGAAGGAAGCGCTTGTGCCGAGGTAGGGAGGGGTGAATAGATAGGGGTGAATCACAGTGTCAGAAGTAGGTCAGTCTACGAGGGTGCTGCAATTCTCTCCTGCGGCTACAAGCCCCAGTTCACCATGAGAGTCAAAGATGAGGCTGAAGGGGTAGAAGGAAATATAATGGAAGGAAGGGGGGAGTCTTATTAGATATCGAACGGGATTCTTATGGTGACGGATATGTCGCATTATGGTTGAATCGAGTCAGACTGACTAAGACGCATGACTCACCTGGCGTCATTGTTGATATCAACTGGTGCTATGAGAACAATGCGGTAAAAGGTCGTGAGTCGTGGGTTTACTAGCTTGATATTTTGTGTGAGAGGGCGTTTATCATGTATTTTTGTCACAATTTAAAGCACTTCCTGGTTGTCTGAATATCATGTCTATGACATCGTACTTTTCAAAATAACCCCAAGGTTCGTGAATCTTTGGACAATTGACACACCTTGAAATTAGTCCGTTTTCAGGATGTGTATGTGGCATATGGACACATCACCCCAAAAAAAATATTCCCAACTGCCACCGGATCGACATCTTCGCCAAGCAATATGTGCTGCTTTCAGAATCAGAATCAGAATCATCTTTATTGGCCAAGTATGTAGAACACACAAGGAATTTGACTCCGGTATATTCTGATTCTGATGATTCTGATTCTGATTCTGATTTCATTGCAGCTCTGTCACAAAGTGGCCTTTTACAGGCATTGCTGGAAATAGCCTTGCGGTATTTTAATGATCAGTAGTGTGCTACTTAGTTCCACCCAAAAGAGGTGCTGTTGATTCAGCTGTAACTAGTTTGTTGCCAAAAAAACAATAACAACATGTTTCTTGTTACATAGCAGTTCTTGTTGGAATTTTAAATGTGAACAAATATGTCTATGAGGGAAAAAAAACACACACTTTTCTCACCATTTTCTGCCATTTTTTGTTCTTTTCGCCATTTGTCAACCAATGAATGCTGTAATAAAAACCCGCCAAGAAAAACGTGATAAAATGTTTGCTTTAAAAAGTGTTAGTGTGTTTTTGAACAATATTAGGATGAAATGAAACCGTTATCTGAGCTGCTTATCCTCACAAGAGTCACAGGTGTGCCGGAGCCGATCCCAGCTGTCTTCGGGCAGAAGGTGGGGTACACTATGAACTGATTGCTAGCCAATCGCGGAAAAAAATGGCATTTTCTCACAATTCCAAGACATTACGGCACTATCAAATATCTGTACTCTGTATCGATAAGTACGGAAGAGGTACTTGTACTTGTTCCCTGTCAATAAAAAGAGGGCTACTGCTGCATTGTGAGTTAGGCCCTAACAAAAAGGAATGGCAAAAGAATATAGTGACATTCTCCTAAATCACAGACTTAAGCGCATCGACAGACGAGGGCAAATGGTACCACCGCATTCTTCGGCCTCCTATAGGGCCCGGCGGGAAGTTGACCCGGCGCAGCTGTTGGGGAAACGCCACAGAGCAGCTGTCCCCGACGCCTGACACCCTTATATTGTTCCACTCCTCTATACATTTTCTTCTTTTTTTTTTCCTCCTTAGGAGCTTACTGCCTTTCGGTGCTGGATTATGACAACACCAAAGGTCTGAATGTGAAACATTACAAGATCAGGAAGCTGGATAGCGGCGGCTTCTACATCACGTCCCGCACGCAGTTCACCAGCCTGCAGCAGTTAGTCTTCCATTATCGCAGTGAGTACGCAGACGCCGACTTCTGGAAAAGCTCTGAAACCCTCCCTGACGTCGCACGTTGCTCATCCGACAGAGCACTCCGATGGGCTGTGCCACGCCTTGACCGACGTGTGCCCCGTGGCCAAGCCTCAGACGCAGGGTCTGGCTCGAGATGCCTGGGAGATCCCTCGAGAGTCCCTCCGGCTTGACCTTAAACTCGGTCAGGGCTGCTTCGGAGAAGTCTGGATGGGTAAGAACTGCACCGCGCTGGATTCAAAGCTACGTCCACACCTTAGTTAATGTAATACTAATTAGGGCACACCTGACACATTTTCTGAGCTTGGTTATGTGATATTCTCAATATGAGCCCGAGTGCACTTTGACCTCAATTCCCGTCGACAGCAGAGGGCAGTAGAATGCCCCGGAAATGGGTGGATGAATCCGCTGCTATCGTACATTTCCCACCAGTGAATCGCACCAGTCCAAAAATAAATCATGAAGAAGAAAACGCATATAAGTCGTACTGGACTACAAGTCGCATTTTTGGTGGAAATTGATTTTACAAAACCGGAGACTAAGAACGGTAGATCTCAGACTCGTGCCCAAAATTCCCCTTAGTCACTCATGTTGGTCGGAACTTCCGCTTCTAACTACGGAATCGTTTTTCTTTATAGTTTAAAATAGCTCACCTTAACCGCATGCTAAAGATGCACCAAACTATTTTCCAACCGCCAAAAAAAGACGGGAGAAGAAGAAAAAGAAGAAATAGAAGACGAAGATGAAGTCACGGCAACTAATGTGAGACGATCTCCCGAGCTAGCTCACAAAATTAGCCTGCGGCATCTGCCACCAAAAGATGCAACGACCGACCAGGATTGTACCTGTACCTTGGAAAACGGTTTAAATGACTAAGACAATTCTGCTTTTAGGCTCACAGTCTGGCTTCTGTGGTGGGAAAATCCTGACGACAGGTTCTACAAGGTTTAACGTGTTTGTTTTTGTTCTTCTTTTTGCTCAGGCACGTGGAACGGTACGACACGGGTGGCCATTAAGACCCTAAAGCCGGGCACGATGTCACCGGAGGCCTTTCTGCAAGAAGCGCAGGTCATGAAGAAACTCAGGCATGAGAAGCTGGTCCAGCTTTACGCCGTGGTGTCCGAGGAACCCATCTACATCGTGACCGAATATATGAGCCAAGGTCTTTTTTTTTCCTTCCATTTTTTTATTATGACCTCATGACTGCCCTCAGATTGGCTGGAGACCAAAGTCAGCTGGGATAGGCGCCAGCGAACTCACTTGATCCGAATGCATGAAAAGTGCTTTCTAAAACGGATGCTAGGCTGGATGCCTACATTAGACTTCATTCACTGGCCACTTCATTAGGTACAGATCCGCCAGTGAAATGAGTGCTGCGTCGGAAATTCTGCCTGTTAAAACGCGAGTAGCCTTCAGGTATTGATTTGGGTGTTTGCATTGGCGCAAAGCTGCTGTGAGCAGTTCCGAATATTTTGATCCTCTCGTGTGGCTTAACGGGGAAAACAAATATTGGATTGGGTCTCACTAATAGATTCGATCCTTTTCACTAAACGTATACTTCTTCCTAAATGGTGTTTTATCTCACCCCCACAGGCAGCTTACTAGACTTCCTCAAAGGAGAAGCGGGCAAAATGCTTCGACTGCCTCAGCTGGTGGACATGGCAGCGCAGGTCGGGCCTCTGTCGTGCTGCATCCCATAATTCCACTGCGACGCCAGCGCAACCCACATTCTCTCTGTTACGCCTTTTTCTCCAGATTGCAGCGGGGATGGCGTATGTGGAGCGGATGAACTACGTGCACAGAGACCTGCGCGCCGCCAACATCCTGGTGGGAGACAACCTGGTGTGCAAGGTGGCCGACTTTGGCCTGGCGAGACTCATAGAAGATAACGAGTACACTGCCAGACAGGGTGCGTTTTTAGTTTGGTCTTCTCCACTCTGCAGGTTTTCGTTGTTGGATTGCGTGTGTGTGTGTGTGTGTGTGACCTCCTGCCCATTTAAAAAATATATATTTAAGTAAAGAGTTCTGTTAGTTGGATTAAAAATTGCAGGCCAAGTTGCCCAATTCAAATTTCATGCTGATCTAAAATGCTTGCCACCCATTGCACATTTCAAGTGAGACATCAGATACCCGCACAACAAACAACCCACATCCACAGATGTCCATATTTCACAAAAATCACTAGTTCTTGCTAAATACAGTAAGATTTTTATTTTTTTTAAGTTTCAGTCATCGTTTTCTACATCTGATCCATATTCCATGTGCCTCTGCGACTGACTGACGACCAGTTCAGGGTGTAGTTCGCCTTTCACCCAAAGTCGGCTGGGATAGGCTCCAGGACCCTCCCGCAACCCTGTTCAGGATAACGAGTGTTGAAAATGGATGGATGGATGGATGGATGATCCATATTTCAGATTTGTTGTAAAAGTGGGTTGAAAAACGAGTCCCTTCTTTTATAAAACTTACTATTAAAGAAATATGTGTCAGTAAGGTCTTAAAGCCATGCGGTAAACTTGAATATAAATAGCCGCATCTCAGTCCTGTTCCTGCATGAAAGTCGTCAAGGTTCTTTCCGAAATCATCATCGTAAATGTCATCCACTGACTTTTGAATTTTACAGGTAAGAAATGTTTTGGCTTGGCTGAACGCCTTCTTTCCCCCCCTCCTCATTATTCATCAGGAGCTAAATTCCCCATCAAGTGGACGGCCCCCGAGGCGGCTCTTTATGGACGTTTCACCATCAAGTCGGACGTGTGGTCCTTCGGGGTGCTGCTTACAGAGCTGGCCACGAAAGGCCGAGTCCCTTATCCAGGTAAAGCTTCACACGAACATCCACCAAGTTCGCACTGACCTTTGGCGAGAGAAACTGGCCACCCCCTGGACTGTTCGCTTGCTAATCGAAGGGGACATACCGACAAACAAGCATTCACGCTCGCACGTGTGGAGAATTTACAGCAGGGTCGCTTACCTTACCTGAGATTAAAATCTACTTCTTGGTTTCAGATGAATGCAACTGGTTTGACACTGGTTGATGCGCACCTCTGAAATAACTAATTTGTTCATATTACACTGGTCAACAATTTTTTGGGGGACTGCATATTTCAGAGATGCAAGTAAACTTGATGATACTTTTTTGAAGCACATCAGGTTTTTATAGTAATGATAACAATAATATCATATGTAATATGTTTCATAATATTTCTGAATTAAGGGTTAGGTTCGGCATCGTGTGGATTTTTTTTCTAAAGTGCTATAAAACACAATGAATTATATTTGTATTGCGCAAGCTTCGATTAGTTAAAAACACGAAAAAAAACATTTTAAAAACCCCAATGTGCTCTAAAAAGAGGAAATGCTTTTTTTTTTTACATCATCACCATAAATAAGGGTAAGGTGACATAAAGTCATCTTTGATTAAGATTTTATGTTGACCACTGTGATTTTAAATCATCTCATCGCTGTTGCACCTGTTAGCTCGTAGCGAAAAAATGAATTGGTCACACACCCTCAAAGTCTTAATTGTAATTGCCTCTATTAACAGTTTTTACAAGAAATATACCACAAACTATGATCCTCAAATAATTTAAAATTATTGTAAAGTGCAAATAAATGTCTCATAAATTTGGGAGATGACTTAGGAGTTTTTTTTAACACTCTTCTACCAATTTGAATGATGTTTCTTTTTTTTTTTTTTTAAACAGCGGACTTGAGGCCATAAATATTGGGACATCTTTTTGGCTCTAAACTCCAACATGATGAATTTGAAAAGAACCGAACAAGATGTACTTTCACTGCAATTTTTCTTTTCCGGCTATTTTAATCCAAAATCAAATACACATTGGTCACCCATATTATAGTGTGTAACGTGAGGATTGCGACCCCATGTGGACAAAAATAATACCACAACCTCACATATAGTACCGTATTTTGTAATCTGCATCAAGATTTCAAATCTATAAATAATCAAATCATATGTGGTCGCTACATCTGCTGATTCTGACTGTCGCGGGCGTGATCCGCAGCATCACCCTTGCGATAGACGAGGCATTACTGCACTACATAATTGTCAGTCTTTGCACGTCTTCAAACATGTCCAATGTACTTGGGCGCAGATGGCCCCTGGGGACGATTTATGATGACCGTGATCCAAACCCTCCACTTGTGACACCACGAATGGCGACAAAAAAATGGTCCGGTAAACACAGGACATTGATGCTACTTTGCGTATGTTGCGCTAACCACTATTGATGCGATTATGTAACACAAACACGTTGCAGTCGGATCTCCAACTCAGCAAGGCAGACAAATCTTACAAGCCCCACATAGAATTCATACAATCTGCTACTCACGTATTTACGGATTTGTAGTACGTTTGTGAAGTCGGAAAATGCTGCGAGCACGCAGCTCTGCTGTTATGGTTTGCTGTGCTCTAAATTCCGACTCTCGATGGAACTTGAACACACCATCGCGAGTCTCGTGTAAAAAAAAAAAAAAAAAAAGGTGTTTGCAGACGTGAAAGATAGAAGAAGCAAAGAACAAATTCATGGATACTTGTTGCTTTTTTTTTCCTCCTTACCAAGATACATCTTGCACCAAGCGCACAACACAAGCTGAATTGAAATAAAAAATATGATGGGTTTTGCGGCCATTAGGGGGTCGTCGGTAACAGGGAAGCCATGCGTTGACATTTTTAATGTAAAGAAAAGAAAAATAATCACAGCATTTTTGTCAAAAAACAAATAACGTAGACTGTCATATCCTATGCTCGATGCTTGCTTGGCAAAATGTGGCAGGCAATTATTTTGTAATGTCGGATCGCTTGTCACAGTAAGAAAATACTGAAAATCCACACGGTCAGAAATAATAAACACCATTTGCTCTCACCTGAATCAAGATAATTGTAAACTGAAAACAGTTATATTCTGTATGGACTGTAGGACAATCACCATAATATTACTGTTGTGAATTTCATGTACATTTTCCATAATTATCTTTATGTAAATGTGTTGTTAAATGCTAGAATACGTTTTGGTGGGTGATTGGCATTCAATGCAAGCAAATAATAACAATTTCATGATGTACAACCTATGTCGAATGGCACGTGTTATTTTATTTTATTTTATTTTTTACAATAATCATTGTTTAGCTCTCTCTGATCTGCACCCCTGCTTTATCATTCAAACTCATTTTACAACATTACCCTCAAAATAAATGCAAAACACTCTGCAAAACTCCCACTAACAACCCAGGCTAAACTTACCTCCTCACCGATACATAGCTCATCTGTCAGTCGAGATGTTTCACTTCGACTTACTTCCTTGACTTTGTTACTTCCCTTTTGCAGGCATGGTGAACCGCGAGGTTTTGGACCAGGTGGAGCGCGGCTACCGGATGCCGTGCCCGTCCGAGTGTCCCGGCTCCCTGCACGAGCTCATGCTCTCCTGCTGGCGGAAGGACCCGGAAGAGAGGCCCACCTTTGAATACCTGCAGGGCTTTCTGGAGGACTACTTCACCTCCACGGAACCCCAATACCAACCTGGGGAGAACCTATAGAATCGCGCACACACAGTCACGCGCACACACTGCTACGCGCACATACACACCAAACACATACAGTCTGCACTAAACCACCTCAGAGGAAGACAGAAACCTTGCGAGGAAGCCTCTGTGCCATCATGGACCCGGAGAGGCTTCTTTCTGGACTTTCTGGAGATCTGCAAGTTTGTTCAGGACACACTCAGGCTTTGAGGAGTAAGGCACGAGACTGACGTAAAAAGGGTCTAAACACTGCGTCAAAAGGGGAGAGAAAGTCTACTGAAACCATCCCCCCCCCCCCCTCCCCCCGGTCTTACGGTACTTTTTTTTTTTTCCGCCCGCAAAAGGCACTGGCAACTTTTGTCCGGAATGACGTGTGGTTTGGGACAAAGTCGTCCCGGTAATTTTGCCATCAGAGCCATAATTGGGGTGGAAAATGACTGTAAAGTCAATTTGGGGAGTTTTTGAATGATTCCAAATTGGAACGTTTCCGTGGGTACAGTATTATGATAATCAACCGGAAATTGAGGGTAGTTTCATGGAAATGTATCACATTCAACTGAGCATAAATACAAACTTTTTTTTTCTTCTGTCGTAAGCTGACATTCAAACAGATTGTTCTCTTTGCTCACATGCAAGAGTGCAAAGGTCACCGTACCCCGAGTTGCTCAAATGCTTTTTTTTCACTTGACTTAGGGGCAGCGTGACGCTGGCTTGCAAAACAAAGCAAAAAAAAAAAAAAAAAAAATCAACCAAAAACCAACCATCAATTTAGTCAACTCCTTGCTTAATGCCATGAGAATTTCCAAATATGAAAATTCCCGGCATTTTGCAAGCCACGCCATAACAAAAGGGGTTAGTGTGAAAGGCGGGACAGAAGTGTGAAGTCATCTCATGTTTTAATGGCGGGATGGTGTGTTTTGAGAAAACACAACCCGGATTTTTCCCGTTCTGCATGAAAATTCAGTTCAGGCTCAGATGAGCCATATTGTGGGGTCTCTGAGTGAAAGTGATTCCACTCCCGCCTGTCCTTTCAAAGTCTCTCCAGTTTTCAATGCCGTGCTGCTGCGTCTTCAACCTTCTTCATGTTTACACGGAAATGATCGCAATCATGATAATCAGTCGGCGTCGTATTTGCTTGAACCAAAATGTCTCAGTCGGGTTCTGTTCAAATCGGGCCAAGACAAATGACAAGAGCAAGCATTTTGCCCATAGTTGTCCCGTCCACTGTCACCGCCCACACATACGGGTTGTTTTGGTGTAATTTCACGAGGATCGGATCTAACTTTTGTGTTTGTTAACAGTGCTCCAGATTTTGACAAAACGGTTTCACTTTGATTTGCAGTACATTTGAGCTGAAATGATAATTGGATGGATACATGTTTGTTTTGCGGATGTTCCAAAGTCCAACACTATTAGGACACTAGTTGACCTTCCAAGTCATTCAAATTGTGAAAAACGAGTCTGAATTAATTGATCCCAGAATCCAACTCTTCCGAGCATAAAACCTTTCTTACCTCGACAGGTAATTTTTTAAAAAAGTATGACTTCTTGAATTCGCCCAGAATGGACGACTTCCTGTTTAGATTTGAGCCTGGGTCCTTGAGAGGTTTTTTTTGTGTGTCCTCTTACACTAGTCTTGGTCACTCAGTTCCATATTGATTGCCGAAAAGTTGGGACTCTGTTGTGCATTCTGTGATCATTGACAAAAGTCATCAACAAAATTTGGATCATTGGTCAACCTTCTCGTCGTGATAAAAAATGTTTTCCAAACTTTCCAATTCTCATCCCACGCTCGTGCTCTGTTTTGCCTTACGAGTAATGCGCAATTGGCTTAGCAGTAATGTTAAGACACAATTGTTCTACGAGTGCGCCATAGTTGTTCTATTATTGCACCGAATTGTCCTCTGATCTTAAGTTGGGTTATCGAGGATATCGAATAATTGCTCAAATGGTTTTCTACACAGCGGTGATTACGCTGTTTCTAACGTCACATTGTCCGTCATACTCGTCGCTAGTAAAGGCCGCTGGACTGCCGTTCATGTTCCTCAAACATTTCTCCCAAGTTAGCAGATGGAATTTCTGTGTAATACCCGTCCGAGCTCGCGATGCCGTAAATGTTGACTGCATCTGTGCCAAAAGAACTCAACTGCTGTCTGTTTTACGATGAAAGGGAGCTGACATATGCTTTCAAAATAAAGCCCCAGTCATTGGCTTCCTGTCCCAGGTGCGGAGGAAATATTCAAGCAGTAGGCCTCAGTGTGTCAGCAGGAAATAAGCTGAGAAAAGAAGAAGAAGAAGAAAAAAAAAAAGAGAAACTGTTCTCATGTGTTGTTTTGGAAAGCAGTTCAGCATGCTTTTTGTGCTGCATTTGTACTGTACATCCTCCACAACGTGTTTACTTTAAGCTACGTGGATGCCATTGACCCGCTTCACAAAGACTTTTTTTTTTTTTTTGTACATCTCATCCACAGTAGTCGCACTGTACATAGTGTAGCGCTCCAAGGGTTGCTTTTGTACCATAATGGCAGATACTTATTTATGTTGGCTGTTACTCACTGCATTGTTTAGTTTTTTTTGTTTTGTTTAATCAGTAGATAGGAGCAGTTTAGGCTGCCGCCAACCGAAATGACGACAGAAGCAGCAATAAGAGTCCGCATACAAACAGGCCTAAACAGACGTTTTGACAGCGGATATAAAAAGCCTACACATCCCATTAAAATGTCTTTTTTTGTGTGCTATATTAAAAAATACATTCAAAAGACAGATTAAAATCATTTCAAAACTTCATCCACTACTTGTGAACTACAACTTGTACAACACACCTGAAAGGAAAAAAAAAAATCTTTTTAAAAGATGAAGTAACAGTAAACAACGAAGATGCACACGTGTGCACATTCTGACAACTGGGATGTGCAAATGTTCAGTAGTGGCCATCAATCAAATGTTAGATGGGAGTCAACACGCACTTGCCACCATTTCAAGTGCCATTGATTAACTAAAAATAAATAAAGCAAAAATATGTCCAGGAAACCTTTTTTTTTTAACAGCTGAACTTTATTTTGGTAAATCAGAAGCGCTTGAAATGGTGACAGGTGTATGATAACTCCCTGCTAAGGCTGCTGCCCCCGCGACCCGACCTCGGATAAGCGGTAGAAGATGGATGGATGTATGATAACTTCCGTTGAACAGGAGTTTGACCATGATTGGTCATTCTGAACACAGCCAAAATTCTGAGTGTGCACTCTTGTGCGACCACATCATTTTAATTGTTTGTTTTCACATCTTCTCGTAGAAGATCTCATTGTTCGATTGGATTGTACACGTTATATGTCACATTAATGGTGGAAAAGGTTTTGAAATGATTTAGCGCGGTCTTGGGGGGGGGTGTAAACTTTTCATATCCTCTGTAAAGCAGGGGTGGGCAACCAAATTTAAAATTAATGATTAAAATATTTAATATGGGATTTCATTCATTAATAATATTAGTTAACTATAATTTTGTACATTAAATCAGTTTTTTTGTATTAAAAATGAGCGGCTACATTATTGATATTACAAAAACAAAAACATCAAATATCTGAACTATTTTGACTAAACAATACATGACCAAAAAAATCTCATACATTTTGTTGGCCATCTGAGAACTTTCGAAATAGGCCCAAGGTTGCCCAACCCTGGAAGTATTTGGACAAGAGCAACATTTTGAAATCATGAGGTCAAAGATGTAAATAGTATTGTCAATGACTGTGAATATCAAGTAATTACTGTACTACGTACTTTATTTGACTGAGGTTATGTTTTTTGTTTTGCTTTTTTTTTCACAAAATGTGATCCCAGGATGTTTTAATGAGATGCTACTGTATTTTCATTTTTTAAAAATTATTTGACCCCGATAAGCAACATAAATTGGGCTTGACGTGTATTTCCAAGAACGGTGTTTCTTATTTTTATTCTTTGTTTTGTTGGCTCTGAGTGTGTGTGTGTGTGTGTGTGTGTGTGTGTGTGTGTGTGTGTGTGTGTGTGTGTGTGTGTGTGTGTGTGTGCGTGTGTGTGTGTGTGTGTGTGTGTGCGTGTGTGTGTGTGTGTGTGTGTGTGTGTGTGTCGTGACTCACTGGAGGGGGGGGACATATGAGTGAATAAAGCCAAGGTCTGTTTGGAAAACGTGCCATGATTTCAAACATGTCTCGGTGTTATAAGTTTTAATCTTTTTTTTATTTTTATTTTTTAAAGAAATCTATGCAGTTCAGGCAGACGTCACAGCCACCACAGAAAGGTGAGAATTTCATTTTGTGTGTATTGATTAAAATGGGTGTTATGCCACTTTCTGTTCTTTAAATGTGCAATAAATTCTATTTTAAGTGTGTTTTTGATAAGTGTGTGTGTGTGTTCGCATGTGTACGTGTGTGGGTTGTCCTTGATGTGAATACGCCACAGCCAATTCTAGTTCAATTTAATGACTCTTACGTCACATTTGGCAACATGTGATGACATTCACTACAACAAAAGTAATAATAAAAAGATTGTAATTTAACGGTGTGAAGATGTCGCGTAGAATTTCATAGATTCTGTTCCCTAGCTTGCTGTGACCATTTGTTCCACAAGGGGGCAGTCAAAGTTGGGAGGATGAGTGCACGTCCACCTGCTTTATAGCGCACTAAAGGCAATTCATTCATTACGCCTGCTAATTGATCACAGATGTTCGCCTCACTCCACCGACTGCCCTGCTCGAGCCACTACTGAGCATCGAGGACGCTGCGGTTGAGTAATGTTACGTTCAGTTGGATTTTATGTCGAGCTTTGGTGAGCCACACAGCATTTGCTAAGCAATCCGCGCACTCTTTTTTTTTTTTTTTTAAATGGTGATTCTGTAAGCTTATGTTATATTATTAATTATCATTTTATGTTTGAGCATCATATTATTTCATGTTAAGCATTCCCAAATTATATTCTGTTGTTTAATAATTCTTTAGACATGTTTTTATGTTGATATGTTCTGATTGGCTGGTAAAGTAAGAGAAGCAGGAAGTGATTTTAGTTACGGTAGCATTTAAAGGATTCCCTCTCTCCTTTTGCCGTTCGTAAAGTAGTGCTATCCACTGAAGAACAACGAACCCCTCAACTTGATCCTCAAACTTTGAAATTTAAAGAAGCCCATCTGTTAATTGGGGCTCATCTGCACCAGTTCCTGAGGAAGCTCCGTTGAGTTTTCTGCAAAATGGCTGCTTCAAACCAAAATGACCAACTTCCTGTTCAATTTCGGCAATGGCTGCTTGAGACAAATTTTAGCTCATCGTGTTATGACAGACGACTATCCATCTATTTTTATTTTTTATTTTTAATACCGATCCTGAACAGGGTTGCGTGAAGGTGCTGGAGCCTATCCCACCTGACTTTGGACAAAAGTTGCACAACACCCTGAAAAAGTCGTCAGTCAGTTGCAGGGCAGTTATGATGGACACACCCACAATTTTGTGTCAGTTGGCGAAACTGGTGTTTGGGCTTGATTTTACGTCCATTTTTATGGAAACTCCTTTAAAATGATCTTCAAGCTTTGACACCATGTTCCGCCCACGTGTGAGACGATGCAGGCAGCAAAGCTTTCAAAATCGTGGAATTTGCCGATAATGGCTGCTTCAAACCAAAAGGGTTGACTTTATCTTTTTTGTTTGGGCACGGTTCCTTAGGAGTTCTTCATGTGTCATGTTAGGAGAGTCCACACAATTTCATGTCAAGGGGCGCAACTAGTGACAGGGGCTATTTTATTTTTTTACATTCCTAGGTGACGCTACTGCGCGAATTTTGTTAAATGTTGTGACCCCTAAAATACACAAATTTTCACCAGAATCCACAAGTCTGCAATAATTGTTGAGTTTTAGGACATGTTGAATGCTTATACAATGATCACATCCTATTTTTCATGATTTAAACAGGATCAGTAAAAAAAGGTTTCCTACCAGCGAAGCTACAAAGCGCAACGGATGACCTCTGCTACATTTGTGCATCGGTGAGTGTGCGTGCATCCCGTGTGTATGTGCACACATCTGTGTGTGTGTGTGTGTGTGTGTGTGTGTGTGTGTGTGTGTGTGTGTGTGTGTGTGTGTGCTTTCCCCATTTGCCGAGTCGCGGTACGAGTCATTTATCTCAGTTATCCAGACCGTGTCAAAGCTCCATCTGTGAAAACAGTAAATATACACATGGACTCATTGCCTTAGTGATAGTGGATGGAAGACACACACACACACACACGCAAGCATTTGTGCACACATGTACAAAACGCATATTTAAAGTATCTGTTTGTTTTGCATCCGTCTATTCGTCCGTTTGTCCATCCAAAGTGTTGTCCTTGCTCGTCCACCCATAATCATACAAGGTCAAGGTCAAGGTCATCTTTATTGTCAAATATGCTTACATGTGACATGCAGCATAGATGAAATTTCATAGATGAAGTACGGCACAAACGTGATCGTCAAGATGTTTCTTTACAGTCCAATTATTGCGCCTGGTGTTTTTGTTTTGTTTTTTTTAATCCAGTATTTCCCCTCCATTTGTCAGGACCACTCCACTCCTTTCCGCTCATCCTCCTTTTTTCCACCTCCCTTCCTCACTTGTCACCCGCAAGGCCGCACACACACCACCTGTTTGTGTTATCTCTCCTCCTGCTCCCCATCCGCTTGCCGTCTTTCCATCATTTTTATGTCCTGTTGCTACATGAGCATTTCAGACCATCTGTTCTCTATGCATCATCGTCCATTGGTCGATCCATCACAGAGCTGGAACACCATTGGTCCATTTATAACGCAGCGAGAACATCCCCGAATCAAATTATTCACATAGCTGGAATGCTATTGGACGAGCCGTCACATAACTAAAAGTTTTATTGGTTCACCCATCATGTCCGCTATCAACGAGCGAAAGAACGATTGGTTAAAATACCTCATAACTCGAACATTATTGGTACAGTCAAAGTCATTGGTAGGTTTAGCGCACAGGTAGAATGCCAGCGATCAATTGATTTACGTAGCTTGATCCGCATTGCAAACACTTTAGACACAAAACGAAACGCTTGCTTGCCGCCTCGCTTGCACTTGCATCCACGCGTGTGCACATCAAATAAAAGCACAAAGTTCAAAATATTTCATGTTTTACTTTGACGTCATGGTCGCTGGGAGGGCCGGTCAGAGACTGTTGGGGGACCGGATGTGGCCCCCGGGCCGTAATTTGTTCAGGTCTGTATTAGATAAAAGAAACTCTGCAGTGGAGGAAGTTTATCGTCCTTATTTCACCACATCAGTCAATCTATTCAGATCCCTGGAGCCAGAGCTGAACATAATAAGCAGATTTATTTTTTAATTCCTGCCAAATCCAACAAAGAGCTACTTTGAAATTGCTTTAATTTGTGTTAAAAAAAAAGAGCACATGGAAACTGAAGAGCAGCACAAACAAGAAGACTTCTGGAGGATATTTCACGCCTAACCTCACTGTCAACAGCACTTTGTAGTACACACGCCAAAAATATCCATGTTTTTTTTTTTACTGTGTGTGTGTTACACTAGTAAATAAAATAAAGCATAAAAATGAAGTAAAATAAAATCTAACAATGGACAGGCCGGTGGTCGACTGGTTAGCACGTCGTCCTCACAGTGCAGAGGTTGTGGGTTCGATTACGGCTCCGGCCTTCTTCTGTGAAGTTTGCATGTTCTCCCCCGTGCCTGCCTGGGTTTCCTCCCACATTCCAAAAACATGCATGGCAGGCTGATTGAACACTCCAAAAATTGGCCCCGGGTGTGGGTGTGAGCGATTGTGTGTGCTCTGCGATTGGCTGGCAACCAGTTCAGGGTGTACCCTGCCTACTGCCGTAAGACAGCTGGGATAGGCTACAGCACGCCCCACGACCCTTCTGAGGATAAAGCAGATCAGAAAATGGATGGATGGATGACAAGCTTATGACAGCAACATTGGAGCCTCATTGAAAAAAAAAAACTATCTCCCTTCACAACAATCATAATAGTAATATCCCTTGTTTACGCTAAGTATATAGCATAAGTCACATTGTATTGTTGAGGCATTTTGTTTAAGTGGTGACCAAACATGGTTCCATCAGCATCTGTTTTCTTGTCATTAGCCTTCCACTTGTTAATACTTTACATGGAACACAATAAAAATAAAAATATCAATTAACATCGCAATATTTCCTTTGCATTTTTGTAATCAATGAGCTCTTTGAAAATGTAACAAACCTTTTTCAATTAAAATATGGCAAATGGCCAAATTGGAGAAAAAAAATGTTGAACGCACAAAAAAAAATTTTTTTTTTAAATCCAGCTGCATGAATCTGCGCGTACGCGTGAATTCAAGCAAATTCATTCCATACATCTCACTCAATGCGGAAATGTTGTCGCACTGATCCCATTCCTGGCCACGCCCCTATATAAATGTACAAATTACAGTGCCTGTCGGTGGGAATTATCGGCAAGCCGAAATGTGGAAAAGAGAAGTCAAGTTTGCCGGCACGCCACCACGTGATGCCAACTTCAAAATAAAAGACTACGAAAGGCGTTGGCGTCAAGGTATTATTTGGGAAGCTGAATTTATTGCAACGCCGAAAAGTCTTAAGTCCTCGCCACCGCGCATAATATTAAATGAATTCAATTCAAACTTTTTTTTTCTGCTAGCGTGAATGGAAGTGCCACACCGCAAGAGGAGGATGGAATATTCCAAAAGTGGAGTACTGTACAGTATTTTCCTCAAGGACCTTAAAAATCTTACGGGCTTGTATGAAATGTTTGGATTGGAAGCCAAAATGAGTTTGCTTTCGCAAGAACTTGAGCCGCTATTTAAGGCCCTCCTGGAAGAAGACGAAGACGACCAAGAAGAAGATAATGTGCTGCCAGAACAGTGTGAGCTCATCACTGAATCAGCACAGTGCTCAGCTATCATAAACATTTCATTAGGCCCAAACATTGTTGTTTTTGGAGACGGCGAGCTCCCATGTTCTCCTTTTCCGCTCCTCACACGTAACCATGTTCTTTTTTTCCACCTTGTTTTTTATTTTGTTTTGTTTCACTTTTTGCTTCAATCCTCTCGAGGTTTCTTCCTCCTCCTCAGGTCAGGGATGTCACCCCTTCCAGACGTGGATAAAAGTATCTGTGGGAGTCAAAGAGTGGAAGTCTGGGAAGGCGTCCTGGGTCAGCCAAGCACAGCAGATGTTCAGCTGTAGCTTTTTAGATATCAGTCGTCTTTTTTTTTTTTGTGTGTCTTACCTCCCATTGCTCCTCTCTGTTTTTAAACAAGAGAACACATATGAAGGGAGTGTTGAGTTATGAAGCAACTTTTAGGAATGATTATGGCACAAACTGCCTCATACCAGGATGTGGGCATGTGGTCAGATGTCTAAGCTCTCAAAAGTCAGAATTTACATTTTCAATCGTTACTGTCCATGTTTTCCACGAGCCAAGCTGTCGCTCACTAAAACACTTTGGCTTCATACCTCATAGCACCACTGTTGTAGTATATTATAATTATTACCATTATACTTTGACCACCCTTGATTATTTATTTACAGTCAAACCTCAGTTTTCGTACTTAATCCGTTCCAGAAGACTGTTGGAAAACCGAATTGTTCGGAAACCGAAACCATGTTTCCCATTGGAATCAATGTAAAATGTTTTAATCCGTTCCAAGTCCAGAAAACAACTTTGTATATGATGTGATTTATATTTATGGTTAAATATGGGACTTCTGGATAGTTTTTAATTGGGATTTTTGCTCTGTGACGATCACGCTGCTCCAGAAATAGCGCAAATCAAGTCTTTTACAATATTCAAATAAAGTTAATAAAACTTAATCATAACATATCAAGTATGAACAATTGGAGGCACAACAGTCTAGTCCAGTTAGTACAAGTAAGACTCTTTGAAAAATTAGAGCTCACAAATCACTTTTAACGGTTTTTGTGTGGAAAAAGATTCGATTTAAGCCCTTTTACGGAAACTATATCGCACTCAATATCAGCGTGCGTCTATTCACGCCCGCTTGAAATGCTTGGAAACAAATTGTTGGTGACTTCAAGCTATTGGCTGCGTCGAGGGAAGATTCTGCGTGAAGATAAGCTTCCAAAGAATCCACCCGCTCGCCTGCCCGCGGCAAAATGAAATCGAATGGAAATGATTACGTGTGATTGAAAGGTTTGGCTGCTCCTTGTCTTTCTGTCTATTGCGCTGCGCTCATACAGCACATTCCAATGATGATAAAAGGCATTTGGCCTCCATCATACCAAAAAGAGGTTCTGCAATCCAAATGAATATATACGCCCACAAGATGCATTATTCATTTTTTTTTTTTTTTCCTTTTTAATCTTTGTGTTCAAGATTCCCGTCCAACGCTGATAATGTCTAATCACTCGGCCAAGACCTGTCGTCTGCTTGGCTCCTGACCTTCGGGAACCTTGCCCTCCCTTTTCTTCAGCGACTTTCTACTCTTGCACTTTCATCTGTCTTCTATCACCAGCACCAGACGGTGGATGCCACAGACGGGCAGGGTAGTGTCACCAGCAATTAGTCTGCTCCGGACATGACAAGACAGAATATGTTTGAGGGTTGTCTTATTCGGTGCTGCTTGTCTTATTCGGTGCTGCTCATAGGTCGAATATAGCAACGTGGTTCAAATTTGCTATCAGTCAGACAAAATCATTTGGACAAGTTCTTCTTCGAAGGAACCCTAGAATAAAGACCCTTAATAGGACACCTCAAACGAACATGTCAGGCTTCGTGTGTCTTTCTAAGAATGGCTTCTTGAACCTTTTTTTTTTTTTTTGTGGGTCTACACATGACAGACATGACCACCAAATTCCATGTTGTTAGCTCTTAGAATTTTGTGTTTTCATGGCAAGTCATCAAAATTGGAAGCCATGTTCCACCCACAATGACAAAAACCCATTCTTCGGAAACTACCATTCTCTGGCTGTTTTGAATACATGGTTCAAATTGCAAAAAAAAATGGCCACTATAGACCGAGATGGCAGACTTCCTGTGTTTTTTCAGGCCTGGCTTAGTGAGACTTTTTGTGGTACTACTCGGGATAGACATATCTACCAAATGTCATTTTGCAAAGTGAAATTGGCCATGGGGGGCTCAAAGCTAGAAATAACAGTTTTTCTTTTAAGCAGCAATTTTGCTAATCAACGATTTCATTTTAGGATCAATTTTTTGCAGGTTAATCCATCCGTGGATGTAGCTGCTAAAACTAATGTGAATTGCACAACACATCGTCATTTCATAAGCAAATCATATGTGTCAACTTCCATGAACCTTGCTTAAATCTATACCAAAATCTCAATTTGCCATATGTAATAAATAATTGTGACATTTTGCAATAACTTTATCACCCCGGTTTACACTCACTTGAACAAATACTTGACTGATTTCTAGCGAGGCGTCGTTTTTTTTTTTGTGTGTACAAGTAAAAATACGATGTGATGATTAAACATTTTTCGGAATTGCTTCACTCGGAATTTGTGAATTTATCTCATGCACAAGTCAGGCGCAAGGTGCTGAAACAGCATGAACATCGATCACAGTGAGCGCCTGACCTCGGAGAAGAAGTCTGAATTATGAAAGTGCAGGTCTGCATGTGTGCGAGTTAGTCGCGGGGGCAGACACAGGGCAGAGGGGATTATGGGGGGCCAGCCCCGGATAACACAGGTGGCTCAGGATCTGACTCAGTCCTTGAATCCTGCTCCTCCCGACAGCGCTTCTACACACAAACACACACAAGCGCATACACGCGCGCACACAAAAAGGGGAGGGCGGATGCTTACTGCGGCGCTCCGGGATGAGGGAAATCTTCCATATCACATTCCTCAGTCGACCACGATTCATCTTTAATTTCCAGCGTTGCCGTTAAGTGCCATTCTGACTCTCTGTTGATGCTCGTGGCAGGGGGCTTGTCTTTTATGGATGGTCTTTTTTTTAACCACTTGTGTCCAGCAGGGAACCCCCCCCCCCCCACCTCTAACTTCAGAGGGGTGGGGGTACATGATACAAAGTGCACATCCATCACGGCTCAGCGGCATGCATTCATTACGTTGAAGGTGGAGGAGGAGGTCAGGATTAAGGAAGTGGGCCAGAGTGCGTCGGGGTCAAGGTTTTTCTCGAGCCGGCGAGGTTGGTTCAAGATGAGGAGATTTTTGTGGGATTTTATTTTATTTATTTATTATTATTTTTTTGAAGGAGTTGTAGTCCTTGCGGTGGGTTAAGACTCCCTGGAAGTAGTCCAGATATGTCTGCATTATTAAAAGAGGATTTTGAGACTCAAGCTTTCAGTGGATTACGGCCCAAAGGAATTTGAATGAACAAAGCAACATACAGAAGCTAATAAACACGAAGCTGCTAATACTGGAGGGAAGGGGGGAACGGTGACCTAGTGAATAGCACAGTGTGCTACACAACATGGTTCTGACACGTGTTTGCGTGGGTTTCCTCCAGAAACTCCGGCTTCCTCCCACCTTCCGGGATCGCAACACTGATTGTCAATAAAACAAATTAACAAATAATATCAAAGTTAAAAAAGTATCCGCTGAATGTATGGAACCCCCAGACCGCCCAACTGTCAAATGTAGAGCTGTAACGATTTATCGATGTATCGACAACTCATCAGTTATCAAATAGTCAAATATCAGTTTGTTTAATTGATATCGTCCAAATCCTCAGAATTTCAGCAAACATTCTCAGATTTCTGCAGTCCTCCATGAGAGCAGATTCATTATCGCCGTGTTGGAAAAAAATAAGATTTACAACCATCTGCTATTGGTTTGGAAAACAACCATCAACATTTTTGCCAAACCAAAACTGAAGCTTCATTCATTAATATTTCAGCATTTTGTGCACTGTCAATTTCAAATAATGTCCGTTTTTTTAAAAATAGGGATTTAATTTTTTTCTTTTTTTGTGTGTGCTTATTTATCAAATAATTCACACAGTAAATCGACAGATCAATCAATTAATACGATAGTCATTATTTGCAGCACTAGCAGAACGTCAATCAAATACCATGATGGTGCATTTTCGGGGTGTAGGCATAGCTAACTAGCAAATAGTTACAAGTGCTGATGCAAATGAAGTCACTCATTTCTTGGCCATTTTAACCACGAAAACTTAAGTGGCGATAAACAGTCACATATGGGAATGGGATTTCTCCAAGTAGTTTGCAGTCGGTTTTTTTTCAAACTTATGTAATGTATTTCGAAACAAATTCCCTTCATAGGGTGTTGAACTAAAAAGGTGGGCATTTATTTGAGGAATGTGTTTATTCGTAAGCTGCATTTGAACCATTTCAAGAATTCTCGTGTTTGATGTGCGCTCCATGTGAGCTCTGGAAAACACGCCTCATCCGCTTTCTTTGGTGATCCCTCTGTGTGATGTGTGTGTGTGTGTGTGTGTGTGTGTGTGTGTGTTCGACATGCTGGTGCCAACAAAATAAACGAGGGGGGATTTTGTGCTTCAGGAGGTCAGGGGAACAATGTGTCATTTACTGACGGGGAAGAATTCGTTTCAAAAGGTCATCATCTCAACATGTAATTAAACTCTGGGGACGAAATACGTTATTTTAAAGGTGCAAAGGCAGGAGCCGACGCAGTGCCATCAACCCATCGGCATTTATTCCGTTTTCCAAAAAAGAGAAAAAGGAGGAGGGGGGGGGGGTTCTGAGGTAACAGGATCCCCACAAGGCAAGCCATTCTCTTGAAGGATCACTAAATTTGGGTAATTTAATTCTTGCATGCCTCCCCGTCCCATATCGTGGCGGCGTGTCTCCGGGGGACAACCGACAGGCGAAATAATAGCTGGCGGCGGCCCGTACAGTAGATAAATCCTACAGAGGCCGCAGTTCTAAATGCCCAAGGACTTTGTAAGACTCCACAGATGGGGAATTATGGCTTCATAAATGAAGCGTCATAAAATGTTGAAAAGGAATGAGGAACAACAGTGGGACAGTAGGGGGGCTGGTAGTGACCTGAAACTGCTCAACCGCTTCAAAAAGAAAAACAAGTCCTCAGTGAATTTCAGTAGCATTGTTGAGTTAAATGGGAAAAAAGAAACCGAGATAAATCATTCAAAATGGTGGAATCCTGAATTTTTAGCCCATCCATAGGAATTCCGTGAACCCCGATTTATTGCAGGCGATACGTTCCAGACCACGTTTGTACTTCTCCTACGTGCTCTCAACTCACTTCAACTTGAAAGTGTTCCTACCACATCATTTCATTCGGCAAACCTCCAATAGCTTTTTAACATTAACGCAGACGAAGGGCTAATGGAAATTAGCCTATTTGTTAGCTTAATAATAAACCTTCAGACAACTGCTCCTCGAACACAAACAGAGTACAGTCAAACCTCGGTTTTCGTCCATAATCTGTTCCAGAAGGCTGTTGGAAAACCGAAATTGTTCGAAAACCGAAACCACGCTCTTTGTAAAATAAAAATGTTTACTGAACACGTCTGCTCACAATGGAAAGCAACACGAGGAAGCGTCACTTCCTCGTGTAAGGAAGGCGAGAGGAGTCAAATGGTGCATTCAAGTGCGCTCAGTTTGTTCGAGAACCGAAATTTGTCCGTCATCCGAGGCAGAAAAAAATCGAAATTTTTGGTCGAAAACCGAATTGGTCGAGAACCAAGATGTTCAAAAACCGAGGTTTGACTGTATGCAACAATTTTAATCATGGAAATATACCACACTGCCCTGTGTGAACAATTACAATTACTGTTGTGGACTAAAATTGGGGACCTTCTCTGCCTCTTCTTCTTCTTCACAGCACTTTCCAGCATGCTGTTGCAAAATGTGGTGCAACACTGAGGGTGCGACCCTATGGTCTTGCCTGTGCTTTTATTGTTTTAAATAAAAAAAGGAACCCAATAATTTCATAAAAAACTTTACATTCATTTACTGTAATTATATTTACTTTTTAACGGGTAATTTAATTATGAGTACAAAAATCAAACATGAATCATTCAGTTTTTATTATTTACTTGAAAATAACATTTAATTATTATTAAAATCAGCTATTTTCTAAATTCTTACATCCACTTTTGTAGCTTTCTTTCAACCTAAATCAGAGCGTTACATAAAATGAATAGACTTTTGAAAAAATGTACCCTCTGAGTGGTTGGCGACCATGCAGACAGATATTTTTACAAAAATGTTCTTTTCCATGGAAATCGGGTGTTCTAACTACTCAGCAGTGTTAAAAACAGCATCCTTTAACTTTACACGTCTTGGATTTCCATGGCAGAGAGAAAATAATAGAAAAAAACAAAAACATTCCAATTCAAAGCATGTGGAGGTCCATGCAGGTTTGCACCACACTTCTCGGTTGTTTTGACTGAAACAACAAATGTCCCCCTCTGCCTCAAACGCCACACACTGTGGCTTCTGTTTGACTTTGAGGGGTGCGTCGGTAAGAGCGTGACCCCCCCCCCCTTTGATCCCTTCTCCACCCGCACCTGCAGGTCTTTCTCTTAAGTTGCTGCACCTGTCCAACGACTATGACGCTGGACACACAATGTCTACACTCGTTCTGCTCCTTATCCACACATTGCATGCTGAAATGTGAAACACACCCCTACTTAGGATATTTTGCAAAACACCCGCATAATTACTAAGGATATTTTGCCTAAAAGTTACATTAACACACACATTGCTGACGTCGACTCTGGAGCCACACCTGACAGGAGAGCTTGATTCTCCTCTGCCGGGGCCACAAACGTGCTCCAAAGCTGCCCGCCGTCCATGTTTCATCTATAGAAAGCCTTGACAGAATGTGAGAACGTGAGCCGGCCTTCGAATGATGATGGCCCGGGAGGGAACATGCTGGCATCTGTGTTAGACCGCAGGCTGAAACGTAGTGCGCCTTTGAGCCTGCGGGACTCAACAGACATTTCCCCCTCACGGCCCATCAAGGATAGCGTGATAGACCGTGAGAAAACTTGAATACAGAGAGGGGAAAAAAACAGGCCAAATTCCACGCCGCACTACATTTTGGGAAACGAGGCTACCGTTGCCGCAGGGAACGCAATATGATCTTAATCAAAGGATGTTAAATACCTCTGAATTTTTCATCGTTTTTTTTTTTTTTTTTTTAATCGGAGTGCGCATGCTAGCTTGTCTTTATGTGCCTTGGTGATTGGCTGGTGACCATTCCGGGGTCGATCCTACTTCTCCCTCCAAGTCAACTGGGATAGGCTTCCCTCAGTCCTACAGGATGAGATTAAAATAGCGCATGGAACATTTGATGGTGAGACTGACGAGTCACATCTGGTCGCAGAAACTTGGGGTTGCGGCTTTGTGGAGAGGAGGGGAACGGGCTCGTTGAGGTGAGAGGCAGAGGCCCCTTATTGACATAGCTGCCCTCTTGGCTCTTCTTTGCATCTCGCCAATAAATCCCATCCCGCCCAACCCCGAAACCCCGCCAACATTCACTGCTGCTTTCGAACACGAGCCAGATGATGAAGCTCCTGCATTTCAAGGGAACACTTGAACAAACATACACATACAGTCAAACCTTGGTTTTCGTACTTAATCCGTTCCAGAAGACTGTTCGAAAACCGAATTTTTCCAAAACCGAAACCATGTTTCCCATTGGAATCAATGTAAAATATTTTAATCCGTTCCAAGTCAAGAAAACAACTTTTTTAAACCACTTTTTTTTACAATTTCACACCGTAAGCTGTACACACGTAATAGGAGAGCAGGTAATATGTTAAATACGGTACAAACAAACTGTAATGTGAGGTAGCGTTGCTACACGAGGTAGCGTTGCTAAACGAGGAAGCGAAGCCGAGAGGAGTGAAGTGACGCATTCAAGTCCGCTCAGTTAGTTCGAGAACCGAAATGTATTCGTCATCCGAGGCATAAAAAAACTCAACATTTTTGTTCGAAAACCGAATTGTACAAGAACCAAGACGTTCGAAAACCGAGGTTTGACTGTATACCCATACACACACACAGACACTCACACATGGACACTTGTTCCACACTTACATACAGAGCACACACACCAATCATGCTCACACATTCTCCAGTGGTTGCTGTCATCTGCCGTTTGGACCCTCGATGCCATTACCCGCCTTTCACATCCTTAAAGCTGCTCTAAAGTGATCCTACTCATCCTCCTGCTCTCAAGTGGGGGGTAGGAGGACCACACCCGGTCTTGCTAAATGAGGTCATGTCATGTTGCGTTTTGGCTATTTACGAGGGAGCGTTGGGTCCCGGCAAGTAGCCCCGTGTGGCTCGTGATTATAAGCGCTTGCACTCCAACATGTGTTGCGATAACTCCGGCCTTCCCGATTTATTCCAAGCAACAGGCCTTTTCCCCTTCCGCCCGATCAGACGCCGTGTCATGAATCAAACACACTTCCAGAATTTCAAGTGACCCGGGTCAGCTTCCATTGTGTCTCATATCCTCCATTTTATTATAGCGCTGTTCTAAAATATGCGAACACGAGAGGGATTTAGTTTCTGGACTCATGACTTGTCACATTGGACCAGGGTTCTTGCCTCGGATTTCTGGTCCCACCATTGGAGATTAGTTCAAGACAACAAAGTGCGTGTTGATGCGGACCACAGAGCGACCCTCACGGTGGTCTGCTTGGAAGCTTCATGTGGAGCCTTCTATTCTGAAGAAACAATAACGCAAGCGTTTGCTGAAAGGACACCTTTGTCTTTTCATGTATGTCACGGAAAATGTTCCCGTTTCCGCAAGAGAAGAGCTGTTATTTTGGATTTGGTTCCGTGACTGTCACAAATGACAAAGTCAGTCACCCTATGTACTGACACCTGATTTTTCATTCATTCAACTGATTATAATATACAGTCAAACCTCGGTTTTCGGACGTTTCGGTTCTCGTCCAATTCAGTTTTGGACCAAAAATTTCGAGTTTTTTATGCCTAGGATGACGAAAAAATTTCGGTTCTCGAACAAACTGAGCGCACTTGAATGCACCATTTGACTCCTCTCGCCTTCCTTACACGAGGAAGTGACGCTTCCTCGTGTTGCTTTCCATTGTGAGCAGACGTGTTTAGTAAACATTTTCATTTTAAAAAGAGCGTGGTTTCGGTTTTCGAACAATTTCGGTTTTCGAACAGCCTTATGGAACGGATTATGGACGAAAACCGAGGTTTGACTGTATATGTTGTAACTTTCAGCGGCCTGGTGGTACAGTGGGTAGCGTGTCGACCTCACAGTGCAGAGGTACCGGGTTCAATTCCAGCTCCGGCCTCCCTGTGTGGAGTTGGTATCTTCTCCACGGGCCTGCATGGGTTTTCTCCGGGTACTCTGGTTTCCTCCCACATTCCAAAACACGCATGGCAGGCTGAATGAACACTCTAAATTGTACCTCTGTGTGAGCTTGGATGGTTGTTCGTCTCTGTGTGCCCTGCGATTGGCTGGCAACCGGTTCAGGGTGTCCTCCGCCTACTGCCCAAAGACGCCTAGGATGGAGTCCAGCAACCCCCGCGACCCTTGTGAGGATAAAAGCAGACCGTAAAATTGAATGAATGAATGAATGTTTTCACTTTCAAGCATTATTCTGCAACAATTAAAATGCTCAACACAAAACTTACCCCCGTAAGCAATCATGACGAATATTTTTGCACAGGCACTCACTTTTTAGTCCGTTACTCTGACTGACTGCTTTTCACCCGGCCACGGTTCTCGTCAACTTGCCACAACATGTTTTCTCCTATTGAAAGTGGAAAGAAGCGAATGCGTTTAAGCGAGAGCAAGCACAGCATGCTTTGTGCAAAGAGCAGCAAATCCCTCCAAAGAGACTCCCTTATCGCTCGAACTCAAATATGTCAGAACAAATAGCTGCCGTGGCTTCACAGTGGCACGTTTGCGCCATTTCAAAAGAGATTCACCGAATCAACACCGGACAACAAAACCATGTCGGCTAGGAGACAGTTTCTCAGTTTGCAAAACATGAGTCCACATATTTTCAAAAAGTGCTTGTCCTCATTCGAGCCCAACTATGATTTTGGACCAGAGAAGCAGGGTAAACCCTGGACTGGTCGCCAAGTCAATTGCATTTCATACCTCCACCAAACTATTTTCACCATTAATATTAGCTACAATCTTTACAGCCCAATTAAGAGAAAAACAATCTCTTCAAGTGGGGAGGTAAAAACTATTGAGTGAAGTCATGGGCCCTATTTTCGTGCCGGGTACAAGTCTGGCGCAAAAGAGCAGTCTAACTGTGCGTATGGGTGGCGTTTTCTCTCTTTGGGTATTTTGCTCCACTTTGCGCCTGAGTGGGATGGAATAGACTTTTTTCCGATCAATACCCGCAGCATCCCTTGTTTCCATCAAATTCAACTCGTGCCTGACATTGCGTCTGCTGGGAACAATGTCTGTAAAATTGTTGGAAGGACTCGAGTTGGGTTATTTAACCCCCATGCAGTAATTATCCCAAAATTGGACATTTGGGACACTTTGGACGATTTTGGACTGTTGGACAAATGGACACCACAGACAAAACAGTGACAAATAACTCCACGAAGCTGAAATTTTGCATAGGATGTATATCTATGTCTTGGCCAATTCCCACTGAACATTTTGAGGGGTTGAAAGTGAAAAAAAATTAAAAGTGAAAAAAGATGTTGCACATTGGAAGAGGGACATTTTTGGGACGTA
This sequence comes from Hippocampus abdominalis, assembly GCA_018466805.1. NCBI lineage: Eukaryota > Metazoa > Chordata > Actinopteri > Syngnathiformes > Syngnathidae > Hippocampus > Hippocampus abdominalis. The sequence goes on along the minus strand of CM031707.1, from coordinate 2,737,454 downwards.
ATACCCTTCATGCAGCCGCTTAAAAATACTGCATGAGGGTTAAGCAACCAGAGCAGTTTGAAGGGTTAATGGATGGATAGAGTCGGACCTGTTTCTTTACTTCTCTGTACCGGCACTTGTATGTGACAGAAATGCATGTGCAACTTGAGCAGATCTGAGCGGAGTTTTGAGTTTTGGACTCGGTATATGGGAACGCAAAAGCGGAGCATATTCATCTTTTACAAAATTTTTTTTCTTCAAGCCCCCAAATCACTGTCACCGTCTCAACAAATGGCACTTCTGATATTTTGGGGTGTTTACTCGCGAGTGTGCTCATATAAACGGCCTTCAGAGGGACTGTCCCAAGCTGGTGTCATATTTGTGAATGAAATCCGGTGACGTCCACGACACACATCCAGGAAGCACCAAATCTGTCTGCCTGTGCCTCAATCAAATACGCCAATAGTGCATTAAATGATGATGCAACTGTTTCCACGCCGAGTGCAGACAACTTTCTGTTTCGAAATTGTCGGATGACTTGAGGGTGAAGCAAGACCATGCGCTTGCCAGCCAGGCGGGTGCAACACAACACCAAACAGGGAAGACAAGACTTGTGCTGGCACTAAAATTAGGTTATGCCCGTTTTTATGTCGAGTGTGCTAGCGCGAGCTACCAGAATAGGGCCCAATGCGGTTACACAAGTGTGCACAATCTTTTTTTAGGAAATATGCATGTGATCAGTTAACCCGTCGCATTCAAACTCATGTTGAATGTGTGTCGCCATCTCAACTGCCTCTGATTACTATTCAGATGTTGTAGCACTGGCGCTACAGAAATAGATGTGGGGTCGTTTTGGACTCTTTTTTTTTTGGCCTTATCAAAAGAGTTAAACAGAGGCATTGAGGGATTACCGCCTATTGTAGTCTACATCTCTTCATCAGCACACTGAGGGGGAAAACAGATCCAAAACAAGGCACGTCAGACCTCACCTGGTCGCAAAACAAAACGGTTCCGGCTGACGGACGGAGCAACGCGCTCTGCATTGTGGTCCTTCGTCTAAAAGGATAACGTCTGAACTATAGGAGACGTTTCCTGCCTCTTGCAGATAAGACGCTGAGATGTGAATATGTCGTGATTAAAGCATGACCGCCTATCTGCATGTAGCATTTTTGTGATTGTTTGCACCTGTGTTTATATACAGTATCTTTTTGTGTGTCTTTTTATATTTGTGTGTTTGTGTCAGTCTGTATGTTTGTTTGTGTGTGTATGTGTGTGTGTGTGCGTCTACAAGTATGTACTTTGTGTTTCTGTGTGTTTTGTGTATTAGCGTGGATGGGTACCTGAGTTTGCGTGTAATTTAGAGTTTGTATTTTTGTGCATGTGTTTGTGTGCACTTGTACCTGTGTTTGCACATGTGTATAATGTGTGTGTTTGTGTGTCAATGGGGTTTTTTTTGGCGTGTAACTATAAGCGTGTGTGAATGTATGTACGTGTACATTCATGTGATTATCCCAGTGAATTGATGTGTCGGAAATGAGCCCAAGCAAACACGAGCCACGCTCAAACAACCACACACACACACACACACACCAAGGCCACCATGGTCGTTGGCCACGCTAAGGTATTAGTTACTTGTCGGGGGGATTTATTTGATTATTAAATAGTGCGGGCTGTGGAGTGTATGCTTTTCCTATGCCAGCTATTTCTGTGCCAACCTTGTAAATGTGTGTGTGTGCGTGTGTGTGTGTGTGTGTGTGTGTGTGTGTGTGTGTGTGTGTGTGTGTGTGTGTGTGTGTGTGTGTGTGCGTGTGTGTGTGCATGCATGTGTGTGTGCCTGCGTGTATGTGTGTGTGTGTGTGTGTGCGCATGCGTGAGTGTGTGTGTGTGTGTGTGTGTGTGTGGGTGTGTGGGTGTGTGGGTGTGTGCGTGTGTGTGCGCATGCATGTGCGTGTGCCTGCGTGTATGTGTGTGTATGTGTGCGCATGCGTGTGTGTTTGTGTGTGTGTGTGTGTGCGTGTGTGTGCGTGTGCGTGCATTCCAGCGGTGACCCAGAGTGGATCAAAGCGGCTGACACCCAAGCAGCGTCCTCCTGAGGGAGCACATTGTCAGATCTCGGATCAGAGATCAGCGGTGTCTTGTCCCCCAGCAGCTCCCTCAACCCCCCACCGTCTCCCCCCCAGCCCCCTCCACCGTGTTCTCTCCGTGGGGTCCGTCACAGCCATTTTGAGCTCTGCTAGAGGCACTGATCGACAATTAGATGAGTGCCAAGCCAGAACTAATGGCCCCGACGAGACAACTCAGAGATATGGTTGCTTATTTGCAACATTAGAAGTGGGAAGGGGGAGGCTAACATTAGAGAGGGGAGGTAGTTTAAGCCCCGAATGCCCTGCACACTAACTTTACCGTCCGTGCCTGTTGATCGAAAAAAAAAAAACAAGCAACCATTTTTTCAGGTTAAAAAAACCTGTATGACTGCGAGAATTGATATATTGCCTGTCTACATATATTGCTCCACCGTTTGTGTTCAGATACCCATCACTTAAAAGGTTGTAACAGAACAATGCTGATGCTATTTGTCAGCCCATCTACCACATTTGTTTGTTAGCATGAAGCTCAGCCGATGAAACAATGTGGCTGTTTTAACAAAATGTGTCATTCTCTTTGATTTATGTTTAGTTTGATGGTACACTTCAAGCGAGAGTGGCCATAAAAAGATTTGAGGCTTCTTTGATGAAGAAATTGTTCATCCTCTGCCAAATTGCTGCTTGTTGTGAAGTCATGTCATGTCATCTTCGACACCGCTCATGCTGTACAGAGTCGCGGGAGCGAAGGGGGGGGGGGGGGGGTCGTTAACTCGAGCTGATCCAAGCTGACTTAGGGCGAAAGGTGGTCTTGAATTCAAGACTCTCCATAGTGACCCCTTTTTCTTTGAGTACACCATTTTTACACTTGCAAACAAATATTTTTAGTGTTGTAAGTTTGCTGTATTAAAACACACAAGCTGCCCGTGGTACAGGATGTGTTGTGCGTCACATTGCGAAACCCCTTGAGCGGGTGCCAGCACGGCGGTCAGGCCCAACCCCCGTAGATGTGCTGCCAAGTCTGACTTTTGAAGGCTTTCCATACCTCCACGGTGGCGGTCAGCAGAGTCAACTCAATCGGCGTGACTGAAGCGTTTATGTGGTGCTCTAATAAGGTGCCTGCCGTATGCTCTGTGTGTGTACACAGCTGTGTTTTTTTTTTTTTTTCACATCACTACAACGCACAAGTACAAGCGCAAACTTTTTCCTCTGATGGCTGCATATAGGGGGGGGGGGGGTGTTCCAGTGGATAGCGCGTCGACCTCACGGTGCAGAGATACCAGGTTTGACTTCGGTGCGGAGTTCGCATGTTCTACCCATGCCTGCATGGGTTTTTTTCCGGGTCCTCCGGTTTCCTCCTACATTCCAAAAAAGATGCATGGCAGGCGGATTGAACCCTCGAAATTGTCCCGAGGTGTGAGTGTGGGCGTGGATGGTTGTTCGTCTCTGTGTGCCCTGCGATTGGCTGGCAACCAAGTCAGGGTGTCCCCCGCCTACTGCACGAAGACGGCTGCGATCGGCTCCAGCACGCCCCACGAACCTTAAGAGGTTAGGCGGGCTAGAATGAAAAAAAAAATTAAAAAAATATATATATATATATATATTAAAAACTTTTAAATATATTTTTTAAAAATTATATATATATAATTTTTTTTAATATATTTAAAACTTTTTAATTTCATAATTTAAAACATCTCGCAGACATTTTCGGACATCTGGGAACGGTTTTAAATAGTCACCAAAAAAAGCATAGTATGTCTCTTTTAACATTGAAAGTAAAAAAAAAAAAAAAAACTGCACTCTTCGCACCTAAACACTCCCTTGAGGTTTTCATTTAGGAAGTTGAAAGCACACACACACACACACCCACACACACTGAAAGCTCCTTTATCTGCTTTTCTCCCTCTGTGTCTTTCTCACCCTCGAATGCACACACACTCCCTCCCACCATCACATTATACTCCTCCTCACACACACACACACACACACACTTGCTCCACATGCATGAGTGGAAGCCAGCCACTGTGTGCTACACACTCACGAGGAGAGCACCACTGTGGAGATGTTGCATGCCCACTGACATTTTTGCCACCAGAGCATGGAAGCCAACAATTGGACATAAAAGAAAAAGTAGCCGCAGCAGCGTATGTAGGATTACAGGACCACTTTATGTGTGTTTGTGTCATGGTGACAGGTCACGTGAATGTCTGCTGCTGACAGGAGCTTCTCGAGTTCTGGGATCTAAAAGAGTTGCATGTTGAAAGGCAGCAATCATGTCAACGGGAAGCTCGGCACACGCGCTCTGGGGGGTCTGCTTCATTTGGCAAGGTAAGTCCACGCAAAGGGGCAGAGGGGGACTTTTAGCATCTTTTAAAACCCCAAAGATCTGTGTCTTATTAACGATTCGCTAGCCAAGAACAACATATTGGAAAATAGCTCGCGACAAACCGACAAACAAAAGTCACAAAAATTGTGTGGCGAGAAATACTAATGATCTAAACAATCAACACACAAATACATTAATGTGTAAAATCTGGGCCTGTTCAGTTGAACACAAAAATGATGAAATGTTGAAATGGCAACAGGTGGAAACGCAGGTTAATTGTACATTTTGCCATCTAGAGAAAATGCAATTGTTGCCTGTCGCCATACCTCGCTGGCATAAATGGAGGAATAAAGATACTGTAATACCATACAGTCATGTCCCACCTTTTTCTGGGAATGAAGACCAAGCCCTACCCAAGATGACCAAAAAACCCCGTATAATTTCCTCGAATAACAGGTCATACCGTAACTATACCAAAAACGTTTATCCCAAAACATTTAAATATCATTCCAATCTCAATTTACAGCATTACTGTTAAAAATGCAGGCATTACAGATTTTTAGACTTTACAGATTTTTAGGCATTACAGAACTGTAGCTCACTTCATCGGCAAAAACTCTCCGTAATTTCCGGAAACAACCCAGGCTCCTCCCTGACATATAACGTTCTGAGTCTTTTCAACATATTTCCTTGAGACCAATGTATACTTTCCTGTTACGCAGTGCTTTGGCGCCATCTTGTGGTATATTAGTGTATCGCAGAAAGAGCACAAAAACACCAAAAGGTCGATTTGTTTGGCGAGTAGCTAGGGATATTTAGCCATTCGTTTTTTGACTCCTTGTGGTATATATGCTTTGACCACCAGGGGCAGTATAATACATGCACACATGCATACGTAAAGGACAGTTTTGCAACTAAGTGAGCTGCAGTAATATTATTAATTTTTGGCAGAGGATAAAGAATATATGCCTTTGAGTAGGGCTGGATAATATGACAATATATATTGCCAAGACGAAAGTGTTCTGGTATATATGCTTTGACCACCAGGGGCAGTATAATACATGCACACATGCATACGTAAAGAACAGTTTTGCAACTAAGTGAGCTGCAGTAATATTATTAATTTTTGGCAGAGGATAAAGAATATATGCCTTTGAGTAGGGCTGGATAATATGACAATATATATTGCCAAGACGAAAGTGTTCTGGTATATATGCTTTGACCACCAGGGGCAGTATAATACATGCACACATGCATACGTAAAGGACAGTTTTGCAACTAAGTGAGCTGCAGTAATATTATTAATTTTTGGCAGAGGATAAAGAATATATGCCTATGAGTAGTGCTGGATGCTATGACAATATATATTGCCAAGACGAAAGTGTTCTGGTATATATGCTTTGACCACCAGGGGCAGTATAATACATGCACACATTCATACGTAAAGGACAGTTTTGCAACTAAGTGAGCTGCAGTAATATTATTAATTTTTGGCAGAGGATAAAGAATATATGCCTAGGAGTAGGGCTGGATGATATGACAATATATATTGCCAAGACGAAAGTGTGTATTATGTTGCTTTTGTCCTATTGTAATTTATCACCTGCATAGTCTTCTGCGATAAAATGCAGTGGTCGCATCAACAGCGGAAGCTTGATTTGATATGTGAAAGCTTACACTTGTCATTCTCATGCTGCATAGCTGCCACCAAGTGGCAGACTGAACAACGTACGGACTTGAATCATTGCGTGGTCATTATACATGACAGATTTACAATGCAAAAATTAATCTCACAGCTCGAGAAATGTAATAAATAACAAGGTGGGTGAATCCAAAAAAATGAATTGCACCATGTGAAAAAAAATTTACGATCAACAACTGTAATTATAACGACTTGAGGTTTTTCCTATAATTGAGTGGAGACTGTCATGAGGATGGTCTGCGTGCCGAGATGAGATCGGTGCTGCTTGGCTAAATTAGGCTGCAGCAGCTCGCTAGGAATGAGCTTTGGCTGGCTACTGCCGCCCATAAACACAGTTGCAATTCCCCTACTACGTCAGTAATCACAGTCTCCACAGAAGCAAATGGGGCACACTCCTTCCAGGTATCATTCTCACAAAAATATTACAAGGAGTAATTAACAGAGGGAAAGATTGAGAAGCTATGCTACTTGCTAAGCTAATGTAATGTTATCCATCATGAAAGACTGAATAAAGTGCCCGGGTGACTTGTCAAAGTGCTTTTTTTTTTTTTTTTTTTAATTGACGTGCAAAGGGAGCAATATTGGAATGTTTGATAAATATTTGGTGTTCCCACATCAAGTCTTGAATTTGACGAAATAATCATGTCATGTTAGGAACGGATGTGACGTCAAGTTGTTGACTGGGCCCTCCCACCGGTTGCTATTGAGTGATGCGCCAGATCGATTGCAGATGTAAATATGAGAGATGTAATATTTATTCAGCACTTAGTCACAGGCTTTTCCCCCTTGCAGGCAAGTATGGTTGCGTGCGTTAGCTGTTATGGCGTCTCACCAAATAGGTTCCACGAATACTCAAAACACCCGTTTGGCTTCAGCCTTTCTTGATGAACCTTCTGACCACCACAAGTACATCACCGAACGTGATCATGATTACAGCCTAGTGTTGATTTTGTGCACATGTGAGTGTATAAACAAAGAAACGAAGGCTTTCAAAAATACATCAGGTCCCCAAATTTGGCGAGGATTATGTCACACACAGCCACTCGTTCATCACAAGGAAGCCATTAAGCAAATTTGTCAGCATTCAAACGCCTCCCGTCGAACCGAAACCCAAGCCGGCGCTAGTGAATGGTCGCTCTGTGTCTTCAAAGGGCAAGAAGGAGGAGGAAGAAGCTTCTTCTTCTTCTTCTTCTTCTTCTTCTTCTTCTTCTTCTTCTCCGGCAGCTGCCTTCGAACAATGCCGGCTTCGGAGCAGGCGAGCGTGGCCCTGGAACTAATGTTGCTATTATGTTAATGGTTGGAATAACAGGAGGCGGACATCACGGTGCCTCCACCGCGCCTCCCACACTCCCTCCTCCCCCGGGAGCGCCGCACATCAGGGCCCAGAGGCAGATAGGAAGAGATGTCTGCCCAGGTGCAATCACCAGAACCCCCCCCCCCCCCCCCACCCCTTCCCACCACCACTACACACACACACACATTCAAAGTGCGCCTCTCTCAGCTCCCATGATGACTGGCAGAATGTTTTCTTTTGGAGTATTGTGAGGGAGACAAGCAAGGTTGAGCTGGTGAACCTCCACAGATGTTTCAGAAAAAAGGAAAATATGGTCAACATTTTGAAATAGAGGCAGAAAAAGTTTTCTTCGGACAAATAAGAAGCAATCGTACATACGGTAGCACATGATTCATTCCAAAATGCACACTTATTAATAGAAAAAGCTAGCAGGCTAAGGACGCTTGTAAGGCAGAATTCAGCCCTTCATTCACAATGAACTACCGGTAATCACGTTCAAACTAATGTCAAATCCGACTCCGCACGCACTAACTTTCCCTCATTTCAAGTGCCTCTGATGAACCACATATCATGTTCAGCTGTTCTAGTAGGCTTTTCCTGACACTTTATGGCATCTGTTACATTTTTCGACAGGATTCAGCACATCATGGCCACCTGTTGCCATTTAGATACAGTATATCGATACTCACAGATATCGATTGTGCTGTAGTTCACTGAGAACAATACGTAAATGCTGAGCTGCAATCTTCTTCAGTGTCTGCTGGCCTGGAGGGTCTCGCCATTCTCAAAGTTCTAGGTCTACTCAGACATGAGCATTTTGAACTTTTGGTGTTCTTTTGACTTCTTGCAAAACTGTGAGATGTGAAAACGACTTTTTGTGTGGTGAATGATCACAACGGGGACAGTTCACTTGTGTCATCGTGTGCCTTCTGCAAAAATGACACGCGTGTTTTTGGTTTCAGGTTTGGGAATTCTAGATTTGACAACCTACGAATTTGATTTTCACGAGGACAAACATGATCGAGGCTTTTAAAAAGTCGTTGTCCCTCGAAGCCCGGTGGCCACGTGCGAACGGGAGCCATGAGTTTGATATCCAGCGGGCAAAGCCACGCAGATCTCTTGTGTAAATAAACAAGACCTTGGGATTAAACGGCTCAAAGTATGATGAAAAGACAACAGCGGGCGTCTGCGTTGCCTCCCCCGCAGACACATGACCCAAGTTAGAATAACAACACCGAGCTCTGGCCCTTTGAAAAGATCAACTTGTCCTTGGCCTGACTAACACTAATGAGGAGGGAATGACAATGGGCACCGTTTGTACCATATTACAAGTCCTTTGCATCTCACTTGTTTTGCATTTATCAGCAGTTTATTGACATTATAAGAGCCAGTGTTGCATTTTGGCAACAGCAAGTTTCATGGAAGGAGTTTGTTTTAGTTGTTCCTTTTATTTCCTATAAGCGGGCGTCCGGGTGATTTTTTATTGCGGGTGAATGCATAGCTTTTGGGGGTGATCTTTCATCGAAGCTAACTAATGTAATCTGCCACGTTATAACCCATCTTCTCAGTGGCTTTTAGATGGAGCTCGTCAAAGGAACATAATAGAGCGAACCTGAAAAAAAAGAATCAAAACGTGGTAATCTGATGAATAGTGTGTTTGTGGAACATGAATCAAGATGCAAAATCCACCCGTTTTTCGGCCGCGTCCAAATACCCACATTCCACCCTTAAGGGCCTCAATGAAGTGTTCACTTATAGTAGTAGAAGTGCATGAAGTGTTTGAGAACAAGACACACAGAGACGAACAACCATTGGCGCTCACAATCAAAACTCGGCACAATTTAGTGCGTTCAATCAGCCTGCCATACGTGTTTTTGGAATGTGGGAGGAAACCGGAGTACCCGGAGAAAACCCATGCAGGCATGGGGAGAACACGCAAACACGACACCTACGGACAATTTAAAGTGTTCAATTGACCTACGGTGCATGTTTTGGGAATATGGGAGGAAACCGGAATACCCGAAGAAAAGCCAGGCAAGCACACGGAGAACATGCGAAATGAAATTTAATAGATTTTCATCGAGTAACTTTTTTTTCCTTCCCAGCCATCAACGTGATGTCTGTCCAAATTATGTCCGCTTTCTTCAACTATTTTCCATACAACATTTTCAAAATGTGTAAAGGTTCCCTCTCTTCTGAAACAGACTCATGAGATAAGATAAGACCACACAATATCAAAGCATCGCTTTATATTTCATTTTGAGAGCAACTTTCAATAAAGTCCTTGTTTGTCCAATCAAGTACAAGAAGATCTTGTAGAGAAAGGGCATCAGAGTCCACAGCGAGTCACGCATCACCACCGATTATGGATCAAAGGGTCTAGATAGGAGATAATGGAGTGAAGAATGCACCCCAGGGACGTTCACTCCACTCAAGTCGGGTCACAAGATGATTGCGACAAATAACAAGATAAGCAATGAGGACTGAAATGCTTTTTTTGTTTCTTTTGGCCCGAGTGCTGTGAGGAACAACTCATCACACACACACACACACACACACACACACACACACACACACACACACACACACTTCCATCATCTTGTCCATCAGTGACAGACACGTAAAGGCAATGAGACATGTTGGCGTGTGATCAGGGCCACATTTGGAGGCTTTTGTCCCCACATGGAAAACAGATTTGGTTCAATTCCAGCGCATGCTCGATGTGTCCCTTTGAGGAAAAGAACAAAAGACAGTCACCTAGAAGTTGTTTTTAAAAGAAGAAAGACTCCCAAATGCAATCAAAAGAAGCGGTCCCTTCTCTTTGGAATGACCTCCCGCTGAACGTTCGGCAAGCCCCGTCGCTGCTTATCTTTCAAACTCGTCTAAAAACTCATTTTTATTCTTTGGCTTTTGACTCAGCGTAAGACTTGATTTTTAGTTTGACTGTTTTTGTGCTTTGTGACTCGAATGTTCGACTTTGGACTTTCTATACTAGACGGAAAAAGTATTTTAAAAATCTGAATGTATTCATAATTAAATAATAATAAGATATAACAACCTTTTTTCCATTAGGAACATAACTTAATATCAAAAAATTATTAAAAAACAGGACTTTTTCCACACCTAATATTACATGTTTTTTGTTGTTGTTTTAAAAGACTGTATTGAATATTTTTTTTCCTTTAAAATCCAACTTCACTTCCCTAAAACTATGTTTTTGTCAACAAATCTGACTTAAAAAATATTTATTTTGTTTAAAAAAAAAAAAAAAAATTTAAAACAGAAAAAAATACTTTTCTCTGGTTGTACAATTTGTGTTTTGCACCTCATAATAATATCGCTGAAGACAACTGTTTCTCCTCCTAAAACGAGGAAAAAAATTTGCCTTTTTTTTAATTGAAGAATAGGAACATCTCACATAGCGTAATGTCTTTTCCGAGCAAAAAAAACCCCAAAACTATTTTATCATTGTTTTCCCTCAAACAAATACAACTTTATTCTCCCATAACCTTATAGCTTTATTCTTCGGGTGTTTATATTTCTTTTCTTTTCGGTGTGGTCCTGACACGCCCGCAAAATAAAAGCGCTCCACCCAGTCGCAGCTGTTTCATTTTCTTCAACAAAGACAGCACCTGCATCACATGTTAACTGTTGACCTCTGAACCACAGCAGGAAGGAGTTATTTATAGACTAGTCAGCGAGGGGAACTGATTGCCAAATGAAACACGTGTGACAAGTAGAGTTGCACGTGAAGAGGAGAATACCGAAGTCGAAATGCAAATCAAGTCTAATTCCGTTTGACTGGCTGAGTAGAAAATGAACTGAAAAAGTTGCCCTCATCTCCAAATGGAGTCGCGGGTCGCATCTTGCGCATTACGTCGTCGTCTCACTTGTGGTTGACCGAGGCTCTTTTTTTTTTTGTAAAAACTCTCAATGAGCAATTTTGTTTGACTAAGCTCTTTGCTTTTTACGAGTTCCCTTCATTCCTTTTTCTTTTTGTCATAAATGCAACCATATGCAGCACAGCAAAAGATCCAAGAGGGAATGACACATGACCTCGGGAAACGCTCCATACAACTTCACGACACACTTGAATATATAGCACATGATGACGCCTCGCTTTTGTTGTTGTTGTTTTTTGTATACGCTCTCGTCATTCACAACTGTGACCACTGAGACAACATGTAGCATGCAGCTACAGACGATGGCTAACAGAAAACAGACCCGCCGGATGACTTTTGAAAAGAACTTGGTTCTGGTTTTTTGAAGTCTCCGTAGGTCGGCTTCCAATGGATATCGCTGCACCGAGTTTTAACTCCACATGAATTTTTGCAGGATTGAATACGAAAAGCAATGCCATGCCGTTTGAAAAAAAGTTTATACTGAAGAAAATATGAACACATATCACTGACCGTTTATATTATTCTGTCAAACTACGATACTGTGAGAAGTCTAGATACTCACCTAGGCTGAATTATATTAATTTCGAGCCAAACCCAATGACATTTTGCGAAGCTTGATGCAATATTTGTGGAAAAATGAAGGAAAATGTGAAAAGAGACATTATTTGTCTCACTTTGAAAAAGATTTTAGGAAGATAACATAATCAGTCATTTGCTTTTTGGAGGCATCGAAGGCTTTTTTTGTCTGATTGAGGGGTTCGCGCCAGTCTTTAATGTGGTCGCTAGCAGGGGCGCTGTGTCTTACCATTTTCATCAAAGCGTCATAAATTGCTGATCTTTAGCAGATGTTCAGAAATTGAACATCATTCTCGGGCGTTGTGTTAATGTTAGTGTGATACTGTATGTGGTAGCAATAAAAGGTCAAATACCAACTTCAACCATGCCGTGTTTGGCAACTCAAAGCAAGAGGGCCTTCATTTCCTAGAAAGTGATTTTGGAGGATTCAGACAAACAATGACCACGTGCTCGCCTCGCATTAAATATCGTAGACAAAAAATGTTGGGAAATTTGCGTCGGCCCTATGTCGAGGATACCTGCTTCGGATTTGGGCTTATTTGGATGAAATCCAGAGTTAACCCTGGGATTTGCCCCAAATGGCCCCTTCAACTCAAAATGTTCGAAATAATTCGTCCTGTACAAATTCAAGCATGGCTGCTGAAGATATTTTCATGCCTCCTGTTAAGATTAAGCAATTAGTGTGCTAGGAATGCTACGACGATAGCTGGGGAGGCTTGTGTTCGGGTCCCCAATTATAAAAAAAGTTTTCACCATTATACACACCTTTCAAAAGTGTAACCAAAATGAAAACCGGAGTGCTGTTTATGGATGAAAAACAAGCAATTTTCTCCAGGGGTCATCACATTGAATAAATTGCTCTCATTTCTACTTCCTAGTGGCATTGATGGCTGCGGCAGGGAGTAAACTCTGGGAGGTGCCCACTACTTCCTCCAACTTCAGCGAAAGTCTGCAATGGCAGCCCCATTGCCACGCCCGCCACCATCAGGACAACGTGAAAATCACAGCAGAAATACCACCCAGGCTGGATGGTACCTGGTTATCAACGAGGTAAACCTTTTCTCAAACACAGTGAAACTTTAGAAAGCAAACACACTACAGGTAGTTCTTGGTTTACCACTGAGTTCTGCCACTTGTGTATTCTTACGTCACGGCACAAACTAGTTAAATGAGCACCACAACAAAACTCGAAATGTTGGAAACCGTTGTTCTAAAAGTCTGCCCCACAGAAATCTGATCTGGACGGCAAGGGAACTGGTTGCCAGCCAATCGCAAGGCATATGGAGACAAACAACCATTCACGCGCACAATGACACCTCGGGACAATTTAGAGGGTTCAACTGACCTACGGTACATGTTTTTGGAATGTGGAAGGCAACCCCAAGTACCTGGAGGAAATCCATGCAGGGATGGGGAGGACATACAAACTCCACACAGGAATCAAACCTATGAGCTGTGCACTGTGAGGCGTACATGCTAACCGGTCAATCACCTTGCCGCCCCAATGTCAGGGCATGACTATGTTAAGATAAGATAAGATGATGCTAAAATATATTTTTCCGAACAATACTAAAGTTCTCTAAGAGCCAACCTTCAATTTTGTAAAGTCCTCGTTTATTCCCTTGCATTCCCATTTATTCAGATAAATTCCTGTTAATTTGCATGGAACGTTTATCACTTCAAAATTTCCTAGTTTTACTGAATTCACCAATCAGGAAGCAGGCTTGAAAAATCTCAATTTCTATGCTGGTATTTTCAGATGTGAAGTTCGTCCAGGTCCAGAGTTCCTCACCCGTTCCTACACCTTCCACCCCACTCGTCATTTCCAGGCACTGCAGCACTACTATGCCGACAGTGAGTGCAAGACTCCCGCCTACTCTCTGGCGATCCGAGGCAAGCTCCGTCTTCGCCAGGCTTCCTGGATTACCCGCGGAGCAACGGAAGCCGACCATCACCTCAGCGGGGTGACCGTAGTCGTCCACAGCCTGGCAGCCCAGCAGAAGCTGAACTCCAGACTGCCCCCATCCTGCGTGGGTCTGAGCCTGGCTCGGCTGAGTCCTGGGAAGCCGCAGGACCTTTATAATACCCGGGCGGGAAGAGGGTGTCTGGTGGCTATGGGCTTCTCAATGATGGAGCTGGATTTGGTTAGGGTGGAGACGCAGCACCACAACAATGGGGAGAAAATCCAGGAACTCCTCTTGGGGGACATACACACTGACTGGACCCAAAGAACTCACTATAGACCGACAGGGTACCAGCAGCCACTGCAGAGCGCCATGGTGAGTTTAGTGACAACTAAGCATTTGATGTCTGGCACGCAGTACGGCCACACTAATGATTCTTCCATTGATCCATCCTCAGCATCATATCCATCCGTGCCCGGTGTGTGCCCTGGTGTACCGCTCCACAGAACAACGCCCCCCAGTATTGCCCCGCCAAACGCAAGCCTCTATTTCCTTGGCCGGACGTTGGGTAAGCCAACAGTGTGAAACCCGTCCCACGGTTCTCTTCCTCACCAGAGAGTTCCACTTTGATCCTGACCAACAAGCGTGGGAGGGGATTTACCGCCATTACTCGGACCCCCTCTGCTCCCAGAACACCTTCACGATGAGAGCTTCAGGTCACTATGCTGAGGGAAACCCTTCAGTCAAGGTACCAGGAGCCACTGAGTTTGTCTTCAAGGTGATCGAAGTGAGAGTGACAGCTGAAGACGAGTCCACGGCAAAGTTGTTGAACAGGACAAAGCCGGGGAAGTGCGGACAGGCCGGAAAATGGAAGGTCAAAGCAGAACAGGGCCTGAGCTCCACGCATGGGTGCACGGCGCTTGGCATCAAGCTGCCACATAAGGAATATGAGCTTTTCAAGGTTGAGCTGGACTACAGGAGACACCCGCTGTTGTATGTTGGGGAGAGGCCAACGGACGGTTCCAGCCCAGACCGTCCGATAAAGAGGGCCACTTCCTTTCAGGCTCCCTTGGTGCTTTGCAGGGGCGCAGAGACACAGCCCCCAAGTCACTACGGTTCAGGGTTCAAGAGCAAAAATGTCCAGATTGATACCAGTGGAACCGGAAGGCTGGCACAGATCCTCCTGGTGGTCCTTGGATCAGCCTTGTGCAGCTGGATTTTGGTTATTTAGAGACTTGTCACTGATGGGACTGGTTCTTCCTTCTTAAAAGACATTCAAGGGAGCCAAATAGACAGTTCAGTGCTACCTTGACTTAGAAGTGCCCCAACTTGTGAGATTCTCAAATTCGGAGCGACAACTTGCCCATCTTTTTTTTTTTCCTTTTTGGTGTGAGCCAAAATTTGAGTTACAAGCAAGCTTCATATACACTGCTGCTTGAGTAAAGTAAAAATTGATTGAAGCAATTTAGACACAGCAATGACCTTGAACTGAGTCAAGGAGGGTCAAAGTCCGTGGAGCAATTACAGCAGTTTATTTTATGGGACAGTCAAACGCAAAAACATAAAATGAGAACCCTTGCAAAGAGCATAACTCACACCCAGACCCTCACACTGAAAAAAACAAAACAAATGGACTCAAGCTGCTGATGTCACTACAACATACCCCTCTAGCACACATTCAACACTGATACAACAGTGCATACAGTAATTACACTTTATAAAACCAGATCATTTACATTGTCTTTCGTTATCTTTTTATACAATATGATGCTGTTTGTTTTTATTAAAAACAAAATAAATGATGTTCTGGCAGGGTGGAATGGATTAATGGAATTTCAATTCGTTTCAATGGGGACAAGTGATTTAATACATGAATAAATTGACCAATGATCTTAGTCAAGGAATGAATTATACTTGTAAATCATGGTACCATTATATATATTTTTTTCACATCCAACAAGGGTTGGATGTGAAAAAGTGGTGGTGCCTTTCGGTCCACTTTAAGGATCCTAAGCTCCAGCTTCGGTTCTCCTTAAAATTAAACTGCACACAAACCACCGATACCATCATTTCAGTCCGGAAAGGAAAAAAAAAAAAAGATTATCTCGTCATATTTTGTAGAAACTGCTCTTTTCATGAAATGCCATCATGACAAATCAAGATGACTGCTGAAATGTCGGTCAGCCGAGTGCTCCTTTTGAGCCAGGATGCAAGTAGAACTAATGCACTTTGTACAGACCATTGTTTATACTGGAAAGTAAAGCAGCCAACAAGCAGACTTTGTGTAATCACTCCTAACAGCTACCATCCTGATGGGTCCAACTCCACTTTGTGGTATAAGATGCTCTTATTTAAAAAAAAAAGCCTTTAAGCTAGTCCAATGACTATTTATTTTATCGCCATGTATACAGAATACACATACTGTAAATTCTTTTGTGTTAAGATTTATGTATTTTTTTTTTTGTAAACAATACCAGAAGTCATTCATTTGTTTTGTATTAAAAGTGGCTTGACATAACTTTTCTGTTTTGATGACTCTTCACATTTTTGGAGCTAAATGCTACTTACATGACTTCCTGGACCAATGAATACAGCGTATTCAGAAAGGTACAGGACTGACTTCCATCCGTACAGTGGAGACGTAATCCGAATTTGTACTTAAATTGGAACATGCCGCCTCCCGACCCTTGGGAGGATAAATTGGATCAGAAAATGGATGGATGGACGGATGGATACTAGTGGTATTTGGCGTCATCGCATTGTGTGATAAGCTGCAATTCCTTTCCCATCCTGTCAATAGATACTGTACTTGACAAACAGCTCGGCTAACTAAAATAATTGCCAATAGCATGAATATTAAACACACAGAACACTCTGTTGGCTGAAAAGAGACTTTGCTAGGGCAGAAGCTATAAAATCGACAGCGTCAACATTTTTTAGGTGTTATGGCTGAAGCAAGTGAAGCATTATGATTCATGGAACCGTACTGCACACTTGGAAAACACCTGACTTTGTAAAATAATTCAAGGCTTTTCAATTCAGACCAGGAACACTTTTTTTTTTTCTTTCAAAAATGATGATCGTGGAACAATGATGTTTTGGGGGGGATTTTGAAAAACACAAACACATTTTTTTTCCTCACAATAATTTTCACAATTATTCAAGATCTGATCAGATGGAGTGAACAGAGAGAGAAAGTGCCAAATACTCCCTTCCAGATGCTCCACGCTGTTTCTATTACCTCGTGCGAGAATGGCGATGGCAGCTGCAAGGCTCATGAGGTCATCCTTCAAAATTGGATGGGGAAATATCAGTCTGGAAGCCCCCCAAGACCAAAAAGCTCGAGCACAGATCAAGAGAAAAAGGAGATCAGAGGCTTGCGGAAGGGAGATGGGGTGGGGGGGGATAGAGGGGGCTAAGCCTTCAGATACTGTCAGACCCCCGATGAGGACAGAGAGGAGGTTCTCATTGTCTTTACTTGTGGTTTCTGTCAAGAGGCAGGAAGGAGCGCCCGGCGGCCTGCTAGCAATCAGGCCTCACAGGATCGCTGAGTGAGTCCATTCAACGAGCGGAGCAGAACATAAAACAGACGTGATTTAGTACATGTGTCAAAACGGCAAAGTATAAGTTGGAGGAAGTTCATCACAATGGAGAAAGTAACATAACATCACATTTAAGATGTTCAAAAAGACAAAATAATCTTGTTTTTGGGGATGAAAATAAAATAACTTGGGAAAACGATGGTAAATAGGGACAAAACATAACTAAATAAATAAATATTGAGTGGAAAGTGTCCTTTAATTATTTATCCTTCAGTTTTTGTTTTTTTTTTAACAAAAA
The DNA here is from genome assembly GCA_018466805.1 of Hippocampus abdominalis. Taxonomy (NCBI): domain Eukaryota; kingdom Metazoa; phylum Chordata; class Actinopteri; order Syngnathiformes; family Syngnathidae; genus Hippocampus; species Hippocampus abdominalis. The sequence goes on along the minus strand of CM031707.1, from coordinate 2,719,850 downwards.
AGAAAAATGTAACAGATATTTAAAGACAGCTGGAAATGTTTTAGACTGTGGAAAAAAATGCATCATGCGTTTCCTTTAGATTAAAAACTTGACTTTCATCTATTTCTCAAGGCTGCACTGAAATTGATAACAATTCAGAGAGGCTTTTTTTTTGTTCCTATAAAATGAAAAAGAAAAGAAAGAAGCCCTGTGGAGTTTGCTTTCAGCTGAATCGCAAACCTTTTGGCGGTTGAAGCGAACAAAGGTTCTGGCAAGTAAAAAGAAATCAAATAAAACCAGAGTAGCATATTTGGACGGCACATATACAGAGGATGTAGGCTTTTTTTTTTTTGTGGTGTTCTTTTATTCCTTCGCTGACACTTTACCTCTAATCTCCAGCCTTCTTATAAAACACATAATTGGCATGACATCATTTGAGCCGTGTGGTTAACGTCCAAACTCTCCCGCTCAACTCAAATCTCAGACTCACTTGAAAAAAAAAAAAAAAAAGGAAAAATTCAAACACAAATATGAGCTGCAGCTGTGGCTTAAAAGACATCATAGGCCTTGAGATGACTGGCTCTGTGAGGTACATGCATTTTTTTTTTTTTTTGGCATTTGAATTGCATTTCTCGGCTTCATATTATGTCAAAAACATATTTTGTAAACCACGGCATGAAACATGAAAACTCTGCCGGAATGGAACCCTGCATCTCTGCACTGTGAGGCCAACACACTACACCAGTGGCCAACCGGGCCACCCTATATAACCATCCATCCATCCATTTTCTGATCCGCTTTATCCTCACAAGGGTTGCGGTGCGTGCTGGAGCCTATCCCAGCTGTCTCAGGGTAGTAGGTGGGAGACACCCTGAACTGGTTGCCAGCCAATTGAGACACACAGAGACGAACTCACCCTCACGCCTACCCGGAGAAAACCCACGCAGGCACGGGCGGCCACCCTCTCTCTCTGCATATATATATATACAGATTTTTCGTTTTAGTGCGAAAAAACACGCGGTTCAATGGAAGGGGAGTCTGTCAGTGACGGAGTACCCGGAGAAAACCCACGCAGGCACGGGCAGTGGTTTGTAAAATCTAAATCATACAATTCTTTTTAAGCATAATATTGTTTTTAAAAATCCACTTTTGTGATGTTAGACAGTTAGTGGGGACTGGAAAAACCGACGAAAGGTTGAGAAATGAAAATTATACCAACACTGGCGGTGGTCTCACTGCTTAGTATAATATGCAACGAATTAAGTACAGCATATCAACAAGGAATCCAACTGTAATATAGAAAAGCCAGAGAAGGACATGTAAAAACATTTGTGATGGACAACCTCTTAAACACACTTGTTGGATTTAGGTGTCAATATGACAAATACATGGCGTTATGTTTCTGTTCTAAAAGGTGGGACTCACAAAAATGATTGAAAAGGTTTATTGTAGCAAACGTTTCCAGTTGTCCAGGCTCCAAGCTTTCTGAAAGCCACAGGGCCGTTAAAAAGAAAAACCAACAAAAAAAAAAAACATTGTTTCTATCATTTCAACTGGAAACTGTATAAATAAGACCATCCAAAAGTATGTGATCCATTTCTGTGATTTATGTGGACCACACCTGAAGGACGCTCGCAAATAAACCCGCTCGTATCATGTTTGACAGATAGACTTTCGCGTTGTTGGAATATAGACGCTTATTACTGGGAGCTGATTGTTTTCTTGAAGAACTTTCATGCCAGACAATACGCAATCATAGTTAACAGGCCAGTCGGTGGGATACTCAGCGGTAGTTTACAACCATACTTTTTGAGTTTCTTACCTCTCAGCTATTTAACACTCCTATTGAGCGCATTTTTTTTGGTTCTGATTACGTCAAAAATATTCACAGGTATACATCACACAAGAAACACAGGGACAGACACAGGACAACGGGTATAGACACACATGGCCAAGCTCCATAAGCAAACACAGGAAATGAGTTCACACAGCCAGGTTGGGACTTTAATTTCTTTTTAATTTATTAAGATGCTACATAGTCCAACCAGGTGGAATTTTGCTTTTATACACCAGAGACTACTTGACTAGGAATATTCATCTTCTTCTCCGATAGACTTATTTGTTTACATACATACAAAACAGTTGCTCGACTGCTTCAGGTGATGGTTACTGTAGTGTCTTGCCTGGATCAATAAGTATTTACACGTTAAATTGCCATCATGTGGCTCAGCCTTTTTGCAAAATGGTGGTGTGTCATGGCAGGATAGTAGTGGTACACCTTTATTATTATCTTTTTTTAATTTATTCACATTCTGGTCTGCGGTTTTTTTCTTGTGTCAGCTGTTTCCATGCGTCAGTGCAAAATACATTGTTCTGCAAATACTATATGATGCAGGTCCGACATTCCAATTATTGGGTTGATTTCAGTTCTGTTCTGTCCTCCCCTCGGCAAGTCATCCTCCAACGAACCATTAAGCAAAGATACCGTTTTAGGAACACACACCTTTTGTATTCCTCATAGGCAAATTCTCTCCTTTTTTTTTTTTTAATTCTTTGTTTTATGCAAATTTGGGCGATCAAACCATTTTGAATGTGATTTATCCATTTTATTAAGTCAGAAAATAATCACTGGCTCCAGAACAGTGCGTTCTCAACAAAGTGGTCCCTCGAGGTCTTAGCTCTATAAGTATATATAGATGCATCAATATAGCGATACAAGAGGATCACACTCTTCACCTTAGTGCAATAAACTTCAAACGTGGACAAGCAAAACTGACAAATGTGTGAACAAACTACCACGATGGAACTCATGTAGTGGTGATGCAAAAAAAAATTTGGGGGTGAAAGCATCTGACAACATAACACCATTTGCCAAACATACATTTGTCTTGACAATCACACTTAACAAATGTATGGCTCAAGAGGAAAAGTTGCAAAGATTTTGTTGTCAATGTTGTCACGGAAACAAAACGACCCTCGTTTCTGCATGCACCTTTCATGTGAGTGTAGATTTCAAGGCGTGTGTTCTGTGCATACTTCTACGTTTACCGTAGTATCAGCCTGGGGGGGGGGGGGGGGAAACAAAGCCGCCCCAACAGATCACGAAGCAAAGCGTTGGCCTGGTGAATATCAGCAGACGCCCTCGAAAACTGGAGCTGGTTTTTCCAGGCAACGACATTAACTCTTTACTGCGCTTTAACAACGCGAACAAAATCAAGGGGGGGGGAAAGAAAAAAAAAATCATAAAAATGACACACAAACGAGAAGAATACAAAGATCCGAAAACAGAATTGTGCAAATCTACAAATAAAACATAACACCGTGATAAAAGCAATTAAATTAGATTCCAAAAAAGTCAAGAACTCAAGATGCAACATTCGGCTGTGAAGACATGCAATGAAGATCCTCCTCCACGCGGGGAGGTAGTGGAAGGAAAAAGTGAAACTAAAAAGGGACGGTTTTCTTGCACACCGATCGAGGTTGTTTTTCAATCCAAGTGGATTTTAGCGAGTGTCGCCTGTCTGGATGATTAGCTAAATCTCTCCCATGGAGGGGTTTGAGGTGGAAGGCTCCAATTTGGATCGATTGTACAGTGGAGGTGAGGGTTATGTTCCTCTGATCATTGAGAAAAAAACCCCAAAAAACAAACACCAAATGCAAATTTTCTGCGAAACCCCTCGTGAACTTTGGTGAAAAGGGACAACAATGACTTGAATGCAGTGATTAGGCAAGACCTGCAACAGTTTGTTCAGAAGACGGTGAAGCATTTTTTGTTTTTGTTTGTTCCGCCTAGGCATGACCTTTTTTTTTTTTTTCCTTCAAACCATAAATGAGGCTCAATCCAAACGTGACGCTCCCAACAACGTCCCCTTTTCCCATTTCCAGCAGATATGGCATTTCTGATCCTAAATTCTGCAAGTCCCCTGCGTTTGATTTCATCCCTCGAGGAGGGGGAAAAAAAAAAGAAAAAAAAAAAAGCATGCTGCCGCCCCCGCCTACGCCAAACCCGACTACAGCAGCGCTCTACAAGACCAACTTGCCCACGATGATGCCCACCAAAAAGAAGAGGATGATGAGGGCGGCCGAGCGGGCGCTTAGGCCTTCGTCTTTCTTCAGGCCGGCCGAGGAGTGCTGGGAGGACATGACGTTGCTCTTCCTCATCCGCAGGCCGTCGTCCTCCTGAGGGGAGGAAGGAGGTGGATGATGAATGAAATGGTCGTATTTCCAGAGGACATGAAATGGCAGACGTGGAGAAAATAAGAGGATCGTTTCGTCATCTAAGGGTTTTTCCTGCAAATAAACTTTGGAGATGGCCACCTGCGCCTAATTTCGGGCCACCTCGGGCTCGACACTTCTGATGTCATGAAATTATATTCAAGCTATCGTGACAGGGCAGCACTTTATCGGAAACAGCTGGAAGCCGTTGCAAACACCGTCAAAGAAGAGCTACGAATGAAAGATTTTCATTCCTACAGCAAATGTGTCGGACAATTTCAGCTGTATTAAGCCCAATTTTTTTTTTTAAAAATGCTTTTCTGTGTTTTTTTTTTAGGGAAAAAAACAGCCCGACTAAAATTGCACTGAACTAAAAGGAGTACAGGTACATTGAATTTCACCAAAATAAAAAGCTTACATCCGGGCTAAGAAATGTGTCAAGGAAAGGGCTCAAGACAATGCTCAACTATTTAGCCGAGTGAAAGTTGATTCACTTAGTTGTTTAACTGTCCACACATGCACTTTGGTTGTATTTTATTTGGAGTACAACACACTGCTGTATTTTTTATTTTGGTCTAACATATGATTTAAGAAAAAGACATACAATTAATGGACACAAAACAAGTGTTTGTTTGAATCAAAGGGGATGGCGGGGGGCAGCTCGGAAAAACGCTGCATCCTGCTATAATCTGGTGCTCAAAAATCTAGGCGGCAGGAGTAGTCAACCGTTATTTGTCTTCTGGAAAAAGGCTGGAGGGGGGGGGGCAGCGTTTTAGGGGTGTCGGTCGACGTGTGACATGTACAGTATGACTCATACCAAACCAAATAGTGACCTCACTTCATTAGTCATAACAGTTGATGGTGGTTGAAGACGCACAAAAGTTATACAGTTCGTGGTCCGGATGGCGGTCAGACGCGTGCTTTCTCCCATGTTTGCATGCGCGCCCACTCACCCGGATCTGTTTGTTCTCTTCCCGTAGCCTTTGAGCCTCCATCTGGAGCCTCTTGCACTCTTCCATGATCTTCTTCACCTCGCCGTCATCCAGGGTGGAGCTCAGTGACTTGGGCGGCAGCGAGGAGGACTCGGACTTCAGTAAGCTGGACGACATCATCTTGTTGGACTCGATGTCGTGCTGGTTACACAGAGTTCAGTTAAAGACTAGCGGTAAGTCGACAACCGCCGATACTCAGCTCAACTGTATTTATAGAGCGGTTTCAAACAGCCATTGCTGAAAAAAATCAAAAGTGCTTACTGTTTTTTCGTTCTCCACTGGCATCTCAAAAACACACCTCAGCTTGGAGTCCATCAGCTCCTCCGGCTTCGCCTCCTTCCACTAAGGAGAAAGACAGGCACGTGCATGCATGCACAAGCATATGCACACACACACACACACAATAAGGACAGAAGGATAAACTCAATCACGACCAACGGTCAAATAAGGCATCGATTTCACTCATTTGACAGCACAATGAACACTCACCACTCCTTCCATGTCGGTCATGTCTGGGGGCGCGAGCATGGACTGAACCATAAACTTGTGTTTGCTCTTCTCGTTGGGGTCGTAATCAAAAGGCTGCAGCATGACTGAAAGATGCAACAGACAGAAATGGAAACACTGTAACACAAGCTGGAGGCGCAACATTTTTGAAATTCAACCGCTGTGGATCAGAAAGCCAGTCCAAGGCTCATTTCATGTCTTTATTTGATTCATTTTTTAAATGTCACTTTTTCCATACAATCTTCGGTAGCACCGATCATCACCCTCTCTGATTTGCCCAGCCAATCACATTCAGAAACCATCATGGCCTCGCAGATAAGCAAACCTGCCGTTATGTTACGTGGATTTATAAATTTCACAAGGCCTGACTCTCCCCAGCCATGAAGGTGCCCGAGTCTGATTTGTGATTGGACGGAAAATCGCAATGGTGTCACTTGACCAATGCAGCATTTTGAAAATGTCTGCATTCTCAATTCGATTATCCAGTATCAAAAGATGCAAGTCAAAATAAACCGGTGCCTTGAATCGAATTCCACGTGAATGTTACCATGACAGCGAAAACAGTGACAGGTCTCCAAATGCCCCGAGGAGTTAATCGTTCTAACAGCGTCTCAGCATTACATATCCCTTTAACAAAAAGCAGGTGCTGCCCTGCTATTCCACTTCTACCGATGGCCACATCAGTCGCTGGTGTGCTATTTGATGTTTGTTCCACAGCTGCAAAGGTATTTTAAAGCTGTAACATTGATTTAGAATGATCACGTTCTTAAGCCGGCCGGGGGTCTGGCGGTGCATAGAGGATGGCTCAAATACGTGCGAATGGAGGGAGCATTTCTCCTTTGACCGTGTTTTTATCTCTTTTTTTTTTTTTTTTGGTAATGTGGTTGTAATTTTAAGACGTATTGTGACATTGGCGCCATCTAAGTCCAAAAATCCCATTCTGTGGCTTTCCCCCGAAAAATCAAATGACCGACTAATGTCACAGCCGGTGTAGCCATCAAGAGTTTTCAGTTGTGTCACAAGCCAATTCTCCCTCGATCAGAGTTTGTAGCGCACCGCACCGTTACAGCCATCAAGGCGGCTCAGGATCACAAAAGCAGAAACAGATGGCATGAACAGATTGGGAACGTCCTGTTTCAATCAAGCCCAATTTACAAAGCAATCCAACTTGGGTCCGAGGGGACGCCACTGTAGAACGGAGGCAGGAAAGCGTGTAAATTCTTTGGGCAACACAGTATCACATTTAAAAGGGTCCTTAGCCGAAACCCCAAGGAAGGAAAACATTCCCATAGTAAGGGAATTTGGACAGGTTGGGGGATTAGAGAGCAAAAAAAAAAGAATCTGCATGAATTGCTGCTTTTTTTTACCCCACAATGATCAATCGCACCCGGGGAATAAAATGTATCATGCCGCTATCCAATTAAATGAAAATAAATTTTTTATAAAGCGTCATGCACATTGATTGTTTTATTGACTAATCTTAGCATTCCATTATTAATGTCATTCATGTATTTGCTCATTTTATGCGAAACACCACGAAGATTTTCCATACAAAAAACAATGAGCAGAAATCAAACATGTCAGATGGACCAAGAAAGATTTGGAGTTGTTCAATATATGTATCATCAAATTTAGAGCTTAAATAAACCAAAACAACAACAACAAAGAAAGACAGAAAAAGAAATAAGATCGAACTATTTTGAGAGTGTTACAAAAAGCAATTGGCACTGATTTAGTATAATAACGTGTAAAATAGCTGCGTTGGCTCTCTAAAACACATTTTAGGATTGACTTTAAAGTGGTTTTACTCATTTTGAAATGTCCTAACGGTCTTGGACCATCGTATTTATCTGACCTCCTTCTATCATATCAACCGTCGCGGATCCTGAGGTCCTCTGGCACTGGCCTTTTAATTATTCCCAGTGTGAGGACCAAAAACACGCGGTAAGGCTGCATTTAGCCTTTTTGGTCTCCAGCTATGGAATAGCCTGCCAGAGAACATCATGTCTGCACAGACTGTTGATGTTTTTCAAAGAGGTGGCTGGTTTAAGGTGCATCTTTTTAGCTTGGCTTTTAAATTTTTATGTCTGAAAAGCGCTATATAAATCGATAGGTTAGTTGAGAACGTCTATACACATTTCTGTAGCTAGATACATATCCGTATGTATATTTCGATATTAATTTGAGACCATTTGTATGCGTAATAATGCCGAGGTGTCAGATCAGGACTAGGTGTCGGCAGATCCTTCAAACCAAAGCCTCGGACACTCAAAATGCGATCGAGACATTCCGAGTTTAAAAAAAAAATGCCTTAAATCACACTCGGCAACATGCACCTCATCTAAACCGCATTATTCGGGATTACGTAACAGGTGACTTTCGGTCCCGGAGGGCAAAAGGCCAGTCCAATGTGGAACTGAACGACAGTGAGGAAAAAAAAAAAAAAAAAAACGATGTGTGAAGCGAAGCAGACTCGTTGGACCGTAGGGAAACCCTGCCAGCATAACACGCACTAACGTTTACAATATGTATTCATATTCGGGCCCTTCAGCTGAGCAGGATCTCTTTCTCCTGATTGTAGTCTCATGGGCACACCACGTCCAAATGTGAATCGAAAAGTTAAAGAAAACAGGATTGCAGGGATTTAACACCGCCCACAGCACTTAAACTTGCCTCCCTGCGGTGGGACTGAGCTCCAGGTCGGTGGGTCTCTCATAGCCCCGTTTGTTGTGCTAACGGCAAGCAAATGAGGCTTATTCGGCAATAAAATAACTGTTATTTTATGCCATTGCGTGTTATTTCGCTCACGGCCTCAGAAGTTTTTTCAAACATTCGCGGCGCATATTTTAACACGCGATGCTACAACATTCTCGCGGTCAAGGCTACATTTAACATACTTACAGCCAGGTCAAGCGTGTAGGAGATTGCTTTGCTTTATTGGAATCGTGCAACAGGAAGGGGAGGTCAATATCATGATACTGTCTTATAAGTAGTATGCTGCAGGTATCTCCAACCCGTGGGCCGTTGACGGTTACGGGGCTGCACAGTGACTGAACAAACTTTTTTGTCAACTTTTTTTCCCTGCCCTCGTACATGAACAGTAAATAAATTAAATAGTCTTGCTGTAAATGAACATCTTCTCATCGCAAGCTTTGGTTACTCCAATCACCTCAAAAAGATCCATAATGGCGGCAGCAGGGTGGGAACTGGCGATGAGCAACGAGGGCAAAGGAGCAAATCGAAGCCAAATCTTGGCCGCTAAAATATTATGTCCTGTTATGCGTGGTTTGTGCTAATAATAACTTTTGTTGATCATGGAAATTGCAGGATACGACACACACCAGCATTGTGACTTTTTCGTAGAACGGAATATGGCCACCATATGCTAACAGGCCATTTTGTTATTTTATGTTAAGTGATCTGTAACGTGCTTTGTTCCAGCTGCGGCTGTCATGAAAGCGTTATATAAATAAAGATGTACTGTTTTGCATTGTATTGTAGTGTAGGCCAAATGCAATAAAACGCACAACTGAAATTGAGCCTGGCAATGATGTTGTGCCTTACAATGCACTACGCTAGGGAACAAGAGATGAGACTGACCGCTTCTTTGAAGAGAGAAAAAAAAAAGCAGGACTGCGCCTACCTAACTACAACGACATTCTACGTGATAGTTAAGTGGTATTTTATTCATCAGTTGTTTACAATATTTTCCATGCCGGTGCGCCAAAAATACAGTACTCACATGAAACCTGTCCTTGAGACCCTTCTAATGTGACATAACATTTGTGCGCCGTGTGCTCAGGTATCGATGTTAAAGGGAAAGCGGTCAAGGGCACACGGTCGAGTGAGTGAAATAACAGCGGTAAAAGAGTTGCCAAGTCCATTCTGTGATCACAACAATGGTGAACAACTGTGCGGTTTATGATGACGCTCAATTAGAGTCAAGACATCGTCCTTTCTGATACCAGCGGAGATTTTTTGGTTTCAACCAGGAGGGGGGGGAAAAAAAAGGAAGCAATTATAGGCAATTCTAAGTATTTTTAGGTGTGGCATCATTACGCTCCTATTTTTGCCTCCTTAAGGACAGCTTGCGTGATGCTATTTTAGAAACTGCTCGTTTTCACAAGAATTTCACAACAAGGCAAACATTTTCGATGAAGCCGCCTTGGTAACTATACATCTCGAGTTTAGGTCAGGGTGACGCTGTGGGTTGATGTGACGTCAAAAGAGGACTGTACATAGTAGCAGAGACGATTTCAGCCAAGCACAAATGCTGTGAGGAGGAGGGAATTCCTGCTTGGGTCTGTGTCTGTAAAAAGAGTCGGTTGCTATGGTGACATGCGCTAATTATCGCAACTCAAAAAAACGACCTGATCTATTTCTATCTGACATAAAAAAACTCCCCCCAGAATACACAGACAATTCTTTCAGTTTGTGGAAAAAGCGAACTTTGGGTTAGAAAAGGTGTGACAAATTTCATGTTAACCTCAACTGTGGCAACTGGGCAAATACAGTAGCAGAGTGGACCGTGTAATTTTGTCGCCCACTGCTGACTGATTTCTGAAATGACAGCGTGTGAGGTTGAGGAAAGTCCGCCCAAAAAGACAAGCAAAGGTAAACTATAGAAACAGCGTCGACCACTGGTCAACAACCTGAAATAGCATAATGTGTATATTGCATGTATGAAATCAATTCTACATGACGTGCAGTTATATTTCTTTTCGTGATAAAAACATAATCAATTTGAGTCCTCATATTCATGAAATGAAAGCCAAACTTAAAAATATTCAACCGCAACAATCCAAAAATGCCATCTGTGTCGTTGCACCGTCGTCATTTTATTGCGTGTACTCTCAGTGCCGTGCAAAGGTGAGTTGATGCCAACGCGCGGCTGCAGACGACTTCTACCCATTGAAAAGCCAATCGCCAACAGGAGGAGAGGTGATACGGCCAACCTGCCTCATTTGGATGCCCCCCTTTCTCCCGCAACTCTCCGGCGGCACTGTTGCACTATTCCGATAAAGCAAATTTGGGGGTTGACTTCCATTTTAAATATGCAAAATAAATGCTGACAGCAGCCAGTGGAGTTTATCCTCATTTAAAGAAATGAAGTTGAGGAGTCAGCCCAGGCCAATGAAAGGCTATTTAACATTTCATATTATTTATGCCTTAGTGTTGCTCAGCGTTGTTCTTGCGGGAAAATGCAGGTTGTTTCATATGCTCTATGAATGTCAACAGCCATTTTAGGGATACAGTATATGTCACTTGAGACATGATTGGAGATACACATACAGTCATTAAACTGAAATTGGGCACTTAGACCCACATGTAAATCCAGCTGTACACAAAACAGGACATGTAATTACCCGAGACGTTGATGGAGGTGCCTGCATCGATGATTCCGCTATTTGGCCGTACGCAGTACCGGCGTGGTGCAGTCGTCTTTACCTTGAAGCACACATTCCGGTCGGTAGGGTTGGCGAGTTTGAGATTGGTGGTGACCACGTCGGAGAATGGACCTGCAAGAGAGGCGGACATGTGAAGGAAGATGAAGAGGTGACACTATTTTGGATTTGTCCTAGCAGGAATGCAGGAAGCCAGCCCCACGACACTCAATCCACCATCACTTTGTCCTGACAGTCCAATATGGATTTTGGGTTGCCGACTCCTGGTGCAGTTTCACAGACACCTGCGGGGCCTTGAAGTCCCCTTTTGGCCTGAGAAGATATGAAGCAATTTTCTAAATTACAATCCCCTTTCGCATTCGACCTAGTGATAATGCTGGTACTTGTGAAAGTAAATGCCGCGTAATAAAAAATATAATTTGGGTATGTATGACTGTCTTCTCAAAATAGTATGCAATGTTAAATATCAGGATATGTATCACCTTGAAGGTCATGTATCACGATACAAATTGTATCATGAGGCCTGTATCATGATACGCATTGTACCATTGCAATCCCTAGCTGGACATGACAGTTGTAATACTGTGTGCACACTTGGGCAACTACATTATTTCCGTTTAATTTATCTTTGTGGCTCGTAAATATCCTTCACATTTGTATTATTATTTCGTCATAAATGTCCATATTATATCTTATACGACTAAGACCCGCATTAGAACAAGGGTGTGTAGACTTTTGCTATCCCTGAAGGCGTCAACTTGTCAAGGCGACTCGGGCAAGCTAGCCAATCAGAGGGCGAGCTAATGTTAGCCGGCTACACCTGCTCGAGAAGTCGAAAGTGTCCAAACGACATGCGATTTGATACACATTTCTATCATTCGCCATTTTGGTGGGAAATTCACGAAATTTTGCGTCTGCTTTTTACTTTAAAAGGGAAGGTCCCGTGGGGGGAAATGTGCGACAGGGCCTTGTGTATATTAGCCGTCGGATGCTAATTCGGCTATATGCTGTAACCTGACGCGCAGTCACTCGCGAAGCAACCGGATTCTCTCCGTAGTCTCCTCAATAGCGACAAAAAAATAGCCCACAGAATTATCTGACTCCAACGTTGGAGTCCTAACCCTCCCGTCCGATCCACAGGGCCCTCCTCCCTGCCTCCTCACCTCGGAATTTCAGTTCGTGTTGAGGCTCCAAGAGCAGAACCTGTTCTGGCCTGGCCATGACCCAACGAGCTTGAGCTGGAGCGGCAGCAATTGGGGCTGGGGACGCACTCGTGGAAGGTTCTTGGATGTCACGGACTCGGTGACAAGACTAGCCGGCCCCCCGGTCACCACTGGAGCTAGCGACGGCTGTTGTGGTGCGGCAACAGCGGGCTGGAAGCTGAGGGAGAAGCAGGCCAGTGACGTCACTGCCTCTGCATTGCCACCCAGCGGGGAGGGTGACAGGGTGACGAAGGGTGACGGACGGGGTGCTGCTGGGTAACACCCAAGCAACGACAGGCTTTGTGGGGGCTACTATGATGTGATGAGAATGTACAAATGTCACTCCAAAAATTATACAAGAACGAGTCAGCAGTTTTACTATACAGCAGGTACTACTAAAAAAGTACCTTTAATATTTCTGTAAGTACTGTACATTGAAACAGAATGCCCAGTTTGAGCGTTAGCACTGCGCTTAACTGTAGGAAAATAAAACCGACTTGAATCATGGTTGAGATCAAATGCATTTGCGAAATAAAATGCATTTGCACACACACACAAACACACGCACACACATTAAGTGTGTAACCGTGAAACAAAGATGCACAATTTTTGTCAACCTTTTATTAACAAAGAAACGGACAATTCCCTTTGTACACATTTGGAAATACACGGCAAACAAGTGTATTTTTGCAGGCATCTAGTCGCAATCGGTATGTAACACATTGAAAAGGCAAATATAATTACCATAATGACAGTGCTGATATTATCGAAAATGTATATGCTTAACATTGTCACGAAACAGTTTCAACACAGATTATAGTAATTTCATTTTGTGCAACGCAATGCCATATGAAGTAGAATATACTGTACATAACGGTGACCAATCATGTTCCCGGGGCCAGCCCAAGACGATTGGCGTTGTAATGAATGCAACAGTGGCACACACAGCATCTCCCTATTTTACAGAATTAAGCAGCCTTTGCAATCACAATTTCACAATCAGACTTCCAACAATTGAACACAGTTATGGTATTTTCACTTGAAATCGTTATACTATGTCCACAATCATAAGTGTTACATGTACTTTGCTTGGTAAAAATATTGCTTCCAAATTGGCACCTGAAAACATCATATCAAGTAAAAGCGGACGACAGAATAACATCAACATTGTTGCGTTTTCAAGTGGCAGGAGAAGAGCTATGTCATGGCCAGGGTTGGAAATTTTGATACCTCTGACTTTACTGCCATTTTCACATGGCGCACAATTCTTAGATCTCTTGATACTCTGCCCAAATGTATTTTATTAACGGTATGCTTTATGAACAAATTTAAAATTGATCTAAATGAAAAATCTAAAATAATCTGTCTGTAGTAAAGAATGTTTGATTCTTACTGTCAATATCAATCAAAATCGTAACTTTCGCACCATAGCAAGCAAAAACATGGCTGAGAAGTCATTGTTTATCATACCATCCACATGTATGGTTTCATGAAATAAAATGCACACAGACATGCCCATCTTGTCCAAAACATTCGTAATACAAGCAGGAACAAACTTAAATAAAAAGTAACATTTAGAATTGTGACGTATTAAGAAATGTTTGTGTCAATGTGCTGTTTGGATCTGATATCAATGAATGGGTCATCAGTTGTAGTATGCAAAATGGTGTCGGCCGTCTATGACAATTGATCAATCTGATTGGCTGTTAGCTTGCAGATAAATGCATGCGATAACGACAGCCTCAGAAATAGAACATGCAACATTGGAAAGGGTGTGGCTGTTAGAATGCCAAAAATACCATTGGCACACACAAAGTCATTTCATTAGTTTGGTACACTTTGTGTACTCTTTATATTTTCCCGACTGTTAGGAATTTTAAAATGTTATTTTGACAAACTGCCTGCGTAGCGAAGGTTTTGTGATGGCCGGCAGTCTGAGCTTGAAACCAACTAATTCATTCAACATTAATTCCAACCAACGTTACGAAAGCGATTGTGTTCAACTTTGGGAGTTCCACGGAATCACATGATGAAAATAACAAACCAAGATGTTGGGTTGGCATGCCAATGACAAGTAAAAAAATAAAAATTACCAAATCATTGTGTGAGATGAGACTTCTCTGAAGTGAAGTATCTGAAGCTTCAATCACGAAAAGAAAAAAGGAAAAAAAACACAGCAGAAGACAAAATAATTCCTGACCGGAAAAAAAGCAGATCAAAGGTTCATCCAGGGGTCAAAGCGTGTTTTGACATCGCGCCGCGCCTGCTTCGTGAGCTCGTTATTTTTCTTTTCTTTTAATGTAGGTCAGGCATTACAAAGTTTTACTGCACACAAAAGAGAAAAGAACACTGAAATGCAGACGGGTTATTAAAGCAACGCACCACTGAAAATGAATTGTCTTTCATTCGGTTTTCGGCAGCATACATAAACATTAATAATGCAAATTAATGACATCCGACTCCCTGAAATAAAAAAAAGTGTAAGTCGATGAAATATCAAAATAAAAACATCGTCTGCGCAGCCTTGAACAATTTTGAACAGCCCATGTAATCACTGTGATGTAATGCGTGCTGATTTTTCACTTGTTTATCTATATTGCTATAAAATGCGGTACGGCATCGTCAATGATTACCATAATTTAGATAGCGTGCATAACTATCTCATGTTTTATCCATTATGACTATGAGAAATTAAATGTTAAAAAAAAGCCATTGATAACGGCAGTGGCTGGCGAATGCAGACAGCCTGCGTGCCTCCAATGGGCCTTCTATGAAAAGCTCTACATTCAAAAGCATCATCGATCCTCACCAAAATTCTATACGTAAATGCATACGCAAATCATACGCTGAAAATATTGAACATCGCAACATTTTATTTATTATTTTTATTACTTTTTTTAAAGATGAGAGCCGGCTCCCAACATTGCTTTCTTCACAAGGCAACACCTTACAATCTCTATAAAATCCAATCGATCACGTTTTTTTTGTACATTAATGACAAAGTTTGTTCTGTAAGGGGGTATGTGAGTAGGTAACACTTCGGACAAAATATCGATCCTTTCGTTCTAATATTTTCTGAAAACACGCATAATACATGTGCACATAAGTTTTGAGGAAGATCCACCACATTTTTCAGACGGAACGCTATTTATGGCAAAATAGACCAGGAAACAAGTCAAAACCGAACAGTGCTATGTTACAGCACGCTTTGCGTCACAGTGAATATGTGGACTGGTCAAAATTGGTCAATATGGCTCTGTGCAGGGGATTTCAGTATTTTGACACTTCATTGGTTTACCCCTTTTTTTCCAGGGAAGAAGATGTTATTGATATTTGCACTATTAATGTTAATACATGCCCTGCGATTGGCTGCCAACCGGTTCAGGGTGTCTCCCGCCTACTGCCCGAAGACGGCTGGGATAGGCTCCAGCGCCCTCCGCGACCCCTTGTGGAGGATAAAGCGGATCGGAAAATGGATGGATGGATGTTTATACACACTGCTGTCTAATAGAATGAAGGACAACGCATTTTCAGTGATGTGTTGCTTTAAGTCTCAGCAAAGTCAAGTTGGAAAGTTTGGGATATTGAATTTTTGGGTGACATTTCAAGATGGACCTAAAACACACCATAACCTTTAAAGGTGAACTTTATTTGGCCTTCTGTAAACTTTTGAAATGCTTAAGTTTTTAAGTACTTTTTGCACAAGTTGCTGTTCTCAAACAAGCACCTGAACAACAAAATTCAGAATAAGTGCCATGAAATGACCAATACATTTCCACTTCCATGCCTTTCTGTGACTCTTCCAGTGTTTCTGTATTAATAAGTCAAACACCAGAGGCCACTTCCCTCTGATAACATCCTGATTGAAGCCTTGAATTGCGAGTTACCGTTTTTCTCATGATGTGATCAGCATGATCAAGAAGACTGCTTCAAAACAAATTGTAATTGAACCAACAAATGTACTGGAAACACTTCCTTAGACAACGGCAAGCTGTGCAAAAAAGTATTGGAAACGGTGAACAACTAGACGTGTATTCAAAAGTTAAGAGAATGTCAAATAAAGTTGACATCATTCATCAATTTCGAAATTTGCAGTTGACATGCACTTTTTCCAACGTGAAGAATGGATCATACGAAATTACGGTTTGCACAGATGTCAGGGATGTCTATTTCTTGATGGTTAAAAATAATAATTAAAGCCAATAATTTAAGCAACTATCAAAAATAACCACTCTCACATGCCTTATGGTTGGGAGATGACAGAATTGCGACACCACCCTGGTTATTTGTAGGCTTTTGTCTGTCACTTCCAAAAATCCATATTGTGAGCATTGTTTATGTCACTGTACAATGGATGAATGAGGAAAATCGTCACCGGCATCATCAGCAGCATGTCCTGCGAGACTCTGACTCTTGCCGCCCCAGTTTGAAACCTTTTCCCGATGTTCCCCCGGCCGCATCTGTGACGGGGATGCGCTTACCTGTGTGGAGAAACACACACTGAACAGGGCTAAACACACACCAATTTATAACCTTGTAATGACAAGGGGGGAAAAGGGGTGTGGTTTCCTGATTAACCACACTTAAGGACTTCTTTTTTTTTGTCCTTTAACTTTTATTGTGTAAGTCAACAGACAACATATGGACATCATAACAATAATTGTCCTGAGATTGGGCCCTGACTCACAATTGGTATTATCGGATTACCAAGAACTGGATTATCAATAATGTGCTTCATTAATGGTCTTTTTGTTCTGTGCAAGTCTCAAGGAATACTCACTTATCTCTATAAACACCTCATTGATGTTAATGGCGTTCTTGGCACTGGTCTCGACAAATATGGCATGGATGGAGTCGGCGTAGTCCTTGGCGTCCTTCTCCAAGACTTCCCTGCAACCGGTCAAGCCAAAATGGTTATGTTTCAACACACACACACACAGATTGTCCAATTTCAACCATGACCAAGAAAAATTCCATTGTAACTGCAGTTAAAGATACATAGATGAGCTCCCTCATCGAGGAAAACATGATTCAAGACTCTCGAACAAGATCTCACAAAACTCACTTAGTAGCGCCTTATTCTAAAGTTAGAAGCTGCCATTTGGGGTAAATTACCAGACTGACGATAGATTTCAAATCTTTTTGGGCATATCGTGTGGGCAGAGCATAGTGTCAAAGTTTGATTATCCTTTCGAGGATTCACCATCAAAAGGCAGGTGCGAGGTCCCTTTCGTCACTACTTTCAGCAAACATTTTCCGTTTAGACTTCTGTTAAAAACGGCAACTAATTATTGAAATATTCATGAATGCCCTCCAGATGATTTGATTTAGAAAAACTGCACCAGAAGTATGCATATGCACATGAACATGTGGCAGACTCTCCTTAGCATTTAGACGAAATTTAGCTCTTCCGAAACATAAAGACTTCCTTGACACAGTTACTACTTTCCTATTGGTCAGGACTTTAATGTCTTTAGAGACAACAGGAAAAATATTGTGACTTTGTGAAAAGTAACCCACAATAGGTGGGGGTTCACTGTTTCACAAAAGTAACAGATCTCAAAGCAAACTTTTTTTTTTTAAGATTGAAAAAAATTAGAAACAGGCTAGCGTTTGGGGGTTACAGTATGCCTAGACTAGATTTTTCCCATTTCTCAGAGGCTCACCTGGCATCTGACAGATCACATTTGTTGCCAGCGACCGCCACCACGATATTGGGAGGGCCATGCTGACGCAGCTCCTTCACCCAGTTTTTCAAAGTTTGGAAGGACTCCTGGCGGCACAAGCAAACATTATGTGCCGCGCATTGACAAGCTTCTACTAGCGGTATCCGACCGCTGCTCCCAGTGTTAAAAAGAAAATAATCAAAAGACCGCCATTACTCCTGTAAAAGTTTTTTTTTTGTTTCGTTTTTTAACACATACATAGCATAGTCGCCAGCACGGTGAAATCTGCCGTCGCTGGCGAAAGCTAAGCCAGCAGTTTCCCTCCTGTTTCCAGTTGTTTTTGCTAAGCTAGGATAATTAGCTGCTAGCTGAAACGTTATAGTTTACAGACAGATGAAATGAGAGGCTTTCCAGACAGATGAAATGAGAGGCTTTCGGATCCACGTTCCAAAATGCTTCAACCTTTCCTTCCACAGAAATACAAACTGTGGGAAGGACGTGCTACTGCCAAGTACGTAGATCCTCACATGGTTCAGAACAAACAGTTATACATCCACTGTAGAATTTAGTCAATAAATCCAGGTGTTATTTACAGACAAATAAGGAAGTAACTACACTCTGGCACAGGCATTGGTAACTGGGAATAGAAACAATACCTCTTTAGTGATGTCATAAACAATGATGGCCGCTGTGGAGCCTCTGTAGTACATTGGTGCCAGAGCTCGAAACTATGGGAGGACAACAATATGAAAATACATGAAAAGGCAATACCTGGAGAAAAAATATATAGTTTTATAAATATGGAGCAACTAAAATCACTAATATTTAGCTGTACTGGCATTCATTTTTCTCCTACTAGCTGTATGTTTTATGGGTTGTAGCTAACCCTTTGCAGACTGAACACTACAGTGTGTTTTATTGGATTCAATAAACCAACTGCAACAAACGAAAGAAATTTGGACAGAAATGCCACAACAGCACTTTCATAAAAAACACACATTGTTACAGTGTAGCGCTTTGAATTAAACAAACAAACAAAAACAAAAAGCTAAACATGGAAGTTATCAAGAGAAAGACAAGCAGGATGTCAGGAGAGCTGCCACAATTATGACTTGAGTGGAAAAGAGCGTGCGTTTGATCCTTAACTCATCACAACCTTCAGCTCAATCCAAACCAAATTCTCTCTGGAGAGGCAGGAACTTCTACTTATTTACACCTCTTCTGCTCGAGAAAAAAAAACAAGTCAGGAAAAGCCTACTACATTTATTTGGGGGTAATCAGAAGCACTTTAAATTGTGGCAGGTGTGTGCTGTCCTTCTGGTTGACACGAGTTCGAATGTGATTGGTTGACTGCACGCTTGTGCAATGGAATGTTTTTTCAGTTGTTTATTTTTTCCCCCCTCGAGAATATATATATTTTTTCCAATTGAGTTGTAGTGGTTAGTGGTCAAATAGTGGGACATGTTTTGAAATTATTTATCTTCTTTTTTTGTTTTTGTTTTTTTGTAATCTTGAAAACTTGGAATTTGAACAGGGGTGTGTGTAGACCCAATACTCACTGCATGTGTATACACGGCTGAAGTGTAGAATATGGACTCATTTATTTAAATAAAACAAACAAGGCTGCAAGTGAGAGAGAGACTAACCCGCTCCTGTCCTGCCGTGTCCCAAATGAGGAACTTGTGCAGCTCGTTTTGGTATTGCACCGTCTTGGTCATAAAAGAAGCCCTGGTGATACATGACAAAACACAGAGGAGAAAACATATGTATGATTATGCTTTTCTATGACTACAGTAGTACTTTTACCAGGAAATAAACTGTTGGATTATTCAAAACGGATTCTTCATGACAAGGTGCAAGCCAATCATTGACAAAAGGTCAAATAAGTATCAATCACGATGATAAATATAATTCATGAGAGGTACGTTACACACATGTACTGTACTATGTACTACGGTGCAACTTACCCAATAGTTGGGTTGATGTTTGGATCAAAGCTGTCCTCCACAAATCTCCAGACGATACTTGACTTGCCAACACCAGTGTCCTAAAGAGAAACCAAATACAAAAAGTAGAATGTGACCCCCCCAAAAAACTATATTGCATGTGTGTGCGTGCGTGTATATGTAATAATATACAGTATATACAGAGAGAGCGAGAGAGAGAGAGAGAGAGAGAGAGAGAGAGAGAGAGGGAGCATTTCTGTTGTCTCTTATCCAAGGCATTTAAAATCTTTTTATTCTGTTAGGTCACTGTGGTGTGCTGACCTCCTTTACATAATTGGGTTAGAGTAAAAAAATCTGCTTTCTGAAACGTTCACAATGACCTGTTGACATGTGTGAGCAAACAAAGATACTCCTGAATACTGCACATAGTAATTGTGATCAAATGAAATACACCACCATCTAACCCCACGATGCAGGCGCAACGTCATGATTTCCACTTTTTATTTTCTACCATAAAAGACACTCTATTCATATCTTTCACAACAGTAATAAAGTACCACACCTCCACTTGTGTATTTCCAGTGGGCTGTGTGCCGGATGTCGTGCATACAAGTACCTAATTCCTGTACTCAAAAGACCGAGATTCCTTGTCGACAGAGCATGCGCAGAACACAAACTAAAGTTCCTTTCAACTGAGATATTCCCACATGCATTACATGACCAAATATTCAGGTGAGAAATGGAAGAACCCAGGGGTCTTTGGATATTTAAAAACCCAAATATGAGCTTCTTCGAATTTTTGTGGTTACAGTACTCACATGGCCTTGTGCAACCGGAATATTACTAATATTCTGGTTTTGAAAGGGTTATTGACTGCATGTACACTTAGTCCATATGTAGCACCTCGTGAGTCCTCTCTGTGCGACGTAGAAATACAATTTATTTACAGTGGTGGACAGCAATAAAAAACCGTAAATACTTTGTTACTGTATTTTAGAATTTTTTTCAGATATATGTGCTATACTTGATTATCCTACATAATTACGGATCAGGACTTGATATCAACATATACTAAAAATTAAGTTACTTCGTTACTTTTTTACTTGATTTTATATTTTTAGGATCTTACTTTTTTTGCGTAACAAGTACCTGTCCATCGCTACTTGCTTACTGTTAAAAAATGCAAACAGATGCTGAGCTAAGATGAGCTCAACTTGGAAGATTCTTGTAGTAAAGTTTAACGGGAAGGTAAGAATCTACAAATAGCTTAAGAGCTAATTCGCTACCTCCTGTGCTTTGCCACTTTTGTAACTTTAAAATACTTACATTTATAACACATCTCTCCAATTAGATCGCAATGGCATCGAGCTAGTAAGATTTGCATAACCTGATGAAGTCCATTTAATGATACATGTACAACAACAAATGGATACAGTAGTGGAGCATTGATTAATCAATAGCTGCTCACTTACCCCCAGAAGACAAACTTTTAACTCTCTTAACGCCATGGCTGCTTCCTGTTTTACATTGACTTGATCTTCATTGGCACTTTTGTTTTTCTCCCCCCACCTCTCCTCCTTGATCGAACTTCTCGTCAATCTTTTTCAAGGGCGACACCTGTTCACTTCGTCGGGGGGGGGGTGGGGGTGGTCACAAGTAAAGAAGTAACTGAGAGTTAGTTATAGGTCCTTGTTCGCCATGGTGAGATAATAATTGCGAAAAGCAGCTAAGCTAAAAAGCGAAAGTGGCACATCACACTACGGTCTCCATCTTGGAACTTGGGAGCGCGGTCACGTGACTCCGCCAGCTATTTTTTTTTTTTTTTTCGTGCGTCTTTAGTCGGGCTGAGATCCCCACGAACACAAAAGCCCCCAACCCTCCCCTCCCCGTTCGGCTCCGAGTTATGTCGACTTTGCACCCAAGCTGATTATCACAATCTGTGTTCAAACGACCAACATCGATCGACCGCAGGAAGTACATTCAGGAAGTGCTTTTTCTTTTTTTTCTTTTTTTTTTTTTTTGAGTGACAGCTGAGCGCCTGGTGACAGCCCACACGGGACGGCAGCCCGCAGAGCCGAGCCGAGCCTCAACATGGCAGGTAATGGACCACTGTGGATGTCGATGCTTTGTGTGTATTTGCTTTTTTAACGCTACGATTTGGTGACTGAAAATGGCTGAATTCCGATTGCTTGCGGTGGGCTTCCGGGAGGAAAAAAAGTGCTGAGTGAAAAGGCTGGATCGAATACTGTTAGCAAACTTAGCAACAATTGTAGCCAATCGGCTAACAAAAGCTGACCGAGGATGTCGAAATGACTCACTTTATGGAGACACGCATCACCACAACTAATTCGTACGTACCGATATCTATGTAAAATAACACTAACTAATACATTCGCTTGTCTCTAATGCGTTTAACAGCCATTTGTTGCCATAGCAGAGGCTAGCGTGTTGACCTAGCTAACGTTAGCTTGAATGCTAAAGTCATATTCAGCCAATAAGATGACCAAAATACACCAATGTGCCCCGTACGGAGGCGAAATATTGTATGTCCTTATTTATTTTACCGACATTTTCTGTGGCTTTAACAAACAAAACACCCCGAGTGTCAAGACCCCTAATGCGGTGTTTCCCCCGCGTTTTAAATACCGAATCTTGTACGAGTTGTTTTTTTTATTCGAAGCACATTCCCTGCGATGACCAGCTGTAAACACGTTTCTTGACACCTTCTGGTCTCTTCCCTCAGAAATCGCGCGTGTGTCAAATCATGCAATGAATGAACGAACAAATAGTTTTTGTTTAGCTTAGTCATTTATTTTAATTCCACTTTAAAGCTCTATTCGGTTGTTTGTATTTTTAATATGGGTGTATTTGTTGTGAGTATTGCTAGTGTGACAACTTAATCTCCCTCACTGGTATGCAATGGATCCCCCCTTACCCCCCATCAAGACCGTATTTAAAATGCAGAGTGTAGTATGCCCATGTAATCGTAACAAAGTCGGCAGGACATTTATTCCTAAAAAGTTGACTCAATATGGTTGAGAGCCTATGTAATTTTGTGTGCAGTTTGAACATGTATGATATGGCAAAAATAAACACTGGTCCTGAAAAAGATCACGTTAAAATGTATCCCACCCGAGTTAAATAAAAATTGTGCCTGAATAAACACTTGAAAAGATTAAATGTGACTGCTATAGTACTTTAAAGTCAAATACAGCTGAACTGACAAACATAGTGAACTGCATTTAATCAATTAAGTCACTGCAACATACACAGTTAGGCTATTTATTTGTGTGATTCTTCACATATTTTTAGAAGGACCCTGCGTACAACTCGTGATCCCAGACCACACTTTGGGAATCACTCATCTTTTCAATCGAATCGATCTTTCAAAAGCTCATTCATACTCGTCAAATCCATTGCGAGTGTATTGTGAGTATGCGAGTTCGATAGCTTTCACGCCAAATGAATATTTCAGCAGGCTGCGCGGCCATGTGTCATGATCACAGACTGGCTGACAATGTGTTATTTTAAACCGGTTAATTAGGGAGAATCGGAGGCCATCTCGTAGTGTGACGAACATGCCAAGTCATGTACCTCACGCACTCGTATACAAGACTTCTGCTGTGGTAACGTCAACATAAGTGTTATATTTATGTAAAGCACTGCATTAAAATAGTTAGTGATGGAGTTAATGTTGAGATCCAAACCAGATTCATTTGAATACGTTTTCATTTGGACACTTTTGGACAATATGACACGAATCAGGAATCCCATTGCGGTTGCAGAGAAACGACCACCTGTTACCTAAGTTAGTGTTTTGAAAAAAGAAAAGAGAAAAAAAATAGGCTTTGTGGATGTGCTTATCGACTGGATGTCTTGCATCTCTTGTGTCATGTAGATGTTGCACTTTTACGATTAAACACCACATGAACAATTCCAAGGCCTTCTGGTTCGAATTTTGGGCATTTGGGAAATGCCATTTTTTGTTTTAGAAATTGTTTACTCCCTGGTACCCCGACAATTTCATTTGCATTCACAAAGTGATGCTTTTGTACGTCAATTCGCTTTGGCCTTCTCTCACTTAAGGGAAACCTTGTGCCCATGACGTCGATGTGATCGGCAAAGAAGTCGCTTTTCCTCTTCACATGTTTTATCTTTGCAGGTCTATCTTTATACTTCGAAGATGGCCATGACGATCTGGACGATTGTAAGTACTTGACATCAGAAAAAAAAGTTGTCATATCAGAAGACTAAAGTTCTCTTCTCATAAAATGACTATTCCTTGACGAATTCTGACTTTATTCCGACACTGTTTTGACTTTTGTTCTCTAAAACATCCGGTGGCGTTTATTCTTGAAATACATTGCGACTTTATTTGTGTAAATTCTAAGCTTTTTTTTTCCCCCTCATAAAATCCCAATTTTATTCTCATAATTTCTATTTTATTCTGTCATATTTTGACTTGATTGTTCTAATAAAATTATTTTAATGATCATAAATGTATGTTAGGGCCCTTCATACTGTATTGTACAATTTACTTGAGTTGGGGTTTTCCTGGTTAAGACAGCGTGACTATTTGCGTTTATTCCCAGTTTTGTTCTTATAAAAGTTAAGTTTTATATCCATATGGAAGCTTTTTAAAATAAAAAAAAAAACATAACTGTATATAAAAATGAATGTTTTAACTTCCATCCATCTGAACCGCTTATCCTTACGAGGGTCTCAGGCGTGCTGGAGCCTATCCCAGCTGTCTTCGGGCAGAGGCGGAGTTCATTTTCTTTTTTTTGTGACTTCATTCTCAAAGTATTGTTCACATTTCTTAGGCGCCTCTTTTTTTCTTTCTTTTTTTTTTTTTTTAAACAAATTTATAGACTGGCTATCCATCCATCCATTCTTGTGATTGTCTCGCTTTGTTCTTCAGGTATTAGCGAACAATTTCAGTGTTTTTCAAGGTTCACGCCAAGCTATGACAAGCAGCTCCCCAGACTGTTGTCGGCCATCGCCGGTTTTGTGAAACAAAATGAAATCCAGTTGGATTGAAAACTGGACTGTCGTGCTCATTGGCGCTAAATGAGCGACTCCTGTCTATCTTGCAGTTGGATTTGATGACTACGGTTCAGAGTGTGATAGCATCCGCATCACGGCCTTCCTCGACGCAGGCCAGGACAACCTGACTCCACTTGGGAGGCTGGAGAAGTACGCCTTCAGTGAAAATGTCTTTAACAGGTAAAGAGTTTACAGATGAGAACAAACAAAAAAAAAAATTCCTTCATCGGCTCATCCCGCCATTGTGTAAAACATCTGAGGACAGCTCAAAAAAACTCCTTGCAGCTTTGCTGACAATTTTTGGCTTTGCCTCTCTGTGGCGAACTGCAAATGTTTTTTTGTTTGTTTGTTTGTTTGTTTTTTTGCCAGTTTAGTTAGTTGTTTATAGTGCTCCTCCACTATTTATGGGGTATTGGTGCCAAGCCCTGCCACGATTTGTAAAAATCAGTGAAAAATTGGCATCACCCCAAAAGGTTTACAAACAAAAATCTG
Source organism: Hippocampus abdominalis (assembly GCA_018466805.1). Classification (NCBI taxonomy): domain Eukaryota; kingdom Metazoa; phylum Chordata; class Actinopteri; order Syngnathiformes; family Syngnathidae; genus Hippocampus; species Hippocampus abdominalis. Next base: position 2,694,400 of record CM031707.1, on the reverse strand, counting down.
TCAATGTATGATTAGTGAATCGCGAAAATGAGACGGAACTCTTAATTTACGCAAGCATGAAATGCACCTATCTGATTAAAGCACCACTACAAACGTACACACAAACTGTAAGCCGCAGGTGCCCATATTGTTACAAGCAAAGAAAGATGACAAGGCGGCCGTTAAAAAAGGCTTTAAACTTTTTTTTTTAACTATTACTCCATGCGTGTACAAAAAAAACACATTAAAGAGACATCAAAAAGCAGTTAAGTGCGCTAATTGTGACCACAGAAAAGCATGCCGGTAAATGCCGCCTCGTCCAATTCCATAACCGCTGATGGCACGCGAACTACAAACCCCACAATGCGATAGCCGGCATGCAATCATTCCGGGCCGCTGTCTACATGCTGCTCTAACACATGTATCTTTGGCAGCGTCGGTGTGAGCAGCTGTTGGCTAAGATGAACATTATAGCACCGTAGGGAGTTGCAATGGACTTCTCAGGATGCCTTGTGGCATTTTTAAAATAGTTATTCGAATTCATGTGTTGATACTGTTTTTTTTTTTTTTTATCCTCTCCTTGTTTATCCATTTTGTATGTTTTGAGCAAGGTGTTTTGTTTCGTGACCACCTGGCGGATTCTATTGCAATGTAGCCGTCTTGCCCATATAAGGAGCCTAATGCGGAGCAAACTATTTTAACTTATTGTCAATTGATGTTGATTTATTTTTTTGCAAGATTATACTATCCTGTCTGTTTTTAAATCGCGTAACGTTCAAGAGGATTCCGTTTTGGTACACAAATGTCGAGCGCGTTTGTCTCGCTAGCTAAAGCGCGCTTTGAGCTTTGACACCCCTGCTGTAGGAAATGGCATCATCGTCAGTGTGCCGATTGCAAAGCGCGGTGCCGCATCTGGCCGGAAATATGATAAAAAGTCGGAGCCTTCATATGAACTTGTCAGCTCACTCTTGCGTGTCAAACTGCATGATGGTTGTTCGACTTGTTTGTTGATTGTGACATGGCACATGTTGTTTTTGCTGGACACTAAGAGAAAAGTTTCCATTTGATCAAAACCTTTTGAATGTGGAATTCAATTGAGATGTTTATCTTGTGTTGATGGTGCGAATGAGAGTGACTTAATGGTTTTCACAAATTGGGCCGCTCCCTCAATAATGGTCCACAATCATTCATTCAAAATAAATACAGTACAAAACTCAGCTCGTGAATGATTCACAAATAGGTTAATTCGCTCAGTGACATTTCCGCAAGTGCTCATCTTGAGTTTTGTTACTTACGATTGGCACGGCGTCCAAGTCTTCTCTGCTTGTGTCGCCAAAGTGAATTTCTGCATTCCAGGGTGAGTGCTCATCACATACTTGCACAAGCTTCACACAATAAGCAGAGTATTGACAGACGACTCCAAGCTTCGTTCCAGTCCAGAGAAAACAAAGCGCACAGGAACAACTTTTGTTCTTTGCATAAACTTTTAGCTGTTCGCAACCAGCTTTTCAATGCTTGACTATTTGATTTCGCAATAAGCGTTCGTGTCCGTGTGCGCAATGGACTTCGCCGCGTGAACACTGCCGCTCTCACAAGTTGCCGGCGGGTTAACTAACCCGACGCTCCTCTTGCATTTTAGACAGATCGTGGCCCGCGGGCTGCTCGATGTGCTCCGTGAGTTCAGCGATAACGAAAATGACTTCATCAGTGTCATGGAGACAGTTGCCAGAATGTCAGAAGATGGAGGTAGATCCCTTTTTCCCTCGTATACACTCACTGGTTGCCGTATATCGCTACACAGTGCTGTTTGGAGCTTCAAGTGCAAGCCTCATACGTTGACGGTAATGCATGCGTGTGTCTTGTCAGAGCCGACCGTGCGAGCCGAGCTGATGGAGCAGGTCCCGAACATCGCCATGTTCTTACACGAAAGTCGGCCCATCTTCCCCGCCGCTTTCTCCAGATACTTAGTACCCATCGTAGTCCGATATCTCACCGATCCCAACAACCAGGTAGGATTCCCAACTATTCTTTCCCCCGGTTTCTCCAAGAAACCGTTCAAACGCTATTGTCGTGGACTGGATCTTCCAGGTGCGAAAGACCAGCCAGGCGGCTCTACTGGTGCTGCTGGAGCAGGGCCTCATCTCAAAGGCCGACATGGAGTCCAAAGTTTGTCCGGTTCTGCTGGACCTCACAGAACCCAGCAGCGACGACGATTACAAGATCGAGGCGGTTGCTGTGAGTAATTTGAACACAATCGTGTCCCGCGGAGGCTTTTATGTTTCAGAACTCACAGTACATCACTACGAGGTCAACCATAGTCTGATTGAGGATGCTCCCGGATCACATTTCTCCACACTAATATCTGTGACTTTGAGTGTATGTGGCTTTAAAGGGCGGGGCCTGACCTGTTAAGTGATGTGGGAATCAGCAAAAGCGTGCATACAGTTGGCTGTTGCGAGCTCAGGTTCGCTGTTACAGTAACCGGCTATTAAACCGTCTGCACTTTGAGTGCCTTTTCTTGCCACCGTATGGAAGGCGAGCTTTTAACTGTTCATTTAGCCTACGCACACACAAAAGCGGGCCTTGTTTTCACATGGCTTCTGGATTAACTCTGGCATTTTCTGTGGGTCATGCTTTTCGTGGATGTGCTCTACCCTCATCCATTCCTTTCAAAAACATTTTCTACCGAGAAAGCCTGAGCGCATCTTGAGCCGTTTTGCGTCTGTGTTCAGATCATGTGTAAAGTGGTGACCATGCTGAGCAAAGACACGGTGGAGCATCTCTTGCTGCCACGATTCTGCGACTTGTGTAGCGACGCCAGACTCTTTCAAGTGCGCAAGGTAACGCATTTTGCTTTTTCCATTTTACTTTGGGATTCTTTATATATGTATGCCGTTATGGTATGTGGCCATTTCGGAGGAATTTTTGTCATAAATATGCAAGTCAGACTTATTTCAGTTTTGCGCATCAGATGGAGGCGCAAATCCCTGTGGAATGTTTATTCCCCAATGACCGGTGCCAATTTTGAAAGGATACAAATGCAAATCTTATTGTTTTTGTCTACCCCTTATATTCTAGGTCTGCGCAGCCAATTTTGGAGAGTTCTGTTCAATTGTGGGTCAGGAGGCCACAGAAAAACTACTGGTAAGGACTTTTAAAACAATCCCCCCTACTCCCAATGTTACTCTTCTGATTTTGTGCGTTTATCTTGGGCCATTGTAGACAGAGTGGCCTTTTCAAAAGGAGTCATACGATTCATTTTTTTTCCAAATTAAAACTATTGCAAGGTCGTTTAATCACTTGTCTCTGGCATGTTTTGTCAAAATACCCACTGACACCAAGACCGGCTTTGTTTATTACGACAAATCTTGCAAAGGCAGAGCATAGGGTTTTAAAAGAAAGTGCCCATCTAGAAAAATGGGGGGAGGGGGTTATATTATGTAAATTAGCCTGTGTAATAGTTGCGTAGAATTGCTGAATTGCTCAACCTCAGACTATTTTCAGAAATGGGCAGATAAAATATTTTTATATACCTTGCTGGTTTCGTTTCACACTTGATGGCGGGCAGAGACCAAATGATTTGCATACAAGCCCCCTTAAAAACAATTGTCTTTCCTGCTTTTAACACAGATTCCCAAGTTCTTCGACCTGTGCTCAGACAGCCTGTGGGGCATCAGGAAAGCCTGCGCCGAGTGCTTCATGATGGTCTCCAATTCGACGTCACCTGAGGTGCGACGTGCAAAGTTGTCCCCGCTCTTCATCAACCTCATCAGCGACCAGTCCCGCTGGGTAAGACGAGCACACATCAAACGTATACTACTGTTGCCACCAGTGCTTGAAGTTGGCTTGTTAAGACTATTTTTAAGATATAGCGCCTATCCACATTAAGTTATTTTAAGACACATTGAGCAAATCGAAAAACACACTCCTCCTCTATGTGTACATAGAAGAAAAGCAACTCCTCAATTAGATCAACTGTATTTAATGACAACAATTTCACCCATTTCAGGTCAGAAAAATGTGCATTCAAGCAAAATAGCGAACAAAACGTTCTTGCGATATTTTCTTTAGGTGCGGCAGGCTGCCTTTCAGTCTCTGGGCCGTTTCATCTCCACCTTCGCCAACCCAGCCAGCGCAGGCCTCCACTTCAGAGAGGACGGTGGGCTATTCGATGTTACCAGGTGCACGTCAGACAGGTAAAGCAGGGAACACGCGTACCAATTTTTAACCACTGAACCTCTCAAATGACAAGAAACCGATCACCATGTATGTCCTTACCAGTGAAACTCCTCTACAACGAAATCATGTTTGTAGCAAGAAATTTTTGTCACTGTAGCTTATGCATGCATTTTTTCACACTAGTGGGTATTTTCACCCATGTAGATTTCGTTGTAGAGGGTGTACTTGAGATGAGCGGCATAGTACCACAACTGACCTCTGAGAGGCAGCACTGTACCAGGGCAGTCAGGCAGTTGGAAAATACAAAGAAGAAAGTAGCTAGGTTTATTATTAACTTATCTGGTTACTATGTTTTGGTTCCAAACCCACAAACATTTTTATCGCGGTGAATGACTTGTGAGACCCATTAAACAAACACTCAACACACCCAGTTGCAACTCTATTTGTGTCCAGCAGAGGCACGAGTTTTTGGTTTCTGGTATTTTCCTGATTAGCTCTCAGTACGTTTCAGTCTCACTTACTGAGTCCGTGCCTTAGCCGAGCTCTGTTGACCACACACCTTAGGATTTGCGATTGTAAATCTTGAACAGGTTTAACATTTACAATTTTAAAGCCTGACTGTTTTGTAAGCAGATAGGACAAGGAAAAAAAATATATACTTAACACACCAAACACCAGAGGATAATTGGTCACAAAAACCTTTCAGAGACATTCAATAGCTAAGCCTTTGTTGACTGTGAAGAAAAGGAGGGAAAATGCTCAAATTTGGCCCGATTGTTAGCAAACGTGAACCCCACACAAGACAGCGCGGTGCTCTTAGGTCAATTAAAAAAAAATAGTCAAAACATTTCAAAAATTGTCAAATTATAGAGGAAAACAAATGTGTTGTAACTGATCCTTGAATGCATCCTACGCTTGAGAACCGGATAAGTTAGATCATTTCCACCCCCATTTCCTGCATTAGACAGATTGATGTTGGGAAGCTTTTAGCATCCGCGCGTTTGTCATTCTAGCGACTGCTCCTTGAACTCCCTCAATTGCGCCGACATCAGCGGCCGCCGCACGGAACGAACGATCGCTCACACGCCTCCCAACCAAGATGGCCGTGCCACGCCGTCGCCGGAGCACGTGCCGGCGGCCGAGGAGATGAATTACGACGACAATGGCCACAGCTTCGCTCGCGAAGAGGCGCTCGACAACTTGTCGCGTGCCGGCAACAACGCCAGGAACGCCAAAGACGCCACGCAGGCAGATGAGAACTTTAACTCCTTCCATTTTTGGAGGCCTCCTTTGCCAGACATCAGCGGCGAACTGGAATTGCTTAGCTGTCAAATGGGAGACATGATTGAGAAGAAGAAGAAGGACGAGTCAAAAGAAGCAGAAGATTTCCAAAGTCTTCCCGATTCCAAGGCCAACCCTGGTAAAACTACAAGCGACCAGATCCAGATGGTCTTAGACTGTTTGCAGCCGCACATGGACGACCCGGATGTCCAAGGTGAGTGAGCGCACGACATGTGGAACAACGATACATTATCAGTGTCCGGTATTTGAGTAGCGGTCCTGTGGGGCCACTATGAACTGAGTTGAGGTGGCCCTGTATATTCCTGATATAATGTAATCAGCTTCACTGAAGAATGTGGGAAAACTGCTTTGAGGCAGGTTTGTGTCGCCATGACGACTGAGCTCTGCCGTTCTCCCCTAGCTCAAGTTCAGGTATTGTCTGCGGCTCTGAAGGCCGCTCAGCTCGACAGCCCATCCGACGACAGTCCCACGGAAAGCCAGCCGGTCGACTCACTCGCCGACGCCGAGGCAGAAATCCCGCTTGCTGAAAGCAAATCGGTGGAGGTCCAGCCCGAGGCCGACGAGATCCTCGCTGAGGAGGAGGAGCAAGCGACTGAAAGCCACCCTGTCACTGAAACGTGTCCGGTCCAGGAGCAAGGAGACGTGGAGACGCAGACGGAACCCCCGGAGGATGCCGAAGAGTCTCCGCCTGACTCCCCGGTTCTGGTATGAGGCCCTTTTAAGATGAACTTCTAAAGGTAAAGACTTGGCGTTATCCCTGTTGGTTTTACAACATAGTGTTGTGCTTCAGGTCTCTGAACTAATTGAAAGTGTGGAGGAAGAGGGCAAAGATGATTTGGTGTGTAAAGATAAGCCGAAAGTCCAGGTCGGTGCTTCCGCCTCTTATCGTTTCACGGTGATTGGTTATCACTGCTCTAACTGATCCGCAAACTTGCTAACTCGCCTTGCTGGCTTGCAGAATGTTATCCCCCAGCAGCTGTTGGATCAGTACCTCTCTATGACGGACCCGGCGCGGGCTCAGACGGTGGACACGGAGATCGCCAAGCACTGTGCCTTCAGCCTGCCAGGCGTGGCCCTCACTCTGGGTCGACAGAACTGGCACTGCCTCAAGGACACCTACGAAACGCTGGCCACCGATGTCCAGGTAGGCGCCAAAAAACAGCCGGTTCACGAGTCGAACCTCTTTTACCCCTCGCAAGAAGGCAAGGCAAGGCAGCTTCATTTCGATGGCACATTTCATACAAAAGGCAACTGTGTGCTGCACTAAAGCCAAGAAACCTCTACAAGCATGGCCAAAAACAACGTTCAGAACATGAAGCAATGAAGAAAAAAAAAACAAAAGTAGCTTCCAAAAATGATAAAAGAATGTTCATGACAACATTTCAACACATTGACCGAAAAAAAATTACGAACAAATTGGCCAACGTCAATAACTACAGTGAAACTCCTCTACAACGAAATCTACATGGGTGAAAATACCCCCTAGTGTGAAGAAATCTTCATGCATTAACACCATTCCCACTTTCCTTTTTCAAATTTGCTACAGTGAAAAAACCCCTGTTGTGAAAAATTTCTTGCTGCAAACATGATTTTGTTGTAGAGGAGTTTCACTGTATTTGCAACCTTGAATGAGCCTTGGCCCAAAAAAAAGTGCAAGCGTGAAGAGAAATGGGCCGCCTTCGTAGGCAGCAACCGAAAAGGGTAAATGTGGGGCTCCTCTTATAGGCATTCAACTAAATCGTAAAATGGATAGTCGGCTCGGGCAGAAGCCTAAAATGGTCATCTTGGCAACCTGTTTAGGCACCAAGTCAAATTCTAAATGGGCAGTGCGCTTCAGTAGCAGACCATAAAGGTAAATGGGAGCCCATCTCGGCAGTAAACTAAATGGCAAATGGGCAGCCAGTTAAATGTGAAATAGGCGGACAACTATCGGGTAAATGTGCTAAGACGGCAAAATAAATGCTCAATTGCTACCCCATCTAGGCAGCAAGATAAATCGACTGCCTGATTTAACAGCAAATTCAATGGGAAATGGACAGCCAGCAAACTCATAATTTAACTTGTTCTTCCTCCTTTCAAATTTAGCCCTATTTTTTTTATGTCCAAAATGAATTCGTTGCTCAAAGAATATGATTACATGATACAGTAACTGTGGACTTCAGTTTTATCGTTGAACGCAATGTCGGTGGTCTTTTGGAGGATTTTCTTGCCGCAAAGTCCAGATGTTTTGGTTCGAGCTGCTCCACCTTTTATACTGGATGATTTCCAAGTAACTTGACCGTCTGCCTCCTCCCGCGCAGTGGAAAGTGCGCCGCACGCTGGCGTTCTCCATCCACGAACTGGCGGTCATCCTGGGCGACCAGCTGACGGCGGCGGACCTGGTTCCCATCTTCAACGGCTTCCTCAAGGACCTGGATGAAGTCCGCATCGGTGTCCTCAAGCACCTCTACGATTTCCTCAAGGTATGACTGGAGGCCCTCTGCGCTTCCCATTGTCAATGCTATAAAAGCAGTGGTTTAGCCAAGGCACACTTCTTTCATTGAAAAAATCTCGCGGCACACCACTAACTGAAAATGTAAATAAAAAAACAAACAAAAAACGCTTATTTTAACAATTAACGTGTTATATTGTTACTATAACCGTTTTTAACATTGAAGAATGACGCTTTAACAGCTTGAATTGGAATCAAATGAGCACAAAGACAAAAGTATTTTATAATCTTTCATATTTATTGTTTCACAAATTCGCTTGTCTCTAGTGGTCGAAACACAAGGCAATTGGCTAGCTGTTGCTGCTCCCTAGCGGTATGGGAGGGTACTACATGATCACTTTCTGGGCCATAGACCGCACAGGCATACAAATTGGATATTTTACCGCGGCACACCTGACAATGTCTCGCGGCACAGGGGTTGAAAAACACTGATCTAATCTAATCTATGAAACAGAAAAAATACCTCACCAGATTTGTCGACGCACGTGTTGTCATTGTTACTATTTTGTGTTTTCAGCGGTCTTATATTCAGAATTATTGTGCCAGCTGTAGCCTTGGTCCCCACTTGACAAGCCTGTCCAAGTTTTCCCATGTGACACAGACGTGTTGATGTTGTGGTTACAGTTGCTTAATGCGGACAAGAGGAGAGAATACCTGTACCAGCTCCAGGAGTTCATGGTGACCGACAACAGTCGCAACTGGAGGTTCCGATACGAGCTGGCAGAGTGCGTTTGGCTGACATTTCTAAATCCCGCCGCGATGCTTTGTGGAGAATTAACCTCCTTCCTTGCTGCGCGCGGCTCCCCTTCTAGGCAGCTGATCATGATCATCGAGTTGTATAGCCACTACGACGTGTACGACTACCTCAGGCAGATCGCGCTCACACTCTGCTCTGACAAGGTCTCGGAAGTCAGGTGGATTTCCTACAAGCTGGTGGGTCGCTTATTTGAGCTTCGGCTCGTAACTGCGAAGGTTCTTTGCTCTAGCGGTTTGATTGATGGATAGACCGGGTGGGTGGATCCAGACTTCCTTGTATTATAAAAATAGGACATCATCCTATTCCGCTGTCTTGCGGTCAGGTGGTGGAGATCCTCCAGAAATTGTATTCGAGCGGTGCTGACGATTTGGCCGTGAACTTCATCAGCGTGCTCACCGTCAGGTTCTGCCATTGTCCCAAGTGGGTGGGACGACAAGCCTTCGCCTTCATCTGCCAAGTGAGCCATTTGGCATCCTAAGCGTCTTGGTGTTTAGTCCTTCCGCACCTCCTCACGCGCTATATTTGTCACGTGGTTGCATGGTCCAGGCGGTGGTGGAGGAGGACTGCATGCCCATGGATCAGTTCAGCCAGCACCTCCTACCCAGCCTGCTCAGCCTCTCGTCAGACCCGGTGGCCAACGTGCGCGTGCTGGTGGCCAAGGCCCTGCGACAGAGCGTCATGGAGAAAGGTACGACGCTCAACTGGAACACTGGAACCTATCAGCACTCTTCTACTTACATTTTGTTCTTGCCGGTTGGATTTTTGTTTGGACATCCTAAATCTATGACATTTTGATATACAGTATCTCAAATTGAAGGTGACGTCAGGACTTCAAAGTGTGTGGGTGTACACGCGTGTATATGTATTTAGAACTCATCGTCAGTCTGTCATTGCTTCAAGTCCAACCAAAACTCTCCGTCAGTCCGTCATTATTATTGTAACCACGTGTCCGTCATCGCTAGCAGTTGGTCACTGGCTGTTTTTGGATCGTCATCAAATTTTAGCAATCTACAAGTCCGTCGTTGTCAGTCTGTTACTCCGTCATCAGACTTTTTGTATTCTGAATGGTAAACATGGCTTGAATGTGGTGAGATGCCCATTCTCTCTCTTCAGCGCTAATGCTAAGCTAACTATCTCTCAATCACCCTTGTCTTGTGTTCAGCCTACTTCAAGGAGGCGGGCTGCGCCTCGTCGGACGAGCTGGAGGAAACCTTGATGGCGCTCCAGTCGGACAAGGACAGGGACGTGCGCTTCTTCGCCAGCCTGGACCCCAGCAAAAGCCTGACCATGGATACAGCCCCCCTCATCTAGTCCCCGGAACACCCGACCACCCACTCTCTCTTTACCAGCACACCCAAACTGGACCCCCCTCACCTCGTCCAACCTCACCTTGTGACTGCTAACACAAAAAACACGAGCACGCACACCCTTCTGTGGTGGGATGCAACACACAAGAGCAGTTTTCAGGAAATGAGCAGGACTCAAATTTTTTTTTTTTTCTTCCTCCACACTAACAAGCTTGACTCTCCAAAGCTAAGCGTGTGCTTAGCATTGAAGTCTTTTTTTTTTTTTTTTTTTTGTATTTGTGGGCTCCTTTTTGAGCATCTTAAAGGAAGAGAGACACTGCCTTGACTCTTTGACGCTCGCACTAACTCAGGGGGACTCAAGTTACCCGCCGCCATTTCTGACCCAAACTCCTCATCTTCCGCCTCCTCAGTTTACCAAAACAAAACAAAAAAAATGTGACATCGACGAAATACCTCCTGGACATGGCTGCCTTCCATCAGGCTAGCCAATAAAAAGTATCCTCACAAGGGCTGGAGCACATTTTAAGCATGCCCCCCCACCCCCCCATCCTCTTTTTTTTTTGTGTGTGTATAGTCTCTCCTATGAGCTCTCAGTGGATCTGATTGAGCGCTTGTACAGTAGCACAGCAGACTCATCCTCTCTCCACTCCCTTTTGTGGTGGAGTCGTCAACTTTTAAGGCTTCTTCCTCCAATTTGTATACCATTTTAAAACCTGCAGATAAATTATGACGTGATGGAACCAAGGCCAGTGTAGCGAGGGTTTGATATTGAGGCGCCCTTGTCGGTCCTTGTCACTTGTAAATGTCTTTTTTTTTTTTTTTTCTCTTTAATGATTACATTCATTGACTTGAGAGCTAATTTTGTGCATGTACATGTCGCAATAATGGCGGCGGCGGCTCATCTCGTACGTCAGTTTTGTGTTGTCCATCTCATTTTTTTTTTAACGTAGTAGAACAGTTAATATATACTGTACATTTTATTGGAAATTATTTTTCTTCTCAATTATGCACCACTGTTTCAAAGATTTTATATCCTAACTTTACAAGATTTACAGACCTTTGTAATATTCAATGGTTTCTTTTAAAAAGACCTTTTATGTAATGTTATTTTTAGTACTCTGTAATTAAAATGATGAAAATTGTTTTTTTTCCCCTTGTTTTGATGACGATAGATGTTTTTTCACTGCAGAAATCTGTAGACATTAGCGACCTTAAAAAAACAGCCACGGTAAATACATTGATAACCTGCAGCCATAAAATGTTAAGAATGACTTCGTCATAGAATTTTTTAAAATTAATGGCTATTCTTGCAGTTGTATGGAGTTAAAAATGACTGAACGTTTGTTTTAAATTTGTATTAATTCTGCTAAATTAAAAACATTTACAGCTTTAAAATGTAGCGTTGCGTTGTTTTAAATGTGTATTTTAATTACTGATTTAAATGGTTTTAAATCCTATTGATAAATAAAAATGCTGCAATATTTTGGCTCATTGAAAAATTACAATACAATTAAAGTGAGTTTGTTTTAATTGTAAAAAAAAGCATGAAATCAAGATGCACCAACTATTAGCCTTCACTTTCTGTTTATATGTTTTAATAATGTAAAATACTGTGTAGTGCTATTTTTTTCTATTGAGAAACACTTTTGTTTGTTGCTGGGGTTTTTTGGGGGGGCGGGGGATACTGGTGAGTGTGTTTCCATTCGAAAAACTGTACTTCCGTGTCACTTCCGCTTAAAAAGCAACAATTTCCTGTCCCACGCGGTACTGCCGAAGCTGCGTACCATCTCCATGTCGCAATGTTTCTCCAGATGCTGCCTGGCATGTTCGCTCACGTCCCCGCGCACTTGAAGGCTCTTGAAATGGTCAAAGTCCGAGCGCCCAAGCTTCCTAAGCCTGCGGGCCGCCGAGCGGTAGCACTTCCAGGGCTGCGCCTCCAGCAAAAGATGCTGGCTAAGCTCTGCCAGTCGTGAGAGCAACCGCAGCAGGCCAGCGTCGCCGTGGTTCAGGTGGACCCACATGGTGACGGCCAGGCACAGGGTCAGGTGAAAGCTGGAGCGGTCGTGACGGGCCAGGTGTTCCCGCAGCGGCGCACAGTCACCGGTGATGTCCAACAGGGCGAAGGTGACGCCGCCTTGGTGGGGTTTATTCTCCTGGGCTCGCCGGATGAGGGTCTCGTCCAGATCCAAGCCCAGTAGGTGAACGTTGGTTCCGCCTTGCGTCTCCACCAGATGCTTGTAGAGGGCTACACTGAGTTCCTGACAGTCGAGGAAAACAAATACAGACTTTTCACCATCAGCCTTTCATCCTATTCTTATTATTAGGATTACTTTTACTGCATATGTTTTAACCTATTCCACCATGCAGCATTTATATTATTTGTATTGGTATTAAATATAAAATAATTGTTTATATATAATGGGGAAGACATGCAGGTAGTTGGAGTCAGAGTAGAGGATGCAGAGAACAGGGAAACTAATGACTCGCTGTGGCAACCCCTGAAAATTGACAAGCCGAAAGGAGAAGAAGTATTGGTATTAAATATAATGTTATTCGACAAACCCCCGAGTTGCAGCCCACGTCCAGCAGCAATGTTGTTTGACGGGGGTCGTTGTAGCCTAAATCCCGAAGAAGTGTTCTGGGAATAACACTTAATCTGTTCTCCGGTGGGTTAAAAGTGTAATAATTGATAAAGTTTCCAAATGGAGCCGCGCCGGGGTCGTTGATATCCTCATTAGTGTCATCGTCGTTCACACATGCTGCCATTGTAAATTGTGTGGCGCAACACTCAAATGCTTCCGGGTAGATATGAACAATTTGTTTTGATCCTCCCAATGTATGTGCGTAAAATGTACAGAATTAGTGGTTGTTCCTATTTGTGTGCCCTGTGATTGGCTGGCAACCAGTTCAGAGTGGACCCCGCCTACTACCCAAAGAAAGCTGGAATAGCAGATTCGAAAATGGATGGATAACAATAACGCAACAAAACATACAACATAGACAACAACACAGTCGTAACAACTATTCTTATGTAAGCCTTGTTATTTGAAGCAGTTGTACTATTCGTAGCTAAATCCATTTAAGAATCCAATGAACAAAATACGTCACTGACTTATTTTACTTTATGCATTAACTTAACAAAGCACAATCATTTTTACAATTGAGAGGAATTAATACAGAAATCGAGGTATACAATACAGCGTTAGATACGTTAGATTGCGCTGTGTGATTTCCCGACGGACAAAAAGAAGCGTAGAAGAAGAGCGCTACCTTCACGCTTTCCGTACCCCTTACGAAAGGGTGTGGTAGCATTTCGGCTAACCGCACTGACATTGAACACATAATATACTGTACTCACCTCGATTTGAAGAAAAGTCAGGTAAGGAAATTAGGAGCATTGTAAAATCTCTGACGCCGCGATGACTTGTTTGCATGGTATGAGCATAGACACGTCACGCTTTTGCAGACATTTTAGTTGGTTCGCACTGATGTCAGGAAGGCTAATAGTGTGCCGTTTCCCCCAAAGATAATGAGCTATTATCAATTACTACTTCCAATGTTACTATAGTGTACTATTGTCACATTAGTGATTCGCTGCTGAAGCAAGTGTACTCCGTTGTGTTAAACTTTGTGGAACAACACTCGATCTCAGGTACTTCAGAGTAAAAAATAAAAATTGTCAGGTAGGTATTTGATAGGTTTTTAGAATAGAAAAAAAAACCTCGTTCCACGTATACGCACACGAAATAAGTATATTGTCAATGTGCTATTTATGTTTCGCACTGAACACAGAACTGCTTCACAGTCACAAAAAGGGGACTATTAAAAATGTGAAACGTAATAGCACCAGTCCATTACCGTCATCTTGTGGTTATTCACGGTAGGGCTTGGTTCATATCTCTTGTGAATAGCAGGGATTCACTGTTATTTTCAAATACTCAGATTAATTTGGCTAATTGTTTTAATCATTTTTTTTGTCCAAAAATCTTCAAGCAAGTTTGAGTTCATTTCAATCAAAGTTTGTGGACTGAAAACCTGTACTTTCTCCCTAAAAACAAGGCCGTAACCATGGTTACCGGAAAACGTTTGGCTGACATTGGGTACCGGGCCTTTTCGACCTCCATGATGCTGCTGACCCTCTACGGTGGCTACCTGTGCAGCATGCGGGCCTACCGCTACATGCAGAGGCAAAAGGAGCTCAAAATGGCTGCCGAAAACCAGGATCCGGAGATGATGAAAGACTGACACACCAACCTGGAACCCTCCAATCACCCAAACCCCATTGGGACATTTGTATGATTTAATGATTTTGAACACAGCAGTTGATGCAAAATTAAAGCATCTTTCAACAAAGAATTGACAACTTACGACAACTCTTCTGGTAAAGTGATATGTTGCATGTTCAATTTCACTTAAATGGTTTGAAAATGGTTTTTAATATTGTTTATTTACAATAAATTATGTCTTTTTGTTGATCGAGCTGTGCCAGACATTGACAGAATTAAATGCACTTCCACTAGATGGCAGTATATAGAATTACCACCACCTGGTGTCATTCATACAAGAGAATACTGACATTGCTTTGCGCACAACTAAACAGGCCCACATTTAACAAGTATATTTGTGAGAGCTAATTGAGATATCATCCACCTATATAACACACTATAGTGGGGAATGCCACAATATACTGTTTGCACAAAATTATATTTCATAGGCACAAATTAATAATTTGTTGCCTCAAACACGGTGGAATGTGCATAATCCATCCATCCATGAACTGATCCCCTTATCCTCTCGAGGGCCGTGAGCATGGTGGAGCCTGTCTTCGGGCACCAAGACACAAAAAAACCCATTCGCACTCACAATCACATCTTGGGTTTAAGCAACATGTTTTTGGAATGTTGGGGAAAACCGAGTACCCGGAGTGACCCCACACAGGCAAGGCACAACATGCAAACTACACTGGAAGGCCATTGACGGTATCAAACCCTGGAACTCTGCGCTGTGAGGCAGATGTGCTAACCAGTTTCCACCGTGCCGCCCATAATGTGCATGATGATACACTAATTTGTGGTCAAGAAGTAGCAGGATAGGTAGGTAAGCAAATGAAGTGCACCTTCTGTAGAAACGACCAGGTATAGGTTGAGGTTGGCCAGTCCTGATTAAATCTGGTATTATGTATACTTTTGGTGACGCTTTTGTTTGACAGTGTGCCTTAGTTCAGTAGTTTGGGAACCACTGCTTTCAAGTCAGTGGCAAATCCATTCATATTCTCATAGGAAGTTAAAAAAAACAACAGTAAAAAGCTGCACATCGTACATTTAAGTCAGTGGGGTGGGGTGGTTTGTCCCATCGGGTTTAACGGGTTAAAAATAAACATCTCAGAATGTGATCCAGTTAATGGAGTTCGTAAGACCATAAAAAAAAAAAAAGGTCATAAAACAACTCTTAACAAGGTCACGTGGGTGTGATGTACGGTCTGCTTCTGGTGGCAGTGCAGTGTCCATTGGTGCCATTTTCTACTTTTTGCGCGTGCTTCATCATCTTGGTCTGGCTTTGGTGGAATGCCGCCGATGACGACTCGTCCTCGGAGCTGCTCTCCACGTCGCTGCGCACGTCATTGCACACCTTCAGAGAGGAAATCGACAAATCAAAGCTGCAATTGACCATGAATAAGTCATGCCACCATTTTTTTTTTCATGTTGACTCCTCAAAATGACCACCGAATTTTGATGTCATCCTCTGCCGGCATAAGATGGCAAAGATTTTTAAAAAATTGGCAATTTAGTTTTAATCATCTGAAGGATGCCTTCTAACTTGCCAGGGAGCGCTACGGAAGAATTTTGTGGACCCCTAAAACACATCCTGTTCCACCAGGATTAGTGTTTTTTATTGTTATATTTGACACATTTTTGTGTACTCCATCTGTCCGTTATACCTGCATCTGATTAAAACTCGTTTGGATGAATTGGCGTTTGCCGGCTTGAGTTTTGGTGGGTTCATCCATGTAAGAAAAAGTTCAAAAACATTTAGAACACACCCAACGTTTTAACGACAGTCAAGACTTACAGCGCGAGAAAGTAGCGTTAAGTCATCAAAGGTGTGGTGAGAGAACGCAAAGAAGCGAAGAAGAAAAAGAAGACCAGTCAAAGCACAAAAACAGAAAGAAAGATGGAGTCTGTCAGTCCACAGGGAGAAGTACCAAACGGCTTCTGTTGAGACGACACAAGACGGCATCGGAATAAACACACGTGCACAAAAATACATTGTGGGAGGGGAGGGGCTTAAAAAAAAAGCATTGAAGATCTCAAGAATTCAAGTAGAGTGACCTAAGAAATCTACTTAAGTACAGTACCAAAGTATTTGGTTACTTTTGACCAGTGCTGAAGCACCCCTACTTTTTCACGCACCATGCCCCTCAAGACGGCTTTGACGGCGATGCGGGCAATGAGGTAAGACCAGATGATGTGCAGAACTTGCAGTACCAGCAACAGCACGTTGAAGAGCCACCACGACGGGAACGGACCCACGATGAGCCAACTCTCAAACAAGGTGGAGTTTAGGACCCTGGGACACACGACAACAATGAAGGTGACCAAAACAATTGAGGAGACATCACATGGGATGCATTGGCCGTTTAACCCAGTCCTGTAGGAAAGTAGTAATTGGTGTCAAGGAAGTACAACAAACAAACACAAACTGGATTTAACAACAGCACCCATTCGCCGGTCTAATTTAACATCACAAGGACCAAACATATAACTTCTGTTTCACAACATCCAGGCTTTGATTTCCTCCAGACAAGACAAAACTGGCCTTAAGAAGAAAGCGTCCATTTTGATTTGCAGCCCCGACTCAAAACCTTTAACGCAACGTGAGCGCAGGTATGTTTGTCTCTGTGTACCCTGCAATTGGCTGGCAACCAGTTCAGGGTGTCCCCCTCCTACTGCCCGAAGACGGCCGGGATAGACTCCAGCACCCCCCTCAAACTGATTGACATCAGACTGTTATCAGAGCCCGCCCCCTGCCCTTATGAGAGGTGTACATTTCTCCTGTGAGCAGGAATACTGACACTGAATATCCACGATCACGTTACAGCGAACAGCGGCATTCGTTTCCTACTGATGACTGGCAGCCTCCATGTTGGTGCTAAAGCACTCAGCTAGCACCTGTCCACATCTGGGTTGCGGGATAGACTGTGGCAGAGTTTTTGGCAGTACGGGTGGGTGGCTGTACCCTGGATTGGTCGCCATTCCATCTCACAAACAGAAAACAAAACCATCACTTGAACTTACGTTCATGCCTATGAACAATCTAACTTCTTTAACCCAAGCTACCATGGGATATCTCAACTGAGTTTTGGTGGGAGACGTGGGGTACACCTTGGATTTGTTCCCAACCAATTACAAGGCTCATAAGAAAATCAACCATTCATGCTATTATTCAAACTTTGACGTAGCATGCCTATTTTTGGGATGTGGGGAAAAAAAAAAACAAGGGCAGGGAGAACATGGCAAACTCCATGCAGGAAGGTTGGAGCGAGGCAAACATTGTAACCACGATTTCGACATGCTGCCCAGTCTGCGGTTCTTGTTTCAGATAAAACACAAAAGTCAACGCAAACCCCTTTCAAACTCACCAAATAGGAAATACGACGAGCCGCGTGAGAAAGAAGGTCAAACTAAATATGATGAAGAGGAGGTCGCATAGACGCTGATACTTGGCGTAGTTGGCCAGTTTGGCTGCCTGATGACAAAGAAATTCAACAATAAAGCCCCGTCCACGAATGTCAACCAGCTGTCTTTATGTCTCAACGACCTCGAGCAGGACGTCAGAAGCATCATGCACACACATCACCAGGGTGCCCACCCGCACCATGTTGTTGGCATAGGAAAAGCTGATCAGGACCACCGTCGCCAGGTGATGAACAAACATCGCCAGGAAGTCCTGCATTCAAGTCGAAAAGGATATGAAAGATTTGGTCAAGTGAATTCAAGGATCTTTTATTTTGGAATACTTTTGACATCGTCGAACGGTATTTGCTGAAAACACGCTGAGACTTCTGTACGTCGTATTGTATTGCGGAGATAAAGCATCTGAACTACGATTCACCATTTCAGTTTTCCCCATTTCCTTTCAGCAAGTGAGACGGTTGGATGTGCAGCATGAGCCCCCCCCCCCCCCCCTTACTATATGAAAAAAATTGAGCGCATTTGTCTAATTCGTGGTTATCCGGTTCAATTCACAAGCTGGCTCTGACTTTACCCCCAAAAATGCATCTTCTATTTGGATAACCCGCCGCCGTGGGCGCTTTAGAGTGCCTTGTCGTTCATTGTGAGTGTGTGCTCGTTTTTCACCCCACAGTTCCTTCTTCTTGTGGCAAACCAAAAAAAAAAATGTATTCAAATAATGTCGACTTCCTGCTTCTTGTTGGCAATGGTTTGAAATTATTTACTTTTTCTGTGACTGCCGTTACGCATTAGTGTCCATCTGGTTTGTGATGTTTTTTGTTGTTGTTTTTTTTTTTAATTGCATGATCCTGCCCACATTGCCTTGAAGGTATTCTCATTCAGAGAAGGCATTGACCAGCATTTTGCGAACAAATGACTGGCGTTACCTAATCTCTTCTTGTACATTTGAGCCTGTGTGTTTGTTTCACTGTGCAAAGCCACTCTTGAGAATCTGCTGCTGCCTGGTGGAATTTGCATCATTGAGTCATTTAGGCCTGCCAGTCACATGAGTGGGTGCCCTCGAGCGTCACGCACGCACACACACATGGAATGACTGGCACAGCCTGCCCCCCTTGCCCTCCTGCTTGTCAGGAAAAACAAAACACGTGACCCTCGAGAATGAACTCAACATTGAAATTGTTGGTGTGGTTCGAGCTGTTTCCAAACATGCATGCACGCACGCATACACATCGCATCTCACCTTTCGTCTTATATCTGTGAACTGGGAGAACATGAGTGACCAGTAGAACGCCAGCTCTATCATGTAGTAGCGGTAAAGTGCCGGCGTCAACACCTTTGTGGACAAAAACGGAAAGCGACATTTTATGATTTCACGTATTCACAGTTACACAGAGAGATTGCACATTGATATCTTGGTAAATCTGTTGCTTTTCGGACTATTTCTGAAAGTCTGTCTGAGAGTTCGCCATGTCTACACATTTATTGCAGCAGAGGGTTTCCCCACACTGAGTTTCATTGCCCATCACGTGATCGGCTACAACCAGAGCGGCTTTTAAGGGTCCTTCATGTGGGCGAACGTCTTTTAGGACATACCTGATAAGGGTAACCATACCAGCAGTGCCGTGTATCCCACATCCAAGGGGACTAAATGATGAAAAAGAGAGCGTGTAAAAATTCAGCAAGCAAGGTCAAATGATAAATGATACAATAGAGACTATAAATATAGAACATATCGAAAACAAAATTGAGAACCGTTGCTACAATATAAATCGAATGCATTAACCCTTACAGGGACAGCGGTTACTGCAGTGGACAGCCTATCAGGTGATCATGTTACAGGTTTGTCATTATTTGTGCATGAAAGGGTGAGTATTTTTATTCCAGGTTTCTGAAGCTAGATCCATGTGATGTGCTCACCTGCCAGAGAAACTGGAAGCCATAGGTAAATATGCATAGATAAAATGTAAACCTCCACCTGAAATGGACGATGCAGAACATGATTAGAATCACGTGTAAACGAAGGCGGCTGACAAAAGTCCGATTTGAATTTCCAATTCATTCAAGACTCGAGATCAACGGGGCGCCCAAGATTCCTGCCTTCTCAAACAAGATGGAGGCAAAAACACGTCCACAGTTTGGGCATGCTCGGTAGACCTACATGCTCTCGCAGAACTTGACGTGTGTGTTGGGTTTGTCTTGGTTTCTGCGTTGTCTGAACCAGCGCTGCACCTTGCGCACTTCCCAGTCCAGCTGCTTGGACAAGCCGTCCAGATGGCGCGAGTCTGGATTCTACCAGGGATAAAAAAAAAAAAAAATTTAAAACAGGGACTTGAAGCACATGTAATGTGACGGAAGCAATTCCAAAAATGATCGCAAAAAGACCTTTGTAATAGACAAAAAGACTTTCTCCAACACTGCATTGGGCTGAGCTCTTCGTTCAACATCGGGATGAATATGGAGACTCCACGCACATGTACTGGCGACAAATCTGTGGCAAAAGTAAGACGTAAAAATTTGAAAAACATGCATGTTCACATTTTGTGAGGATTAGTTTATTTTTAAATCTTCTTCCAAGCACTTAGCGTTGACTTAGCGTTAAATATGTTTCAAAGTGTTCTATAAATACAGTTGAGTTGAGAAATCAGACCTGGGCAGAGGCGCAAATCCGAGCCACCCATAGTCTCTGACCAGCCCTTACAGTGACCATGAGGTTGAAGTAAAACGTAAAACATGTGGTGATTTTATTTTGAAAGTTGTGCTTTTATTTCATCTGCTCATCTGTGAACAGGACAAGCGTGGTAGCAAGCAAGCGCTACAACTTGTGTCTACAGTGTTGCCAACTTGACAAACTTTTTTTGTCAAAAAAAGAGACTATTAAAAATGACAACAGAGTTCCTAATGTTAGGGTAGCAACATTCTTATTTCCAGCAACAACAAAAAAAGACAATGATTTTTCTAAATACAGTCAAACCTCGGTTTTCATCCATAATGTGTTCCAGAAGGATGTTCGAAAACCGAAATTGTTCGAAAACCGAAACCACGATCTTCTTAAAATAAAAATGTTTACTGAACACGTCTGCTCACAATGGAAAGCAACACGAGGAAGCGTCACTTCCTCGTGTAAGGAAGGCGAGAGGAGTCAAATGGTGCATTCAAGTGCGCTCAGTTTGTTCAAGAACCGAAATTTGTTCGTCATTCGAGGCATAAAAAAAAACTCTACATTTTTGGTCGAAAACCGAATTGGACGAGAACCGAGACGTTCGAAAAACTGAGGTTTGACTCGACATTAAAATTAATACAGTATCGACAAAGTTGAATGTTAGCATGTTAGCTAACGTTCCAGTTTCTCATGTGGTCTCTTCACAAAATGAATTGTCCACTCCTGGTCTACAGTCTAGCGAAAGAAAACATACTGTTATCACTACAAGACATATGAATATCACTGTTGAATAGAGCAAAAAGACCCCTGTCAATTATTAGCGACACGGTAGAGGAAGGTGAAGAAAAGGCATTCCTGTGGTTTCGGCGTGGTGATATCCAAAGAACCTGCCATTCTTCAGTGGAGAGAAGTCCGTGCATAAATAAGCAGTTGGCTCAGAAACCACGATATCCTCTGATTAAGACCTGGAATTCCATGCAAAGCACTCTTAGATAAACATAGGCCAGCTATGCAAGTCAGACTTGCGCCTGTTTGTGGCCTTTTGTCGAATTCGGGAGTGGCGCTACCTCAACTCGCTATTTGGGAAAAAAATTGCTGTCATGGCCGTCGCTTTACAAAACAATCGCGAAAACGACAACATTTTAAAATGGTCACATTAGCTGCATTTTGAACGGTACAGTTCAGGTCGATATAGTTCGGTCGAACGATCAGGGTTGTGTTTTTTTTTCACCAAGGGGTCTCCAGACTCGAATCAGTGCGACATTTGACCTTTCGTAATCCACTGTTTTTAACCAGCTGTCAACAAAACGTCAAATGTTTTGTTCCCCATTTCATTTCAGTTCGGTTCCAACAAAATACCAAAGTGACACTTTTCTCTCACTACGACCGTCATCCAAACCAAAGATGTACAGAAAAGGTGAACTGTAAGAATATCAAATATCCGTTTCATGCGACCGTGCGTGGTTTCCTATCTACTGTCCATCTTTGGTATTCTCTGCTCTATTTTGCATAAAAGTAAATGCATGCAACTAAGACAAAGAGTTTACCCTGAAGCAAAATTCCTCTGGTAAAATGAAACATCTGTACAGATTCTCCACCATGCTGAAGAAACACTTTGAATGCCTTTTATGAATCGGGGCATGTGCTCACTAGCTCACCTCTTGCAGAGGACAAATATGTGCTATCCTCAGACAACCGTTTTTCTTTTGGGTTTGATGTAACTGTGTCCTTAGGGTATTGAGCAACAAAAGAGGTTGGGGAGAGAGGTAAAGGGGGGGGGGGGGGGGGGGGGGGGGGAAGGCAGGCTGGAAGAACAACCATGCCCTTTATCGAAGGTAACCGCATTCACACTTCTCGTCTTGCCCACTATTTATTGTCTCCCGCAGCCGGATTAACAAGCTCTCGGTTTTCCACTATTGTTTAGAACAGAGGCGTGAAAAGCACACCAAGATGCATGAAACTTTATATAACTGTTACAGAGTACCTGGAGCATAGACAGTATCTCCCAAACACCGAACAACTGACACTGGAGTTCATGTAAAGTAGTATAACTGTAAATTTACTGTGCCCTCACAATCACTGAACACACGGCCGTGAATGTCTAAACCAAAAATATTGACACTTGACACCCAATTTTAAAACCCTGGATAATAGTTTTTAGGTACGGGCGGCACAGTGGACGGACGACTGGTTAGCTCATATATCCTTGCACCAGATCGATTGGCCAGGATCAGTATTGGCGGCAAATTTCTTTAATTTGGAGGATCCTGGATCAGGCGATCCTTTAAAAGTAAAACTAAAATGAGTAATAATAATCATTTCCTTATACAAGGGTCTGAAAAAGTCAGCCACTGTCATTTCCGGTTTAGTTAATAAAAAAAATGCCCCCAGGGCACGTCTAAAAGCTGAAAGCCTGTCAAACGTTGTGGTGGCAATGTTGTTGGTTGGATGCCATTTCATCACATATTGGCATCGCCACTTCAAACACACAAAGAAAGAAGTGCCTCCAGGAAACCAAAAAAATACTTTTTATCACCATAGTTTGACTAATCTTTCAACACCAGCAGAATATTGCATTCTGTGGCTCAACATGGCAAAATAAAGCGTAGACACACTACTTTTAACAGAAAAATACACTACTTTTACCCCAAAACGCCAAACACCTGTCGATGATGGTTTCGACTCATATTTGATGTTACAGTAGTCGTATTAAAGGGGGCGTGGTCCTAAACCAATGTCATAAAATGGCTAAATTTAGTTGTCATTTGTCGTTTTATAGCTAAAATTGAGTCCAACGTCATGATGATTAATGTCTCAAATTGAGAAATATTTGTCTCGGTCAAAACGTGGGGGAAGAAACTGCAATAGTAGTTTTGTGGCAGTTATGAGTTTGACTAACTGACAACAGCACTGTAAAACCGCGAGCGGCTATCCAACTGAACGAGACCGCCATTTGAGGGGTCATTTACCGTCCGGTACGAACCTCTCGAAGAGCATCCTGACGGCGAACATCACCACAGCCAGCGGGATGGCGTTCACTAGGTCTCCAGCTTTGGGATACACCACCCCGGGAGCCCGGTCGGCGAGGTCCGCCCAGGTTACGTTGTGCGGCAGCCAGAACCTCTCGTTCCAGAACCAGGCTGAAAGGGCAGCCATTGTCCCTCCTTGTCTTTGTTCACCAAGGCGAAAAGGAGAAATGTAAACTTGTTGAAGGGAGAAAATAATATTTGAAACGTGTTTTAGGTGCTTTGTTCTTCCTCAGCGCCACCTCCGACAATGTCTGAAGATGACAAGGTCCACTCCCAGACGGAGGCAGGCCTTTTTCCGGATAATTCTTCCAAAGTAAAACTCGATTGGCCCATATGTTGATGTGGAATTTAAGACGTTGCATTTCGCCGATAATTGTTCCTCTGTTACTGTAGACACCCCAACAGTTGCTCTTAATTTAAAACAACTCCCAAGGTTCGAATCACATCGCGAGTCTGGCGCAAGTAGAGATAATCCCGACGTCAAATAAAACGCTGCTTAAACGTAGATGATTTATTATGACGATATATGAGGCCCCGTTTTCGGTGTGCTGGGTGAACTTGACAGGTCGCGTCCATAAAGATGAGAAACGGAATTGAGGAAGCAATTTGACTCCCTCAAAACCTACTCCTGAGATGTATTATTTATCGCACCACACAATGTCAAAACTCATTGTTGTACGTTAACGCTATAATGCCATTCGTATCATATTTGATACATGCCGTTTCATTATGTAACTCATTCTTTATAGTACATTAAATCATCGTAATCAAATTTGATACTGCAGGTTTAAAATGATTTTTCCCAAATTTTCAGTTTTTGATGTAATCTACATAATTCTTACAAATATCTAAAACAAAATAATATGGCAAAAATATTTTTGTGGATTTTGTTATAATCTGATTTTTCTGGCTATCCCTTGATGGGTCAGGGATTAAAGGGCCAAGACGCCCATCAAATGATGTCGAACAAAGGCTTTTACCGCAAACGTGGTTTTAGATGTCGAGAAGGATGCTCTCCTAATTGTGGCACGACATCACAGCCAAGTGGCCACAAGTTGTCCTGCAGCTGGAAAAAAAAAAAGGAAAAATCGAAAAAAAACGAAATGACACAAGTCAAGGCTTGCTCATGCATTTTACACATGCAACGTTCCAAAAGCATTCCCTCAATGTTGACCTTCAATTTAAACATGAACATGAGGGTTCACGGGCCTCACTATGGAGTACTATCCCGACACAATCTCTAATAGGCAGAAAGATGGTGCAGTTGCAGCACCGTGTAATTTTAGATGGACATTTAGCGCTCTGCATGCAGAGGTTATAATTAGAACTCTTGCTGGGTAGTTGACTCAAAAACTATGCAAAGGATTCTTAAGTGAGCGAATACACTTCTAAACTGAAGTGCAAGGTTATGTAACACTCCATCAGTAGAGAGTTAACACCCTGGACTGGTCACCGACAAATTACAAGAACATGCAGACAAACAACTATTCACACTTGCATTCATATCAATGGACAAATTAGAGACTTTGAAGAATCTAACATGCGTGTCATAGCTAACTTTGGGCGATAGGTGGGTTACACCCGAGACCGGTCGCCATCCAATAGCAAGGCACATAGTTCTTGTGTACTGATTAATGCGAAGGGCTATCAGTTTCATACTGACTTCTTGAAATCACAAATGTGTTCAAATAAGCTTTATTTGTTATGATTGATGATCATGATATTCATTTATATGAACACACCCATCATATTGATGATTTCTCATAAATTCATATTCATCAATACCAGAAGCAACACATTAATTTCATGACTCTTTGCCAAAGATAACATTTTCAAAAGATACTTCGACAATATTCCTACAAAATAATCTCCCATCACTGGTGAGCTATTTTTTTGGACAGGTCCATGGGCTACTCGCGTGGTCTTTGGGGTATCGCGGGCGTAAACTACGTTGGTGATCTAAAGTCTTCAATGAACCCAACGTGCACGTTTTTGGAACGTAAGCGGAAGTCACGCAAACACGTGTAAAACATCCAAACCGCACAAAGGATTCAAGCCCTTGACTTCAGAGCTGTGAGACAGACGCGCTAACCACTACCATCACCGTGCAGCTCGTCTATAAAATGGTAAAGGTGAACCGTTTATAGAGCGGAAGACCAAAGTCTCAACTGATCCCCAGTTCCGGTTACAGCAAGGTTGCAAGCTAGTGGAGACTTGAGTGCTAACAAACAAATTAAAGGACATTAAAAGGGACTCCAGAGTTCACATGGTTTATTCCCCAAAAACTAATGAAATCAAGGACAAAGAACAGACTAAGACACTCTTTGTTCTACCAAAGAAAAGTACAGAAACCCCTTGAATTATCCTTCCGTTTTGTGCAGCTGTGCTTTGCTTTTTGTGCAGCTGGTGATCATTCTTTTCGACGATTTACGCAACGGCGTGCCGCCCTTTTCTACTCAGTGAAAGGCCACAGCGTTACGTAATGTGATAAGAGCAGTTGCACGTAGACGCTCAGAAAGAAGAAGGGGAGCTTGGCGAGAGACTCCAAAACGGTCACCTCGCTCGCCTTTAGCACTCTTCCCAAAATACTGTACGGATGGCACCTCCACAATCAAAGTCTTAAATGGACCGTCCAGGCCAGCCCTCAGCAGGACGGATCGTCCTTCACATGTGCTCGGGGTGGTTCTGCAAACAGCTGATGAACTCCGCAACCGGATGGCCGTCAAAGCAGATGCGGTGGACGGCAGTGAAAAGAGGGAACCTGCGCAAAGGGAACAGTGACAGCCATGAGAATGAAGCAGCCTTAGTCCCGTAAGCATCAGACAGATCCACCAAACCACTTTGGATTCCAAGTATCATGTTCGGAGTCACTGCCGAGGTTGGAGTTCATCAGAGCTGCACTAGCAGGAAAGACACCATGGACTGATCATCTGTCAGTCATAGGTAAATGGAGCATTGAGAGATCCGACTCCAGAACCACTACACTACCGAATAACATCCTTGGCCTAACATTCAATTTAAAAGCCAGAAAAGATAAAGGGACTCACTTCTCCACCATGTTTTTCTGTTTCAAGATTTGGTGGACCTCTGTTGCAGTGGCCGGACCTTGAAGCTTCTGACCATTCAGCAGCTCCTTCTCCAACTGCTCGATGGTCTGAACAAAAG
Source organism: Hippocampus abdominalis (assembly GCA_018466805.1). Classification (NCBI taxonomy): domain Eukaryota; kingdom Metazoa; phylum Chordata; class Actinopteri; order Syngnathiformes; family Syngnathidae; genus Hippocampus; species Hippocampus abdominalis. The sequence continues at coordinate 2,667,841 of CM031707.1, read as the reverse complement.
GATTGCAGTATTCACCATCGGACCAACGAGAGACCTAAATGCAGGGGGGAACAAACTGCTATGCATACCTTTCCGGTTTTGGCAAACTCTTCTCCGATTTTGCGGTTGCGGCCGCCGTAGCAGGTGGTGATGAGGTCCGCAACACCGCAGCTCTCCAAGAAGGTGCTGGCCGAGACGGATCCGTCGGAGCAGAAGACCTTGGCGAAGGCGATCATCTCCATCAGGCCCAGACGGATCACGGCCGCCTTGGTGTTGTCACCGAAACCCAGGCCGTCACAGAAGCCCGCTCCCACCGCCACAATGTTCTGCAGAAACGTGAGTTGATGCTGTCAACGCAGCCTACGCGCACCCAATTCATGGTCTTGGTTCAAAGAGAAGCTGCACCAGGGTGGGCAATGTGCGGCCCATGAGTGTCATATGATATGTTGCGGTTCTTTTAGCATTTTCATGATCATAAAAGCCTGTTTGTGTTTGTTGCCATCATTTAGCTGCACAACATCAGTTCAATTCTCCAACTTCTTCAAGCTCAAGAGGATCAGTAACTGTTTGGCCAAACCTTGAGCGCCCCGCAGATCTCCACAACGTCGGACTCCTGGACCACGGTCACACGGAAGTTGGCAGTCTGCATCAGCTCTTTCAAGATGGGCCCGTGCATTATGTCCTTGCACCCTACGTGCCCCCCAAAAAAACGCTTAAGTTCAACCTGAAATACGAGGAATTAAGTCGAGGTAGCAAAAGTACTCGCATTCTTTACCTAAGTGGAAAGAAATATCATTGAGTAAAAACAATTTCTAAGGCAGATATGTGTGTGGCATCTCGGTTTCAAACAGAATTTTAGATGTTGAATTTTTGTTATAAATCTGTAAAAAAAATATATATATACAGTGAAACTCCTCTACAACGAAATCATGTTTGCACCAAGACATTTTTCACAACAGGGGTTTTTTCGCTGTAGCAAATTTGAAACGGGAAAGTGGGAATGGTGTTAATGCATTAAGATTTTTTCACACTAGGGGGTATTTTCACCTATGTAGATTTCGTTGTAGAGGAGTTTCACTGTATATACAGTATATATATATATACAGTATATATATATACACAGTCAAACCTCGGTTTTCGTCCATAATCCGTTCCAGAAGGCTGTTCAAAAACCGAAATTGTTCGAAAACCGAAACCACGCTCTTCTTAAAATAAAAATGTTTACCGAACACGTCTGCTCACAATGGAAAGCAACACGAGGAAGCGTCACTTCCTCGTGTAAGGAAGGCGAGAGGAGTCAAATGGTGCATTCAAGTGCGCTCGGTTTGTTCGAGAACCGAAATTTGTTCGTCATCCGAGGCACAAAAAACTCAAAATTTTTGGTTGAAAACCGAATTGGACGAGAACCGACACGTTCGAAAACCGAGGTTTGACTGTATATCAGCTGGGAATTCTAACTCAGACTGTGTTGTCATTTTCAACAAAGTATGTAATACATCGTAAAAACTCTTCAAATGTAGGGAACAAAAAGTAAAACATCAGGAATAATAAATACATCAGTACAAATACCTGAAAAACATACTTAAGTCCAATGAAAAAAACAATTTGTACTTCGCAACACTGGAATCAGGAGTCAAAATTTGATGCCGTACCAATGGTCGTCTCACAAAACTTGTCCTCCGCCACCTCACTGGCGATGTTTGCTCCCATCAGGACTGACATGCTGATGCCCAGCTTCCCTCGGATGACCTCGGAGATCAGTTTAAGACCCTCCGGACCAGCATCCACACCCTAGATGCATGCACAGTCAGCAAGACATCATTGTAGAAGACGGGTTGCGAACAGGCTGAGGGTACCTTAATGAGCGACACACCGTGAGCGTCCTTCTTGATGTGGCCCTTGATAGTGTCACACACACGGATGATGAACTGGTGCGGGACCACAAACATCAAGATGTCGGCTCCCTTTACCGATTCCACCAGGTCCGGAACGGCCACCTGCCCACAGTGACAACATGTGAACCCATCCTGTCGTTCTACGTGTGTGTGTGTGTGTGTGTGTGTGTGTGTGTGTGTGTGTGTGTGTGTGTGTGTGTGTGTGTGCGCGCGCGCACGCAAACCTCCTTACAATTTACATTGAGGGTTATGACGACTCTGTACATTACAATGGTAGTTTGTTAAAATCATTTTCAATAAAATGGCCGCCAACTACGACCTATAATACAGCGTGAACATTTCTAGATGTAAAAAACATGAACAATGACAAATATGTCGATATAGTATGAAGAAAACATTCAGTCAGCAAATGAAAATTGCCTTCTCCATTTCAGGATGTGCCCCGCCCTGAAGCGATCATCTTTCAAACTGTTGGCCTCGAACTCTGCCAAGATTTTGTTGCCATTGCGGATGATTGTCGAAATTGTTGACTCTTCCAATTCTTAGTTTCGGCTGAGCTTCGTCTGGGAGACGCCTTTTTATACCTACGATCCCAAAACTGTCATGATTCTGTTTGTGACCAACAGGTGGCACTGTAGGGCTCTCCCTGCAGCTGCACACCTGTTGGTCGTTATCTAATTAGTGCTTCCAGCACGACCACTCAGTGTCGTCATTGTGTTTGTTTGTTGGAGCTGTCATGTTTGTCTGTCATGTTCTTGGTCCTGTTTTGGTGACTGTTAGTTTTTAGCTACAGCCTGGGGTTTTGTTTGATACTTTGGATTCGTTTTGTTTTCAGGTCTTTCTTTTGGATTTAGTTTTCTCTGTTTATCAATAAAAATTTGTCAAGTACACCCTGCTCCTCCCTCCTGCCTGCTTTTTGGGGTCGTCCACCACCTTGCAACGTGCCAAAAACACTTGAACATCAATTACTACTTTCTTATCAGCCACAGATTTGGCACCATCTTTGGCCATTCGGAGAGAGCAAAACGTCTGAAAGAAGGCAAGTTTTCAGTGACAATAACAATCTCCTCCTTTGTTTATGAAGGCGTGTTTGGGAAGGTATGTTTACCACATTGGGGGGAAGCTTGTGCCCGCGCAGGTACTTGACATTCTCGTGGTCTGTGTTGATTATTTCAGTGAGCTTGCGTCCGTCCACCATTTCCTCAAACACCCACATGTTGACCACGCTGTCAAACGTGGCGTTGGCGGCCGCGTTGGCGCCCACGATCTTGGCTATGGCCGAGCCCCTGCAGACACACAATGGTGGTGGCTGTTTGATACAAACGTGTGAATTTTAGCAACACAAGTGGTACAATCTGAACTGTAATTTTAGTATACAATATTTATGTAAGACAAAAACATTTAGTTCATTTTAAGACAATTCATTCGCATTTTGACTGCAAGCTCACAACTTTAGATTCACAGTCTTGTAGCACTAAAGAGGTCATGTTATGAAATGAGAGCTGATTTACCGTCGTCATGGTAATGCAAGTTCAACTCTGGTTGTGCATGAGACAGAATGACCTCCAAAAAGTGAATAATTTGAAACAAAGTGAACGTGAAGTCCTCTACTAAGAGTTTCAAATTTGAATTTTAATGTGTGAAAATAACAGATGTCCTTTAAATACTATACAGTACTGTACTGCATTACAAAGTCATCCAGTGTCGGCATGTCAAAATGTGAGTGGAAAGGTCGCTGCTTGTTTTGGGTGGGGCCTTTGTTATTATGGTGGCGGCATGGATGTTTACACAAGAAAGGTGCAGACATATTCCCAGTGTCATTGAAGACGTGTGCTTAGTCACACTTATCCTACCAGTTTAAAAAAAACTCACATGCACCAATTTGAGAGCCCTTGTGTTGTGCTGCAAAAACTCAAATCTAAGCAAAGACAAAACATCTCAAAACATGCGGGTCGTGTTGGTCTGCCAAGACCTTGCTTTGCTCACCGGGTGTTTTTTTGGCTCAGAGTATTTCACATGTTCACCCCCCCCCCCCCCCCCCCCCAATCTAAACCTGTCATTCTAAAGTACGGAGAGTCTATTAGTCTTTGAGTAAATCTAGCTTCAAATAAGAAATACCAAAAATCTATATGATTAGGTATTTTTTTAACTCCCTAGCTCTAGTATGTTAAACTCAGTTTGAAGAAAACCTGCTCTATGAGCACTCTTAAGTAAAGTACTATATTTAAGTAAATTCGTTATTACTAAATTCATTGCTTTGTTTTTTTTTAAAGCCTCCTCTCACCCCACCCACATCACCAAGCTTGCCAGGTGACAAAAGGGCATTACAACATGCTGCTTGTCAAAAAAAAAAAAATGCCTTTGTAACATAAGACATGCGGCTGCGAGCACACCACTGCACTTCAAATGTCAAAAGGCTCAAAGAAGCTTTACAGCACACAAATACCCCATCAGACAAGGTTGATTTCTTTTTATTTTAAAATTAGTCAGACACAAAAAAAAAATCCCTACTCGTGTAAACGAAACGAGCATGCATTAACTACAGTATTGGGTGGGGGTGGGAGGTGGGGGCGGGGAAATCCTTATGATTTTCACAACTTTAGCTTTCCACAAAACCTCCGATAGCACAGAAGCAAACTTCATGATAGAAATTGTCGACTAAGTTACCAGTTTCCGGAGCCCACCACGCACACTTTCTTGGGAGCTGCCATCGTTGGAACTTCCACAGGAAAAAAACTGAAGCGGGACGCCGGTATTTATAGCGGGCATGCCCCCCCCCCCCCCGCCCCTCCCCTCCCCTCCCCCAAACTCACCGCTCCCTCCTTCGCTGTGTTGACGTCACCTATCACTGCACGGTAGTCCAGAGTTTATTTACTGGGATATCATACATTTATGATTTATGGCGTCCGCCTCCCTTTGAGTGCTGATGATGACAGTTACAAAATGGATGTCAAGAAATGACACCAAGTAAGATTTACATATGCTTTATTATGACATAAGAACATACAGAAAAATAGTTTTGGTCCATCAAAAAGCTTCAAATAATTCAGTGTTCATGCCACACATAACCAAAGGGATAATTTTATCACCTCAATCAACTTTGCAACATATTTGTGGCTTCGCTGCACTTTTATAACCACCACTGACTGTTCTTATTCTTATTATAAATACAGAATCTACTAACTGGGCATAAGCAAAGAAGGAAAAGAAAAACATCTGAATGGTTAAAGAGGTACAATTTGACTTCACTTATGTCTTTCTTCTGCTCAGTAAGTAAAAACCTATTTGGGCTACAGGTACAGCTAACTAGCTACTTCCTTGGTCGTCATTTGTACTAGCTAACAAGACAAGTACGTACTGATATTACGTAAGTTTATAAACAAGGATTAATTATAAAAAAAGAAAGAAAGAACTACATGGCAGCTGGACAAAAAAAAAAAATAATAAAATAAAAAAGAGTGATTAGGTATGGGACGTCTTGGTTTGTTTTAGAATGTAGAAGCCAATTGGCCGAGTAGTTTTAAAAAAAAAAGATTATGAAGCTTTTGTGTGTGTGTGTGTGTGCGCGCGCGTTCACGTTGGCACTTTGTGTCATTCGGGCAGGAATGTTAGGCGGTAAAGACATGGGGGGGAGGGGGGGGGGGTTTAAATCGAAAATTTGTGCTCAAGAAGAAGAAAAAAAAAGTGGGAGCTTAAACAAAGTCAACATTCTACAATCAATTACTTCAGGTGTTCCTGATTCCGAGCGCCTGCTCCAGTTCCTGTCGCCTCTGCTGCACCTGTAGTAGAAACAAAATGTGTGTTTTCATCCGTAGCATTTGTGGGTAGAGAAGATGCCGGGACTCACCTTAGAGTAGAAGTAACGGCACACGGCCTCCTGAGCCCATGGCTGGTAGTAGAACTCGGCCCGCCTCTCTTCCTCAGGGTTGCTCACCACATCTGTCATGGTCTGCGGATAGACGAGAGCCTCCGTTCAGGCACTTTTGTTCTTGTCGGGGAGTGTGCCTCATTTCTACAAAGCCTCATTGGAGCGAGTCGGAGTTGATCTCAGCTGACTGAGCGCGAGAAAGCAGGGAGACACTCTGGACTGGTTGCTATTGATTTGCAGAGGCCCAAATGCTATGGATTTTTTTGAGTCCGATGCCAATATTTGGCAGAATGAAATCACGACTACCGATTATAATGCTAAAAATTCATAATGAATAGACAGCTCTTCTGGTGATCCATTTGTACACTCACCTTGAGGTCCCTGCACTGCGACTGCAGCCAGTCATTGATGAAGCCCTGAGGATCGCGGGCGAAGCTGAGCATGAACTCTCTCTGGGTCTTCAGGTGGTTGATGGTCTCGATGGTTTCGTGGATCTGAACAGATTTGGATTGCCTTGTGATTCATTGGATACTTAATCATGCGCTTGATTCAGTGAGGCAGCAAAAAGGAGCCAGCTGTTGTCTGACAGGTGAGGTGACAATATGTGAAGCCCTATCGATACACCGACCAGTATCAGCCTTAAAAGAAACCACTCCAATCCACTTACGACTGCTGGCGGGAGGGCAGGGCGAACCTGACTTGACTTGACATCAAAAGCACATTTGTGTGAAATTGGCCTCAGTGTGCTGGGCACATCTGTAGCTGTAACAAGTGTGTGTTTAATGGAGCTGCACCTTCATGGCACATTTAAACCGGCGGCGCAGTCTACATTGCGCCCGGCGCGCTGTGTTATCGTCACCATTATTGTAATGAACTCACTGTGCACTTCATTAGGTACACAGAGTGCAAGAGCCGCAGTAGAGTTAGCGATGAAACCGGTTGCCGATAAACTGTGGTACATTTCAAAATGGTTAGTTTACCACTTCAATTTTAATTATCGTTCAAAGCAAATTTTGCATTATATGCCTCACCCATCGTGTGTGCCCTCTCTTTAGTGTTGAGCAACAGGTGCGAGGATAACTACGTGCAACACTCGTTTCACATACAAAATGTGCGTTCATGGAGAAAATTGCGACTGTTTCTTGCACCGAAGAGTCAGCGTGGAATTATCCCCCTAGTGCAGCTATCTCCGGGAAAAAAAAAGAGGCTTTAATTTCGGAGATGGAGGCTGGATTTTGTCATCTCAGGTCAAATGTGATAGAAATCCTCCATCAATACGTCCATTATTGCGCTGCAATACAATACAATACAATACATCCCGCGCTGCAAGAAGGAGCGATATCGCCGCTCATTCTTACCGACTGCTGTCAGGCTGCTCAATAAACACACATGAAAGAAAAAAAACGGACTCAACCCATCCATACATTGTAAATAGCACAGCCACCTTATATTTTGTATTTTGTATTTTATATCTTGCATTCTGTACTGTGTACAGCTCTATTTTGCTCTGGAACATTTATTTGTGCATGCAATACTTTGTTTTTCTTTTTACCCCACCCCCCTCCCCCCTCCAATTCTGCTGCTGAAGACTGCAAATTTCCCCAGTGCGGGACAATAAAGGTTTTCTTATTCTTATTCTTATTATTTTAATTTAAGATGTATTTCCTTAAAAAAAAATTGAGCCAGTGTTTCCTCTTGGGGGGGGGGGCTCCACACTGGGAGGTATGGTTGCTGTCACTCAGCATGGATCAGCTCCCCTTGGGTGCTTTTTCCTCATATGGTTTCTCTGTGCCCTGCCATGTCATTTTTTTAATATCAGGGTCATGATGGTATGTTTGCAAGTTTTGTATGTTTGTGTGCGAGCAAAGGCATGCTTGTGGGAATATATATTTGTGTATGTTGGTCGGAGGTGTGTGGGAGGGGGGGGGGTGCCCTTGTACAGCATCTTTATGTATGAAAAGTGCTATATAAATAAAACTGATTGATCGACTGACTGATTACCCGAACCGCTCCTCCTCACTCAGATTGCAGGCATGCAGGAGCCTTTTCCAGCTGTCTTAGTAAAATATTCATAAAATATGTCATTGGACTTGAACATCTGCATGTTTGTAGCAGGGTGACACAAAGTAAGTTTTCATCGAATTTGGCTGATTTGTCTGTTGGTTTGTTGGCCAAAATCCAACTGAATTGGAAAACATTTGGTCAAACATTTCTGATTCAAAATAGAATTGATAACTCAAGATTGTTTCAATCGAGCACCACCGCTACCATGCAGCAATGTTATGCATCAGATTTTTCGCAAAGACATGATATTAATAGCTTTGTTATGAAATGTTCACACAGTTTCATCAATAATTTGAGACGCAGCTACAAAACCTTTGGTAGATTTATGACCTTGTTGTCCAAGCCTGCTATTTCCTGCTGACTGGCGGTGGACAGCAGGAAGGAGTTCATCTGAGTCTTCAGCGTGTCGTCCACCTCCACGTCAATGTCGTAGCATGCCGTCTTCTTTTGGTCATTGGGGTCCACGCTAATGCAACGCAGAGAGAGCACAGTCAGTACAAACAATTTGCCTGATGGGATTCATGAGCTGCAACGGAGCCGCTGCGGCACGACCTGATGACATGGTTGATGATGATGGGCTCGGGAGGCATCAGAAGCGCATGCAAGCGCTGCGGGATCTCGGAGAACTTCATCCTCTGGGTCTCAAAAATCTGCAGATTGAAGAAAAAGCAATTCAGTGGACATTCAGGGACTTTAAAAAAAAATCATATGAAGGTGCCTCAAAGCTTGGCAAATTACTCTCTCTCCTCAAGTGGTGGCCTACGAGTAGCAACTATAATGACCATCGCACAAATACAATGTTAACGGCTTCTACTAAGTGAGCTTTTTGGGCTCCAATGAAATGCTGATCCAAAGAAATTTATATGACATTAAAATCTAAATTTTACTTTATTTAGCGCTTCTCCAAATCCTGTGACAAAACCCTCACGATTTTTCAATACATTCTGTTAACTTATTTTTAAAAATCGTTGACAAGCACATGGAATCGGCACAAATTGAGCTGCATCAGCGACTTTTTTTCCCCCACGAGTTTTATTTCTCCATGAAAGAAGTCAATTACTGCCCGCAGTCGTTAAAACAGTCGGAATTGCATGAGTTGTAAAGCACATTGCCAAACGCCAAAGTGCGTCACATAAATTAAGGCACTTGACAATTTCCAGCATGTTTGGGAAGCTAGTTATTTACGAGCGCAAGGAGGCGATGACAGAAGGTGATGTCAAACCTCAAAACCCATTTCTTTTTTTTTACCAGGGATAATACAAATCAGACACGCTGGTGCATTAGTTTTTTCACTGAGATAACATTGAAGCAGCAGTCATGTTTAGTCTGAAGAATTCAGCCTGTGTTGGGACTCACATCCATACAAGGACACAAGAAAGCAAACAAGTGTGCTGTACAACATCAAATGTTATGACTATCGTAAATGTCAGCCCTTTTGGAGCAGATTGTAAACATCGGGGAAGGAGGAAAGTCAAGTTGTACAGATTTTGAGCCCGATTCCCCCACTTCCAATCAAAGTCAGCAAATCCAAAATAATTACCCCCTGGTGCAGGGTATGTGCTGTGTATCCCCCCCCTCCACTCCAATGTGCTGACATTTTTTAAGGACAGATCGTAAATGTTAAACCTCTTCAATAGAGTATCTAAGATTAGAAATGTCCTGATTACATTTTTTTTTCCTCACCCAAGTACGAGTCCCCTTAATTTGAGTCACTCTAGATGCCCTCTGTGGCACCATGTTGCCTCTCACAGGCCAGTCTTCAACACTCAATAATTGACAATTGACAGTGCATTTTTTCCTTATCTCTCATATTTTACAAATCGGTGTGCGTGACGAGTACCATCGCTTAAGACAGAAAGGGATGGAATGGTGACCACCTGCTGCAGGTACTTGTCGCAGTTGATGAACTCTCGCTCGTGGGGGTCCTGCAGTTTGTGAGTCTTGACGTACTGCCACAGGGCCTGGATGATGACAGGTCGCGTCTGGGTGTGGATGCCCAGCATGCGAGCCAAGCGAGGGTCCAGCTTGAACTGCGGCGGCTGTGTTTTTTTTTTGGTGGGAGGTTCCGCAGTTAGAATGGATCAGATCTGGTTTGAGGTTAATGCAATTGTGAGCTTTTTGGTACCTGGTAGTCCAGCATGAGCAGGACAGTGCAACGAACACCCACGTCGCCGGGTCTCTTTACTTGAAAGCCATCAGTCTCCTGGGTGGTTGCGGTCCTGTGCCACTAAAAAGGTACAAAGACAACGTTTATAAAATGGAAAACCTTTCTAAAATGGTTATTTCTCAAGGCACTAAAAGTGCTCACCGGATGGCAGATAAGTTGCTCCCCACGGCTATATATACACACAGCGGATATAAAAGTCTACACAACCCTTTTCAAAAGTTTTTGTAATGGAAACACGACATATTTCAAAACTTTTTCCAAAATTACTGTGGCCTGTACCGGCAAATCAATTACATTTTTTATCTATGAAATAGGAAGTAAAATAAAAATTGCGATGTGTTTGTACACTCACTTACAGTGTTACCTCAGTTTCTGCGTGATAGGTTCCGTGTGACACGCAATTCTACTGACGCTATCTTTAAAAAAAAAAACTATCAGATATTTTGTTGTCCTTGCCCTACAGTCGGTGACTGAACACGTTTCTGCTCACAATTTATGAACGCAGCCGTTTGCTATTCGGCTTATCCGACTCGACTGACGAATTGATCGGTATATTTGAATAACGTTCTGAGTTGTTCAAAAATAGCGTTCGATTACTCAAAGTGCAACAAAAAAACCAAAAAAACAGTGTCGATGTACGGTCGCTCCAAACGGGGACACAGTGCTTCAGTGCGTCAGGCAGTCCAGATGAAAACACTTCAAGCACGAGCTACCGATTGCTTGAGAAACTAGGCTGCGTTTGGAAACTAATGAGAGGAGCGCGCTCCGCCACTCCGAACACATACTCTCAAAGTAGTGCGATGGCGTTCAGTGAAGCTCTGCGTTTTGCCCTAAAAAACGCACAATGGCAGCTTAGTGTTTGAGACGCAAAACTCAAGCTGCAATGTGAAACCACTAATTTAAAGCATTGATATACAAAGAGGTTTTCTTACTTCCACAAGGTGATTATCGGGGCCGTAAAGATCCTTGTCCAACTCAATCACCAGAGACTTGAAGAAGGAGGAGAACTTTCTCTTCTGCTTGGTGGCTTCGTACTTGGACACGGCTGTCTGCAAAGTAAATGTGCCACACTACTCAAAGGGTGGGAAAAAGATGAGCACAGCACAAGAATGTATTGACCCTTTACAAAACTGAAAAACAACACACTGAACTAATCTGTGAAGCTTCATGAACCCTGCGCCCACTGTAACAAGACTCTTACATCTTCAAGTAGACGCCCCTCCACACGGAGCTCCCATGATGCAACAGTGCCCTCGCCATCCTCAGCGTCGGGCTTGGCTGGATTGAAGGTGTTTGATATGAAGATACGAAGCTTTCTTTTTTGCTAGAAGAAAAAAAATAAAATAACAGTGAGAAGGAACTTCAATGAAACGTTCATTTTAAACATGAGTAATGTTTTGTTTGAATTAACAAACATTGGTTACATTAGTTTCCAAGGCTAAAATCAAACCTTAATGGGTCTCTTGAGTGCCTCCTGGATGTCCAGCCTCTTGCGCATGATGGTCTGGTCCAGCTTCCTTTCAAAGGCGAGTAGATCCATGTAAGCCTGAGACTCCGGGACCAGTTCCCTGATCTGAGACAAGGCCGGGGACAAGGTGAGTGCCGGTATTGCAAAACTGGACGGATTTTGCAACACCATTCGCTTTTCATCAAAGTTAGCACAGGACCATTTGTCCGAAGATCATCATGTGGTGTGAGGTGATTATGAATTAAAGTGCTCACGTTCCTGATAACCGGGCAAAATTACCGCTAGCCAGTCTGCGTGTTAAATATTTGGGTATCAGTTGTGGCTGTATAAGCTGTATAAATGTGCTTCACACAGCATGACAATATGTTCTAACTAGCAATGTTTGCATGACCTTGTGTCGGATCGTAGACGGGTCGTCACGTAAGCCGGTTCTGCTTTGCAGTAGCAGCATTGCACTTTTGTTACCTCAACTGAATTATCTGAAGTGCGAAATGATCCCAAATTTTAGGGATGATTCTCACTTTTACGGACGCTTTCCTTCTGTTTCGCCTCCATCAGGCCAACTTATTTCTATGCGGAGTGGTGTGTGTGTCTGCAGGAACATTAGCGGGAGAGATTTTACTTCAACTGCGGTTATCCTGTGGTGTAAAATAAAAATGTCGAGATGTTTTCAAATGCAAACATCAAATCTCTCAGTCAGTCTCACTTCTTCTTCTACTCCTCTATGTATTTTCCGCCAGTCTGGATGAACTGTGGTATCGTGCTACCTGGGTGCTATGTCATCAATCTGGTTTGGGGTAATTGTGTGTGGCGTGCCGCTCATCTTAAGTAAGCCACACACCTATAAGTGAAGGAAACATGCATGACCCTTTATTTTCTTCATCTTGTGTGGTCTCACATAAAAAAAAAGTAAAGGGGTTAAAAATTGGTATGTGTAACCAACTTTAGACGGTGTTACTCACCCTCTGAGGTAGAATTTTATCAGCCATCTTCTTCTTCTTTGTACTGTACAAAACACAGGCAAGGAAACACATAAGGAAGCTGTGCTAAATCATTAACTCTTCATTCACCTTGGGAAATTAAGAAAAATGTCATCCCTCAACACCAACAGTTGATTTCACTTTAAATGCGGCGTTGCCCAAGTGAAGCAGTGTAATTTGTGCAACAGTATTGATCAGCGCTGCCTGAAGTTGATTCAGACGTCATCTAATCCCACCATTAAACGGCACACTTTTAATTCAACCAAGCATCTGGCTCTAAAGGTATTGATCGCCTCTTACTGCTGGTTGCGACTCTGCTGCTGAACCTGCTGGATCTGCTGCGGGGCGGGCCTCTTACGAGACGGGTCCATCACGCCAGGCATCCCTGGGCGGGACACAGGGCTGCCGCCATAGCCCGGGGGGCCCATGGCGGGTCCCTGTGGGGTCATACGACTGGATGGAGGCATGCCAGGTCTCTGCATTGTGCGGAAAAAAAAAAAAAAAAAAAAAAAGAGAGAAAATAAACAACAATGGCTGCTGTATCGGGAACTTCAAATCATGGCACATCGCCCTCAATGATGCAGTATGATTACATCTTCACTTGGCAGTATTTCAGCAGGTCATAAAACATGACATTAGAGTACGGATTTATGAGCCATTGATCTGAAAAAGCTTCAAAAAAAATCTTATTGAGCCTGTAGTTTTACAAATGTCTAGAACTGCTGTGATGGGTACAGAGCAGGTCCCAGTAAAGCGCACGCCTCAAACAGTCAGGTAAGTACGATCATAGACAACAACTGTCACTCACCAAACCGTGCGCCAAGAACTCAAAGAGCCGACTTCTGGTATCGGACTGCATAAGCTCAGTGGTCAAATGCGGCGGTCGATGAGGATGTGACAAATCACAAAAATAGCTGTTGTCCTCAGGGTGGAAAGGTGGCATCAGAGGACAACTTCACATCAACAATAACGCCTTATTGAGAGGCACCGCCTTTTCCCCCACATAGAGAGACCGCCTACGCTGCACTGCATGCACACACATCTGCGTGGCCTTGAGGTAACCAAGAATAAGCGAGTTTGCCGCTATTCAATGCGTTATCAGGCTGCTGGGATGAATGAAAGCAGTCAAGGATGCTTGGGGAAGGGAAATGCAAAGTCACTTGTCGCTAGGCAACCCACACTCATGACAACCGATAATCCAATCTAATACAGGTAATACATTAGCGGATATTTTGCCAATCAGAATCTTTGGTAACTGCATATATAAATACCAAGGATGTCCCAATCACATTTTTTGGCAACAGAGTCTGAGCCCAAGTCACTTGATTCTGAGTATCTGTCAACACCGAGTGCCTATCCAATACCTCTGTAATGCAATGACGAAGAAACAGAAGACCACAACAGCCACAAATGTTATCTTAATTTGAAGAAAGGTATCTCAAGATGATACCTTTTGTATATAGCGGTAAATCAGCAGTGGCTTACATCAAGTAAACAATTTAAATGAGTTCTTTTGACTTTAGAAAGGGAGAAAATTCTTAAATCAATTATTTTTCAGTCGATACCAATGAGATGAAAATCCTGTGATTTCCCCCAATTTCCGATCGGATCAACCCCAATTAAGAGTCATTTTAAGAGTCTGTTAATGTCAACGTGCATTAATTGGGTCCGAAACGGTTCATCAAATCGCTTCATCATTTGCTGACCAAAAAATAAATAAAATCACAGTAGTTACATTTCTTTAAATCTTTTCAAACAAAATAGAAATGACTACATGATTATTTTAATAAGTAATGGTTTTTTTTAATTAATCCATGAATTGTATACAATTTTTTCATTTTATTACTCATTAAAAAATAGTAGATGATTTCATACAGAGCGTGGACACAGCACCAACATACATTAATTATGATTCAGTTACTAATTTGGTCCATGAAGTCAGTAAATAAGATAAGATAACCTTTATTTGTCCCACACAAATAGGCAAGGATGTTAACAATTGTTTTCCAAGGCAAATGTTTGCAAATGCCTTGATGAAATTTCAAATCTAGACTCAAAACACATCTGTTTGGACAAGCTTATTCCTCTGACTATAATTCCATTATCTCTATCTTGTTCTATTTTATTTGATGTTCTTTTAACATTGTATATGTGTTTTTAATTGCTGGTTGTAAGGTGTCCTCGAGTACTTATAAAGGCGGCCACAAATAAAATGTATTTTTATTACTATTATAAATAGAAAGAATCAGTATGCCATCACAAAGGACAACATAAAACAGAGAACATTTACTGTTGGGAGGCTGAAATTCCAAAGACGTGGACAATTTCATTAATTAATTGTTGCACCTAGAGACAGCGTGGAACAAAAAAAAAAAAAAAAAAGGAAGCTATCTTCCTCCAAAAGATCATTAATACAGCACAGGGGCCTCATTTACAACGTGTACCAAGCCTCCACAGTCAACTGTAGTTTTGGTTAGAAACTAAATTCGAATGGGCCCTGAAGTAAGCTCTAACGTCCGCAGGTGTACAAACTGACCTGAATGTGTTCAAGTTTATTTTAGTTTATTAACTGATGTTAGCTACACGTATTATATACCAAATCTAGCAAGCCACATCTAGATCTTTTTTTGAAAGGGAAATCCACCCCCCACCCCTCCGAGCCCATTAAAACTGTGGTAAAATAAAGGACTTAGAAACACGTTTAACCCATCAAATTGAATTCTAGCTGCCAATTCATTTTTTTGCCGTGTTTGTTCACCATAGTAAGGGCAAAAATCTTAGACGCGTATCTCAGTTTGATGCGATGTGATTGAACGCCGTTATAACCTCGAACTTTTAGACGAAAAACCCCTATGGCAGTGTCATCGATCCAATTTTAATTGATCAAAGTGAGAGGCTCCCATGAGCGGGTAAACCAATGTGCCCAAACCCAAAGAGACAGGGAGATTTTAACACTTAGAGCTATTTTGCATCGAACGAAAAGTCCACCAGCGTCCACATTCGAACGGTTAGCAGCGTGTTTCACGCGCCATTCATTCTTTAACTCGTAAAAACCGACTCTTATACGGCTCACCGTTTAGCATTTACGATGCGCGTCAAGGGAACCGTCAGTTTGACGGTTTCGCTGCTCGATAAAAATCGAACAAAAATTGGCGACCGTTTGTGAGTGAATTCCTGCCACGGCGACCAACTAGCCACGTTAGCATGCTAAGCTAAGTGGCCGGTGGAGTAGTTAACGTGGAGGGATAAAGTGTTGAAGGAAAATTGTCAACTCAGTCGTTTAAAAGTTACCTAGATCGAAGCAACTCGCGGAATTGATCTTTTTCATTTGGGGTTATTTAGTGCTTTATAACCCACAACACGGCTAATGATTAGCTGGCCGTGACAAAGCGCTGGTGAGGGGGCTTTGTTCTACCGGCGAGCTCCGCGTCACCAAGTAGAGATGTAAGATAGCTCACCGGATACCCTGGCCCAGGCATCGGCGAGCGATACATGTGGTTCTGCGCGGCCGGCGACGAAACCATCCTTCCAGAGGGCGTACCAGGGCCCATGCCTGGCCCCGCGCCCGGTACCGGGGGTCCGGGACCCATTACGCCGCCTCCGCCGCCAGTGGGTGCCGACTGAAAGCCCCCTCTGGTCGCCATCTCTGCAACGACTGTGTGGCTGCCGGTGGAGCCAGGCACCGAGATATCGCGAGAGCGAGTGAGAACTTGGGTTTCAAGTGGTTATAGCGCTCAAGGACGGATGTTTGCGGTACTGCAGCGACTCCAATGTTGAATCACCATAATCGGCGAAAGTTTACGGAAACATTCTGCATTCTTTCCTTTGTACATCGTTCATTGTTTCGTGACTGTCAACAAATCATGCCAGTGATTTACTGTTGCGACTTCTAATTGCATGAACCAAGAGGAGCAACAAGACATCTCAAATTTTCTTTTTTTTCCTGCCCTGTGCTCTGGATTGCTTTGGTAATTTTGACATGTTCACAGTTTGGGGTTTCATAAAAAATGCTCTGTCTACTATTGAGCACAATGGATAAATGAGGAGTTTTGCCATGACATGAGTACCAGATAAGGCAAAATAAATGAGGTAACACATGTATAGCATTACAGTATTAGCGGTATTTGTTGCACATCCTATTAAATATGCGCTCTTCTAAAGTGCCAAATCTTCCATCATCTTACTGAAAAAGAATAAATAACAGCATGCATTATTATGAACAAAGTGTAAAAGAGCTGCTTGGTGACGACAACACCTGCTGGCTTGAGCGCTTGAACTACTGGCGCCGTTAAGGAATCTCAAACCTTGATGTGTTATTGCTCTGTCGAGAGATGTGGCAAGTGTCACCTTAAGGCATAGGTGTCAAACTCAGGTCCTCGTGGGCCGCTGTCCTGCATGTTTTCCAAGTCTCCCTGTTGCAACACACCTGATTCAAATGATCAGATCATCAGCAAGCTCTGCGGAAGCCTGACATTGAACCTGCTCAGTTGAATCAGGTGTGTTGCAACGGGGAGACTTGGAAAACATGCAGGACAGCGGCCCACGAGGACCTGAGTTTGACACCTATGCCTTAAGGGGTCGCTGTAGCCCTTTGTTCAAATCAGGTTTCAACGCTTAGTACGTCACCGAATGCCCGATGACAGCCGGGATAGGCTACAGCACGCCCGCGATCCTCGTGAGAATAAAGTGGTTCAGAAATTGGATGGATGGATGGAAATGATACTGACAAGTGATCCGTATTTTCTCTCTTATACATGCCGCTGATGGCCATTTTTGCTGCTGTTTGCATTCACCTCTGTATTTAGACTCCAGTTCACAATTACCCTAAATATGGAGACCATTTTTAATGATTGTGTGGCCATTTTTGAGAATGCGGTTGGGCTTCTTCTGCAGGCCATCCGTCACCATGAGCTTGCTCCTCAAATGTGAACCACATTTTCTATTTTTCTGGAAACAAAAACTACCTCGCAAGTAACAAAGAAAAAAAACCACCCAAACTTTGAAGCTTAAACCTTATCCACGTGTAAAGATATTGAGGATTGATTGTCAGGTGTTCTCAAAGTGTGACTGGTTTTACTTTATTGTAGTTTTATTATACAGTGTAATTTACTTTTACGATGGTTAAGAATGTTTAAAATGATATTTGTAAAAAAAAAAAAAACGCCTGGACAGGCATTAATTTTACATTGGCCACAATTTGTGCTTGTTAAAAAAAAGAGCTTGAGAAGATCATGTTGGCACATAATATTCACAATGGAGCAGCTGCATTTTGTTGCTTGGCAGGGTACGATGCACACAACAATTCAGCAGAAGGCATCAAGAATGTGCGCTTGCTGCTGGATGAGATTGATAAACAATGTTTTTTTGGGGGTTGAATAGTTCTCATCCGCACAGTCCTGTTGCACAGCAGCTGAAGCTGTAATTGGGTTCCCAAATGTTTTGGCTCGCCAAGCGCATCCGGGATCAAAGCTGTGGTTAGATAGGCGAGAGATGGAGATAATGGCTGGCTCTTACCCTGCTCCTCTTGTGTCACTGATGGGGATTTAATTTCACAAAGACGACGTGGAACGAAAAGATAACTTGTTGATTTGGGGTTTGGAGAAGAAATGGAAGAATCTAGGTTGACTGTTAGCTTATCTGGTTACTGCGTTGCTGTGGCAAACTCTTTTCCTTGTCACCTTTATTGTGGGGAATGACTTGCGAGAGATTGAAGGGTCTTTTATTTATTTTTTATTACCCGAAGCAGGTTCAGTGTTGAGTAATTGTATTGCTCAGAAAAATGTATTGTATTGCTCAGAAAAATGTTCTTACCCGATGTTCTATTTTTATTTCGTAATTATTTGGAGATTACAAAACGGTGATATTCACCCTTGTGGTCGAAACTAAAGGTTGCAGGTAAGACTTGGGACTGGTCTCAACTACAGCAACAAGTGAATGGCTATGACTGCATCTGTTCAAGTCTGTTTGCAAACAATGAAAGACTTTATATTGCCACTTTTGTTTGTCTTTTGATCTGCCTCAATAATGTAATAAATAAAAAATGAAAATAGGTTTTTTTTCAGCACTGTTTAGATGAGATTAAAATATAGATTAATTCGATCAATTACAGATCACAATTAATTAATCTCACCATTTTTTTAATCGCTTGACAGCACTAATTGTATCTTGGTTGGATTCTAGTTTTTGCAGTTTTGCTTGTCCATTTATTTCCGGCAAAAGCGCAAACATCAGGTCACTTTCTGATACGCTATCGTTCCAGTTCATTCACAAGATAACCACAGAATCCGTGGCTTGGACCAATTTTTTTGTTGACCCCACACACACACACACGGATTTCAATGGCAAATACTGAACAGGTTTAACACGATTTTTGGGCCAGACTGTTTTCCAAGCAGATGTGTGCGGATAAATATCTCAAGCTCAGGACAAGCTTTCAGCGACATTCGACAATTGGACTTTTGCTGACGTTGTTGGGGATGGAGGACAAATATTCCACTCTCAAATTTGGCCTGATTGTTTGAGCAGTCAACATTCATGTTCATCCACTCGAGCACACTGACAAATGAGCTCTTCACAGACCAGAACATTCACAGATTAAAAATACGATCTCAGAATAGCAATTTTTCCAAAATGATATTTACACTTTATTAATGCGGGGCTAACTCAATAAAACAGTCCATTGCCTGGCAAATAGTGACAGGATTATCAGGCAATAAGTAAGCGTGTTTCATATGAAAAGCAAAAGGAAACAATCAGATCGGCACGATAATAATCATAAGACAATATATCCAGAAGAAGAAGAAGAAGAAGAATACATTTTCTTTTACATGAACTCTACATACATAGTGGCGGTCTTGTGCTTTGAGAAGACGTCTGCAACAAGAACAGAGACACGGAAACAGTTCAACGGCCCCACAACACAAAAGGAGTCCACTCCCCGACATTGTCCCACGTTCCCAGGCCCCAGGTAGGGATGGATAGATTGAAAGATAGCTGGGTGGATGATGAATTCATGTGTACAAATGAATAATAAAGCAACAAAACAAACACAGTGGTTCCAAAAATCGATTTACCCCTCTTCAAATGAGTTTTTGATATATATATATATATATATATATATATGAGCAAGATAAATCATTTAAAAACATTTTCAAACAAGGTGACCTTTAATCTGTATGACTGGATGAAAAAATAAAAAAAATAAAAGTAAAAATCAACAATTGGGATGATGTGTTTGCGCAAGTGTGCACACCCTCACAACTCTGATGTGGCTGTGTTTAGAATTGTTCAAACATTTTCCCACTTGTTTGGGAGATTTTGTTATCGTCCAGTGAAACCAAGGAAGGAATGTTTTGTCCATAATTCCAAAAGGCAAGTCTGGTAAAAAGAGAACACCGCTCATCATCAAAAGAACCCCATACTTCAGTGAAATAGTGTTGGCAGCATCTTAGCAACGTTCAGATTGTTGTTGTGTTATTTATTTTTTTAAATAAAGCTGGAACTGGGGCCTGAGTCAAGGTGGAGGAGAATTATTAAGAGTTTGATACGGCAGTGAGAGTTAGCGCACAACTTTCATGCTAAATGTCAGGAAAAGTCTACTAGAACAGCCTAAATTCATTCGGGGTGAATCCGAGGCATATTATCAGGTGTGTGCCGTCTCTCATTTAACGGTTTTCAAACAAGTCATCGGTCACATTCATGGTAGAGAGTTTTAAAATGTTTTATCTTGGTCCATTTTTTAAAAATATATATTTAAAAAATGTAACATTTGAACAGCGGTATGGAGAGCGTGGATTTCCGCTCCAGATTAACTTATGACAAATCAAGAGTGGAAAACGTACAGGCCAAAGTGTGTCGTCCACGCCAAGCGATCAGCAGACATGAAACATAGCGACTGATATGATGTCTGCTAACATGCATCCTTGGGCTGACTCGGGGAAGGATCCCTGAAAGCGATGTGAGAAGAGAGAACACAATTATTTCAACCTCACGCCTACGGCGGCCATCTTAGTTTGGATGACATTCAAAAGCAATTTGGATCTCGCTGTGACGCAGCATACGGAACCGTTTGCGTGAAAGTATTATTAGAAACTAAAGGAACTATTTGGATCATATAACATTCAATTGCAATAAGGTTGCCCTGGAAGCTTGAAAGGGGAGGTGGGTTGAAAATTTTTAGGAGGGAAAAAGAGTGAAGGAACTTGCCCACATTGTTTGCACACGCACACACATACACACAGTATACTACATGAGTTGTGTCATCTTCCTCCTGCTGAATGAGCCAAACTTGGTAACTTTTGAATAGTATATTAACATACAGTAGATGTGTATTTATACCCCATATCTAAAAAAAAAAAAAACAACACCAAAAAACGAACTGAAAAGCAACAAAAAGACATGCAAATGGAGGAATACAATCATGCATTTACACAGCGAGACCTGAATTTCCTGCCAATGCTCATTTTGTGAACACACGCCGTGATGTCGCTACATGTACTTAGCAAAGGGGGATGTTTGTCCCTCTGCCATATGAAGGTGGGGGCTCTCTCTTTTCTTTGAAAATGGTTGATTTTTATTGTATTGACTGTACAGTTTTCCTTTGTTCTCATGGGTATGTTTGAGAGATAGCGGTCCGAGTTGGCGTCTCCCTTGTGGCAATGCTCCAGAAGGATAAATAAATGAGAGTCCTGCATGAAATGGATGTTTTGGGGGGCACGTTCCTCTCCGCTAAGCCTGGGGCAGCAGATTTCCTCCCATTTTCCCATCTGAATTTCACGTACAAAAAGTGCCTTTGTTTGGCCATGGCATTGGTTCCTCGTCCGGATAGTCTCGTTGTATGGTTTTGGACTTTGGTTGCAGTAACTCACGCACGCACTCATTCAAGCTCAGCTCACGTTCAGCTCAGCAGGTGAAGTCCTCAAAGTTTCCCTGGGCCGGGTGATGAGGTAGCATGTTGCCTGGGTACGTGGACGGCGTGCGCAGGTTGTCGCACGGAGCCTAGCAGGAAGAGGAAAAACACAAAAAACAGGAAAGGGGGTCATGAAGACGGATCGGAAAATGCTTTGAGCAGCTTGGCAACTTGTTGCCCTGTTTGTGTTTGAAAAAACAACTGGGAAAAAAAAATCCCCGGAATCAACACATGCAATTGTTTGCTTGATAACAAATCCCCGCCGAAGATTTTCAGGGAGCCATGAAAACATTCATTGTCAAAAGGACAGAACGCAAGATTTCACATGTATGGACTCGATAAAAATTCTCTTTTAAGACGCGTCAACTGGCATTCTCACATTTTAATTCCGCAACTGTCATAGAAAGTGGACTCATGCTGGTTCCGGCAGTAGCCCACGCCATCTGATGTGTGAATGTGTGTGTTTGACCCTGGTACTGTTTCCGATACCCAGCTGTGCAGTATTGGTCGATGCTGAAACCATACTGGTATTTTTTGAAAAAACAAGATTACGAAGAAGAAGTGGTAATTTTTTTTTAAAAAGACTGTAATTCACTTTTTTGAAAAAACATCCCAGCTCCGGCCTCCCTGTGTGGAGTTTATGTTCTCCCCGGGCTTGCGTGGGTTTTTCTCCGGGTGCTCCGGACATGCATGGCAGGCTCGTTGGGAAGGTATGAGTGTGAGCGTGATGATGCCCTGCGATTTTGGCAACCAATTCAGGGTTGTGCACGAAAGACTGCTGGGATAGGCTACCTACCCTAGAGGATGAACTGCATATTCACTTGGATGTAAAATCACTGATTTCATGTCCTGGTCAGACATTGCTTAAAAAAACGTTGTGAAACAGGAAAAAAAAGACTGATACTGAATAAGGTATCTTTGAGAGAGATTGTAACATTTATAATAATAATAATAATAAAAACACAAGAACATTTGTATTTCTTTTAGAGCTTTTGAAACGGGTCAAAAATGTATTTTTCCAGTAAATGGGAAGTGAAAAAAACCCAAGAGAAAATAGCAAATTCGAGACAAGAGTAGGCTAACATGACTTTTGATTTGGGTATTTTCCAGTTAATCCACTTATTCTCTCTCTATTGCTCCTGCAATTGCTTGACCAGTGTGGGATCCTTTGAACTCATTTGCAATGCAGCACCACACTATGCAGATTTAACGATTCAGTGTGCACCTAACGAAAGTGGAGAGATGTCGTTGCTCCAGATATTAGTAGTGAAGCTTATGGCCTGCGCTTTTTCAAGCTACCGTGAAACATGCTCCCTTATTTTGTCTTGAGTGCAGAGACAGCAGTCTCCGTCCGTGATTTATTTACCGCTTGGGACCTTGTATTATGTGTGAGCCATAAAAAGCTGATATCCCACATTGTCAACGAAGAAGCGGGGCAGGTTACAGAGCACAATAATTTCTGTGACTTTCGGGAACATTTTTCTTGCTGTATGACTCTTCTCATCTCACCTTTGAAGTGAACTGACCGGGCCGGTTTATTGCTGCGGTCCATTCCCCTTGCTCTTGCTCGCTGCTGAAGCCACAAACTCTTGGTGTTCATTCACATGATAAATGTTTTATCAGGTTTGACATATTGAAGCTGGCCGTTTTAGCCCCACCTCTTGCAACTTTCACGCCGCAAAACTTTTACACGTATAGTAGCTGTTGTACTCGCTGGGCTTTCATTTTGCTCCTTTTTTTTCTCCTATGTCTCATTCGTTTGTTTTTCCTCAATATGTAAAAGCAGCCCCATCATTGGTTCAGAGCGTCCGCTCCGGGCCAATAGCGATAGCTTGGCTCCGCATGTACACTATTGAATACGTCACCACACATCAGTGAGTGTCAAGCAAGACATATGTGCAATGGGCTATACGAGTATCGGTAATTGGCATCGGTGCGTTATTTGCGGCTTTCGATAGCAGTGTTTTAATGCTGTACTGGGCTCTCCCAATACTAGTATTGGTAGCGATACAACACTACCCATTTGCTGCATGAATCCATTTGATATCATTTTTAGCCATTCATCAAGTAAAAATTCACTTGAACTAAAATAAAAATACAAGTGAAAACATTCTTTTGTGATTGGCATTGGCGGTAAAGCTCCAGAGTGGACTTTGATGGTTAAAATTGAAGGCTGGGCGAGGTGGAAATCCAAGACTGGATCAATAAAAGTGATGGAAAAAGAGGAGGACCATTATTTCATTGCTCTGCTTTTCAACGAAAGTGGCGTTATGAAGCCTGGCAAACGGTGAACTGTCACCCTCACCACCTTCAAATTTGTAATCTGACCCCCTCACTGCTTTGATTACGCTCAATCTGCTCTCGTGTGTCTCATCTCATCTGTTGACCCCCTTACTCGTCCGCCCACCGCCACGCTTTCCTGCAGCCTCGCGAGCAGGAAAGAGGGAGAGGCGGCAGATGGGTATGTGTTCAGACGTGGCGAGAGCACTTAAAAGTCAATGGGGGTGGGTGGGGGAAGAGGGGTGATGGTGAGGGTGTGTGGATGGGTTATGGCTGATGAGGGGGGTGCATTGCAATGGTGGTATGTTAACAAGTACACATGTTTTTTTAAATTATATTTCAGCACATTTCTCAGGTGTCTGTACTTTCTGACATCTTGTAACTTTCGCTAAAAAAAAAAGAATAAGATGTAGAGAAAAGCCTGTACGAATATATACAGTATGCCTTTTTTTTTTTTTTTTTTAAACACAAGTATCTGCACTTCTACTTTAAATAGAGCATGTGAGTACTTTTGCCACCTCTGGTTTACTGACTTGGTGCTTCACATCATCCAGACTCAGCACAGTGCCCCGATCATTGTTGTTGCGCCCTTTGTGTTTCTTCTTCACGCATCGGCACAGCTTGTACTTAATCACCTGGGAAGCAAGGCATAGACAGACAGACAGACAGACAGACAGACAGACGTGTCATCAGAGCACAACACCACTCTTTCGAGCCCACACGATTTGTATTGAAAGCATCTGGCAAATTGAAATGCGATTTGACATTGCTGTAAATATGTTTTTTCCTATTAACCAGCATAGCAAACACAAAGATAGAGATTTTCAGGCGAAAAGCTCTCAGCACCATAATAGTTCTCTCTGACAAATGAGCGTGGACATTCTGACTCATCTAAAATATAACAGCTGAAATGTTAATGTATTCAAGGCGTGTGTGTGTGTGTGAGTGCATATGTGTGTGTGTGTGTGTGTGTGTGTGTGTGTGCATGGCAGGGATGAGGAATTCAATAGAAGAATGGCAAAGTGCAGGAGCGACTGACAGCAGGAGCGAAAGAATAAAAATAAATGCTATTCGGTTTCATATACAGTCAAACCTTAGTTTTTGTCCATAATATGTTCCAGAAGGCTGTTGGAAAACCGAAATTGTTCGAAAAACCGAAACCACGCTCTTTTTAAAATGAAAATGTTTACTGAACACGTCTGCTCACAATGGAAAGCAACAGGAGGAAAGCGTCACTTCTACCCGGGGAAGTGTCACTTCCTCGTGTAAGGAAGGCGAGAGGAGTCAAATGGTGCATTCAAGTGCACTGGTTGTTCGAGAACCGAAATTTGTTCGTCATCCGAGGCATAAAAAACTAGAAATTTTTGGTCGAAAACCGAATTGGTCGAGAACCGAGACGTTCGAAAACCGAGGTTTGACTGTATTCATTTGATAAAACACAGTAGTGCTATTATTGTGAAATTTGACTTCTGCCTTCTATCAATCTATACTGGACTGTCATTTATAGTCAATACAGAGGAATCAGAATGGGTGCATTTGTTTTGTTTCTTTCCAAAATATGCTACAGTATATACGACACAATGGGGCTCTGTAATGGTTTGCACAGTGATGATTCAGGGATCCTTTACCTCGTAGAGGTAGTCAAAGAGTTCAAGGATAGTAAGGATGCTGGCTCCGATGAAGAGGCCCATCTGACCACCGATGTCACCTGAGTGGCAGAGGGGGGAAAAACCCCCACGGTTTCTATGTATGACAGAGGTACTATACAAACACTGCTACCCTTTCAGAGGTTGTTTCAATTCCAAAAGTCTCAGGTGTGCAAATCACTTTCATCTGTCATCTCCTTACCCAAGAGGCCCGCCAGCTCATAGGCCTTCTTTTGTTCGATGGTCTCGTAGTTTAGGGCTTCAAAGAAGATATCCAGGACTAGAAGGTTATCTCTGGGGACAAACATGAGCGCAAATGTGATGTTCAATGCGGCTCCCGGGCTTTCACACGACAATTGTCGAAAACGCCTCGGCGACGGCGCTGCCATTAAAACAACGGTGCTTAATACATAGAATGTACTACGTCAGCCTATAACCAATCCCGTTACTTGATTGACATAGAGGGCAACCAATCAGATGACTGAATCACCGCTCATGCGCAGACAATGGCGCTAAATGCTAAGCTAGTCAGCGAATTACCACTGTTTTGAAGGCAGGGGTTCCCAATATGTCGATCGCAATCGACCAAGGGCCAGCAGACTGACTAAATGGGAGGAAGAAAGGGGGGAAGAGAGATTTGTGTGTTTGCGTCTTTAGGTTTTATTTATGTTCGGGTGCTCAGGCTGTTGCTCGTCGTGGCGTGCATGCATAAGTGTGCAAGTGCAGCATATTTCACCCAGGCAGCCGAAGAAGTCCCCTGGTTTAACACTGGAAGGCATAACCGATCAATAGGTAGGCCCGTTTTCCTAAAGGTGTTTTTGCTAGCCCGCGGCGAGGTTGAAGCTTCCATGTTGTCAGGTTTTCCCACATCATGCATATATATTGTTAATGATGTCATGTGTTGCAATACTGTCCAGTATGTCGGCCCACAGTAGAAAGCCAGTCCGTACAAAGATTTGGCTTTTACATCACTAAGCGCTGAACAGCCCACCTGCCAAGACATGCAGGGTTGGCCCTCGTAAATAATGAATCTTGTTTTTTAGGCCAAGAGTGAGGATGGCAGCGTGGGAGCTTCTCTCCTACGCTTCTTCTTTGAAAGTTTTGACTTCCACGCGTTCCCTGCAGACCGGCAGTCCGCATCTTGCCAAAATCTCGTGATTTACACCACCGAGCACTCCACAGCCCACATATGGGGACTCTTAGAGAATACACGGCCATAAAATTAAGACACCCGCAATAAGTGACGGATATTTGAATGAATGTCAAGTGCATAGTTGGCATGTTCACGCATGCACTCAATGTCGCAATGAGTCCACTCGTGCAAATTGGGGCGATGGTGCCTGACTTGTACTATCTGTACATAGGGAGGGACAGTCCTAGATATAGGGAGAGTGGAAAAGACTTACAGAAAACCATAGAAGTGGACATCCTTGGCAATTTGCACTGCTCAAACACCTGTCGTGAATTTTGCCTTTCAGTTCCTTGTTGTTCGAGAACAGCAGGCAACACTACTGAAATGCTGAATAGTTGTGCATTAAAAACTGTTGGGCGTCGGAGAGCCCAACCAGCAGGCTTGCTGAAAAGAAAATTTACAGCACACCAACATGATGCTAACTCATTGATCAGGGAACATATAAGAACTTAAAATTTTTTTAAAAAGAGGCATCAATTTTATTTTTTGCTCTTCGCAGCAGTGCTCAGTCCCGAAACCCCATTTAGGTTACACCCTGACAGTTGGGTGTTGAGATTGTCCGAATGGTCTGCAGACAGCATCATCATCACCATCATCATCACAGATTTGAAATGAGTCAGAATGGCTTGGAACATTAGCAAAGGGAACTCTCACTGAACATTCCAACTAAACTTTCTATGTGTGTTTTTTTTTTATGCCACCTCAAGGCCGCAATCTTGCCATTCCGTGAAGATTTTCCCTTATCCGTCCCCGAGGACGCGCAAGCGATTAACATCAAAACAGAGAAAATAAGGTGGCTGAATTCACATCTAAGTGAAGGAATTAAACGAGTGACTTCCGGGGCGCTCTGGCAGCATCTGGTGTAATTATCTTGTCCTGAATTGCTCCGCTGAGAACCATCGATGAAAAATTCAACTTTTAGTGCACCCTCTTTCCAATTTCCTTCATCTACTAAATAATGTAACTGAATCTCTTAAGCAGATTTGGCAGAGAAACACTTGATGCGTGCTGGAATAATCCAATTAATCTCACTGGTTTCTCACCTGGGGACATGAGTGTTTCAGCAAGACCAGTTGCTATATTTTGGAAAATATTATGGAAAAAAAAGACCCTTTTTTAATGGCTTGGGTACAAATATTGGGCGTCTGGAGTGTCTGCAGCGCCCGTCCATCAAGTCTGAACTCACATAACCAAGTAAATCTTATGTGTGTTGCCCACTTCTGAAAATATCTCTGTGAGGGAGCCCAGAGTTTTGCCAGATTATGATGCAACAGTCGAGCTAATTCCATTCCGTTGCAGGTTCCAGAACAGCCTGGTGCCACTCTGCCCTGGCCTCCCTTGCTTCTTCATTACAACAGGCACCAATCAATGGGCGAGGATTAATGGGACTGTATGAGGATAAAAAGTGGCCTCAATGAGAAAGCGTTTTTTTTTTTTTGCTCAGCGGGACATCGGTCTGACAGTCGTCCGCATCGCAGTGGAAGGAAATGCCGTGTTTGCTTAAGATGGAACTATGTTTGCATGGAGTCAATAACAATTTTTAAACCTGAATATTGGTAGCATTTAGGTTTTTTAAAGGCCCATATAAATGCATGCAAAAACCTGAATATGCCTTGATTTGGGTTTTTAACCCCCATGCAGTAATTATCCCAAAATTGGACATTTCGGACACCACAGACAAAACAGTGAAAAATAACTCCACGAAGCTGAAATTTTGCATAGGATGTATATCTATGTCTTGGCCAATTCCCACCGAACATTTTGAGGGGTTGAAAGTGAAAAACAATTAAAAGTGAAAAAAGTTGTTGCACATTGGAAGAGGGACATTTTTGGGACGTAATACCCTTCATGCAGCCGCTTAAAAATACTGCATGAGGGTTAAAATTAGACTTACGCTATGTACTGCTCCGTCTTGTTGAACTTCTTGGCGAGATACTTGGCAGAGGCTTTGCTGGGGATTTTGACGAAAGACATCTCTTTTCCATAACGCGTCAAGTTGCATGGAGTCTCACATACGCAGTAGTCGTTGTCCCTCTCCACGAGGAAGTCTAGGGAGGGGAAAATGCAAGGTGCTTGAAAGGAGTCAAGCGTGGATTTATCACGGATACGGCATGACAAACAACTCCTGCGGAGAGATGGTGCGCCGCAATGTTGTGCAGCAATTGCTGCGAGGTGAGGCTTGACAGGTAAGATTTTGTCATCCGGACATCTAAGAGTGCAAGTCAATTAGGAAACAGACAGCAGACTTGAAGGAATGTCTGAAAGTGACAGAGAATGAGATTTTGTGTTGAAGGCTGGATGCTAAGGGCACAAGCAACACTATTTGCTACCATCTGCTCAAGCGGGGTTCAGAAATACCGACATTTGGGCCACATTTCGAGAATTTTTTTTCACCCATGCTATCAATGTTAGCAAAGCACCGATCATCTGATGTATCTGAAAGATTATCCTGAGTGATTATATTTTGGTGTTGGATGTTCAGAGTGATTTATCTTTTCCAATCTAGTACGAATATCATCTTATGATCAGGGGTCTAGATTTACACTAGCGTGAAAAAATCTTGCATTAATACCATTCCCACTTTCCTGCCCCCCATACAATGAAAAAAAAAAACCCGTTGCGTTATACGAAATATTTTTCTCTGCTCTTGCCTCGCGACGAGATTCACTCCAACAAAGTCTAATCCACTGTGGTGTGTGTGTGTGTGTGTGTGTTTACATCTGAGATCAAATTTGCTACAGTGAAAACCCCCCTGTTATGAAAAATATCTTGCTGCAAACAAGATTTCGTTGTTGAGGAGTTTTACTGTATAATTTTACTGTCTACTGATAGCAGTGTTTTAATGCTGTACTGGGCTCTCCCAATACTAGTACTGGTAGCGATACAACACAAAACACACACACACACACACACACACACACACCGGTACCAATCCCTCGCATCTCTTACCCAAGGCTGGATCTGCACACTCCTTATACTGCTCAGGGGTGCAGTAGGGGGCATCTCCTGCAGGGCAAAGCAGAGGACAAAATCATGATCAATATTCATTACCACCTTTAACTGAAACTAGGTACTATATTTAGGCACATTTCCGCATAATAGGACAGTACAGCAGAGCCGCCGACCAAAAGAAACGTCCTTCCAGAACAACATGTCTGAATTTTCTGTCTACGGACTAATTAGCCTTTACTGATACTCAGTATTAAAGAAAAGCAAGTCCATTAAATCAGAATCATCAGATCGAGAAAGCCAAAATGAAAACTGAGCACTCTATTTTGCAAGCAAACAATTTACCAAAAGTGGGCAATTTACAAAATTTTGCTGGTCTGTCGCTCATCCTTTGTCAGCGGCCTGGGCACCCATCCATTTCATGCGATACTTTTTGTACAAATGTCCTCTCCTGCATACTACTTCTGTATATCCTGGATTCATAATTTCAGATGAAAAAAATGCTACATTTCACCATTATTGGACAAATATATGGAATGTTCTACTAAAAATATACATATATAAATATGAATGCACTCTTAACCTTATTGACCCCTGTTCTCAGGTGGCGCAGGCTGTGACATACTAATTCATTTTACCGTTTCAGATAGTGACCTGTGTCACTGTGTATTATTTCAAACAATAATTTGCGTCTTATTTTGCTGTTCAAAGTTGGTTAATCTCAACTACAAAATTGGTTCCGGCCAGACCTCTGTAACAATTGCAATGTATCACCCAATCACTTAATTTGATGTTTTGCAACTACATGTCACAATAGCTTAGTAATTAACATGGCTTCTCCGTCCGTCTATCTTCTGTTGATTAATCCTCGTCCTCCCTTTGTGATAATGATACAATAATTGTCAGGAGTGTAGTTTATTCGCTGCCATGAGGATGATGATTAGTGACTTTGGCCGCCTTGTCACCGGAGACAAAGCCAACATTCGCCTCCTCGCCGTGTTGAGCCACAGTGTTAGGTTTAGTGAAGACTCGAAATTATCTATAGGTGTGAATGTAAGTGTGAATGGTTGTTGGTCTATATGTGCAATGTTCTTGGCTGGCGACCAGTCCAGGATGCACCTCATCTCTCATCAAAAATAAACTTGGATTGTGTGCTCCGGCTCGCCTATCAGGTTAATGTGAACAACCGTTTAGAGAAAATGGATGTATGGATGCATATGTGTCCTTGAAGGCAACACTCCAACAAAGATGGTGACACTGACACAAGGGAGAAAAATGCGGGACATCTAGCATTAAATGTTTCTTTTCTTTGCTGTATCTCTTTTCATGACAAGATGAGAGCTTTATTTGCGTAAAGGCAGCTTTTGTCCATCCAATCATACGTTTCGTATACTGCTTATCCTGTTCAGTGTCATCCCAGATGACTAAGAGCGGAAGGCAAAGTACATCCTGCATTGGTCACTTGCCATACCAGGCCTCTCATGGTAAAGAACACTTGTCGAGTGGGAACCGAGCTGCTTGAAAGTGAACCACTAAACTACCGACTGTCCTCATAAAACTTTGGTAGCTTTAATCTTCATTTATAAATTCATAATCTTTATTTTTCTTTTATTTTAAAATTTTTCTTTTATTTTAAAATCCTTTTTTTCCCTCTCCTGTGGAAGCCTTACCCAGATATTCAACAACAAAAAAACTCTGATATTGACAAGATAATAAACTTTGTTAGGGAGGAGCTAAATTTAGCCTGGGTTGTTAGTGGACATTACGGAGAGTCTTCACTGCCTGTGCAGGTACAGAACATGCACATTTCCAGTGGATTAAAAAAAAAAAATCTAATCATATGCATGTATTGTTTTAGAGGAATGCTATAAAATGAACTTGAAATATTTGTGTCTGCATCATACTTTGTGGTATATTTACAGTGGCAACTTTTAACATAGGAAATTATGTAAATTGTTAGTCGAGGTACAAATTATTTGTGGGCTTACTGGACATCCCCCCCCAAAAAAAGCATTAATGAACTTCACAATACAAAAAGGGACAAGTAGTGCAAAAAAAGTACTTAATTTCCCCCGTTCGTTGGTAAAACTACTGCGTTGAGCAATTAGCGGTTCTCACCAGGCATGTGGACCATCCTGCAGTTACAGTTCTCCACCAGGTAACGCGTCTCGCAGTCGATGCGACAGGCCGTGATGCTGTACGTGCTGAAGAAGTCCGAGTCCATTGGTGTGGCCTTGCAGTCGCCCCACGGAGGCGGAAGATAGGTCAGCTGGGTGTGTGTGTGTGTGTGTGTGTGAGAGAGAGAGAGAGAGAGAGAGAGAGAGGGCACTTTGTGTCTTGTTAGGCTGGATTTACACCGCATAGTTCAAATCACATTTTCGGTTATTAGTTTTACCCCTCCCACACGTGTTAAATGTACACTGTTAAATTTATTAACAAGGTTTTCGTTATATTCTTTCTCATAGTTTGGCTGGTATAAACCGTACCGTATTTTCCACACTAAAAGGCGCACCTAAAAGGCTTCCATTTTCTTAAAAGCTCGCAGCGCGCCTTATGTATGGTTATTACGGTAATATTTCGACCCCAAATTGGCTCCTTGCTAGAGACGAACGATTTGGTTATGCAGTTGCACACGGACATAGAGCAGCGGCAAGAGACTTCAATGTTAACGAGTCAATGTTATAACTTGCGGTTGGTTAAGTGAACTGTGTCGCTGCTTTATTAAATACGTTGTACTGACATCTGATCGTTCTGTAGCAACGCCACTTAACAGCTAAGCTATCATAGCATCTCTGCAATAACCGACCAAGATTCTACCTCGGCCATAAATGCGACGCGGGGTTGTAGTTAAGGTAAGCCATTTTAAACTAAAAAGTAAACCCTTTTTTTGTAGTTACAAGTGGAAGTTTCTAAATGCAACTGGAACTCGTTTGCTGCTGTCAACACAGGGTGCGCTCAGAAATTCACTGTGACGCCCTCACGCCACCCTGAGGTACAATACGTGACAGTCTATTGCTGAGATGGCCTGCAAGCCTACGAATTCAAACCTAAGGCGCACTCAGAATTTCACTGACGTCCCTCCACTACTCTGAGAGCGCATGTGTTCGGAGAGGCGGAGTTTTTAATTCAGGTTTACACATTCATTTCTGAAAGAACGAAAAATGCAGATATATTCAGAGAACACTAAATAATTATGACAGTGAAGTAGATTTGGCCGCCTAACGAATGAACAATCTGACAAACTGTTTCAGCTCTACATGCGTCCAACAACAACAAGTCGAAC
Source organism: Hippocampus abdominalis (assembly GCA_018466805.1). Lineage (NCBI taxonomy): Eukaryota > Metazoa > Chordata > Actinopteri > Syngnathiformes > Syngnathidae > Hippocampus > Hippocampus abdominalis. The sequence goes on along the minus strand of CM031707.1, from coordinate 2,635,162 downwards.
ATTCATGCGACAATGCTGCAGAATATGCCAAAGCGAGAGACAAGAACAATGAATAAATACGGTGAGTGTGGGCCAAAAACCATCTCACTCAGATTAATGTAGTCATATGTCAAAAGATAGAACGTATTTATGACTTGTCTGGCAGAGAGAGATCACATTTGATTAACCTCTGCTTATTCAGTGGATGTGTGTGTTCACATTGACCATCAGTCTCTTTTACAGGGTTGGCTTGATGGCAATATCAGCACAGGCAGTGACAGATCTGAATAAATGTTTCCAATTTAACATTTTCTTTACCACAACGCAATGGCAGGAGCGGCTCCACTCTGTTATTTTAAGTCGCTATGGGCTTGTTTCAGGCTGTGAACAAATGCCTCAATGTATTAATACATTCAAAGTAATAAAACAAAGAAAAGCGGAACAATAGCTCACATATGAAAGGTTTACAATGATCGAGACATTCATTCATTCACTTTCTGAATTGTGGAACTTCACTAGGATTGCACAAGCATTCACACCCACATTCACACCTTGGGACAATTTAGATTCTTCATGCATGTTGGAATGTGGGAGGAAATTGGGCAACGTTTAAAAAAATGTATACAATGAAGAAATACCAATGAGAAAAAAAAAAATTAAAAAATATATGAAATCATAGCCAACAAGGGAAGAAATACCAATATAATTTTATTTATTGCTGAAAAAGTTACAGAATAGCTCTGCATTTTTGGAAATAAAATCATTCAAATTATATTAAAAAAGAAAAGAAAAACAAGCCTTTCGTATAAAACGTCAATATACATAGAACAGTGAAATTTTACGCTATCCTATTTTATTTTGAAATAAAATAAACAAATTATATAAATACAATATAAATAAAAAATATGCACTAAAAACAAAGACTTTTCAAGTTTTAGAATGGCTCAGCTTTGCATTACAAGTTGACAGAAACATCTAAATACTCAAAGAAACAAAGAAAAAAACCCCAAAGATGATTATTTTACAAAATCATCTGAATAACATATTACAAACATATGAAGATTCGCTTTTAATAGAATACAGAAGTTTAAGACAAGCTGTAGTTTTAATAAGATGGTTGCAGAAAAAAACAAATAGATCATCGTCTCAAAAATTATTAAATATTGCAACACAAAAAATGAAAAAGTAATACAACAATTATAGAATTAAAAATATTTAAAATGTACCGTCCTTTTCTAATTACGTAACATTTTAGTGGTAAATGGACATAGATCTGCGCCATGAAGGTGAGTGGTTCGCACATCCGCCTCACAGTTCAGAGGTTGGGGGTTTGAATTTGGGCTCCGGCTTTTCCAGGTACTTTATAATAATAATAATAATAATACATTTCATTTAAAAGCGCCTTTCAAAACACTCAAGGACACTTTACAATCAAAACAAGAACACTTTGTCCCTCATTCCAAAATGCATGCATGTTATCTTCATAAACCCTTTCAGGGACAGCAGTTACGACAGCGGACAGCTTATCATGTTATCTCTAGCACAACCACATCCCTCGCGGGGATCGGCCGTATTGAAGATGGATGGACGTAACTCATCTTACTGATTACAATGCCCGTCGTTGCATTAAAACAACACCAGTGACAAATATGACACAATTGTTTGCATGATTTAATTTGGAGTGCACATCCCGGGGATTTTAATGGTCACCACTGTATAATCGGACATAATCCTCAGGAGGGGATAAGAGGCAGAAAATAACAACAACAATAAAAAAATCCATTTTAGAATTCAAGTCCCATATAAAAACATGAATTACTGACCATCCCACAAGAACTGTGTTATTGGCGTGGCTGCAAAGACAAATCATGCCAGTGGAGTGTGATTTCTATTTTGCAAGCCATTAAATATTAACACTAATTAATTACACTTCAGCTGCCTGACTGTGCGAAGCATTCGCTGAAGTAGGAGGACATAAACAAGCCCTGCGGTGCGGCTCCATCTCATCAGTTCAAACAATTCATCCCGCGGCAATAAATTAGAAGCCGCTGTGTGATTTAAAAGCACGGTGTCATACAATTTTCTATTAAAACTCTCGGGTGTCTCCTAACAGACTTATACGGCTGAGCTTAAAAAATGGAAATGTAAAACGGACAGCGGGGCAGATTTCAGGAAATAATCACATTCCAATCATTGCTGGGTCACAGTCTGATTTTTTCCCATCAAGGACTTTTTATTTTGGCTCAGTTGAGTAGAGTTGTGTATTGACTAATGATGTCCACTTATTGCATCAGGCGAATATTTTGGAGACATCTGATAACTGGGCCTTGGTTGACTTTGACGGCGGCATAGCCAGAAATTTTTCTGTGGGGGAGATCAACTGAACGCTTGTTTCATCTGATATTTGGGCCTTTGATGATTGCTCTCGCGAGGGAGGTAAAATGTCTAAACCTTTTATTGTTTTATTGGGATTTGTTAACTATTTTTAAGGTTTGACATCAGTAATATTCAACAAGTTTAATGTGTACGATCATCAGTCCAGACTGTTTTCCAAGCAGATCTTGGAGGAAAAGTCACTCTCAACCCACTCCACAACATGGATAATCTTTTAGAAACATTCAATAATTGAGCGTTTTCCCTCCACTGCGATCACAGTCAGAAAAGGCTCGATTTTGGACAGATTACTGGTATGTGTGTCTCTATCCCGGATGAGTAGTGACAATTCGTAATTATCTACCACAGTGTGCGGACACGGATTTAAGGTACATTTGTTGATGAACAACACAATCTGTGAACAGCAGTTTTCTGACTGTTTATTCCAAATAAGTGAACTACAAACAGACAATTTAGAAAACCGTGCTTCTTTGATGAGTTGCTGAAAGGAAATCAAAACACCAGTTAACATCCGGTGTGGTATTGATATTAACATTTGCGGCATGGTTCACCATCATGATCTTTTCACAGTCAAGTGGTGTAAAACGCGAAGCCCATTATGTGTCACACGCATGCAGTGGAATGTAAACATCTTTTTTTTTCTTCTTCCAAGTTAGATCGGCAGCACTTTTCAATGGCAATCAATGGATGCCATTTTGACAGCAGTTATTGATGCAGTCATTATTCGTGGCTCATAACTGATGAACTCGTCAGAGGGGCGGCATGGCCTTTTCCCTGTGACTGAGCCGTTTAATTCCGTGGCATTTAGCGTTGTGGAAAAACTGCATTTTCACAGCGACCTGGCAAAAATCCACGAGCGCCTTTTTCCTCATATCATTCATTTTACGAGACTGTTTGGATCATCCTTATGGGCTTGCTCCGAGCCCTTTGGGTCCAGAACCCACTAAACGTGGCACAATTTGCGTCGTAAAACAAAAAAAAAATAAGAGTGGGATTCTGGGGGGAAATATAGAGGAGGATGTGAAAGGGGGCATATTATGGGAAAGTGACTTTTTAATGTCTTGTCTCCAAATAGTTGGTTCTCTGGAGGTTACTCTCTGGCAACCTCACAAGGGGAAAAAATGTCATGCTTTCCCCTGCCTGACAGCCAGCAAATCGTATCGTATGCAAACTAAAATGTGCAGCTCTCAATACACTTCATTAAAATGTGCAGCTCTCAATACACTTTAAATGCCTTACACTTGTAATTAAAGCCACAGAAGCTCTAACCACATGTTTGAATGTTAAATGAGTGCGGGTGTATGTGATGTGTAGAGAGTGCAAAACGATTCGAAACGGATGGTTGTGCGGCAAGGGAGGGTATGAGGGTACAAGAGTGTGCGTGTTGGTGTTGGGATCCCTGCCAGGGCTGCATCAGGCACATCTGATAGGGAACGTCCCAAAAAGAACCCTGAAATGCATCACTGCTGTAATGGCTGGGACAATAAACAGGTTTATGTGGCTGATAAAATAGGTCCAACGATGCCAAAAGGTTTAATGTGTCCACAACAGACTCGTTTTTATTGAATATTCCCTGGAACTGGATGGTCATTGCGTCACTTCACCCCATTCCAAAGGGGAAGGAAACATGCTAACGGACAAACTGAACACCGAATAGGGTTGTCAGAACACCAACATTTTGGTATTATCGCCCAACAACGTAACAAAGAAACTGGCTGACATATGAATTAAATGGCTTACTAACTGGTGAATCAAGCAGCTCACAAACTAACAATTTATGTCAATAATAGAATAGCTAACCAACAAACTAACAAACCAACCAAGTAAGCAACCATTTAACAAGCCATACAACGCCAGTTAAAAGTAGGTCACACACGAATACTTTCGATAACCAACCAAAACGACCAGCTAGCTAATGAACTAACTCGCTAACAAATCGGATAAGTAAATAAACAGGAGTCCATTCATCATCTCAGCTGAGACTTACCCTTTGTTCCTGACAGGAGACAAAAGTCTGGAACCCCGGCGCCACCCCGAATCCCAGCTGATCAATGAACGGCGGCTCCTCTTGCGTGTGGATCTGAACCTTGATGCCCGCTTCAAACGATGTCTCGTCTGTTAGCGAAGAGAAAGACCTCATCCGTTGAATTTGGCATATGAATTATTAGAGGAAAAAGTAACTGCTTATTTATTTTAATAGTAACATTGTAAGATGAGTTTGAAATGATATTGAAGTGTTTTGGGATCATAGCCTGCGGTATATGATCAGGGCTAGGAAACTCCCGTTCCTCAAGAGCCATATCCCGACTGTTTTCAATCTCCCTCTACTTCAACACACTTGATTCAAACGATCGGCTAACGGCAAGCTCTGTTGAAGTCTGAAACGATCATGATCAATTGAATCAGCTGTGCTGGAGTAGGGAGAGATCTAAAACAGCCAGAATGTGGCTTTTGAGGAACCGGAGGTCCCTACCCCTGGTTTAAACTATTAATATCGTCAATTATGAATATTTTTAGGGTTAGTGTCGTTTTTCACTATTTGCGACATGCCAAGAGTGGGTTTTTACTGTGTCTCTAGCTGCCATCCATGTTTATTCTGCCCTTTATGGGACATGCATAAATAACACTTGTTTGACCATTTTTTTTAATGGGGACATTTATTGCGAGAGAAGCGAAGCCCCCCTCAGCCTAATTCCAGCCTGCTTCCGGCTCTAAAACGTTTTGACCTTGTCAAAACTGTTATTATCTGAACAGCATTGCACTACAATGATCAGAATGGGACCACCTCTAACTTAATTTTAGCCAGCAAAAAAACGCTGTAATTACTGAGAGTGGAATAATTTGGGTTTTATTTGTTTTGGACCATTCTGTGAAACTTGCTGCAGTGATGTAATTCGGTGGATATTTTTGTGGCCATTACTCAGAGGCAATTTGGAATACTCTTACCCGTCTCTCCCCACACGGGCAAGTATTCGTCCTGCTGGATGTCCAGCATCAGCTCCAGGCCGTTACCCATGCCGCCCTTCATGGTCAACAGCAGAGGCCGCCCGTCCTGGCCCGAGTTAAAGGTGTAGCACTTTCCATATCGTGTGAAGATCTGACAATGACAACAACAACAACAAAAAATGTGAATATATAACTCAAGGCTCCAATAAGAAGAATAAAAGACATAAAAAAGACTACACACAAGACTACATTTGCATTGAGTCCATTCAATGTTCCATTTGCCACAGTGAAAAGCACAGCTGTGACCTATTGGCCAAACAATGCCCGTCAGTCAACTAATGGATATATAATTGAATGTAACAGACATTAGGAAATGGAAAGCGATGGCCCGCATCCAGAATGCAACGTATGGTATTTGTGAGCCTGGTATGAAAGCATCGAACTAACCGGCTAACCTTCATGTTGACATTCACATCGTCATAACAAATCCAAATATAAAACGGACATTTTGTGTTTATTTGCCCTTATGGGGACATCGACGTTTCATCATACGCCGCCAATTTCATAGTGTATGATGATGAAAATGTTTGTATTTTATGAGACCCCAATACAACTCACCCTGCCCAGTATTCCTGATCAAAACGATATTGGGTGGACGTGTCTAACAGGGCAGAACGCATATAAAAGGGATTAAAGGAGCTATGTTTGACTTTGGCCATTTCGGTTTGAAGCAGCCATTCAGGCAAATTCAAGGGCTTATACTTTCCTCCAAGAGAATTCCTCATAATGTGCTCATAGTGGTCAGAGCATCAGTCAAAATTTGCTCATCTTTCTCAATGATAAACGTAATCGGTTTTTAGGTTACAAAATTCCCCAAATTCAACCATTTTCGAAAGTGAGTGTTTCACCATGTTCATAATCTTTCTATTTTACGAGTCCTGAACATTTCCAACGCCCCACCCACCCCAAAAGGAACAAAGTAGTGCACCCTGGAAAGTGAGGAAAATAATCTGCTGTCAATACCATCCCTCCATCCACCCATCTTCTACCGCTTATCGCGGGGGCAGCAGCTTTAGCGGGGAAGCCCAGACTTGTTTGATGAACATTTTATGGATTCACCACAAAAGTGGAGACGCGAGGGGGTCATTGTTGCTGTTTTTTTTTTTTTGTTGTGTCCTCAGTCACGCCACTTTGATAGCTTACAAGCAGATCGATAGAGGCGATTAAAATTCCCTGGCAAATACTGCAGATCTATAAGATAAAAAAAAAAATTGAATTCTGTCCAGTTTCGTTAAATGGAAAAGATAAGCAGGTAGGACACTAGAGAGCACTTGAGATAAAAAACAGCAAGAAAAAAAAAAAAAAAAGATTAATAACCTTTCAAGTGGGTCCAGAGTGTCTGCACCACGCCAACTTTCAAAACGAGTAACACTGATTTTAACACCCTTCAAAACAATCCGCTCACCTTCATCGCATCACGGTTCATCATCGCCCTTTGCGATATCGCAGCAGGAAATCTGGTGGCATCTCACCTGCCAATTATGCATTACAACCACAGAAAGTGTGGTGCGAATGAGCCGAATGAAAAGTCGCTGATATCCAAACCAAACGGCTCATTTGTTTCACAAGTAAGTATTATCAAGGACAGTAGGGGTTCTGCTTTTTCTCAAAACGACAGAAAGAAACCACGCTGTTGACACTCGCACATTCCAACATTGAACAGGAGGTCAGCCATTTTGATTTGTAGCGGCCACATTTGCATTTTAGAATCCGCGTGAACTGTCACGAGCAATTCAGGAATCCCCTGCACATTGCCAATCTCAACAACTCGGATATTTTTTTTTTTTTCTGTGCAATTTATCCCTATTCTCTGAAAAACTTGAATTTTTTGTGCTCCTTCAGAAAGCCATAAGGTGCTGGCTAATACGGAATATGGCAGTTAGGGTGAAGGACGCATTTTTCAATTCATACAGCTCATCATCTTAAATCTTTGCATGTCCAAAAAGAGCCTTTTCTGAATTGTTCATGGTTACATACTGAAAGTATTTGCCATACGTACATGTACATATGCACTTCCTGTGAATTTGATCAAAATCAAAAGATCTCTGAGCCATTTATTTGTTTCAGTAATGTTGTAAGATGCATTTGAAATGATATTCAAGTACTTGAGAGGGCGGAGCTATAAGCGAGCTGCTACTTAGCACTGCCATCATATCATTTTCGTTATATTTTGCCATTTTTCCAACCCCTCAGGTGACTTAAAAAAAATACTGCAAACCAATATTGCTACTTTTTGAGATTTCGTTTCCCCTCCCCATCCAAACTACAAATGAATGGCAAAGCCACCACTGGTTAACTTGAGTTAATTTAATAAAAAAGTCAATTTTCTTTCATTTAATCCCCTTAAAGCGAATTTAGCTTGCAGCATCTCGGAGATAACTTGATAATGCACCTTTGCTGCTCTTCTATGTCGGCCAAATAAAAGATGTTCATTTTTTCCCCCAAATAATCTTCGCAGTCGGCGACCTGCGTGCATAAGTTGAAGGTGTGGAGACTAATTCCAGGATAAATTCGAGTTGCTGTGGTAACCGTCTACATTGCGTCGAGTATAGCAGCAGAGGGAGGGGAACCAGCGGTGACCTTGGGACAGGCGGGTAGGAGTCTTTGTGGAGGTTTATTTTCTTCACAGCACGTCTGCCTATTGAGAAGCTCATCCAAGGTTCCTCAAAGCACAGCATCAAAGTGGTTTTTTTTGTTGCCTCCCTTAAAATCAAACCAATGGCAAAGGAGTGTGCGATATTTTTCTCGATGCGCAAAACAAAAGGCTTGAAGGTGATACTCACAGAAAACCTAATTAAGTCGCTCGCCGGGGGAAGGTGCTACTCTGCTTGCTTTTGTCTACTTAGCATAAAAGTTGAACAAATATTTGTGATCCCAAAGCAGCTTTGCTTATCAATCCCATATTGCAGTCACATTGCACTCCCAGCCTTCATTTTAGAATGACTGTATCAGATGGAGCCCGCCGGTGTGACAAAACATCAGACGTCATCAACCCATTTGTGTCGTTGAAAAAAAAAAAAAAATGCTATCATCTTGGGCTGAATAATTCACAGAGTGACAGCCTGAGAGTGTTGAGACCGCCCTGGGCGATCAGACCCTGTGTGAGCGCCACGCGGAGACGCAAGCCGTTCCCCGACAAAGTTGCCAAGGAACCGCGATCCCTGTCCCTGATATCGAGGAGAGAGAGCTGAGAAAAAAATACATATAGAATTTTGACTGTCACATAACAGGAGGGAAAAAAGACACCAATGAGAGGCTGTCTTGGCTGCGGACATATGATGGTGCTTGTCAGTGCGTGTCGGTTCATCGAATAACCGACACACATCCAAGTTTCGTTTCAAGGCGAGTGGCTACTACAAGCCCAGAGGGTGAAGAAAAAAAATAAAATAAAATAATGAGCACGCTTAAAAACAGCAAAAGGACGGATTGCGATTTTACACATGGAAACAGCACTTCATGACCAAGCTCAAAAATTACGCTTGTCAACTAAAGAAGCGGATCTGAGAATAAAGCCCAAGGAGTTGATGTCAACATTTGAACAAGTGTTGAACAGCTATGATTTATTTACTTATTTATTTATTTTGGTCTGCATATAACACTGTTTAATTCATGCCAGGCCAGTGGGTGGTCACATAATTCATATACAACCTTTTTATTGCCTTTTCCATTCCTTGTTACTGTACTACTTTATATGAAACCTGGACAGTTGTTGAAGTTGTGCTGAAATTTATTTTTCAAAATTCCATTGTACAAAAATAAGATAATCAACAATTTGGAACAAGTAGTGGATGAGCAGCTCGGCAACAAGTGACACACTTTTTGTTTTTCCTGTGGGAGCCGGTGGAAGTAAAAGGGCCATTAAATAGAATGGATATTGCACTTTTATTCATCAGGTTGTGAGAACGACTGCGAACGTTGGGCAAAAGATTTAAAAAAATGTAAAAACACCAACAAAATAACCTTTTAAGATGATAAATTGTGCCCCCCCGGTAATTAATGAGGGACCTTATTTTGCTCATTCTAAGCTTGCTATTTCTCTTTTGGGAATTCAGCAGAATGGCCCTGCAGGACTGCGAAGTCCAAAACAACCCTAAAATGAAGAAAAAAAAATCTTATGCTAGTACTTTGTGCATGCCTTCGTAAACAGGTTTGGCGGTCTAGAATCCCACATTGGCCCAATTTGGGAAGCCTAACGAAGTTCTTTTTGCGACATATTGTGCCTGCAGTATTAGTATTATGCATTTTTACTCACAACGAAAATCAAAATATGACTCTGTTAACAAAAGCATAATGAAGAAGCGGCAATCATGCCATAACATTTCAAACAATTGATCTCCCATGTGCTCACAGTAGTTTTTCCACTAGTGGTCCACGGGCAAAAGTCAAGTACAATGTTGCAATATCAGCATTTTCGATGATGGATTGATTAGGGTCACAGATAACTGGAGTCTGTCCCTGACAGATAACTGGAGTCTGTCCCTGACAGTGCGAGAGATCGCCCAGAGTCAGCTGGGATAGGCTGTAGCTCACCAACAGTCTTTTAATAGAGATAAGGGCAATAGAAAATGAATGGATGGTGAAATAAGGTCAGCTGAAATGAAACCGTCGTAATTTCATCAAATTGAAGAATGTCATACGCTTTCTGGAGTAGCAATCACATTTTTGTATCCTTGAAAATATAGTTGCTCTGTCAAATTTGGTTTTGCCCTTTCACCTTGGAAACCAAGGGGAGATGCAAAGCAATTGAGCCACGATATGTCAGGATTTGAATTCTCTGAAGAAGACAGCTCTTCGATGGTCCTTGATGACTTGATTTGAGGACATGCCAAGAGAGATATTTAGATTCTTTTCAATGATGATATTATGATACGTTTTGTATACTACACTATCATAAAAGAGTATTTCCCTTATTAACCCCCATGCAGTAATAATCCCCAAATTGGACATTTTGGACACTTTGGACGATTTTGGACTGTTGGACAAATTGACACCACAGACAAAACAGTGAAAAATAACTCCACGAAGCTGAAATTTTGCATAGGATGTATATCTATGTTTTGGCCAATTCCCACTGAACATTTTGAGGGGTTGAAAGTGAAAAAAAATTAAAAGTGAAAAAAGTTGTTGCACATTGGAAGAGGGACATTTTTGGGACATAATACCCTTCATGCAACCGCTTAAAAATACTGCATGAGGGTTAAAAACACAAACACATGAGAATTTTTTTTGGGGGGGCAGGGGGCGTATTTTGACGAGGCAGAAATGGGTGACTTTCTCTGTCTTGTCAGTATAGCACATCTCACTCCCAATAATAAAGAACTTCAACTTGGCATCCCTGAGGCCGCATCACAGGATAAGCAAAGAAACAAGACAGAAAAAAGTCATTCCCCACCTGGAGTCTCACGACATTTGCTTGCACGACATGAATAAATTGAACAATATACTTGTGTGACCAGATGGGTTGCTCACCACTTGCAGGGTAAAATGATAGTGTACTTGTTTGGGGGCGGGAAGGGGAGTGGGGGGCTGGGGGGGGGGGTCTTAAAACTTAAAACCATATTCCACGGGGTCTCTTAATCTTAATACAGCATGACTGAACACAGAAGGGAAATCATCCATCAAAGTGAGGGAGTAGCCGAAAAGCAACCACAGAATAAATAGGATTCAGTTAGATCTACTCCAGTCAGCGGAGTGTACTGTGCAGTGGGCTGAGGCATGTTCTTGGAAATAACTTCCAACAAATCACATTTACAGCTCTGGGAGAGGTCCCCCGACAACAAGGGTGGTGTCCCTGCACTCCATTCAATACATCATGATGGGGGGGAAGAGGGGCCTCCATGTACACCCCGACACCCCCCTCCGACCCTCACCCATCCACTCCCCCAACCTCCTTGGGTGGCTCGCCTCTCGTGTGCGACCAACTCAATTTCATTCAGACAGCTTGTCTTGCACGCCCAGAAGCCACGCAGGCTTCATCGATTATCAATGCCCCCCCCCCCCCAACAAAACACGGGCCCCTGCTCTGTTTATCTGTAGAACAAGCTGCGGATGCCTCGACACCCTTCGGAATGCAGCAGCAAAGCATCCTTGACACATTTAAATGTTTGAAGATATGCACCTGAGGTGTTTTAGGATCAAGAGACAACCGCCAATGTATTTTGGAGTATCAGGTGTCAGTCAAACATGAGCTTGTCAAGTAAACAGTCGTGAAATGCAACGTTTTGCAAGGCACATATTTTACATGAGGAAAATCTCATGGTCAGTGGTGGGAAGCAACCAAGTACAAATTGATGAGTATACGTAAGCGCATTTTTTTTTCTCTCAAAGGTTTTATACCAAGTACATCCTCATAAAATACTCAATTCTCTAACTACCATCATCATGATCAACATTAAAATACAGAAGCACAGTAGCCGTAAGTGTGTATCAAAAATGCGGCAAATCAATTCTATATTGAATAATATATATACATATAAATATATATATATATACACACACATACATATATACATACATACATATGTATATATCTATATATATATATATTTAAAGACATCGGTACCTAAATTGTCCTCCAATTCTGGGATGGTCTCTGCCTATGTGCGCCATGGCTCGTAAACGTCGGGAAAAAGATGGTTTAGAATCAAGACAACAAAGACAGGTGACATTAGCCATGTACTGTATTCCGATTGGAATTTATTTGAATGACCAACCGCAATGAAAATGCCGCATGTAAATAACCTTGATCCGAATAAAAAGGTTGAAAAGGGGTGGTATATAGTTCAGTATTCCTTTTGCCAATCCGAACGGGCGTCATGGAAACAATTTACCGGTAATCAGAATACTGTTGTCCAACTGCGTCCAGTCTGCGCATGTTCTGTCTTGACGTAAATGCGTAGTGACGTCATCATACACGCAGACTGAAGTGGCTACATTTTACCAGAGCTCGTCTGCGATGGGAGAACTTGTTTTAAAGTACTTGTAAGTTGTTTTTTTATCAATATGTTGCTTTGATAAAAGTGTTAAGACTATCACAACTAATAGGATAAAAGACGAAATAATGCCGCCTTGATAAATTACGTCATGTTTACATCAATCTCTTCGTGTCACACGGCTGATCTGATTAACTGACGACGGATCGGAAAGGGGGAAAAGATGACGTCAGATGTAAATGTACCAGAAATCTTCATCGGGGATGATCATCTTAAGAAAAAAAAAATGTCTCCATGTAAATCTGGCGACTGAGATATGATATGAGTCCAGAAAAGTGCGAGAAAGAGGCTACAGACTGCACTACCAATCAACAGCATACTCAGTCGACTCGGCAACCTGTTGCTGGTGGATTTTTTTTTTTTTTTTAAGTGAAAGAGAGAGCGAAGGGCGACGGGAGGAGACTTTCTGGTCACACTCACTGTGCTAAAATTGCGCGGGCCGCACATCTCTCCCTGGTAGCGACAGTACAAGAGCATCTCCTCCAGCTGGTGTCCCAGCCGGTCCAGCAGCTGCCTCATGGACGGCTGCGACTCCCGAGGCGGAGGCAGAAAGTGGTTGAAGTCCAGGATGCGAGAGAGAGGCGACCAGGGCGTCTCGGTACGCTGCGATGGTGCAGCCAAAGCTTCCTTGGCCTCGGCGGACACCTGCCAATTCCTCCCCAGGAGTCCCAGCCACCTCCCGGCGCTAAAGATGTCCGTTTTCTTCATGCGCCTGGGCAGGAGCAGGTTCTGGTTGCAGATGGTGACGGCGGGGAAAACGAGCCGCTTTGCGTACACCATGTGCGCCTTGGTGTACACGGGCGATGAGAGGAGGTAGCGCACGCGGTTGGACGACCAGGCGAGCAGCAGAGCGACGGCCGCCAGGAACGCCAGCAGCCAGGCCACCCGGCGCGGGTACGAGCCACCGCCGAAGACGTGCCTCAAGCCGTGCAGGGTGGTGTGTTTGACGAAAAGCTTGCCCACTTCGGCCAGGGAGCCCGGAACCTTCGCTTTGGAGGCGGGTGAGTCGCACTGGCACATTTTTTTTTTTTTTTTTTTTAGTGGGGTGCGTAAAAGTCAAAAACGCTGGGGCCAGATATGGTCAGTGCGGTCGTGCGCAACGGGGGCTCGAATGCGCGCCCTCGAATGGCTCTGAGTTCGGCAGTGATAATGTAGAGCAACACGAGAGAGAGAAGAGAGAGAGAGAGAGAGAGAGAGAGAGAGAGAGAGCGTTGCACACTGCAGCTTGTGCAGAGTACGCCTTGTATTTTGAGCTTCCCACCTACACGTTAGGAGTTTTTAATAGAAACAGGCAGCATGTTCACCCCACGAATATGTATAAAAGACCCCCCTCCCAAATGTAAATGACAGGAATCGCTCCCGTCGTCACAGTTCACCATTTATGAGTTCACCTTTTCATTTTTTCTTTTCTTTCTGTGGGACGTCTCCCGAGATCTTAAGCTGAAAACTCACCTATTCACAGTGTTTCGGTGCTCTTTCCAGAACACACAACACAGGATGGCGCCAACGCACTTGCTAACAGGTAAATACAGTATGTCACACATAAAGCACATTTGACAATAAAGTTGTATTCAATTCAATTCAATCTTGACTTTCTCTTGTTTTGCAAGTGACACGGCCTTGCTTGGTTGATTTATTGTTTTTTTTTGTTTCTCTGTGTTGCAGTCAAAACATTTAATTAGCTTTACTCTCAAAAAATAATCAAGGTGTGTCAGAGGTTTATATTGGCCTCCTAATTGAGTTCTATCTGGCGCCATTTTACACAACTGGTGTTTATTTCATGGTTCTTTCAAAAGGTGATATGTCAAGGGCATCATGGAATTTTTTTTTTATAGGTAATTTAATAAGATACATATCCAAGAACCATTTGGTTTTCATGTGGTACTATATACAGTAGAACTACTCGATAATTTGTTCTTCTTTCATGTCAAATAATTACGGCACTACTCTTTCTTCTTTGTTGCAATTTCCAACCGTACTGTCTGGAAGTCCTGTGGCCCCCTGCTGCCCTCTTCTTTGAAAGAGAAGATTGCCAATGGTGAAATTGTTGTGTGTGTCCAATGTGGTCATCTCGAGTAAACTAGATACTTTAAAAACAGTAAAAACCCACATGGCAATATATTTCCTTGTCCTCTACTAGGCTGCTTATTAAAAAAACAAAAACGTGTACCTTCTATCTAGTATCTTAGGCCCATACTTAGTATTACATCCATGAAAAAAGAATGATGCAACAATGTTGAATATTTAAATATATGTGTCTTTTTTTTGGCCGGATCAAATGTTGTCTTAGGGAAGTTCAAGGTTTTACAATACTGGCTTTGGACTGCTGTAGTCCATTTGTGAGCACATAATACATTCATTCAAACTAAGCAGATAATAAATAAATAATCAGCAGAATAAGAATAAGAAAAAAATGAAAGTTTCAACAAGAGTATTCCCGATTCGTAGCATCCTCGCAGGAAGACTCTTGACATTTGTCACAAGCCCCTTGAGAGAAAATAGATTAAATTAAAAATTATACATTCCATGTCTTGTCTGTCTGTCTGGCTCGTTATCTTTGTTGCATTTCTACCACTACATCACCACCAGAGGTGCAAATAGCAGGCTGCATTTTTCTCTGTTACATTGACTTCAGTAACATTTTGGATAAATTGCCCTCGTCACAATAGTTTTCAAGCAACATATTTTTTTTCTTGAATATCTTTGTGAAGAAGAGACTCCCACCTTGAATGTTGTGACGTGATTTTGTTTCACCAATCCAATGTAACCACGAGCACTGACTCCTTTTCCAGTCAAATGGATCCCAAAGCAAAATTGTCAAAGTGACTCGTGGCAGAAACAACAGCGTGCGACTCACAGTCAGAAGTGGCAGAACACCTCGCTATGTTAACTTTACCGACTTGCGAAATAATGTCCGCTTAATTTAATTACGTTTTCTGTTTTTTGCATAGCTAATTTCTTAAGACCTTCAAGAATTAGTTTGTGAAGATGATATGGGACAGGCGTTTGCTTTTATGATGTACTAAAAGTCTTTGTCCATTCACCTCCCATGCATGTTTTTGGAATGTGGGAGGAATCCGGAGTACCCGGGGAAAACCCACGCAGGCATGAGGAGAACATGCCAACTCCACACAGGAAGGCCCGATCCGGAATCGAACCCTGAACCTCTGCACAGTGAGGCCGGCACGCTAAGCAGTCGCCCACCGTGCCGCCCATGTGATACAACATCACCTTTTTGATTGGGCTTTACATCCGTGACAGTGGGATGAGATTCGCCTGTCATTTAAAATTTGAATTGCAAAAAAAAACTAGTTCGAGAAACCCCCAAACTTGTGACAGTCCGGTCGTGTTGATCGGTGTGCTTCTCTAAATGAGACTTTTGTGTATTCAAATCCATTGCCTTTCCCGACTGATTGATGAAAGTAAAAAAAAAGGTCACGTTGCTGCCAATGGACAAATGCAAATGAAAGTGCGAAAGAGCAGCCAAACCCTGATGGTTAAACTTTTCTCATGAATACAGCGCTGACGACAAGTTTCATCGGTCATTGGTGGTGGCTGGAACGTGTAAGGATAAGACTCCTGACGGGATAAAAGCCCTTTAATGCAAATTTGATAGGAAGCACTTCAGGAACCAAATGTAAATTTAATTTCCAATGAGAAGCATATTGTTCACTTTGAAGCGCTGCTTGGTTAAAAAAAGGTTCAGATTCTTCCCATTAAGAGGGGCAAAGAATTTTGAGTCGGATTCAAACGGCAGCCAGCTATGATTCAGGGGAAGTTGGCGAGCGTTCAGGGAAGCCAACATGGGCCCCAGAGTAGAAATGGAAGTTTGGGGGGGGGGGGGGGTAGGAAAGCAATTAAAGGCAGGCCAGAGTAGTTCAAAGGGCAGGATCATAAGGCTTTAACGAAAGGCAGCTTGTATTGAATGAACACAGAAATTGACATTTTGAAGCCGGACAGCCAAAGGCTCCAGGGCAGTCACAGCAGTGGTTCAAAGAGCCAGCAGTAGCAGTTTGAGGGTGTAGATGTGGTACGTGAGATTTTTGGAAGCAGTTGGTGATGGTTTCACGTAAAGGCAACAAGAGTTTGAGGAAGAAATTTGAGGTTTCATGGATGGTTAGTGATTCACAGGCTATCCTTGAACAGACAAGCTCCACTCAAGTTCAAGGGGCAAGATCTGAGGGGTCAAGGAATGGTAGCTCAAGACTTCAGGATGGAAATGGAGCTTTTGAGGGCTGACAGCAAAGGCTCAAGGGCAGTCAATACTTCATGGGCTAGTTGGAGGGGCTACATCGAAGGGCAGTTGGTGAGGGTTCAAGAGCAGGCAGAAAAAGATAACTGGTGTCGGGGCAAAAATGTCTGAAAGGCAGAAAGTGATGTTTTGAAGCCAATCACCGATGGTTCGAGCAATGACTTTGAGGGTTTGAGGGCAGGCAATGAGGTTCCGATGGAAAAACAGCGAGAGAGCAAGGGCAAAAATGGAATATTTGAGGGCATAGAGTGAGGGTTCCTGCACAATATAGTTAAAGGGTATACAGTATACAGTCAGAGTTCAAGGAAAGAGGGTGGGGTTCAAAGAAAATCAGCTTGGGGCTTGAGAATGGAAATTGAGGCCTTGAGGGCCGGCAGTGATCATTCAAGTTTGAAAGCGTGAGAAAGGAAAAGGTTTGAAGGTGTAAATTGATGTTGTAAAAGCAAGAGTCAAAAGTTTTAGAAAGCAGTCAACAATGGTCCAAAGGCCGGAGTGAGAGTTCAAGGTAAGGTCGCAAGGGTCAGCCCGCAGAGGTTTACAGGTTTGAGGGTACAAGTTGACATGTCAAGGGTGGATTTTGAGGTTTTGATGGTCGCCAGTCACAATGGAAGGTAGCATGAGGCACAAGTTTGGGGGTGTAAACTAAAATCTCAAAAAATAAAAGTATGTCTCAAACGAAAGTACCAAAGACCAGTGTGGGCAACCAGCGATGGTTCGGGAACAGACGGTGAAAGTTGAGAAATGTGAAGGTGGTATTCAGAACATTTGTCTGGCAGGCAAGGTTCAAGTAACAAGGAACACGAATTGGATGGTAGTTAGTGAAGGTTCAAGGGTACGAAATGGATGGTCCAAAGACAGGCAACAATAGTTCAAGGGCAAGTGGAAAGGCTTGAATACAAACATGGACGTTTTGAGGCATGTAGCGAAGTTTCAAGGGCAGCCAGCAATGCCTCAAAGGCAAGCAGCTGTGAAACCACCACACTCTCTCTCGGGGGGGGGGGGGGGGGGCTTTTACTAAGTGGTGCTTCATGCTTGGACGATCATCATCTAAAATGTGTTAAAACCCCAAACAGGAGCTGGGCACCGTGCAGCCTACCGACTCCTGACCCCTCCCCCCCACATCCCCCCCAACAACTTATGTTCCTCCTTATATCCAAAGCTGTCAAGTTTTGCGTGACTGTGGGGAAAAGTGGTACCAAAAAAATAAAAGTTTGCCGTCTGGAAAAGAGATAACTAGGGCTTCTTGAATATACGAACATCACGCAGAAGTCTATGGATTAAGAGGCACTTTTCCGGAACGCTGCCGAAAGAGGTTGTCAGTGGTGCTCGTTAAGATTTTCTTTTTGTCTTAACGCAGGAGCTGGCTGGCACCTGCCTTGTCTTCAGGGGCTCGGCTGGCAGATGTCTTTTAGTGCCGGTTTGACACATCTCAGCGCTGCAATTGGCCAGCGGACATTCTGACTGCGAAAACGACTCCATAGAACCATCACATCAGCAAAAGAAGAAATACGAGCTGGAACGAAGGCTTTAATGTGCGGGGAGAATGTGTAGAAGTAGCCTTTTTCTTTCCCCCAAAAGAAATGTCTTATGGCCAGAGGGAGTTTTCCTCCTACGTTCCAAACATATGCATGTTGGGTTCAGTGATGACTAATATCATGTAAAAATCATTCTGATTGTCGCTCACGCAATCATCAAATTTCTTGAGACGGTGAATTCTGAGTTTATTATTCTCCAAGAATAGTCATTCAAATTAGAAAAAAAAAAAACCCATGAAATATTTCACTCTGTGTCGTGAATCAATTTAATGAGGTTCACGTTTTTCAATTTAATGACTGAAATAAATGAAGTTTTCCACCATATTCAAACTTAATGAGAATCACCCGTATTTCCACTTCCATCACCATCATTTGTACATATTTGTACAATTTCTCATGGGAGGCCATAGAGTACGTACACATCCTATATTTTCCGTTTCAAATGTGCCTTATCTTCTACATTTGTTAACTGCAAGTTGATTTTTCCGTTCCTTGTCTAATGAGTTCATCCTTCGCTTAGGAGGGTACGTGACACTAACCAGAGATCGGCTACTCGCTGGCAGTTTTAATTTCATGTTTCGGAGTCCACGCAGGATTCAGCTGATTACTGTGTAAGCCTTAATGTCCCTTTGGAGGACAATTAAGTCCCCTGCGCTAGAGTTTTATTGCACTGGGATGTCAATGGGAAATGGTAGGTTGACAAGATTGGACAAAAAGGTGCTCCATATCCAGTGACGCAAAATGGAAATATATTCTCTCCTTCCCTAATTGAAAGTGACGATGAATAAAATGTCAGTCTTATTATTTACCTGTTTGGCGGCTTTAATCCACAGATCAGCAGGGGAAAAGGAATACTTTTGACATTTGAGCGCTTTAGCTTGCTCATCAGCAGAGGCTTTATTTGAAAGATGAGCTCATCTGTCCGCGTGAAGGTCAAATGAGGGAATGAAAAAAAAAATACACAAAAGAACAGAATATGCAGCTCAAGGAATGAGACGGTCTCTCCTAAAAATCCATTCTCGAGGCAAACCAATGATGTTTATCCGAGGACCTTGTGGCACCATGCATATGGTGCTATTGATGCCAAATTAAAAGCCAGTTGAAAAATACACAAACACTTCAAGAGATATAAGGAAACATTGCTTCTTTGAAGCCAATAATTAACTTGCCAGAGAATGCAAATCAAAATAGGAAAGAAAATAAAATAATTCCATTCAGAGATAAATGTTTCCTTCATGGGGTGAAATAGCTGATTACAGTACATCCAAACACACCAAAGTGCTTTAGTGTTGTATCTGCATTGGAACGTCAAAGAACCGCCCAAGAGTCAGAGAGCTTATACATTTTAAAAAGAACTCTTTAAAAGTTAAGCATTGTGATGACATGGATTTTTAACCTCTGAACTGATTTTTTTTAAAATATGAGGGACCCCACAAATGATAAGAAAGCAGCAGATGAAAAAAAAAGATTGCTTGGGATTTATGTCCACCTGCGAGATTGAAGAGGAACTTTGCTACCTTCCACCTCATATGATTTTTTAAAAACATATATACCTGTATATATATATTTTTTAGCTCAAATGAATTTGACAGACACGTTTGTGGTCAGGGCTGCATTACGGCCGCCCCTCACCGGCTGTCTTTCTTTTTGTCGACGGCGGGAGGGGGGTTGACAACACTTCTATTTGGTGTGTCATGTTTACATAGAGTACATTTACACTTGACAGGAGCTTTAAACATCGGAATGTGTCGACCCATCTTTTCGAGCACGCACGATTGGAGTCCTGGCTCCATCCATGGATGGCCATTGTGTCACATACGGGGGGGACTGGATGCATTGTGCAGTTAATCAAAGTGTCACATCAAGTCGGGACCGCGGCTGCACCAGCCAGGCTGACACCACGTCGCCTTCACTTTTAATCCTCGGTGGGGTCTTCTTAACTCGATTGTAAATGGTGGTAGGCACTCCCCCCCAAAAATCTCAATGATTGAATATATTCCGACAGTTCTGTCGGTAATTAAACATTCATGGCCTTATTTAAAGCAAAGGAAAAAAAAAAAAAAAAGCAGGGAGGCGGCACAGACTGGGGATTCGAGATAAGCTTTTGACTATACATAATGAAATGCACGAGACATAGATAGCAAAAGCCTGCACATGAAAGCATCCAAGTGACAGTCACTGGTAGCGACTTCGGCAGCCTGGGGAAGCTCACCCCTGCTCATGTCAAAACGATAAAACCAAGTACCCTCCAATTTCATGGATCAGAATGATCTTTCTTCACAAAGTCATGGAACTGTATAAATTGAGTATTTCCTCTGATAACAGTGTTTATTCACGAAACTACAGAGGGTTCAATGGTTTATGATGCAGGTCTGATCCTATGGTAGCAAATACCGTGAAAATGACATCGGAATGCTGCGTAGTCTATCATTGACACAGTTGTACAGTCATGATTATAGTAAATATTTGAAATCAAATCACTTCTAGACCAGAAATCTAAAACAATCAAATGAGAAATTGTAAATCACCGAAAAAAAAATTGTGCTACATAACCACCTCGTCTTACACCGCCCACAAAACTAGATCACTGCACGCCGTATGTAACCTCGAAATGTCCATTGTCGCTACCGTTGTTGATTATTTGAAAAACAGCATTGACTGTTTCATGATACCGTTTCAGTTTGGGCTCTTGCGTAACCATCGTGAAAACCAGAGAGCTGTCGAGATGCAAAAAAAAAACAAACAAGCAACTGCCAGTACAATGACCCCTCGCATATTTGTGATTCAGCACTCCCCGTTCACAGGTGACTAAACATGTTTCTGCACATTATGTCAAACTGCTGAAAAGTTTGCCTATTTATCAACGTATATTCTTGTCACTTTGAAAATGCACGAAGATGGGCACCCAAAACGCCACATTTCATCGAATTTGTCCTTTGCTCAACGGCGACATACAGACCACATGTTCTTGCACTTGTGGTGCTTTTTTTCCCCCAAAAATCAAATAATCTATCAACTGTTTATTGTTCATGGTACTGTTACAAGATCAATTTGAAAAAGAGGAAGGCACAAATTTGGTGTTCAAGGAAATCTACATGGGCCAAAGGACACAGCCCTGAGGGACACCGGCATTAAGTACACCAAAAAAGTATCCAATTAATCAAAATGGAGGATTATTTTTTAATGGCAGACAATTTCTGATTGTATCTCCTTAGAATGGGCAAGTGTACCATCAATATATCCATCTTCCATATCGTCACGAGGGTCTTTCTTCAGCTGGAGCCTATTCCACATGCACACTCAGGCACGTGCCTTACAACCGAGTCACAGCCGTCAATTACTTTCAAGAAGGCCCAGAGTGACTTATCTGGACAATCCGGCGTGTTCCCGCAGGGTGAGAAAATGCAGGAAGCCCAGAGCCAGAGGAATCAAACCCTAACCTCTGCACTGTGAGGCCAACGTGCTAACCACTCCACCACTGGGCCGTCCTCCTTTTTTTCCATGGTTTCAGATTTCTTAAGGTGATTGCCACTACTCTATAAGGTCAATAGGAGCTGTTTCTCATTGCAAATGAGGCTAGAAGTACACATGCATGGCAGCTCACAAGAGGTAGGATTTATCAACATAAATTACTTACTGGTGTGCCTACGACAGGTGTCCACACATTTGATAAATACGGATATTTTTTTGTTTGTAATTATGCACACTCTAATTTTCAGCGGTACACATGAATTTAGGACCTGTCCTGCGCACTCTTTGATTAATGAAGCCCGAGGACTGCAAATGAGTCCCACTCCAGACTTGCTTTCGAGTACGCTACAACATGACTCCGTCTCGTGTGATAGTTTTGTTCATCTCTCTATGCCAGCAACGTATAGTTACAGGCAGAACAAATTAAATGCGCTTTCATTAGATGTTAGAAGCTACAATAAACAGCTTTGCGTTAAATTAAACAGACCCGGATTTCACACTGAGTACTGCGAATAAATTGAGACAGGATCATCATTATTTCAGTATTTATACTTTGGGGCATTCTGATTGGTCTTGTTCTATGAAATTGGAAAAGAAAATGGGTGCTTTGGCTCAATCAATTACAGGAGGCTCCGCCGTATTGGAATGTGAGCTTCCAGGTGTAACATGGGAGGCACACACTAGATAGAACAGGACAGAATCAAGGCATGCCTGGTCTGTTTGCCAACAGAGAAGCAGATGGGGACTGACAGGGACCATTTGAGAAGATAATTACATTCGTAATGTGCCACGAGCCATATGTGTCACCCCAATAGTTTCGCAATTTTCCAGGCTACAGTGTCGAATTACCGTCAAGGCATTACTTGACTGCGAAAACAATGCGAGGATGAGCGACAGTAGCCAAGGAGCAGCGAGCTCCAGAGATTCACATAAAAACCCGTTCGACAAATTTGCGTCCTTGGATCATTGAAATGTAAAATCTGACAATAAGGAGTGTCGTCAAGGTGTTGTGAATACAACAGAGAATATGTTTTTTTTTTCTAATAACCAAATGGAAGTGAATAGCTCAGCTGCTGTGAAAGGAGCGCTGTGAAGGGGAAGTGAGGTTCTTTTATCACAGGTTCAACAGAGCCGTCATAGACTGTAATGAAAGGAGCACGGACATGGCCGATGCGAGACGTAAAGAGGAATTCATGTCCAGTTTGTAAAAATGATGTGGTGATGTCACTTGGCCATGAGAAGATGGACATTATATAAATAAGCCTTTAATTTCATAAAATCTCACACCCCTATGTGGAAAACACGGATGTAGTCAAGAGAATTTGTCTACAGTAGA
This sequence comes from Hippocampus abdominalis, assembly GCA_018466805.1. Taxonomy (NCBI): domain Eukaryota; kingdom Metazoa; phylum Chordata; class Actinopteri; order Syngnathiformes; family Syngnathidae; genus Hippocampus; species Hippocampus abdominalis. The sequence goes on along the minus strand of CM031707.1, from coordinate 2,612,197 downwards.
ATAAGTAGCCTTTAGGCATTCTTTCACAAATTTTGAATGAAATGGTACAGAATAAAAGCATCACTATGTCTAGGCATGCAAAAAAAACCCCATCCCATGCGATTATTTGATTTGATAAGGAATAGCACACAAAGCACACGTGTACATGCTAATGCAGTGAAGACTCTCAATAAGAACCCAAGCTAAACCGCTGGCTCCTCCCTGACATACAAAGCTTGTGTCTCAGTCAACAGCATGACTTCAATGTACAGCTTTCCGATTCCTACGGGGCTTTATCGCCATCTTGAGGTGTCGGAGGGTATTTCAGAAAGAAAAAAACCCCAAAAAGTGAGTTAATTAGTATGCTGTATTGCCACCACGGAAGCCTTTCATAACTGTATGAGCAATTTCGCGTGAAAATTAGCACCTCTTCGTAAAACGTTCCTACCTGGAAGAAGTATTATTTGGATTTCATTGTGCTCTCCGAGATCAACACATCGTCTGATTGTTTCCATTTTATTGCAAAGGAGTCAACTTGTTGATTATCTTGGCTGCCCAACATCCCCTAACGAGGGAGGTTCATGAGTAACCGCAGCTCAGGGAAAACCTGCTCAATACAACAAAGCGAACCTACAACGACATACAGAAATATTACATTAACTTTTGTCTTTGTTTTTAAATGACACATACTGAACCCCATGGGGTCCAATTAGAAAAGTCTTTCACGTGGTTCCTCTCATGTCACCAAAAGAGAGCCCTGTTTTCCCTCCTTTGGAAGAAAAAGTAATCTGAAGTAATAGTGCGCCCTGCTGGACAGTGGAAAAAGAACAGAACCTGCAGCCCTTCTCAAAACTCGACTAGATGTTTACCTTTTCAAAGATTTTATGGCAGATTTTTAATAAAAACCTTGAAAGTGTGAAGTCATAAAAAATGTCTTAATACTATCTTCATATTTGTGTTGTTGGATAATTAAATAACATGCGGAAGGTATCATTGAACTGTATATAGTTTTAAAATTCTTACTTTCTGATATTGCGTCGTCCTAAAACCCCAATGGAATTTTATAAATACATAGTTTATTTAATACATAATTAATTTTATAATTAATACCAAGAAATGTACCTTGAGATTTCCAAACCCTTTTGCAACCACACTGACGGGTAAGATAAAAATGTTCTGAAATGTGAGCTTTATTTTTAAAGAAACTTATTCTGAGACAAAATGTGTTTTAAAAAAAAGCAAGTCATGAAAATGAGCATTGAAAGCCATCCTTGGATAATGGAAAACACATTATAGGCTCAGATGTCCAAATCTTGTCTGGTTTAATTAAAAACAAAAAAAACAAAAAATAAACAATTTTTTTTTTGCTAACAGATATTGTGAAAGTAAATTCCAAAAAATGTGGACAGTTACACCGTTCGGCTGCGATGTGCAGCTTAACTCTGCAGACATGTAAAGCAAACAAAGCCGAGCTCAAATGTGCCTTTCTAATGCTTTCCAACACAAACGTAGCTAAAACCTACAGTAACAAAAACAAACAAACCTGCAGCCCAGCTTGTACATGAAGGCATTTAACTTCAAAAACTGAAGCTGTGCTTTGGTCACAGGCAAAGTAAATTAAATAATTTGAAAGTTGACATAGAGTGTAATGGAAAATTGACTTTTTAATTGCGTGTAGAGCAGCTTGGGTGGGCAAAGTATGGCCCACATTGGGTCAAATTCATTTAGCAGTCCTTCCAAAATGGTTCATATAAATGGATTGATACATTTTTTAAAAATAATTTATCTCATTCAATATTTGTTCAAATGATTTCTTGTACACAATACAATTAAAATGAAATGGAATCAATACAATAAAATGTTACGGATACATTTGACCATTTGACATTGATGTTAATTTATGTAAAAATAATTCATAATAATTTCATTAAAAAAATTAATCAAAATGACATCACATCCATCCGTTCACCTTGACAAATCAGTTACGTTCCAGATATCTTGAATGAAAATGATCACATTTAAAGTGAACTTGCAAAGTAGTCAGAAATACCTTGTTGATATATATAAAATAAACGATAGATCAATTTTATTTGTGTGTGTGTGTGTGTGTGTGTGTGTGTGTGTGAGTGTTTTTTTTTTAGCTCCTTGTGATTAATTTGTTTGATAGTTTGATGCATTGTATTGCGAGAAAAGCTCAGTGGTGGATTATTGACTTCTGAAACAGTGAGATTTTGAAACAGCGGTACACTAATTTGACAACGGCTAGTTATGTCTGAGACACAGGACAGGAAGTCTCACACAGACCCATTAATATTTCATGCTTGGTGCCATCACTTTTTCAGCATTAGACGAGCGCATATTGATCGTGTCCTGACATTTAATCAAGCTTATTAGCATCATTTGCAATCCATTCAGCATGTTCACATCAGCCCGTAGGATGATTTAAAGGGGACGATGTGCTCCTAATTAGTACACTTATTTTTCACAGCCTGCTTGTGTAATTATACATTTGGTTCAGCATGAGGCATACTTGCAGAATCTAATGAGATCCAACACTAATATTGAAGAAAAATTACTGTATTTTCTCCACTAACAGGCACTTTGGATTATCAAGGGCAGCTTCAATGAATGCTCTATTTTGAAACTTTTTTCATATATAGGGTGCATTGCATTATAAGGCACATAGAATTTCATAGGAACACGAACAGGAAAACAACTCAGTGGCGAATATGAAGACTGAGACTGTAACACCATATATATGGCGCATCGGATTATAGGGCACACTGTTGGCTTTTGGGAAAATCGAATGGTTTTAGGTCTTATAGTGCAGAAAATACGGTATTTAAAGGAGGTGTATGCTTTTTTTTTTTCTTTCCAGAATTGAAACTAATTGCCAGGTGTCTTAATAACTTCTTTGAAATGCTTTTCTGAGCCTCTCTGCAATCTGCCTGTTTCGTGGGGGCTGTCCAGTCTCATCCAAATAAACTAAAATTGACCCTAACCCCCTCTACTGCAGGGTTGCAGGTTTTTGTTCCCTTGACAACTTGGGGCAGAGGTTTTGTTTGTTTTTGTTTTTTTCCTTACCTTAATGACTCTGTTGCTTCAGGGCATGAATATCAACAATTAATTCAATACAACCTCCAATTACCATAACGTGTTTGCATATCTTTGTATTGCACAGAATAATTTGAATCTGAATACTTACTTCCGTTACACCTATGAAAGGAGACACTAGGTGTAAAAATTCAAGCGACTTGACATGTAACAGATGTATGAATAGTTTTAGTCTCATTTAGCTCTCTTCCATCAACAAGACAGCGCACAGGCGTCCCAGATGGATTTTTGTTGTTGTCGTTTGATGGATCTGAGGCACATCAATCAAACAAGCGGCAGGCGTTGGAAAAGAGAATACGCTATGTAACCGGATGAAGAAAGACGTCGTGGGAAACAAGAGACGCCTGATTGAAGTCCCCCACTACCCCCACTACCCCCACCCTCCACGGCGTTGACACTTTCATTAGGCGGATTTGCATGTGCGAGTAAAAAGAATGTGACAGAAACAAATGGACTTTAACACCCAGCGGAAGTGTGACGCGACAACGCGTAATCCTGTTAGCCTTTATTTATTTAAAATAAGACCAGCTGCTAACATTCAGTCGCTCGCAACCCTTTTTTTTTATGTACTTGCTCATGAGTGGCTCAAACAGAAAGTACAGTCGAAGTTCAATGCACAGATTAGCGTCTAATAAAACAACACAGACGTGGGTATTTTTTTTTAAACTGGCAATGGAAGGCAAATTAATAGGGGACGATTTTGATGACAACGAGAGAAAGGAGAGCTCTGATGTGACGGCATGAGAACGGGGTAGGAAGTGACTCAAAAGGGAAGAGGCTCATATTCTGCACCAGCACACTAAACTAAGGGAACCTGAGACGATTTAAGCTTTTGCTTTCTTCCGGACTTCAAAAAGGCTGCGTACCAAGATTGACCACTGAGAGACAGTATGGTGCCACAGAGCATTCAGACAGACAGAAAATACCACCAAGGAGAGACCAGTAACAGGATAAAAAAAAAATAGATGAAGCTAGGCTAACTGTTAGCTTACCTGCTGCTACAATGCTGCATCAGTTTATGTGCATGTACGTGTACGTGTGTGTGTGTGTGTGTAAAAATACTGAACAAGTTTAACAGTTCAAGATTGTCAGCCCTAATTGTTTTCTGAGCAGATTGGGGGAGGTTGTTTTTGCTGCCATCCAAATAGAACTAACCTTTCACTATTTGGATCTACAAACCCAACAAACTGGAGCAAACAAAGGGCTCTGAAATGTCAGCATGTCATGGCATCGGTCATTTACACAACGATGTAACCACAGCCCATGTTGTCCTCATTAGCATTCCGAGTGCAACTCTTTGGGGTGTGACAAAAAGGTCAAAATGAAAATACGCCGCCCGATAGCGGGATATAGTCTCTCTCGACCATACTGTTACTCAGCATTCGCGCCCGTGCTGTGGTTTCCAATCCCCAAAGATGATGGCTCGAAAAATTTTTTTTAATTTTCATCGCAATTTTCCCTTTGCTGTGCATATTTGTCTTTTAGGTCCAATGACGGAATTCTGCTCCCTGAATTTGTATTCAAGTCAGAATGTGCCACAGCCATCACTTTCTTACGCTAACACTCGTATTGTCATCCATCCATTCATTTTCGCTAACGCCGGTCCTCATCTGGGTCATGAGTGAACTGGAGTCTCTCCCGTCTCACTTTGGGTGAGAAGGGGTACAAACCCTAGACTTGTCACCATTCAATCTTAACACGCATAGAGAACACCCATTAAAACTCACAGTCACACGACAAATCTGGCAACTAAAAGTCTTAAATCACCTCAATATGCATGTTTTTGGAGGACAAAAAGATGAGATTCGAACCAAGAATTCTGGACTGGGGGTGAATGAATGTGTTACTGTATAAACACGATACCACCATGCTGCCGTGTCCTGGTTGTATTCTATTTAACCCTCATGCCCCCATGTCCCTCTTCCAGTAATTATCCCATGTTCAAATTGGATGCAAAATTTCGGATTTTTCACTCTTTTGTCTGTGGTGTCCTGGTCCAAAGTGTCCGTCCAATTTTGGATAATTACTGTTGGAGGCAAAAATGCTGAGCTACCACCCAGAACAAAAGCAGCTGAGAAAAACACTCATAATCAATCGATAGAAAACAATGTAAAACTTTCAATTCCAGAGGTAATTCAGGCTTCTTATGCTGAGCAATGCTGTATTCTTTTACATGCTCGTAATTCCTACCCTCAAAACGCGTTACGTTGGTGACCGTCATAAACTGCGCAGCCCCTATGGTGCAGTTGAATCCAAAGACAGAAAACAACAACCTGACTTCTTGTTCGAGGGTCGGAGAGTGAGACCTACCTCTCGAAAGTACTCCGGGCCACATTCCGAGCCACGGAAGCTGCATTCCAGCAAAATGTCTTCAATGCGATGCCGGGTGCGGTTGTAGAACTCATCCAGGCTGAAGCGAGAGCCCGGCAGGCGGTCAGGCTCCGGGGCTAGCGGGAACCCCGGCGCCATGCCTTCGTCAAAGCCCAGCAGAGGGCCCACGAAGATCAGGTCGCTGTAGCTCATCTGCGACTTGCGCACATAGTTGTAGTTACACAATGTGACGGCTGGGAAGGTCATATTTTGAGCCACCTTCTCATCCAGCATGGTGATGTGATCGTACTGAAGGTAGTAGATGACCCGGTCGGCCACCTGGAACAAGAAGGCGGACAGCGCCATGACGAAGACCACCGCCCACAAACTCTGCCGGACCCCAAACTTCTTGTTCTCCACAAACACATGGTTGGCTCCGTGGAGTGAGCAGCCGCCGAAGAACGTTGCGAGGTCGTCCACCTGGCCCGAGCTGTCCTCCTCTTCTTCATCATCGTCCACCTGACTACAGCCGTCCAGGTACTCCTGCGAGTCTCCGTAACGTCTCTTCACTCTTTTGTAGTGATCTTCAAAACCATCTTTGCCACAGCCGCCGTCTTCGTCGTCGCCAGAAAAGGAGATGGTGCACATGATCCGGACCGGCATTGTATATTGATGAATCAGCGATGTCTGGTGTCTTAAAATCCCAACTACAGTCCAACTATCGTAAATAGAAATGAAAAGGCGAACTGGGTCAAATCTTCTAAATCCCAAATTCCAAAACTGGCGCTAATTCTACCACTAAAAACCATGTAAAAGTGAACTTCAGAGCACCATCACTCCTCACTTCAATTTGCGAACTGAGGTGGAGATGATTTGCCCTTGGCTCCCCGGAGCTGATTCCTCCATCCCCTTGGAACAAGTTGGAAAGAGACAAAGACTGCTCTAAGGAGAGGGAGGAGGGAAGAAGGAGGTGAGGACAACCAATACTCCCACAGGGCCTGGAGGCAGGTCACCATGGAGGGGCAGAGTTTCACCGTTTACTGGAAAAAAACAAAACAAAACCTTGACGCAATGTCTGTTCGAGACAGCCACCAAGTTCCAGGTTTTTACATTTTGCGGATAAAGCTCATCACGTTATGGAACTTGTGTGATAAGACCATTTGTTAGTGTCCTGCATAGAAATCCTGGACAAAAATATTCTTACGGTATGTCTGAAAGAAATTTTGTTTTGAAAATCAGGTGCATTAGTTTCAGTTTAATTCAATTGAACCCTTTCATTGCACCCTGTAACCTGGCAACGTGATAAACGATCCACTGTAGTAACCGCTGTCCCTGAAAGGGTTGAAAAGAACTAACACCAAAAGAAGAGCCGATGACTTCCAAGAAAAAGAAAGCTGCAGGAGGGTTGCGGGAGGTGCTGGAGCCTATCCCAGCTGTCTTCGGGCAGTAGGCGGAGGACACCCTGAACCGGTTGCCAGCCAATCGCAGGGCACACAGAGAAGAACAACCATCCGCACTCACACTCACGCCTAGGGACAATTTTGAGTGTTCAATCAGCCTGCCATGCATGTTTTTGGAATGTGGGAAGAAATTGGAGTACCCGGAGAAAACCCACGTAGGTCCGGGGGAGAACATGCACACGCCACACAGGGAGCGAAGGGCATAAAATACAGCAATTAAAGGGCTCTATTGGCCTCACATTCACAGTCGATGCATTTTCAGCCATTTAATAAAGAGGACAAGCAATCTAAGTCACAAATAAGAAAAATTAGAAAACTCACACTGACCAGCTGATGGGCACACCCAACTCCAGCTCCTGATGTTGCTTCATTAGGCAACGGCTCTTAAAAAGCACAAATCCATTTACCTTCTCCTGTATTTCGCTGTATTTTAAAAATGTGGACAATACATTGCGGACTGGTTAGCATGTCCCACAGTGCAGAAGTATGGGGTTCGATTCCGGGCTCCGAACTTCCTGTGTGGAGTTTTCTCTGTTTTCTCTGGCCTGCGTGGGCTTTCTCTGGGTACTCTAATTTCCTCCCACATTTCAAAAACATGCATGACAAGTTTAATGGAACACTATGAATTGTCCCTCGATAGGATTGTGCGCACAATCGGTTGTTTGTCTATGCGTGACCTGCGATTGGCTGGCAATCAGTTCAGGGTGAACCCCACTTAAGGCTCGAAGACTGCTCGTAAAGTTAAGAAGCTATGGATAATGGATGGATAGATGGACAATACATAAAACATGTTTTTTTTTTCAGTGATGGAATGGATTGTCATGAGAGTTTTTTTTAAGTGAACGAAGCATTGTAAATTTGTTCTTCGTTTTTTTTTTTTTTGCTGTTACAACTGAAGGAAAAAAATAACAAGCACTTTCACTCAACCATTTCATTTCAAGGTTGGCCGGCTCGGATGATCGCATTATTATACTTCCAGGAAAGAGACGTGAATGTCCACAGAAAGGAAGAATCAGATTTGTAAGCGGTGTCTGTTTCTCTCCCACACGGCTCGGCACATGGAAGCAACCGCTGAGGAGGGCAAATGGAAAGAATTAAATCAAGGTCTCCGTTTTCTCATTATTACCACCCTAATGACTCATTTTACCAACACAACCCCATGCCTAGTGACTGCACACAGCCCCGTTTCAATCACATCAACTGAAATCAAATACAAGCATTGGCTCAGGGGGGGGAAAAGAAACACCTCAAATGGATCCGATTGAAGACGGAGTCACATGCAGCTCTTGTGATATGAAAAGGAAACACGAGATCCATCCACATTGATCCTTGCCTCCATTAGAGCAACAGTGGATTACTTTCAGAAACATGATGGTGCCAGGAGATTAATCTTACATGCTTCTCTCGTCTCCATGCTAGAAACTTGGGCTAACAGCACTTTATCCCAATATGATCCAATCAAGGAATTGGGGGGGGGGGGTACTTAGCATGAAAATCTGCAGTTTGGGCGAAAATAGGTTTCGATGCAGCACTAAAGAAAATAAGTATGACCTTAAAATGCCACCTTAAAAGCAGTTATTATTCTTTAAACTTTTAGTCCAAAAATACTTGAACTAGGGACCCCAGTACCAGTTGTGGTATGAGGTCATCTAAATATTAAGGTCAATAAAATTAGCATCTATGACTATTCTGCTCTGTCAACACCTACAATCTCAATTCTTTGATTACAAAAAAAAAAAAAATCACACCAATTATGCTCACCGTTAATTACATTTATGAGTAAGTATTTTTGTGATTTGTATTCATTTTTAAAAGTATGAAGTTCCTATGACTGATTGCAGCCCTAAATTCAAACACTAAACCTGAACCCACCTGTAACCCTTAACCCAAACCAGAATCCCTAAAATCAAATCCTTTCAACTACCTTAAACCTCAACCTCAGCCAGAGGTGAACAGCACTCCTCATTCTGAACTGCAACCCCCCCCCCCCCCAAAAAAATAACCCTACCCCTACTCCCAACTCTTTTCTATTCGTCAACACGAAACACCAATTTAGCGCATTACCCCTCTGTGTTTTGATATACGGTACAACAAAACCACAGAGGGGTGATGTGCTATATGTTTTATTTCCACTAGAAGGCAGCAGTGATACATCTACTCATGCAGAATCCTTGGAAGGACTCATCCTGACATGAGAACCTATGCCCTGATGAACAAAAAGACAGCAAGTGATGTCAACAACAGTTAGCATCGTCAAATCTACACTACATTTCTTGACTTTTTTTAAAAAAAAAAAATGGTGTGACATATTGCTTTGGTTGCGTTGTTTGACTGCGATGTGGTAGAGGGCAATTAATGAATTATTATTTTGTTTTTAAGCCTATCAATCTTTTTTTATTGGGCTTGATTTAAATCATGATTTTTGGGGGCGTTTGATTTCAATGCTGATTGAAATCAAAGCGCTTCTCCTTTGAGCATACATTTACAGGTCAAAAGATGGCAGTGTTGGGATTTGTGGCCGCCGTCCAAGCCACCAGCCCCTCAACAGCTTCCACCTCCCAAGCATCCGCCCCCCCCCCCCCCCCCCTCCCAAACCCCAGGCTGGGATTTCAGCAAGGCCACGCATTTCGCCATGGTCAGACACAGTGGAGCGCGGGGCAAGATGAGAGGAGAGAGCTTGAACGCTTCCCTTTCAAGTCCTATTCCTTACAGTCAGCATCAACCTGCCGTTGCCATGGTTACGCCAGTGAAGGAGCGACAGAGGATATGCCCGGCACCCATTACTGTGCATCGGAGTTAGACGCACAGGCAGAGATAATAAAGATGGCCAAACGGCGCGCAGAAGCGAGTGCGATATTGCTCGTTTTTCGAGGCAATCGATAGCCTAGCATTCATGCTCCGAGATTATTAAGGTTGGGCACTGTATGAATATGACAGGAGTAAACAAGCACAGAAATGCTGTGGAAAAAGGACCAAAAAAAAAACCTCATATTCAACCCTCGCACTATTACAAATGGTGCACCCCTTTGCCTCAGTGGTGGGGTGGGGGGAACAATAACAACTGAAATGACTTATCTTTGCAAGCTATTGTGGCCCTGAAGTCCATTTCTCATTTAAAACAGCATAGAAATGGCAGTCTGAAGATTCTAGATAAGGCCGATTGCCGGGGGAACATCTCACAGACAAGTGAAGGAATTGTCTCTGAAGCTGGGCTCATGCACAGGCAGGCAAGAGGACAGCACGCCACTTAATTGTCTTTCAGGAATCAAGACAGCAAACACTTGAGAAAAAGGAGCAGACAACTGGCCCAAAAGCCCTTCATCTTCATCGAGGAGGTTGACAGCAGAATGGTCTGTCAGCGAGGCCCACCGAAATATCAACAGGGTGAAGGCCAAACTGAAGAATCAGTCCAGCTGAAAATGTTGTCAAGTTGCTTTTAAAAAAACATTTGAAATCATCTCCACATCAGCTCTGTTTCGTACAGTGATTCTCACCCACTTTGCTGCAAGGACATTTCACATAATAGGTGACCAGCATTTTAAAACGACTGGATCGACCAGAACCGTCATTTTTGACGGCTTGCGTTGAGATCATTGCCGAAAACAATAACTTGCTGCTTGAGTACAGTAGCGAATACAATTATTTTGTTGAAAATCTGCTTTCAAGACTTTACTGAGCTTCACTGCATGAGAACTGGAAAATAAAAGTATGGCACACAAAACAACCCTGTGTGTGTGTGTGTGTGTGTGTGTGTAAAGTATATATATATATATATATATATATATATATATATATATAAAGTATATATATATATATATATATATATATATAAATAAAGTATATATATATATATATATATATAAAGTATATATATATAAAGTATATATATATATATATATACATAAAGTATATATATATATATATAAAGTATATATATATATATAAAGTATATATATATATTTTTTTTTGGAGGTCACTGGTAGCTAAGAAGAATTTGTGGTGGGTTTGTTTACCTTGGCAACCGAGGGCAGAGTGCTTTACTGCCCCCGAGGGCAGAGTGCATCCATATTGAACCGCTTCATCCTCACTAGGGGGTGCTGCCCCACATAGGCGGGGGACACCCTGAATTGGTTGCCAGCCAATAGCACACAGAGACGAACAACCATCCACGCTCACACTCATACCTAGGGATAGAGTGCCCAATCAGCCTGCCATGCATGTGCAAGCCCGGGGAGAACATGCAAACTCCACACAGGGAGGCCGGAGCTGGGATCGAACCCGGTATGCACTGTATAACCACTATTATTATTATTATTATTATTATTTGCATTCTTTTGCCATAATGGCGAAGCTTCCAAGTTTAACAAATTGGGAAATTCAGGAGACACGCATTTCATTTTCCCTCCTCTATTAATTGCCACAGTCATCTGTCATCTTCAGGTACCCTGATGCAAAAAAAATGTACAATATCCGCTGTTATTATGGCTCACATTCCAATGCCATTATGTTTGTTGGTTGTGATAATTGTTTGTAATACATCACAAGCTAAATCCTTCCACAAATAGGTAAAAACGTGTCACACTGCGTTCAGAAAGCAGGCATATCCAATTTCAATCAGATTCCTCCTCAAATCCAATTTTAAGCGACTGACTGTCCAAATTGTTTTGAGTAAGTGTCCAAACGGGATCTGGCCCTGTTCAGACTGAGTGAAGAAGTAATTATGAATTGATTACTCTGACACTGGCCAACATGACTGACCCATATGACAGGTTGCTGTAGCAACGACATTGGAACCAAAGTGTTTGACGTCACCGTTGAAGTCCGATGCGGCGCCATATGTCTGATCAACTAGCTCGACAGGCACCATCTTGCAGCCCAGGCTGCGTGACACACACGGCGCGACGGCGCATCCGTGCCGCATTACCGGTCCGCGTTTCTTTCCCACGCCCTAAATAATCAGAAAGTCATCATGAAAATTGCTGAATATATGGATTGGAAGGCGATCTTGCTGCTGGCGTACTTATTTTTCCCCCCGATTAAAAACAAATGGGTCAGGTCTGCGTGTCATAAAGGACTGCGGATGGTGTCATCCAGGCATTCGATTGACGCCCCAATAAAACTAAAAGGCAAAGAGTGGTTGTGCCTAAGTGCCGCAAACGCTTCACCCCTATCAATGAATCTAGTGAGCGCGAAGAGATTTTCATTATCATTTAATCTGGGGTGGGAATAAAGTGGCTGTCGGGGAAACATCTTCAATCCCTTAAACTGTGCTTGTCATCACATTGTTAAACAAGTCCATCAGCACCGGTAGCATTCTTTTCCAGTTGGGGCTCTCGTTACGACAAGCAGCCTAGCCATTACGTATTGCTACATTACTTAAAGACAACCTAATGAAACATTTTTACATAGATATGAGGAAATGCCTTTTGCAAACCCGATGACGGAGGTTTCGTACCAGTCTGTCTCTTTAGAAGTGGCGGATTCTGTCCACCACAAGGCAAGGTTGCAGTTTTCTCTATTTACATCACATCAATGTATCCTTCTTAACGACAGGTTACGTCGATTGTTTTATATTTTTGGGGGAAGGAAGCAAAAAACGGCCCCATTTGCTGCCAAGACAGCAAGCAGTTTTTTTGACCAGTTTCAGTCAGGCCAGCAGTAGTAAATCTTTTACTTTTATGCCACCCAGAAGTGGCACAATGGTCGACTGGTTCGCGTGTCCGCCTCACAGTGCAGTGTTGCAGGGATCGATTCCAGCTCCTGGCTTCCTGTGTGGAGTTTGCATGTTCTCCCCGTGCCTGCGTGGGTTTTCTCCGGGTACGCCGGTCTCCTCCCACATTCCAAAAAACATGCACGGCAGGTTAATGGAACACTCTAAATGATGTGAGGGTGAGCGCGAATGGTTGTTAATCTATTCATGTCCTGCAATTGGCTGGCAACCAGTTCACGGGGTCCGCCGCCAACTGCCCGAAGACAGCTGGGATAGGCTCCGGCAGGCATCCCCCGAGACCCTTGCGAGGATGAGTGGAATGGAAAATGGATGGATGACACACAGAAGTAACTATGGGCCGAATGCTTACAAATGTGAAATGTTCGAAAGAAAATGGATAGATTGTCCATGTGTATTTTAAGCTGTGGCCTGTAAGTGCAAAAAGCTGCTCCGAAACAGGGCCGTCAAAGTTTTATAAAAAAAAAAAAAATGTGCAGTGCATCTCAAGCAGTATTTGTCCATTTCCTGACAGGCTCGTAAACTGTCGCGCGATGCTAATTTGCTGATGATGCGCAGCTGCCGGCGATGCTTTCACTTCCAAGAAGACCGGCGACGGAGACGATAAAGACCGAACTGCGTGGTTGGAAATTAACGCCAGATGGGATTTCACAAGCGTGGTCTGTCGGAATAAAACCAGTGATGAGACGTCGTCGCTCAGCTCTAAAGTGAGCGGAACCCAGGGGCCAACAGTGGCACGCCTATGAATGCGATTATTGCTCGGGCAAATCCATTATAGACTGGTCGATTGTCTTCTTTGTTCTTCACCTTTTTTCGAATTAGCTTTTTCCATTTGTTTAATTTGTTTAATTTTCAGTCAGGGTCAGAAAGCAACATATGAAAGAATTTGGGTTTCACACAATTATTGTAAAAAAACCCCAAATAATAATAAAAATGGAGATTTAGCTGCCAGTCTTTAGGTGTCAAGCCAGAGCATTCTGAACGAGCAAAAAGTACAAAAGTAAGAAAACTCAGTGTAGAATTGATGGATTATTAGTATGACAATGAAAAAAATGGAACTGATATTTATTGCCACATAGCAGACGGTTGCACATCTGTGTACTCAATTTAATGGCCAAGCATAAAGCCAGACACAAGCTAACTTTGTATTATAAAACAGTCACAACTATTGTAACTCAGTAAAATGCAGAAATAGGCTTTTTTTCAGAGGATAAAGAATATATGCCTTGAGTATTAAGATAGCATGACGATAGCAGACTTTAAAGTAAAGGTATGTGGCTGTTTTAAATACACATTCACATATGGAATCAGTCATCTTATACACACATTTTTGTTCTGGACCAGAAGCGGGCAGCAAATTAAAAGCTACGCAGAGCCAATTTCCACTGATGTCCCTGTGAAAAACTGTTGTACATTTTAAAAAATAAATAAATAAACAAGTGCCTTAGACAATAAACATTTACAAACCTTTCAACATTGCTCAAGTGCCGATGAAGCACAAACTGCACAAGCTTATTACAAAGAAGACAAAATGCGCCCAATTTGATTTTTTTATATAGTCAACAACAGATGAGGGGAAACTACGTGACATCTTTATTCTCTCCAGTCACACACGTCGTATTATATATTTTTTTCACAGCGATGTCATGAATTCTGCTGCACACTCAGGGCTGCGGGTGAATAATTTTTTTTACGATGGGGTCTAAGTCATTAATTTTGCACCGTTCTAAAATAGGACTGGGCTTGTGGAACTGAGACAACTTTTCTCTTGTCGTCACAAAAGCACGAGCTCTCTTGGTGATTTAAAGTCAGCCGTCCGGCCTCAGCAAGTAGTTGCTGGGGAAGAGGACCCAGAGAAAACCCACACAAGAAGGCCGGAGCTGGAATCGAACCCGGTACCTTTGCAGTGTGAGGTCAACGCGCTAACCACTGGAGCACCGGGCTGCGACTATTTCAACATGCAAAATGATGCAAAATTTGGTGCACATGTTGATCTTATCAGGACGTACGTAAAGGTTTTAAGGACCCGAACCCGAAATTGAACCGGAAATCAGCCATTTTGGTTTGATGCAAAGAATCTGGGAGAAATTCATTCTAAAATTATTTCTCCCTATATTGTAATTGGAAAACTCATTTTGCACAAAAAAAAGAAGAAAAAAAAAGACGCCAATTTAACAAGTGTCTTTCACGACGTTTTGTGTTGCACAAATTCAGTGACAATTTTTCCTGTCACATCCCAAGAGCTGCGCTTACAAGGCCTGGTCTTTAACGAGCTGCGGAAGAGTTCACGGATTGAAGACGAGACATCAACTGGTGAAGATTACAGCTCGGACAGACTCCTGACAAGCACTTGCTGCATGAGATTTACCAATCCGCTCGTCCTGAAACGAGGACCTGGCTGCTGATGAAACGGGCCAAATCGATAAAGCCTTGCTGGTTCCCATGCTAGGGAAAAGCAGAGGGTGATTTAGGGGATGTCTCGCTGGAGGAAATGAATAAACATGAGGAGGCGTGAAGGGACGTGGCGTGTGGCGTGCACACTGAAGAAAGTTAATTCTGCCTGATTGGACGGCTCACACTAAGAGAGGGAAGGTCACCTCTAATCATTCCCAACATCATTCTGCCTTTCTCGTATTTTGTTTGCACCCAACCCCGGGGAGCGCGAGAAAAAAAAATAAAAAAATCCGAACGAAGCTTATTTTTCTGAAAATGAAAAAAAAAGAAAAAAAAATCCATTATACGTATCAAGTCAGACCTGCAGTGTAAATCCAACCTTGCACTCGCGGCCTCTCCAGACTCATAGCAGGACTTTAAAAAAAAAAGAAGATACTTAGGCGAGGGAATGCAGTTTGTGTACGAGCAAGAGCAAAGCCACAGAGTCTCTGCGTCAACAAGAGGCAGTCATTAAACCGTGGCCTGAGGTTGCGGGGCGGTGACAGCTTTAAGTGGTCGGGTGCGTACACGCGTGCCCAATTTACACGCCGGATGATATTTGCATCACAGAGATTCCTCAGTGAGAACACAGCTTACCGAAGAGCGGCATCTCCTCTTATCCGACTGCTAACACAAGACGCTCCTCTTCTAACAACGTCTTTTTTTTCCTTTTTTTTTCCCTACCCGCTACTTTTCTTTATACTCTGCCTCCAGAGTAAGCTCCTTATTTTCCAACCCGCGTTGAATAATGGATCTGACAGCCTAAATTTGGTGATATGCTTGCGTTTTATTACATGAATATCACTGACAGAGGGGCTTACGGAGCTTGGTATTAACACCAGCGAGGTCTGCATGAACCCTTTCAGGGACAGCGGTTACTCCAGTGGACATGTTTATCAATGTTATCAGGTTACAGGGTGCGATGAAAGGGTTAAATGCACTGCCGTGGCTTGTGGGAAGCTTTGAAAGGACACCAGTGGACTTGCCTTGGATTCTCTGGGGCTACACGATTTGGAATTTTGACAAAATCGGTAACTATTTTTCTGCGCCTTGTGTGTGATTACTTGGGTAATATGTCGACCCCAAAATGGCTACTTGCTAGAGACAAGCTTACAACGCAGAGTTCAAACTTGAGGCGATCGGGTTACGCAGTTGAACACGGAAATAAAGCAGCGGCAAGAGAGTTCAATGTTAACGACTTCAATGTTATAACTTGCTGTTGGTGAAGTGAACTGTGACGCTGCTTCATTAACCCTCGTGCAGTATTTTTAAGCGGCTGCATGAAGGGTATTACGTCCCAAAAATGTCCCTCTTCCAATGTGCAACAACTTTTTTCACTTTTAATTTTTTTCACTTTCAACCCCTCAAAATGTTCAGTGGGAATTGGCCAAGACATAGATATACATCCTATGCAAAATTTCAGCTTCGTGGAGTTATTTTTCACTGTTTTGTCTGTGGTGTACATTTGTCCAACAGTCCAAAATCGTCCAAAGTGTCCGAAATGTCCAATTTTGGGATAATTACTGCATGGGGGTTAAATAGGTTTTACTGACATTTGATCGTTCTGTAGCAACGCCACTCAACAGCTAAGCTATCTTAGCTGTTGTCATTTGTTCAAAACGTCTTTGATCTGTGATGGTTTAACCACATGCGGTACGTGCTCGCGCTCACACGCACATTTCCTTGAGCGTTGCTTCACCTAGTGGATGCATTGTAGATTGCGTCTTATAGTGCGGTGCGTCGAATATATGAAAAAAAAAGTTACAAAATAGGCCATTGAAGCTGCACCTTTTAATGTGGAAAATACATTGTGTGTGTGTGTGTGTGTGTGTGTGTGTGTGTGTGTGTGTGCGCGCCGTGGTAGTAAACTGAATGAGTTAATAAAAAATAAAATCGTTAATATATAAGATTTTAGATTTTAGAATCGACAATACACAATTATACTAGGAAATTCAAGACCAGATTGATGACGGCTGGACCAACAAAAATTTTTTTACAGTGCAATGGAGCAAATACAGATGCACCCATCCTTTTTAGGAACCTTTCTATTCTTCACGGTCTACTTTGCGTCTGCCCTCTTTGATGCTGCCTGGTTGGATACTTTGTATTCAGAGAGGGTTGGGAGGTGGGGGAGGTGGGCGCTTTCACTGAGGTTCATTAGGAGTGTACAGATACATCGAGAGAAAAAGAGAGGAGAGCGGCTGCGGCAGGGAAGAAATATGAAAAATCCTCCCAATGAAAAAGTGGGCAGGCATCTCGACGCTGGCATGAGCCACAAAAGTCAATGGCGCCTCATCTGCTGCAGCCAGGATACAAAGGTGGACTTTGCCTCAGATATCATCTTCCTCAACATGCATTTTTATAACGTACATGCCTTTCTTGGTCAAATCAACACTTTTGATGGCGGGTGGAGAAAAAAACATTTACCCGGCGACCTTGGAAGTCTCCGAAACATTTGGCCTATGAAATGTCAGCAAAAAGTCATTAAGACTTGAATGCTGAATAAAACATACTCGAATATCTGATTGGGGCTCCGCTCTCTCACAGCCTCACGGATGCCAGTGGAGATTAGCATTTAATATTTGATTTCTTATCATTGCTGCCACTACAGCATGCTACGCGGCAGCGCTGGCGTCGACCAAGCTTTTGACAAATTAAGTTCCAGCGGGGGTTGACACGCGAGAATGTAAAACAATGACATTTATCAGTTTGAATGTTAAATATGTTGTCTAGGTACTATAGTCAATTAAATATAAGTTGAACGGTTTTTGTCAATCATTCTGTACAAAATCCCAACAGCAGGTTAATGGAACACTCTAAATTGCCCCAAGGTGTGAGTGAGAGCGTGGATGGTTGTTTGTCTCTGTGTGCCCTGCGATTGGCTGGCAACTGATTCAGGGTGTCCCCCGCCTACTGCCCGAAGACAGCTGGGATAGGCTTCAGCACCCCCTGCGACTCTAGTGAGGATCAAGCGGTTCGGAAAATGGATGGATGGATGGATGAAGGGTATTACATCCTCGAGGATTGTCCCAAAAATGTCCCTCTTCCAATGTGCAACAACTTTTTTCACTTTTCATTTTTTTTTCACTTTCAACCCCTCAAAATGTTCAGTGGGAATTGGCCAAGACATAGATATCCATCCTATGCAGAATTTCAGCTTTGTGGAGTTATTTTTCACAGTTTTGTCTGTGGTGTCCATTTGCCCAACAGTCCAAAATCGTCCAAAGTGTCCGAAATGTCCAATTTTGGGATAATTACTGCATGGGGGTTAATCCCTCACTATGTATCACATTTTAAAGATGTAAAATGTTTTATCAGCAAAAAAGAGTCAAAATATCCATACCCAAAGACTTTCAATGAATATTCAATGAATCCTCAACGTTCAATGAATAAGTGATAATATAATGGTTGTTATCAATAACTTTATGTCCAGCTTAATAATGCAATGCGTCTTATAAATGAGCAAACACATAATTTTCCGCATGCAAGTGCTGAACTGGTGGGCTTTAAAAGGGACACAACTTGATTGGACAACGGTGATCAATGACTTGCAGCTCCAATGCTAATTACCAATTTATCTCCACAAAGGATCAATAAACTTGATGATTTCATGCTTTTTTTTTTTTTTAAACAACCCTAGGTACAACTCTTCAATTTTATAGAGATGATTAATAACCACAAAGCATGTACACAACATAAGGGAGTCGGACGACTTCATTCAATGGTCGACCCCCACGAGCAATCTGATTTCATTGTCCTTATGAAAGTCCCTCCATCCAATGTGATGAGCGTATGATGCAGCGATTCCATGGTCGATATTGTTTTTGGCGATTTTGTTGATGAATCCTGCCGACCGCTGACCATTCACATGCGCCCGATGAGCCAATCAGCCGACCAACAGCAAATCGATCGTGATTACTTTGGCTTAACAAAGATCAATGAGGGTTAATGGCCGTGGCCACTTTGCCCTGATCAACGTGGGCCAACAAGGACAAGCAAAACTGTTCCCCCCCCCCCCCCCCCTTCTTTTTTTGTTGGCCTCTAAGGAGTGGAGTCAAGCAAGTGAAATACAAAAGTCATTTCGCGGAAGCTGACAAATCAGACAACCAACTTTATTTTTATCTCATTTTGTCACCATCTCCACTCCTTCTCGTCTCCACTGGCATTCCTATTTCACTTGCTTGACTACACTCCTTAGAGGCCAACGCTCGAAGGGGGGGGGGGGGGACAGTTTTGCTTGTCCTTGTTGGCCCACGTTGATCAGGGCAAAGTGGCCACGGCCATTAACCCTCATTGATCTTTGTTAAGCCAAAGTAATCACGATCGATTTGCTGTTGGTCCTGATTAAGGGTCTAGTGGATGGTCAGCGGTCCGGCAGGATTCATCAACAAAATCGACAAAAACAATATCGACCATTTATCGCTGCATCCGCACTGGGAGGGACTTTCTATTGCTCTGTGGGGTATTTGGTCGTCCGCACAACTACGGTAGATTTGGTCGTTATTAATCATCTCTATAAAATAGAGTTGTACACCTATTTGGGAGGGTTGTTTAATAAAAAAAAAAGCATGAAATCATCGCAGTGATCCGGATTGGAGTGGAGCTGCAAGTCATTGATCACCGTTGTCCAATCAATTCCCTTTTAAAGCCCACCAGTTCTGAACTTGCATGCGGAAAATAATGTGTCTGCTCATTAGCTGAATAAGACGCATTGCACTAAGACATAAAGTTATTGAGTTTATATTAACTTATTCCGTTGAGGATTCATTGAAAGATTGAAAGTCTTTGGGTATGATTTAAAATACTCTTTTTAGTGTCACTGATAAAACATTTTACATCTTTAAAATGTGATACATAGTGAGGGATTAACCCTCTATTCGTGGAGTTAAAAATAACTCCACGAAGCTGAAATTTTGCATAGGATGTATATCTATGTCTTGGCCAATTCCCACTGAACATTTTGAGGGGTTGAAAGTGAAAAACAATTTAAAGTGAAAAAAGTTGTTGCACATTGGAAGAGGGACATTTTTGGGACATAATACCCTTCATGCAGCGGCGTAAAAATACTGCATGAGGGTTAAATTTACATTTGTTCAGCGTTGACTTGTGAGCAACTTCCAACATTGAGACCATTGTCGATGTACGACGGTTCAGGCAGCCTGATAGCGAATGATTTATTCATTAACGTGCACATTTTAAAATGTAATGAAAAACATATTGGCTGTCATATCCAGGCAGGTGCTATTAAGACGCTAATGATTATGATTCCCTCAATGGATTGATTTCTACGCTGTCACATTTATGAATAAAGTAGCTGACATCCACAACACACATCCGCAAAGTGCCAACTCTGTCTGCTTGAACAAATTCACCCCAAATCATGTTCCACCACCTGCCCCACACAATAGGCCTCCTTTTAGGTCGTCTAAAATGTAATCTACTTGTTGGTACCAAATTGCACTGAACACCCAGGGCGTCAACTAAATTCCCAAACACACTAAACCAGACTGGCTCGAAAATGGAAATGCGTCCATTTGTATGCCGAGTGCAGCCTAATTTCTGTTACCAAATTATCAGGTGCGTTGGGGGCGAGGCAGCTCCATGCGCCGGAAGGCCCAGTGAGGCGCATCGTAGTCCCAAATATGCACTCCCTGGATCCTGTCAATTCCTGCCTGGTACGGGTTGTCGACTTTCCTGCAGAGCTTTGGCTTTGCTGCCCTCCATGTCTGCTTCGACATGGGGTACATTTTCAGCTTGTGAGGGAGCTTCTGGAGGTCACCGATTCGAAGAGCCACATACTCCCACGACCCCCACAAAGATTGCGTTCAAGATCCGGTGATTGTCAAACTGGATTTTGCCTGTCTGATAGAGATTTGGACAGGTGCCGTGGGTGCAGCATTTTACTTGAATTGTTTCCACCTGACTGTGCCTATTTTAACTCGTGGAGGAGTTAGGGGGCGTGGTGGAGGAAAGTTGACTATTTTTCAAAACAATTTTACATGTGGCAGCCAAGTAGTCGAGTGGTTAGCATGTCGACTTCACACACCTTCCTGTGTGGAGTTTGCATGTTCTCCCCGTGCTGGCGTGGGTTTTCTCCGGGTCCTCCTGTTTCCTCCCACATACGAAAGCTCACGCAGGCACAGGGCCAACAAGCAAGTGGATGAGATAATGAATGCATGGATGGATAATTTTAAAATGACATCTTTACACAT
Organism: Hippocampus abdominalis; assembly: GCA_018466805.1. Classification (NCBI taxonomy): domain Eukaryota; kingdom Metazoa; phylum Chordata; class Actinopteri; order Syngnathiformes; family Syngnathidae; genus Hippocampus; species Hippocampus abdominalis. The sequence continues at coordinate 2,590,961 of CM031707.1, read as the reverse complement.
TGTTGTTCACTAACAGGACTCCTAAATCTATAAAGTGGGACGTATTTTATTGACAGTGACGTATAATGATAGAGTAATGACTTATACTACACCCATTATGTGCAGCGAAATGAAACTGTGGAATTGCGCAGAATATTATTCGACAGATTGTTCTTGGTCCGCTTCCCTCCACTGTGCAGGAAATAAAAATGTCGCTTGTAATTTTTGCGAGTCTCAATTATGGAAAAAGCTACAGTATCTACACACATAGACAGTGTGTCTATGTGTGTGTGTCTCTTGGCCAATCGGAGGCCAGGATGATGCTCAATGGCAAGAGCAGCTATGAGTATGTTGCGTTCAGAAAACTCGGCGCTGTGTAAACCAGTGTGGTGGTTGCTTTTGCCGTTTCCGAACGAAGCAGTACAGGTCACTGTTGGATTAAACTTGGTTGTAGTGAATCTCTCGCGAGGCAAGAGCAGAGAAAAAGATTTCATATAACACAACAGGGTTTTTTTTTCGTCGTATGGGGGGGGGCAGGAGAATGGGAATAGTGTTAATGCATGAAGATTTTACATTCGGGGGTATTTTCGCCCATGTAGGTTTCGTTCTAGAGGAGTTTCACTGTAGTCTCTTAAATTCTAACACACAAAACATATTCTCACGTCTTCAAATCGAACAATCTAACGTGTTTGCATCTCTCCCACTTGGTAAGCTTGACTCTGTGAGAAATGCACAAAGTGGTCTTGTTTTGAAGACCTTTTTAACTGTTCAAGCTTCAAACCAAGAACATTGGCACAGCTTCTTGCAACAGGATTTTTTTAAATATTTTTTTTTTTAACCCATATTAGAAATTATTTAACTTTCAGGCATGTTGATACCTCGCACTGATGTTATGAAGGCTGTCTCTGGAGACAGATCCTCCAGATTGCTTTATGGGTTATGTAAATGAGCTTCTGTGCTACTTCGCTGAGCCATGATTGAAGTGTAATATCACACACAAGGTCTGCGTGTGTCTTATTACAGTTGCGACACAGGAAAGAAGAAGGCTGCTGCTGCTGGTTCCTCTCAAGTCTTTTTGGTTGTAGAGCACAGTGGAATTATTTTAAGGTTTCTTTGGGTATGCTCCCTTAGGAGGGGAGCCTTGTTCATCATGTATGCATCACAGCTGGATCTCCTGCAGGCAGCAGGGCTCACCTTTTCAGGGGGGAAATTAGGGGGTGTTCTAGTGTATACAAAACACTAATTAACCTTAACCATTCTCCTTAAAGCAGAATTTTAAGAGGCCACTCCACACAGGGTCAATGGCTCATTTTCCAGCAAAATCACCGAACCCACCACTGTTCTCATTAAAAAAAAAAAACTGGAAAAAAAAAAGCCATTTAAAAGAACGGACCGAGGGCCAATTAAGCGCAAAAACATGTTCGAGTAAATGCCAGAACTGTCACTGACTATGGCGTAGCTCTTGTATGTTTTAACTTAATTAAAGTTACATTTGACAGAAGTCTGACCTGACCTACTACACACATGACATCTCCACCGACAATTAGGAATCTTTTCCTGCAAACTTGATTGCTGTTGAAGTACCAAGACCTTCCAGGGGATCTGACTGCTGGGATTTAAAAAACAAAAAACAAAACAAACACACAAACACAAAAATTAAAGAACTAAAAGTATTATGTCAGTGAGTGGTGAATGCTTGCGAGTGTTTGCGCACATGTTGGTTTTTCGTCAACGACAAGAAATCATTAAAAAGTGAACATCGAATGTTCAATTTCTTGTCACCTGCTAGATAATGTCTCCAGTAGGAGAGTGAACGGTGTAGCTTGAAAGAAGAAAAACCTGAAATAAAAGTGGCTTCACACGAGGAGGGGAAATGTGTAGCGGCGAGCGGCAGGCGAAAGGAAATGCCAACAGGTCAGCGATGGAACGCCTCGGGCGAAGCGCCACAGACGCAGAGCTCATTAAAAACCGTCATCTCGGAACGGCAGGACAGTATGAGTGAGCGCAGCCCGATGGCAACCGGTCGTCGCTTCTGTGAGGAAGAATGATCGCAGGGGCCGAGGCGAGAAACAACAACAACAACAACAACAAAAGAGGAAAACAAATCGAGGCGGGATGGAGGAGGTGATGGAGGAGGAGAAACCCTTGGAAGGAGAAATGTTCCATCGCGTTCACAGTTATGAATCAGCGGGACTAGGAGTCTGAGAGTAAGTGTGTGTGTGTGTGTGTGTGTGTGTGTGTGTTTGTGTGTGTGTGTGTGTCTGGAACAACCTTCACTCTTTCTAAAACTAAAGAGCCATTCTCCAATTTATGGGGATGCAATAAAAGAATGCTGTGCCTTTGGGTTTCACTTGCGGAATAAAAATAGGGCTGTTTTGCTTTTTGTTTTTTACAAAAAGCTGAATTTTTTTTTTGGTCATGTTTTATGAAAGTGAGCGTTTCATCTCATGTGTAGAATTCTTCAAAATACGCATTGCCACAAGTTTATAGCTCCCTGCATAATCAAAGAAAAAATATATATAAATACAGTCAAACCTCGGTTTTCGAACGTCTTGGTTCTCGTCCAATTCGGTTTTCGATCAAAATTTCGAGTTTTTTATGCCTCGGATTGACGAACAAATTTCGGTTCTCAAACAAACTGAGCGCACTTGAATGCATCATTTGACTCCTCTCGCCTTCCTTAGACGAGGAAGTGACGCTTCCTCGGGTAGACGAGGAAGTGACGCTTCCTCGTGTTGCTTTCCATTGTGAGCAGACGTGTTCAGTAAACATTTTTATTTGAAAAAGAGCGTGGTTTCGGTTTTCGAACAATTTCGGTTTTCCAACAGCCTTCTGGAACAAATTATGGACGAAAACCGAGGTTTGACTATATTGAAAAAACCCCAGTTCATAGCCGAGTCCGCAAGTCCCAAACCACAAGTATGCGGGGGTCTATTTTAGATGAGGAAAAATATTTATAGTTCCCCACTGATATTTTTTTCATTCACACAGCATTCAATGAAACATGCATATTTTTGAAACGGGTGAAGAAGTCAGAGTACCTGAAGAAAGGCAAGGATTCCAAACGTGAACCTCAGACATGTGCGTCAGGCATGTTAACCACAAGATCACCGCACTGCCTAATGGGAAATCGCAATTTAACATTTACAGACACTCACAGCTCTGTTATTGATTGTTCTGATATTTGCTCTTATTACATTTTTGCCCACTGGGATCCACGGAGAAGTCCTTCCGCTCCTTTTTGACATTACATCATGGCCGATTAAGCAATTGATTTTTCAGTTGACAAGGACCCCTTTCACGGCGCAAAGAATCACCTCCAAACAAGTTAGAGTTAACGCACTTGCAGGCATGCAGGTGAGCCTGTCGGACCCGCAGACGCGCTGAAGGTTAAGACGGTGATTAGAGCGGGAGGATGACACCTTGCCCTTTTTGCTCCGCTGCCTGCCTATTGATCGCATCACCCTTCCAGCTACTCTGTGGCTTCAATGCGCCTCCTTCGCTCACGTTTCCATGCTTGTTCACACCTCAGCCACAGATCTTCTTTTCGTTTTACTCATTGAGTCAATGCGCCGAAGGTAAGGCATTTACATGTGGTAGGAGAGGAAATAGCCGAGTGTGGCTCGTCTGTCACTGCCGCTGGTATGCCAACAATCGAAAACAAATATTGGCTTTATCTCACAGCAGGCGGCATGGCGGGGGGACATTTCTCAATGCTGACAGCTCCTCAGATAATGAGCCGCTTGCATTGCAACATAATTAAAGTCCAGTCCCTGTGATATTTGAGAGTAAAGAAACTGGTAGGGGTGGAAAGACACTGTCATAGCCCCTACGCAGCCTGTTTTAGATGTCGCCCTTGTCCAACACGCCTGATTGAAATGATCAGCACATCATGAAGCTTTGGTGGGAATGCGCATGGTTATTTGTCACAATATGTGCCCTATGACTGACCGGCGACCAGTTCAGGGTCTTCAACGCAACAGTCACGACTGGATCAGCCAAGATGATAATCCGTCCTTTTGATAATTTGATCAGAAAGGGGCAGTCTGGCTCAAAATGGCAAAAGCAACTGTCCTGTCAGCAGCAGTAGCAGCAGCCTAAAGTAAATACATGATCCCCCACCCCCTTTTTTTTTCAACTAATAAGTAAAAGGTTGAAGAACGAACAGCGGTTTTGCACACTAGTTAATAGAACGGCATTGATGCCGTGTCGTAATGATGATTAATAATGTGTACTGTCATATTCAATGAAGGGCCAAGGCTGCTGTGCAAATTTATTGATTGACTGTCCAAGAGGGTTCAGTGGCAAAGGAGGGTTTCGCATCTTGGCCAAGGACACGTTGAGAATAAAGGGTTGAAAGGCGGCCAATGGCAGCAGTAAACCTTCACTGACGATGGAACCAACGCACTTCCTTATGACAACGCCCCCGCCCCCGCCCCCAAAAAACCACTTTGCTCACATCAAGAGTTGATCAGTACACAATACAGACACTATTTACTACTGTAATGGATGCCATGTCTCAATTTGTCACCTCATACACTTTAAGAAATAAATTCCACGACACAAATACACAGACAAGAATTTAAATGAAGCGAACCAAAATAGCATCTATGACCCATGCAAAGAGCCTCTGCGATAAAGTCATGTGACACATCCAGACTGTCTTTTGCCCTTTATTTAGTTTTGAACCCCAGTTTCACATAAACATTTTAAATATCCTGATAACACTTCATTATTATTCCAAAATTGGTTTAAAAAAATGGCTTCTCCACAAATAGATGGCCCCCACCTCCCCACTAATGACCCTATGGGGCTCATGTTCATAGCGTAGTGTCCACAAGTAATGATGACGCATAGGGTGAAAACATAGGAGCTGTAACACTTGAAAACTTGGAATAAAGCGGCAACATGACACGATCTTACCATGCCCGAGTAATCTCCCTACGACACGCGCTTCAAAACATCCGCAGAATCATCCATCTTTGTGTTCAATCAAGGCGACGTGCGCTAATGCAACACGAGTGGCGGCTAATTGTAATTAGATCAGCTGGTACTCCATTCCAATCAGAGGTTTATTAGTGCATAACGTGTCGGATGGTGTCAAGGATCTTCACGCTTTACAGCTTCCGTTCGTCAAAATAATCTGTGTGACACGTCGCATGGAAATGTGATCTCGCACCAGTCCGACACACAACTACCATCTGGAGTGCATCTCAACTTGAAATTGTGGACACATTAGCTTGGCAAACAATACGATATGTAATGAAGTAACACAAGATGCTACTTCACTAAGAGAGTCATGGTTGCGTAAGCAGGATTCTGATAAGCAGGAGATAATGGATTCCTGTTATATTAGTAATGACCAGAGTGGAAACATGACCTACAGCCTGTCAACAGAATATTGTGATCAATTTTTCATTATTTTTGTGTAATATTTAATACATGATGATGAAAAATACAATACTGATGGATCCAGTACTATGAAACTCTCATCTCCACCTTAGCGTGGTGGAAGGGTTTATGTGTCCCGATGACCCTGGGAGCTAAATTGTCTTGGGCTTTATGCCACTGGCAGAGTAACCCTTGGCAAACAGGTCCAAGGTGAGGGACCGGGTAAAGCATGGCTCACAAACCCTTTATGATGAGTCACAGAATTGAATCACGTTTTCCCAACCCCAGACGTGGGTCACCGGGGCCCCATTCTGGAGATGAGGCTCAAAGGCAAGTAACTGGTGGCCAGGCCTGCAGAGATGGGGCCTGGCTAGGTACCGCCAGAAAAGGTAACGTGGGTCCCCCCTTCCCATGGGCTCACTACATGTCGAAGGGGTCAAAGGGGTGAACTGCTCTGTGAGCTGGGTGGCGGCCAAAAGCGGAGACCCCAACGGTCCATTCCGTAGTATAAGCGGTGTAGAAAATGGATGGATGATCGTCATTACAGTTTAAGACCAGCCGGGGCTCTAAATTGAAGCCTTCTGAGACGTTTTTGACAAACGTAAGCGATCTTACTGCATAGGAATAGGAACATTTCAAGCTTAATTGAGTGTGTTGGGTCACTATAGGTTGAATTTGCCACATGATAGTCAAAGTAGGGTTTCAAGCCTGCGTTCTAAACTAGGGTTAAGGTTTCAAGTTACTGATTCAAGATTAAATTCGAAGACTGGATTAGGGTTTTAAACAGCGTTTGGGTTTCCTATGAGGGTTTTAAGGCCATGTAAGGCTTTCAAAGTACGATGTCAAGTCAGGAACAGCGTTTCAGATCTTGACACTTGCTAAAAAGAAGACATGTCACTTCAGGAAAGATCAACTGATATTCCGCTTTCATTCGCATTCGAGCAAGATGGTCCCCCGCCGAATGTTCAGCCACTATTTATCTTCCAAAAAGTAAACGTCTGCCTCACAAGTAGAGATGACACTTGGATTTTATCACACGGCACAATTGACAAACTAGTTCTGCATACCAGCTGCTGGGCGCTGAACGAAGATGAATGGGTCAGTGGGCCTGAAGTGTGAGTCCTTGTACTGATCCGCCAGTGACCTTTTCCAATGCAAAGACAAATGACAATGAAAGCTTTCGGCACAGATGACCTTTCATACAAACCAATGTTGGGAGACCGTGTGTGTTTATCAGATCGTTAAACACGGCATTCATGTGAAAAGACCTCGTGGAAACACCTCTCGCCACCTTGCTCGCACACCACATTGATCTTCATCAACTGAAGAAAGTGTACATTGTATAAGGATTGCAGTTGTTTGTTTGCATGAGAAAGCCCTTAAAAAACGGCTTAAAGTGTTTCAAAATAGTTTCCTCGCCGCATTCTAAAAAAACCCCCAAAACAAACAAACAAACAAAACTGTAAATCGGTGAATCCATGAAAAACAAAGTCCAAATAGCATGTTTGTTAATGTTGTTTTTTTACTATTTGCAATGGGGCTCGATGCCTATCCACCCGCAAATAATGGAGTTTACTGCTCTCAAATGCTAAACGTACAGAAATAAGTTTTTCTCAATAACAAGGTTTGCATTGACACTCTGGCCTTTGCTGACAGTGGGACCTTTTGGCACGGCGTGCACCGTTATTCCAGAGCCACCCACTCAGTCGCTGTCAGCGTCCGTGTCTGGCGGTTGCGGTGATATATGAGGGCCACGTCAGGACAAGCCAGAGCAGACGGGTCAGGAAAACACACCAGAACCCAACTACAACAGCGAGGATCTGTTCTTGATTAATTGTCTGACAGAGACTATTGCCGCAGCATAAAAATCACACTCACGACACTCAGGAGTGATAAATACAAGAAAGGGTTCTCGTTGAATGATGAAAAGGATTAATCACCTCCAATCATTCAATGACTATTTCATCCCACCCATGCTTTTTTAAATAGCAAACCCAGCAGAATGTAAAGTGACTTAAGAGATTCAGGCGATGACTGCAATTCCACTTTTTCCTATTGAATTAAATTGCCATTAATCTGCATAACGGGCGGCCAGGTAGTCGAGTGGTTAGCACGTCGACTTCACAGTGCAGAGCTACCGGGTTCAATTCCAGCTGCGGCCTTCCTGTGTGGAGTTTGCGTGTTCTCCCCGGGCCTGCGTGGGTTTTCTCCGGGTACTCCGGTTTCCTCCCACATTCCAAAAACATGTGTGGCAGGTTGATTGAACACTCCAAATTGTCCCTCGGTTTGAGTGTGAGCGCGAATGTTTTTTTTGTTTCTGTGTGCCCTGCGATTGGCTGGCAACCGGTTCAGGGTGTCCCCTGCCTACTGCCCGAAGATGGCTGAGATAGGCTAGAGCACCCCCCCGCGACCCCGAATCAATGACCCATATTTTTGTTGTTTTAAAAAGAGAAATAGCACATTAAAAACACCATCCATTTTCCGGCTTCATCCTCACTAGGGTCGCGGGGGGGTGCTGGAGCCCATCCCAGCAGTCTTCGGGCAGTAGGCGGGGACAAATGCCAATAATCCATGCTCACACTCATACCTAGGGACAATGTAGAGTGCCCAATGAGCCTGTCATGCATGTTTTTGTGTGGGAGGAAACCGGAGCACCCGGAGAAACCCACGCAAGCCGGGGAGAACATTCCACACAGGGAGGCCGGAAAAAGAGAAATAGCACATTAAAAACACACAATATGATAAAAGACAATGTAAACGAACTGTGAAATAAAGCCAAAAGTCGTGACACGGTGTAATATTTGTGATGACGTCTGAAGCTTTCTTGCAACATTACGCTCCCACCCACCCATTTAGAAAAAAAAAATCGACCCAATGAAGAACTCCAAAAACTTGGTTGGTAAAAGAACCACTCTACAGTGAATATGGAGGGTGCAAAAAAACGAATCGCAACATTTTACCATTTGTTGCCGAGCCCTAAATGTGTTGCCTGCTAATGAAAACCAGGAGTTTGTTTCTCAGCCGAGACTGGCAGCAGAGGAGACAATCATCCCTTCCTAAACCTCATTTAGCTCTAGCAGCGAATGATAATGTGGTTTGTTTATGGAGATTAGGCTTATTAAGAAACATGTCATTTGCACTTTGTGTATTTGTGCAGATTGCCACAAAGTAATTAGCTCTGCATTGTCTTGTTTTTTTTGTGTGTTTTTTTTTATATTCTCCACTATTCTCCATGTGTCACACTGAATAAATTTAGCACCGCCAAGCAAAAATGTCTGCGGACGTGACTGAATTACACTGAATCGCCAACAGTTAGCCAGGATTTATCCATCTTATCCATCCATTTTCGGCTGCTTAGACTGTTCAGGGTGTATGTCAGAGCCTTACTGGGAGAAGCACGATATCGCCCGTTACAGTCGGTCACCGATTAATAGCAGGGGACAGACTATAGACCAGGGATCACCGATTTTTTTCCGAAAATGAGAGCTGCTTTTTGAGCTTGATGTGAAGGGCTACTAGTTTGATACACACTTCTGAAATAAATTTGCTCTTCATAGGAAGGATAAATTTGCTCTGTATTCAATTTTATCATAGTCAGAGTAGGTAATCGAGAGGAGCCAGAAGGATATTCATTTGGATGTGAGGTGTTCCGGGCATGACTCGACTATGACACGCCTCGGGATTAAGTTGGGGAGAGGGAATTTTTCACAATATTCAATTTATTTTTGAAAATCTCTGCCTATCCATTTTCAAATGATCACTTCTACAACATTACGAGAAAATTACCAATGTCCCATCTGCCGTTTGGATAATATGGGCCTGTGGCTAAAGCGAGACTGTCGCAGGGTTTTTACTTTCTGGATCTGGATTTCCTGTCTATGTTTAGGGTCTGGGACGGCACAGTGGATAGACTGATTAGCACGTCCTCCTCACAGTGCAGAGGTGCAGGGTTCGATTCTTACTCCAAGAGTTTGCATGTTCTCCACGTGCCTGTGTGGCTTTTCTCTGGGTATTCCAGTTTCCTCCCACATTTCAGAAAACATGCAAGGCAGGTTCATAGAACACTCCAAATTGTCCTGAGTTGTGAGTGTGAGCGTGGATGTTTGTTCGTCTGTGTGTGCCCCGCGATTGGCTACAGGTTCAGGGTGGATCCCGCCTACTGCCCGAAGACACCCGGGATCGGCTCCAGCAGGCGGATGCCACTTGTGAGGATAAAGCGGATCGGAAAATGGATGGATGAATGGATGGATGTTTAGGGGATCCCTGGTACCCACTGGCACCACATTGTTGACCCCTCTTTTAGACCATTTTTATAGTATCGAAGACCCCCCTATGGTATGTGTTGCATTCTATCAGGACGAGAATGAACACAAGCTGCAGGTTGAAGCGATACAATGTCAGTTTTCTTTTAATAAATGTTGGAGCTCTCTGAATTGCTCAGAAATAAATCACAGTCAAAGAGCCGGTGGCCAGAGTCTAATTACGATTCCAGTCCAAGCAACCTTTCAGCAGGTGGTGGTTGTCTCCAGACGACAGAAAGTACATCTCGCTTGCTAACTGGCGCTAGCGGTTGTGTTGCTGGTCATCCGGGAGCGGCATCGACCAGCACAGTTGGCTGACTTTTACAGATGTGTTGTGATATCGTTATTGGCACAACAGGTGAGGACCGTGAGCCGTTATTGTCTCGCTGGCCTTTTCACCCACACCAATAAAAGATCATTGTTCGCATGCCATTTTTTATAAGGTCAGCCTTGGTTGGGGGTTGAACCGTGTGGCGCTTACAAAAGCATTACTAAGATCAAATGATGCACTCGTTTGTTCCTGAGTAAACATTCGTATCAAAAAGGCTCTGCTCCGTTGGTAACATTATTGACATTCTTGCCAGACCCCTGAATGAAAAGCGAGTCAACAACGACAAGGTGTTTCACTTTTCCTTAATGCCCGCACCCAAAAAAAATCTGTGTCAGTCAGTGTAAAACTGACAAATCAAAAGAGTTACCGTAGAGCATCTACTATAGTGAAGTCAAATAAATGTTTGTCTGACAGAGCCTTCTTGCGAATGGTGAAAAAACTGGAGACATTGACACCATCGAAAAGGTTTTCGATGGTGTCACATTTTGGGTATGATTTTGGGTATGATTTCTGGGACCGCCAGACCTTAAAGGCCGGTCCCTGAAAATATTGTCTGACATTAACCCCCATGCAGTAATGATCCCAAAATTGGACATTTCGGACACTTTGGACGATTTTGGACTGTTGGACAAATGGACACCACAGACAAAACAGTGAAAAATAACTCCACAAAGCTGAAATTTTGCATAGGATGTATATCTATGTCTTGGCCAATTCCCACTGAACATTTGGAGGGGTTGAAAGTGAAAAAAAAGGAAAAGTGAAAAAGGTTGCACATTGGAAGAGGGACATTTTTGGGACGTAATACCCTTCATGCAGCCGCTTAAAAATACTGCATGAGGGTTAAACCGATCCGTGCGCCAAAAAAAGTTGGGGACCGCTGGTGTAAAGCATGTCACCACTGGACTATAAAGCAGTGGAGACACATTCCCTGGAGTGATTAATCACGCTCTCTCCATCGGGCAATCTGATGGACGAGTCTGGGTTTGGAGGTTGCAAAAACAGTACATTTCGGACTGCACTGTGCCAAATGTGGAATTTGGTGGAGGAAGAATTGCGGTGTGGGCTTGTTTTGAATGCTTCAGAATACCCAAACATTTTGGACTATTCCTTGCTCCCAACCTTGTGGGAACAGTTTGGAGCGGGTCCCTTTGTTATGGGAATTTGACATATAACACTGCGAAAATGTAAGTAACAGTTCGTACCATTGAATGCTGACCAGTTATTTTGCAGATAAGCAAAGTGGCCTGCTCATGCACGCGACTGCATTCTGTGTAGCTGCTCAAAATACTGATTGAGAGGGGTAAGATCAGCACAAAGAGAAGAAAACGAGATAAAAAGTGAGGGGAGGGCGGGGGGCTCCCTTGACAGACCAGTGAATGGTGTCTCTCCATGTTTTTTTTTTCTCGAATAAATCTCATTATTTTTTTATAATGCTTGTTATCTTGGTTTCCCTGGACAAGACACCTTCATCTTCCAACATGACACGGTTCATAAAGACATGGATGACAGAGTCTGGGGCCTGCACAGAGTCCTGACCTGAATCCGATTTAGGATGAATTGGAGCGGAGAGTGAAAGCCAGGCCTTCTCGACTAACATCAGCGTGGGACCTCACCAATGGTCAAAAATTCCCATGAACACACTCCTCAACCTTGTCGACAGCCTTCCCAGGAGAATCGAAGCTGTAATGGCCGCAAAAGGTGCACTGACATCATATTGAACACTAATGGTTAGGAATGGGGTGGCACTTAAGTTCATATTTGAGTCAAGGCAGGCGAGCAAATATCTTTGGTAATATCGTGTATGGCAATATTTTCAACACACCGGTGCATCCATGATGGGTCCACTGTGAAAATCTTTTAAATGGATTTTATTCTAACAAACAGCGCAAATCGTCATTGACGGTACAATGGGCACCTTGGGTGGGTTACTTATAACGCTCACTGTTTGAATACAAGAGGTGCTGCAACACATGTAAGCAGACAATATAACAACACTCCGTGGAATATATTCTTTATCTTCTCCGAAAATGACTAATGTAGCTGCAGCTTACTGAGAATGTCTCCATAAAGATGAGAGTATATCTGTATCTATTGGCCTGTATTATACTGCCATTTATAACATATTTTAATGTTGGTCTGTGTTCCTCTTAGATGCTCAAGAGATTGTTTCCACCATCAGTTTCAACAAGCTGCGACCTCTCCAAGCCAGTATCGAGCAAACACATTTGACCAACGTTTGATGATGACACCGTCTTGATTTGGGAGTACGCATTTATTTAGCTCTGCCTTCTCCCCGTTGTGCGTTGCCATAGCACCAAGGCAGCATGTTGCCGTTGCACAGGCTGATGAGAACAACGTTTCACAACGGAGCTGAATGTGGCTGGATCCCCAGGGAACGGCGAAAAAAACCTGTTACTTTCTCTCACTGCTCATCGAGCACTGACACGCTGACACGCTGCTTCTCAGCCACATCATACTACTCCATCCCAGGGTGTAACACTTCACAAAAATTGTACAGATGTGTCATGGCCAAAACCTACAGCAAAGAGGAAGAGTCACCATATGGAATGCAGCAGTTCAAATAAATAATAATCCAGAGTTATTACTGGCTGATTATTGGCGCGCGCTAACAAAACAGTTGCTGATCTTACCATCTAGATTCCATGCTAGATTGTAGTCAAATTCTCTTCTTGGCTGAATTACTCATAAAATATGCATTGCGGTGAAGTGCAGTGCATATTAAAAAGAGATACTTTTAGCTTCCGTAAAATGTGTGTTGCTTGACTACACAGCATTCCCCTTGGAGCGAATGTATGAATCGGGTTGGGCAACTACCACTTTTTTTCGAGACCGAATACATGACGTGTTGCAATTGCGATGAAAATGTGTTATTTTCAATCAAATATTGTTGGAAAACCCCAAACTGGCATACGCAAGTCTCACTCAAATAACAGCCAGCGATCAGGCGCTAATGCTAATCAATGCGCTTCTCTCACTCTAATCTGTGTTAATTTGCTCCAAAAACTCGAGTTGGGGTGCAATGTTATGCTAATTAGCCCCGCTGTTCCATCACAATCCGAAAGTAAAACGCTCTCTCGCAGAAAACATTTTCAGAAGGAGGCAAATGGCAAGACTTGATGTATGGGAAGGCACTCCAGAGAGCTAACAACTTGGATGCAAGCAATTATCATGTCATTTTTCCATTATATGTCCCCTAGGTGGCACTTAAGGCACTGCTTTTTTTTTTTTTTTAATTCCTCCAGAAGCTTGTTCATAGTGACTCGAAAGTTTTCCAGAAATGCTACTACACACTTCGAAACAAAAGACAATACGGAGTCAGTGGCCTGAAATATGCACTTGCGCAAGCATATGAAATGCTTTGCTGGTGTTGTGAGGGCTCACTAAGCCCGTTAATAGGTCCGGCGTGTTCTGGTGGTCATGACTGCCTGCGGGGCCAATGTATGTTTAAAAAGGTCACCGACTCTGCCGGGGAGAAGGGAAGCAGGCTGCTTGCGCTACGTGCAAAGTCAAGACAATGGTGAGGCTTCGCTTAAGGCCGGGCAAAGCTTAAATCAATATGACACACACTGAATTGGAGGCCAAGGTAATGTAATGCCTGCCCGACTGGGAATGATCGCGCAAACCAACACATTTGTGGTGTGGCGAGAATGAAGACAAACCTTGAATAAATTGCCTTTCGAGTGTTTTTGGAAAGTGTGAAATCACATCAACGGCCGCGTCGCCACTCGCTGGAACAGTTGCTCAGCGTGATGGGACATTTTGGAAGTAAATGGGCAAGCCACTTGCCCCGATACCCTCGATAGCACTGCGGTAAATGCTTGTCATCAGCAAGTCATTTTTCTCTCACGGTGGACCGAATGCTCGCTCTTCCTTCTTCAGTTTTTTTTTTTGCGCCCCAAACGTGGTGCAATTTAGAGTTTTGGGTCAGCAAGACTTCGAATCATGTATCCTTAAGTGACGTCACACAAGTCTACCACCGAAGAATTCAGGATTCAGTTTTTTCAGACCGGCCTGATTGGCAAGGGGGGGTATGTGTGAGGATAGCCACAGGATCATCGATGCAGGTTATAGGGCGCACTGTTGTTTTTTTCGAAAATGGAATGCTTTTAGGTGCGCCTTATAGTGCGGAAAATACGGTCCATTTTATATTGCCATCATATCCTGCTGTGTAGCAACATCATCACCAGCATCCCCCCCATAATCGTGTTCAAACGCTCATTTAATTCATTAAAAACGTGCACATTTATAGCGCTGCCATTGATTAAAGTGATGTGGATATTTTGCTGCCGCCAGCTGTGCCCATCAAAATCCGTTGTTTTAATCAAGTGCTCCATGAATAGCACTGAGTTGAGCTGTTCATTCTTCCTCCGCATTTCCGTCATAGTCTTGCTTTTGTCAAAATGTCTCAAAAGTCATCCTCCAGTGACCACTGCGTGTATTCAAATAAAAAAAATGAATTTGAGTGAGGGAATATTAGCATTTGGCATGACTTCAAGACGCATGAAAACGTCTAAAAGATCCATGGCTGAAATTGAACAGAAAATTGTCCAAAATTTGGCTTGAGGGACCCATTTGAGCACATTTCAGGGCTCGTACTTTGGCAAACTCCTATTTGGTTTTTTTTTTTTTGCTCAAATGAGCTTCATTCTGTCCTTGACAGATTTCTGTAACTTATACGTTACAGAAAAAAAAAAAATCCCAACCCCAGTTTTCAGCTTTAATTCACTTGACATTTCCTATTTGAAAATGTGATACCAAATTTGTTGAACATTTCACGCGTAAATCCACTTTGAATAAAGTCGGAGAAACTGCTTGCATTGATTTTAAAGTATCAATTATAGCTTTTCCCACCGTTGAACTTCAGAGGATGAACATCGAACGCAGATGATCAAAAGCGTCAAAATTGTGTGAAACCTTGAAAGGCCGGATTTAAAAGAAGCCTACATTCATATTTAGCATGAAGAATTACTTTATTGTGCATCAAGTGAGAGGAGAGAAGAAGCAGTGTGGGAAAAAAAAAAAAAACAAGCGGAATCTGCCAAGAAAAGCTTGTGAAGTTGCGCCAGGGGGTGACGTTGCTCCCCAAAACCTGTCCTCGTCCCGCGGGTCCCTTTTCTTCTAACATAATGAGCCGCCGAGCGAGCGCTGCCGAGTCCTGAGAGTTCCGGGAAGAGCGCCCACGCCGACTGGAGTCGGCGGGTCAATTTGCTTTTTACAGAGCAACTCCAGCCGAGGTGAGCGAGAAAAAAAAAAAGCGGACGATTCAGAAGGGCTGCCTGCAGCCGAGGCAGCCATGGGAAGAAAAAAAAAAAAAAGACAACACAAGACATGATGAGAAACAAGTGGGAATGTTACCAACAGGGCAGGAGGACAGGGTTTGCAAAGATAGGAACATATTTTCAGAGTGCCTCCTGTTGATATAAATACAACAAACAGTGAGCATTGAAAGACTTGTGCTGTCATCTATAAAGTCGAGTAAAAATAAGGAAGCGAAAGAAACACCTCAAGCAGGACAGTGATCTAGAAATGCTGTTGAGGGCCATTCAGATTGCTGTCGATGGCCAATTCGACCCACAAGGGCCCGATTTGAGTCGCTTTGCATTCAGTTATGGATTTGACGCAGTATCAATTTGACTTCCATATGGAAGAGATTCTTCAAACCTCGGTTTTCGAACGTCTCGGTTCTCGACCAATTCGGTTTTCAACCAAAAATTTTGAGGTTTTTTTTTATGCCTCGGATGACGAACAAATTTCGGTTCTCAAACAAACTGAGCGCACTTGAATGCACCATTTGACGCCTCTCGCCTTCCTTACACGAGGAAGTGACGCTTCCTCGTGTTGCCTTCCATCGTGAGCAGACGTGTTCAGTAAACATTTTTATTTTAAAAAGAGCCTGTTTCGGTTTTCCAACAATTTCGGTTTTCAAACAGCCTTCTGGAACGGATTATGGACGAAAACCGAGGTTTGACTGTATTTACATTAAGAATTGAACCCAATGCAGTTCCATGAATCAACCGATCCATTTTCTGATCAGCTTTATCCTCCCAAGGATCGCCGGGTGGGCTAGAGCTTCTCCCATCTATCTTCGGGCAGGTGGCGTAGGACGTTTAATTCCCACCACATTAACAGTGTGCCACTCCGATAAACATTAGCAGGGGAAAAAATGAAAAAAAGCATTCTTCTGAATAAAAGTGTACCCATTCATTTTATAAGGTTTTTTTCCAGTCTATTTTTAGAGATAGAAATGTTCATTGAAAGCGTTCCTAATCAATCGTTTTCCAGTTCAAAATTCCCGTCACACTTGGGCAAAATAAATAAATAAATAAACCAACGCAAGCATCACCAAACGTCAACCTGTCAGTCGTCAATATTTACGACGTCAAACGCGTGATGTTCTTTTCCCGCCTCATGAAATGTCATTCCCGAGCCCGGGTTGATGGAGAGCTTTGCGGTATTTAAAATGGCACAAGACGTAGCGGGCCCTAAATCAAACGTTGCAGAAAAGCAATTCTCTCCAAGGTGACCCGCATGGCTTTGCACCAAGTCATATTAATGAGGAAGAGAGCTGGGTGGCAAAAGAAAAAAAAAGAAAAAAAGAAAAAAAAAATCAACCAAACTACCAAGCAGGAAAACAACACCCACCCCCACCCTCACACACACACACACACACACACGTACGCAGTCCTGTCATTCCAGAATGGGCCCGAGGTTGTTTGCACAGCGAACCTTCCTTTTGTAAAGAATTACATTCATCAGCTAGCCAAGAAATAACCTAATCACACTGAGCAGCCTTCAAGAGGCTTTTGGTGGATGCTACACAGACGCTAAAAATGCTGCCAATGCAATCATCAAGGGGCTCTTTCCAAGATAGCAGGCAAACATAACCTGCAATTTTGAGGAACCATTTTTCTTGTTCCTAACAACCCCCCCCCCCACCCCCGCCTCCTGTTTCTATTGCTTACTGCTCTCTCCTTCTTGAATAAATGTAAAAGCAACGTCACTGCGCATGACACATTGCTGGGTCGACAAAGCTGAGCCTTAATTGAATGCTATTTATCATTTCAGATTGCTTGGCTTCCACATTTGGGAAGAGAAGAGAAAAGAGGAAGGCAGGAAACAGGAAACGGTCTTTTTTGTAAACAATGCACACCTTTGTTCATGTACTTTGCCAACTCGTGTCTCCTGCTATTTGAGTTATTATGGATTCGTTTATAGCAGAAGTGGCCATTTTACGACATTATGCCAGTCCGTCGTTCGATCTGTGTGACCCGCGATTGGATGGCAACCGGTTCAGGGTTTACCCCGCCTACTGTCCGATGACAGCTGGGATAGGCTCCAGCACCACCCGCCACCCCCGTGATAATAAGCGGATTAGAAAATGGACGGATGGATCCATTCACATTGTCATTACGTGTATTGACATTTGAATGACAAAGTAGCTACTTAAACAAACCACGATGGCTGAAATTTATGAGGAGAGACACTTTCTATTCCCCTCCATACAATACACAAGTTGAGTTTTTCAGCCTAGTATAAATACAGTCAAACCTCGGTTTTCGAACGTCTCGGTTCTCGACCAAAAATTTTGAGTTTTTTATGCCTCGGATGACGAACAAATTTTGGTTCTCGAACAAACTGAGCGCACTTGAATGCACCATTTGACTCCTCTCGCCTTCCTTACACGAGGAAGTGACGCTTCCTCGGGTAGACGAGGAAGTGACGCTTCCTCGTGTTGCTTTCCATTCTGAGCAGACGTGTTCAGTAAACATTTTTATTTTAAAAAGAGCGTGGTTTCGGTTTTCAAACAATTTCGGTTTTCCAACAGCCTTCTGGAACGGATTATGGATGAAAACCGAGGTTTGACTGTATAAAAATTTAAAATTAGCGTCCTCACACGCCACCGCCAGACAGAGTCTACGCATTGGGCGAGAGTACGCCTTGTGAAATGCTCCGCTCGTGTAATTAATCACATCAGCCGGGTCGCACCATCCATCACCGCTGCCTGCGATACGGTCGAGCAGACAATCTGACGGAGGCGCTCGCGTCCACACACACACACACACACACACACACACACCATATTCTCCTCTCGAAATGTTTTCTGAGATAAACAGCGAAGCAGACGGAACACCTCATGGCCAAACGTCGGCGAGTGTGAGTGACGGCCTGTCTAAGCAGCATCTGTACAGGGAGGTATGCTCGAGTTTATCACGGAAACAAAACTAACAACCATTCCCACGAGGGACCTCTTGGACAGTTTTCCACTGGCGAGATGGAAACTGATGAGATGGAAAAGATAAATACTGCTAGAAAAGTGCAGCAACGGTGGTGCTGTCATGTACTAAACAGGAGAGACGCCATTTAAAACCGTTCCCGGGCGTGTCTTGCTTTTGTCAAAATACCCCAAATATCAAGAATCGAAGACTTTACACACTTTAGATTTTGTCTTGCTAAAATTATCTGAGTCAGCGGCTGTGTCCAGTGCATGAGGCCAACCTCTCATTCAGCCTCACATATTGCTGGGCCAATAGTATAGATAAAATTCATGACCCCCAAAAAATAGCAAAGCAAACACGTCTGCATTTTCTCCTGAAATTTCCACGGCAAAATAATGTCTAAAGTCTGTTTGTTGGCATTAAAAATGCAACGAGAGTCCTCCCAAGTGTTTTCGGATCATAGTTTGGGGTATGAGTCATCAACTATTAATAAAGGCAAATAGAATCACTTACGGGGAGTGTAAATTATTTGTGGATTGTCGCTATTTCCAGCCGTGATGGCTGCACCCGAATCGGCGCTTGTCAATTACTATGCAGACCCACGTACGTGGCCGAGTGGACACACCAATCCCAACCCCTTCGAAAAACTTCACCGAGCAGTGCCGCGTATCAAAAGCACCTTCATCTCATCCAACAAAACTCAGAGGAGCCTAAGCAGCTTTTAGGGTTCAATATCAGATTGACGTCTACAAACTGCACAATTTCAGAGGGTTATTGGAGGTTACGTTTTAATTGAGTAACAACATCCAAAGGAGCCACAAAAATATATATATATTAGTCCTTTCTTGTGCTCCCACAAGATCTGACTGATTTTGGTGTAAAAAACCATCAACCTCACCGCACGCCACTGGTCTAATCAGCCAAAGAGTGAACACCAAGTGCACAAATGTGCTCTTCGAAACAGAATTTACCAGCATTCACGGCGGAGTCAATAAAGTTCCTCCTTGGAGGTTTGCGCAAGCAGAACCACTGGCATCCTGACGTATGACTCTGCCGCTGAAAGAGTCTGCATGGGTGCAAAATTGGTGTATCACAATAAACTGGGTGCTGCAGCTTTGACCTACTTGCAGCAACAGGAAAGACAGCAATGGAGGCTCATGCATGGCAGGCTGATTGAACACTCGAAATTGTCGCTAGGTATGAGTGTGAGCGCGGATGGTTGTTAGTCTCTGTGTGCCCTGCGATTGGCTCTCAACCGGTTCAGGGTGTCCCCCGCCGACTGCCCAAACACGGCTGGGATGGCTCCAGCAGCCCCCGCGACCCTTGTGAGGATAAAGCGGATCGAAGAATGGATGGATGGAATAATATACATTATTATTTTGCGGACACCACAAAGAATGATGATGAAAATTTTGATCCCGTGTTCTATCTACCAAAAAAATGTGGCAAAATCATTTCCCACATCCATCTAGAATACCTGCTTCCAATCAGGGCCGATATAAGCGAATTCTTTTGAAGATCGTCGAAATGGCTACTTCAAACTAAAATAACAGATTTCCTGTTCCATTTCGGGCATGTGTCCTTGAGAATTTTTTGGATGTTCCGTTATGCTCGACACGTCCACATAATTTTTGTGTTGATGGGTGAAACTGCTGTTCAAGGCTTATTTTACTCATGGGGTGCTACTAATTGAGTTTTAGGTGATGTTGTTCAGGACTTTTGAAATGCAAATTTTCTTACAAAGGTACACACTCTGGGCGCAAAAGAAAAAAAAAAGTTTCCAGACATATTAAGGCCTCTAAAAAGATTTGTCAGAAGATTAAATAAAAAAAACAAGGATTCCAAGAGGGCTTTTGCCCTGCCATTGCTAAGGCCATCATTTTGAAAGATGGGAGAGGTGTACATTCCTACTTTTTATGGCAGGAGACAGCCATTTGGTGGGATGTTAACCTTCCACTGAACCCGTGGTTCTCTCCTCCTAAACTTGATGTTTATAAAGTTCCTGCTGTTTCACAGAACTTTTCCCGGCTTGCACCTTGTCATTTCATCTCATCTCATCCTCCCTCATCTCATCTCTTTTCTCCTGCTTTTGAATTGTACTAAATGGTACCAGAATGACACGAATCGTAAAGTTTCACGATTTTACTTTTATGATATTTCTTTAATAACAGTTTGGAATTTTACTTTAATTTATCTTTCACATTGAACTGACAAGGTGTACCCTGAGAGAGGTGTCCAACGTACGTGTGACCTTGATCAGAATAAGGAGAAAATGGAAGGTAACAGACTTGTTTTTAATCGAGATTAATTTACGGATCAATCATCCTGACCCGTCTTTAGAACGACGGCAAACATAAGCAGGTCAATGCCACTTTAAAAAGCCCTTGGTGTCAAGACAAGAAACTCTTGCGGAATAATGAAATTGTGGTCTTATTATAATTGGCCAAACATTTGCACACATAGCAGTGCAATGATCTTTCAATGACAGGGTGGACAGCAATTTCAGGGACACATACAAAATATTCAATATGGTTCAGAAAATAGATTTGAAATGATCAAAACGACATGCTTCATTCATTCATAACTTGCGGACAATGGCACGAGGCAACCGTTCTTTTGATTTGGTGTAATTTAACAATTTATTCCACACATTGTAGTTAGCAGTGTCCTGTGTGAGACACAGACTCGATCCTTTACATCCATTAAATAAAATGCTGTCAAATGAAGGAAACACATTTTGTGGCGTAAGAATTCCTCTGTGACGTTATGACCAGCATTTTGTCTTTGGTGCTAGCAAACGAAATGTTGATTTATTTTGTAATTTTCAACATGCAAGTGTGTAAATAAATGGATGTCGTCAAATGTATCATGTCCACCCTGTCAGCCTGAAACATCAATCCAAAAACCTCCTTTGTTTGTTCAGTTTGCTAACGGAATCATGTTGATGCTGTATGCCATGGTCACTCATGTGCTCGTTAAATGTTAATGTTAGCCAAGAAAAATGTCTAACCTGTCAACAGTCTTGCATGTGTTGCTGTTGGCATGTACTGTACATTGCGTACTTGCAGTTAAATTATGTTCGAATAAAGTGTGGGAGGATGTGAGATGTGTGTCTCCATCTACGGTTCATAACATCGACTCAATACAATAATTGTGAAAATCAACGAAATGAGGACATCTCAACGGCACATTAAAGGGAAGGACGCACTTTTGAGGCAAATTATTACATTGTTGGTGCTACACAAGCTTCCTCTTTGTGGATTTCGGATGGTTTGATGCACTCAAACCCCTGAAAGACTCTTTCAGACACAAACTTGCCATTCTGGAAGCGACCCATCAAGTAACAAGTTGTCAAAGTCCAACGATGGGCCTCAGGTAAATCCCTACCTCCCTAAATCTACCGAGTAAGTACAAACCAGGTACAGTCAAACTTGGTTTTCGTCCATAATCCGTTCCAGAAGGCTGTTCGAAAACCTAAATTGTTTGAAAACCGAAACCACGCTCTTTTTAAAATAAAAATGTTGACTGAACACGTCTGCTCACAATGGAAAGCAACACGAGGAAGCGTCACTCCCTCGTCTACCAGAGGAAGCGTTACTTCCTCGTGTAAGGCAGGCGAGAGGAGTCAAATGGTGCATTCAAGTGAGCTCAGTTTGTTGGAGAACCGAAATTTGTTCGTCACCCGAGGTATAAAAAACTCAAAATCTTTGGTCAAAAACTGAATTGGACGAGAACCGAGACATTCAAAAAAACAAGGTTTGACTATTTACGGAATTCATAAAGCAATTTGCAGGCGGCAAGTAAGAATCCCAAGCTCATGCATGGCTGCATGGCAGTTTATTGTGACAAGTCAAAGTCAACCAGTATGACAAAAATAAGCATAAACCTGAGTTCTCTGGCAAATTGCTGAGAAAAACAAAACAGGAAAAAAGTGGGGGTTCACTGTATTGCGTCCAATTCATTAATATCTGAATGACAGGCACAGTGTCAGCGAGTAAGTTCAAACGGTCTCATAGCTTCTCTTCTCCACCTTGTTCTCACAGTGATTCATTGGAATGCTGATCCTTTGCAACCATTACCTTTTTTTATCACCTGTCCCCCTAGCCACACGTGCTCTATCAAAATACTCCTGGTTCTATATTTATCTTGAACATTTTTTTTCCCCCCTTTCCGAACTCAGAGGCCTCCCCTAAGACATGTGACAAGCTGTAATAGAATTTTTCCTGTCGTCAATCAAATAGGAGGCGCGGTGGGGGAGGCATTCCTTCAGATTCGCACAGGAAAACACCTTTGAGAGGAAGATGAATCCTTGCAGGGGAGGGGAGTCTTGTAAAGATGAATTTGAGCATTGAAAACCTCGATGATGGAGATGATGGAACGGAGGAGATGAGCCTGTTGGAATCTATTGCAGATATCTGCGGGCAGTAGGTGGGGTAAACCCTGAACTGTTTGCTAGACAATCACAGTGGCCACACATTGACAAACGTTCATTCGCACTCACAATCACACCTAGGGACAATTTAACCCCCACGCAGTAATCATCCCAAAATTGGACATTTCGGACACTTTGGACGATTTTGGACTGTTGGACAAATGGACACCACAGACAAAACAGTGAAAAATAACTCCACGAAGCTGAAATTTTGCATAGGATGTATATCTATATCTTGGCCAATTCCCACTGAAATGTCCAATTTTGGGATAATTACTGCATGGGGGTTAAACCTGTTTGCAGGCCTGATGCGGCCCGCGCTCTGTCTGTTTGACACCACTCGTTTAAATGACCTATTGAGTGGGATGGCTGCCAATTTATTGACCGTTCACATGAAAAAAAAAAAAAAAAAAAGGTGTAACCTCAATCAGGGTTGTAATTATTCTCATAATTCCCTTGGGAGAGATCGTGGCCTCTATTCCAGAACCACAGATGATAGACAGAAGCAAAGAAAATGAATCCATTTCTGGACTTTCTGAAAAACACACCTGCTTATAGAGTCGACACACACTTCCTCCAAACTTTCCAATCTCTGCCCACCGAGATAAATAAGCCGACTGCAAGGTGCCCAACTTGTGAATATTTCACCGAAATGAGTTTGTGAGCTCAGTTTACTCATTCATGCCTTCATTGGTGTGCCATAAAAAGGGGATGTTAAGTGCTAATTTGCATGCAAATAAATGGACACGTACTCATCTGCTCATCCAGAAGGTTTAAAAACAATTACCTGCATTCATGGAGCAATACATAAACAAAGTGATTGCAGATTAATTTCGCAATTATACTTTATCACAGCTCTTACACATATAGAAGAAGAAATTGGTGTCATCGTGAATTCCTCACGACAACTTTGTGGGCTTTTCGAAACCTCGAAACACTGGTGACAGCTTCATTGCAGCCACTTCATTGCCGACTCCCAACAAGGATGTTAGGTTTCATTGGGCTTTTGTTTGTCTGGGTGCAGAGTGTATAAGTGTATAACAGCGGTTGGTCATTTGTGTTAAATTTGCAGTTTGGACAGATTCCAAAGTAGAAGATAGTGATAAATCAGACACATATATATTTTTTCATTTACTTGCAGAACGTCTTTAAAGAGTGGTGGTGGGTCTCAATGCTTGTTCTTGGCATGCAATTTCTGAAGAGGGGTTCTTTCACGTGCCAAACGACGTGTCACTGAGGTTCAAATAGGGGTAAAAGGAAAGTAGGATATCAGGTTTGAATCTGAATGGTGCACTTGGAACTGCAGCGTAAATCGAGTCTCAATGTCTATTCGGCCTAACGGTGCCACGAAAGGTTCAGCACCTCCTCCTCCCTGGTGCACCTCTTTCAAGTTTTAACAAGACAACCCTGACCACACACTCCTTTGATGCGTTCACTTTTTGTTGGGACGCTTAAATCAGTGTGTGTGACGCGCTTCTCAGTCATCTTGTCCGCTGGCATCGTCTGCACTTTAATGAAGTTCAATCTGTGAATGCTTGGTGACCGCATATCCTCAGGTAATCATCGCCGACACAGAAGAAGGTTATGAGCCAGGCCAACGGACTGACGGGCACCTTGTAGATGGTCCAATTGTGCAAACATGAAAGCGTGGACATGTTTAAAGTTCTTTTGTGCAATCAAAAGGGAGAATATCACAAAAACGTTTTTTTAACACCATTTCGGGTACAGAAAGTCGGTTAATCGTCTGCTCACAAAAATGATTGGACCCTGATGCCTACAGCAACAGTTCGATAATTCACACGGGTCACCATCTTCATCATGTTTACGGTCATGTGACATGCTAATTGGGATGCTATGCTAAGCCAAACCCAAATACGGAGTATGGAATTCACCACCATGACAACCGGGGTCATAGCTCGGGCTGCTGCGATGTAGCGAGCGGCTACTCAGTGGCACCAACTTGCCATTTTTTCTGACCTCTCTACCTATTATTGTTTTAAAAAGAGATGAGCAACACACCTCGGGACTTTCTGTGGACTTATGTGAGACCTCTCAGGACTCAGATTCATTACAGAACAGATATAATGTATACATATGTATATATACATATAAGTATATATCCATATATTTTATATATATGGATATCCCAGCATATAGGCGGGGGACACCCTATCGCCAGCCAATATGTGACATATGCCCAACGATATGCATATATGCATCCACACAGGGAGGCCGGATGGGATCGAACCCGGTACCTCTGCACTGTGAAGCCGATAACCACTGGGCTACCGGGCCGCCAAGTACATATATACATACATATATATATACACACACATATATATATATACGTGTGTATATATACATAAAGTATATACATATATACACATATATACATATGTATATACATACAGTATATACACATATATATACATACATATATATATATATTTTTAAAATATATATATATATTTATTTTTTTTTCATTCTATGCAAGAGAGAACCTTCCCCTTTGTGAACTGCTCAAGTGAAAATTAGTTCCGCACCTGTTCAGTTCAACTCTCATATTTATTATTCATATGCAATATTCATGATTTAAAATGGAGCACCTTAGCAGTTTTGAAGCTGAAACTCTTCAAGGGGGCATCTGTGACTGACAACAAGTCTGTTCAACAACACCTGTTCTTCTCAACGTGACGGATAAATTGAGCCCAACAGTGCAGATCCTACACAGCTGAGCAAACAGTGACACAACAGGCACACGAATACCGGAGGACATAGATTTGGGTTGCGGCCATTTCGATACTCTCAATGGAATATCTGCTGGGACTAATCATTTGCATGAGACGATTTTCATGTGGGCCGCAATTCTTGTTGACAGATCCAAGGTTGCCGAAGAATAGATTGGCCTCCAGCAATTTCCTGGTCCGCCAACCTTGGATTGTACTCACAGTGAGTGAAAAAAAAAAAAAAAAAGCTCGGCAAGATGATCACTTTCATCTCAGAATTCTGTGCTACGATGGCCACTTTATGTTGATAATTAATTGCGTATGGACAAATCTTTATATACAATGATTTATTTTCATTTATAATTATTTAATTTAATGTCAAAAAGGTTCCAGCAAAACCACTATAAATAGAGTTCCAAATTTTAATAAATCAGACACTGATTGCACAGCACTCACTATCATTTTTTATTTAGTTTTTTTTTTTTTTTTTTTTCGCTTTTTGCTTGTTATGGAGTACCTGGCTCAAAAAATATTTCTCAAGGGGTATTTCATTAAAAAAAAAAAAGTTTTAGAACCATTGCATATTTTTCTAACAGTATTGGCAAAACATTTCAACTAAACGTAGCCCGCTCCACAAGGCATTTCAGTTTTGTGGTGTCTCAGTTTAGAGGGAACACATGAATGAAAATAGAAGAAATGGCTGAAGATTAATAGGCGGAAAAAAGACGTTACAGGTGTCCCCCAACATGAACAAAAACGAAGAGAAACCCAAGACAAGCACTTTGGAATGTGTCAGTATTTCTGTTCGTTACATCAATACGCTCAAATATGTTGAGTTGCTGTCCTCAATATGTCTGCCTAGGAGCTGAGAAAAGAGAAACAAGTCAAAAGGAAGCATCACACACACACTTTTCACTTGGATCAAAAGGCACCTTATCACGCATTTATCACTGGGTTAGAGACTTCTGTCACTGTCATGACAACACACGTACGCCACACCAAGGGGAAGTGGATCCCACAGAAATTTGGGACACGCGATCTCAAATTTGTGTCAGGATGCGCTCGTTTTCCACATGAAATGCTGGCTAGAAACATCCCGCTTGCATTTTGATATCGTCACCAAATCCAACGTTGCCACTGTTGGAACCCGTCACACATATCAGAATCTCTTGTCGGGAAAACGCATTCAAACACATTTTTCTTTGACGTTGCCTCAACAGTCAGCATTCTTGCCATCGCACCGCTCGATATGCGGAATGAGAGTGTTGGAGAGTGTGCGTGCGTGCACACGTGCGAGAGAAGTGATTAGTAACGTCACAATTAGGGATCTCATTCGGTGGGGATTCCTGTGGGCTACCTGGCTAACAAACGCAGACGCATGACCAGCAATCGTCTACCATTGTCGAAAGGCTACAACATTTTCCTTTAAGCCGCACGCACGAGCAAACAAACTGCCTTTACTTTTAGTGGCGCTCCAGGCAACAGTGAACTAAAAAAAAAAAAACTAAAAAAAACCATAAGCACTTATTTTTAGTTCCCAATATGCTCATGCATCAGCGGAAACACATTTCCCATTGTGTGATTAAAAAAAAAAATTGTGATGTATTTGTTCAATTTGGTTTCATGTTCATGTGGGGAGTGGGCTCGTATTCTTTTGCTGACCTCTGAGAGTTTGCTGACACAACTCTCAGAGGGTGAATAGCAAATGTTCTTGCTGCAGGCAAGCCCGTTCCCAGGCTCCTCAACACCCCCACTGATGCTGCTCTGAAACATACCAACAAGGCAAGCAGACTCTTAGCCCTCAAACAGCGCAAAAAAAACCCCCGAAAAACTTAATTTCCTTTGCCACATCAAGCTTCTTTCGCACAGATATCCTGCAAAGCTGAAATTAGAAGATACAACCTTTTGATACCAAACCAAGAGAAGGATATCGAATATTGCCACATTCACAAGGACCTGTTAATGCCAAGCCTCCTTTTTGGTGAAAGACTACATGAATATGCATCAACTGCTCTTGTTCTTGATGGATGCAAGATACCCCAAAAAATTTTAAAAAATCAAGAAAAAATGTAGCTACAGAGGACACAGACCGCTAAACACAAATCACGTGAGAGAAAACAAGATGCATCATAAACCCATAAACTCATGCTGTGCTCTCCTTCCCCCCCCCCCCCCCCTTGAATCAGTTCCTCACATAGGCTCGCGTTTGTGACGTTTCTCTTTGCGCGGCGGCTATGTGACAGCGGTCCCCAGCTGATGAGAGAATGGGAGTCGGGAGTGTGGTGACAGCAACTCGCCACGGGGCTCAGGCGGCAGCTTTATCTCCAGCGCCGGAGTCTTGATGCCACGAGGTTGCACTCGTGAGGCCGAATAAAATCAATCAGTGGATATCGGCCTTGACTTTACAGACGAGAACCAGCGTGCCTATCGCTAAAGGTTAGCGCTGGGACGCTATCAACGTGGAGGGGTGTGTGTTTCTGTTTTTCTTTTGTGTGTGTGTGTGTGTGTGTGTGTGTGTGTGAGATGGCACCACCGAAGGACACAAGCGATTGTCGATAAGGGAAAATATTGCGTTGGATTCAATGCAATTGGAAATTGTCTCGCTCAGTCGAACACAAATCAGACGACACTTGACTCGGTGGACATTTAATCTAAACCACTCACATCCGTAGCCGTCCAAACAAAACCATCTTTGAAATGCAAATGTATGAAGAAGAAAAACAATCCGTTGTTTTCTGCGCACAGCGTGACCAGAGAGCAGGTCGTGATGGACCCGCGGGGTCAAAGTGAAGATGAAAATCGCTTTCAACAAGGTGTGACACAAGTTGAAACCCAAAGCGGCCGCTTGCACGAGGCAGGAAAACAAGACGAAGAAATGAAAATGACCCCGGGGACCTCGCTAACTCGCTTTTGTGCATCTCAATGGTGGCGACCAATGAAGATCAAAGCACGGCTTCTGATGGACAAGCAAACAAGGACATGGTTAAGAATAGAGGGGGGGGGGGGGGTGGTGGGGGGAGGCTGGCTGAATCTCTGAAGTCTTGATGTGAGAAAATAACCG